>CM046881.1:241917543-242517543 GCA_025667525.1 Glebionis coronaria | reverse complement strand
CTGAATTTGTTTCAAAAGATTATCCTTTTCAGCTTTCGAATTTAAAACAGTTTGATCCAATTTTCTTTCAAGAACAACGTTTGATTTTTCAAGTTTTTCAAAGTATGTTTCAAATTTGACCGTTTTCTTAGAAAATTCAAGTTTGGCATCCTCAAGATCTTTTGATTGCCGAGCTACGATCGTTTCGAGCTCTTTAATCTTGGAATCAGAATCAGTTAACGAGGCAGTTATAAAGCATTTATCATGATGAACTATAGCATTCTGAATAATCTCTCCCCCATTATGACTTACATCGGATGAATCAGAAGTGGTATTGCTATCACTCGTTTCCATCCCATGTTTGTCATAATTAGGTTCAGAATTCTCAATATGCGGCATATCATCAGCATATACATCATAAACCACATTACATTGTACCATGTTTGCAGGCTCTGCGTCATAAATGGGTAAGGTGTCATCAAGAGAAATCTCGTGAACATTCCCTGACGTGCCACTGGCATCATGTTGTCCTCCTGATTCTGTGTTCTTGGCATCGTTAGGCTCCAAGTTGTCAACCGTATGACAATTCTCCTCTTGCATCTGCGGCATTGATTCTTGCACTCCATTATCATACGTTTGCTGAAGTCGAGATCTTTCATAAATCGAAGACGAGACCGAGGTCATGAGTTTCAATATTGTATCACGAAAAACTCGAAGCTCGGTATTTGTATCTCGAAGAAAAGATTGGCAAAGCATCGAACTTTCAGTCTTGATGATATTGAATTGGAGAAAAGGCGTGAGTTGTGTCACAAGAGCCTTATAAGCAAGTGCCGATGCAGAGTGATTAAAATTTGCATTGTTAAGTTGCTCTGCGAGTTGGGTCAAGATGGTGAACATTGATTCCATGAATATGTGACGATCTTGACCAAAGATTGTCACAAATTCGTTCCCTCCTTGAATCCGTGAAAGAGTGACTAGATGACACTGAAGCATTTGAAATGAATTTACACCACTTTCTCTAGCTTTGTCTTGCATTCGATGCAAGTCTCCCTCTTTAAGTGTCGAATTTAACGAGTCCATAGAAAATCGAGGAAATTCGATTTGGCTCAAAAGATGTTGTCGGCTCAAACGATTATGAATTAAATCTGATCAAAAATCCGTAGTCGCTAAAAATAGAACCCGTCACCTTGACTCGTCACTTTGTCGTCAAATCCGGCCACAAAATATTTTTCCACGTTAATACTTTTAAAAATACCCGCCTCAACACGTTTTGCCAAAAAATTAATATATAAAAGTGACAAAAATACAAAAAATTTAAATTTAACTAAAATTAAAAAAATGTGATATGATTTGTTTTCTAAAATAACGTTTAAAGATAAGAATAACGTTGAAAAAAATGTGATTTGTTTTCTAAAAAGAAAAAAACGGATATATTAAAAAAAAATACACGTTACTTAAATAAGAGAAAGAAACGTGGCCTCAAAAAAAATTTCCTTGTTTACTCCGCCTGGCAACCCACGTGACCCAATAAAAACAACAAAAAAAAAATCCTAAAAACGTGGCAGATGAATAGTGCCCCATCCCTTGTTTCCTCCGTCTAAGCACAACACATGGGCCAATCAAAATAATTCCACCACCCCACTCCAGTTGCCTTTGTTATATCCGCCTAGATAAGATACACGTTTGACTTACTCGTTCTCTCTCAACCGTGACTCACAAACACACAAATCTAATCCTCCATCTGTTATAACTCTCCCTCTCTCTCTCTTAAAACAAGATAAAACATATCACTAAAATGCCTCCGTCTCTTTCTCTGCCCTTATAACTCTCTCTCTCCTCAGGCGATACATCCCAAGACAAAAAACTGTTCTTCAAGATCCAATGTTCGAGAGACAAACTCAAACTGTTCAAGATGAGGCAACAAGAATAGATAACTGTTCTCGGGTAGGTTTTTTAATTTCTTGTTGGTTAATGGAGTCTGTCTTCTATCTTCTGTCGTGTCTTTCTTGTGTGAGGGTCGAGAGTCTTGATCGAGGATGTTTGGTGAGACGGAGATCGTAAGAGGTGTCTTTGTTTCGAGTCTTTTGGTTTGGTCTGAAATCGAGTGAAAAAGGTTGAGTCTTGATAAAAATGGAGTCTGGTTTGTCGAGTTGAAGGGTGTTTGAGTTTGTGTTTTAGTGAAAGGTTGTGTTTGATGGTGAGGGTCGGTCGAGTGTGGGTGGGTTTTTGTTTGGAGTTGAAGGGTGTCCGAGAGATGAGAGTGAAAGGTTCGTGGGAGGGTTTTGAGTGTTCGAGAGATGAGAGTCGAGTGGGAGAGTTGTTTAGACGAAAGGTTTTGAGTCGAAAGGTGTTGGTCGAGTCGAAGTGGTGATTTTTGAGTTTTGTTGATGGAGTCTGGGGAGTCTTGTTTATGATGTTCGAAGGTGTACTGGTGAGGGGAGGGTCGAGAGGTGTGTTGTTTGTTTTGGGAGTGAGTCGAGTCAAGTTTGAGGAGTCTTGGTCTTTGGTAAATTGGTCTTTGATAAATTTTTTTCAGTCGAGAGTGACTTTTCCGAATAGAATAACTATCTGAAAAAATGTCTATGCGGAATGTTTCTATGCGGAAAGTTTCTATGCGGAAAGTTTCTATGCGGAAAAAGTTTCTATGCGGAAAAAGTTTCTATGCGGAAAGTTTGTCTATGCGGAAAAAATAGCCTACGTGGAATATTTAGTCTATGCTGAAAGATTTTCTATGCGGAAAATTTATTCGGAATAGAATGAAAAACTGATAACGGGATGGATCAAAAAGGACTAAAGAACTGATGACACTTTAGACATCTTTTGGACTGTTTTGGATAATATTTGGACTCATGGACTGTTATGGACTGTTATGAAAACTCATTAAAACACGGACGGATTAAAAAATTTAAAAAAAATGAGACACTGAGAAACGTATTAAAAAAAATGATATAAAAAATGTGATTAAAAAATGACTGATAAAAAAAATGATTAAAAAAACTTGATTATGTTAAAAAGAAAAAAAAAAAAACTGATTATTTAAAAAGTTGATTATAAAAAAAAAACACACGTAAAAATAAAACTAATAAAAAAAATAAAAATAGATAAAATTGATAGAAGAAAAATAGATAACTTTATTAAAAATTTTTTTTGATAAGATTTATAAAAATTGATAAAAAAAATTGATCGAATGATGAAAAGATGGATAAAAAATTAGAAAAGAAAGGATTTTTACCACCAAATCAAAAGATAAAAAAAAAAAAATGCAAATCCTAAGATTCAACCATGGCTCTTGATACCAATTGAAGGTCTACGTATTCTAAGGATTTGTTAAATGATGGATTAGATCTATGGATTTGGTGGAAAAGATGGGGAAGAAGGAGATTAGGTGTAGAGAGAGAAAGGAGAGGGAAGAAAAGTAGAGAGAGAAAGTGATTAGATTAATGAATAAGTGTGAAATGAATGAACTAACCAACCCCCTCCTAACATGCTAGGAGGGGTATATATATAGCCCACCCTACATGTGGGCTATATGGACTATACATTACACAGTGGACCACGAGCCCATTACATAATTATCGTTGGAGCGACCGATCCTTCATAAATACGTAAAACGTATTTCCAACAGTAACCAATAAATTAATAGCCGTTTATGAAGTGTGCTATAAACCTAAGGTTAGAACATCAAAGGATATATCATGGATATTGAGAAATTTCTCCAAAGCAAACAATCGAGTGCTCCCATAAAACGAACACGAGAGGCTCCAATCGTGAAGATCATGATCCAAATACCACAATGCACAAACAACCACGGAACAAAGGTTGGAAGGGCACAAATCCCCTCACATTAAACTAATTAGAAAGCAATAATATGTACATGGATAAGCATGGGTCTCCCCCACGAGGCACCTTGTTTTTGATAACCGAGTCAAAAGCTCGACTCGAATCCCCATAAATGTGATCATTTAGGGATAATCATGGTGTGGTCAATTTTTGGTGGGGCTTACATGATAAACAAGGCCCAAAAACAACCGGTATAAAGGACTAAGTCCTTTGATGGTGCAAAATACCGGGATCGAAGATGGCGTTCTCGTTTTCATTGGAAAAACAAATCAACGCCACTTCATCATGAGTCAACAAAAACTCAAAGAGTTTCAAGAAAATAGGAGAGAAGAAATAGAAGGGCGGGACAATGGGTAAGTCATAGAAACATTGAGCTACTCGAGGTAGACTCGCACCAATCAAATGAAAAGATTTTCCATTTATTGCATCGGTGGAAGACCGAGATTTCCCTTTATAAGCAAATCAAGGATCAAATATCTCGTCCTCGGTGGAGAAAGGGGAGGGAACATAAGGGGCTTCCCCCACACTAAGTCCACACAAAGCATCGTCAAAAGGAGAAGACGAGCTTGTAGTACTCAATACACGCGGTGATGACGGAGTTAGAATTGTAGAAAAATCTTTTAAATTCAATTCAAAATCTTTTCCTTTTTCATCTTTTAAACTCTCCTTGTGAAAACCCGATTTAATTATGTCAAAAATATTTGGTGTTTCTAAAGCAATGTTAGTCACACTAAAAATTCTCACATTTTGAAATCTTTTTGGTTTAGGTGGTGGTAAGTTTTCAAAACGTTCGTCGACAAAGAAAACTCCCCCATCGGGATCAACATATTCATCATCCGAAGAATCATTCACATTTGGAACCGTTGGCTTAACACTCTTAACCTCCACCGGCGGAGGGGACGGAACTTCATTTTTCTCAACAACTCCTAAAACTCTATTTGAAATTCTTTTGCAAATGTTTTTGATGGGATTGACATTGTACAAAGACGTGATCGAATACACATGAGAAAGAGTGGAGTTTTGAGTTGCATTAATGACGAGTTCTTCCTCATTGAAACGAAGAGTGATTTTCCTTGCATGCACATCGATAAGTGCTCTCGAGGTATCCAAAAAAGATCGACCTAAAATTAACGGAACTTTAGGATCGATGGGAATATCAACAACAATAAAGTCTACAGGATAGTAGAACTTTCCAACTTTCACAAAGACGTCCTCGGCAACTCCACAAGCTAGAATCGTAGAATGATGGGCCATCTCGATTGACATTCTTGAAGGAGTGAGATTAGGAAGACTGAGTGATTTAAAAATCTCAAGAGGAATCAAATTAATACTAGCACCAAGATCTTCCAAGGCGTAGCATTCTTCCATGTCTTGTATAGCACATGGGATTAAAAACTTTCCGGGGTCACCGACCTTTTGAGGTATGCGACTTAGAAAAACCGATGAACAACTAGACGATTTTTGTAATTTCTCTTTGTTATTCAACATACTTTTGAAGTTCGCGGCAAATCGAGGCATCATGACTAAGGCGTCGGCAAAACTTATATTGAAATGCAAGTCACGAAACATTTTCATAAAAAGTTCAAATTGATAATTATTTCGTTCTTGTGCCTTTTCCTTGTCTCGTCTTGAAGGGTAGGGTAAAGGTGGTGTGGGTTGGGGCATAGGCATAGGCAACGGCCTTGGAATCTCGGGTTCCATGATTGGTATAGGTTCAACCGTAGGTGTGGTTTGAGCGGTACTTTGTGGGATTTAACTTTGCTCCTTTTCAACCACCACCCCGGGTTCTTTCTCTTTTTCCTTCTCCATAGAAGTACTTGGACGAGAAATGGGTTCTTTGAAAGTTTTACCACTACGTGTAGTAATAACCTTCAATTCTCCTTTCGGGTTCACGATGGTATCACTAGGAAGACCACCCGAAGAAGAGGGCTTACACATGATAGCTTCAAACATTTTAGCCATACGGTCTTCAAACTTAGATTGCCTAGCATCCGCTTTTAACAACTCTTGCTTAATCTCATGTTGACCTTGCTCCATTTTTTTGTTGATTTTGTTGGAGACGTGTGACATTTCCTTCCATTTTATTAGCATGAGTTTTAAGTTCATTAGCAAGTTCGTTTTTAAGATCGTTTTTCAACTCGGACCTTAAGCTAACCATCTCACGTTGCATATTGTCAAACTTAGCATCATTAGCCTTTGCATACTTCAAAAATTCTCCTTGAAGATTTTTGGTGTGATCATTTTGAAAACCTTGAGTCGAAGTTTGAAAATCACGGTTTTGGTTTTGATTCGAAATTTGTCCATTTCCACTTTGATAATTACCCTTGTTGTAATTACGTTGATTTCCTTGATAATTACCACCTTGGTTGTTGTTTCGATAGTTATTAGCATTTTGATTTGGTGGAGCTTGATTTTGGCGGGAACCTTGACCGATTTGGTTATAAGTTCCCGTGGCTACATAAGCACTCGAAGTGTTACCATCCGCGGTAATGCACTCGGAAAGATCATGAGCTCCACCACACGACAAACAACTCTTAGAAACCGCTTTAACCGAAGCAGAATTCGAAGCTTCTTGAGCTTTCCAATGGGACATAAGGGTCGAAAACCTATCGAAAAACCGATTTTCCTCATTAGCTTCATCTTGTAAGGCATTGATACTACGAGACGATGATGAGCCCATTTTGGCAACACTTGGTGTGTTACGAGGGCTATAAACCTTAGACCTATTCTCAATTATGACCAAAGCTTCTTCAACCGTTTTACACAAAAAATTACCACCCGCGGCGGCATTTAAATAATCTCTTTCATGATCATTAAGTCCATTGTAAAACGTGTCGATTTGATGTAAGTCGGAAAAACCGTGATGAGGACATTCATGTAACATCTCCTTAAACCTATTCCAAGCCGTTGAAAAACTTTCATTTGATTCTTGTGAAAATTTAGAAATCTCATTTTTCAAATGCGTAGTCTTAGAGGGCGGAAAAAATTGGTTCACGAACTTTGAAACGAGATCCTTCCACGTCAATATAAAATTGGGTGGCTCTTTCTCTAACCAAATTTTAGCGGGCCCCGCTAAGGAATACGGAAAAAGCATCATCTTAATCGAGTCATTCGAGACATCCTTGAATTTGCACGTGGCGGTAAGACGATTGAATTGGCGGATATGGTTGTGGGGATTGTCCTTCTCATCACTATGGAATTTGTTGTTTTGGATCATCGACAACAAACCCGTTTTCACCTCAAAATTCTCCGCAAGGATAGCGGGAATTACAATAGCTTCTCCATAACCCTCGGTGGGTGCTTGAAGTAACTCCATCATAGTTCGATTCGCCATGGTTGGTGCTTCTCGTATAATGGGTTCGTCAATAGGAGACTCCTCACTAGAATGAGTTGGAGTGGGAGTTTTGTTCTTTCGTCTACGTGCACGTTTTGCTTGATTACGAGTTAGCATAAACGTCACGTACAACGAGGAGACGAGCAAAGAAGATTCTTTTTGGTATTTTGTATTTTTCAATTTTTTTGTGGTTTTTGATTGTATTAACTTTTTTGAAAATTGGTGAATGTATTAAGTAGACACAAATCTACAAATCTCCTCCTTAATCAAATCTCTTGATTAAAGAAGCCTCAAGGAATGAAAACGATCACGTGAAGTGAACGCCTTCGATGACTTTAGAACGTTGGTGGAACACCAAATCGTTCAAGAGGGTTTAATCAATAGAAACCAAGAAAATATATATGATATGTAATAATACTTTGGGCGGCAAAACCCTCGATTCACTCTCAAAATCAAATACGCACAAGCAAGCGGAGGAAACGAGGCGGCGCGAAGCACTTAAGAGCCTTTTTCCTTTAGGTCGTGAAATACAACCGCCTTATACCCACCTTATAGTTTGTATTTTCAAGATTAAGCTTCACGAAAGTATTTATCTATTTTTGCCTTTTTTCTTTGGTTTGAGATTCGAATACAATGATTGGGTAATGACCTCCCAAGTCAAGGTTGTGATTGCTCATGTATTTGGAGTACTTGTGAATTTATTGTTCTACGTATACAATATAGTAATAGTATTCACAAAAAACGAAAAACCGATAATACGTATTAGTAGAGTGCTACTAATACAAATACTAATTATGGTTAGTATAAAAACAACAAATGTTCAATCAAAACACAACACGCCTCCCCGGCAGCGGTGCCAAAATTATGTTGGAGTTTTTACTACCCTTTAGGAAAAGAGCAATAAATAGGGCAAGTGTGCACGACGATTTAGGAAAACCGTGTGTGAATGACCCTAAGTGAGTTCGTTCTCGAGGAGGCTAGTGTGTTGTGTAATGGATTGATTGATGATTGATGATTTTATAAGATTGAGAAAGAAAGAAAGAAATGGGATTAGGAAAGAAAGACGGTTACGAAAACGAATTAAACTACGACGAAAAAGGCGATTACGCAAAACCGTAAATAGTGCAAAAATTAAAATTTTAACCTAAAAATTCCTAAATTACTAAAAATCCACAATAATATTCTAAGAGTTTACAAAAAATCCAAACTTGCTAAAACCTTTTAATTAATTAGATAATGACTTTTTAATGCTAATTAAAGCCCTAAAAATCACAATTAATTATTAAAAAGTCCCAAACAAGATTTTAAAGTTTGTAAACCTCAAAAATAATCTAATTAAGCTAAAAAGTATTTTTTAAAATTTCAAAACCAAATTAAACTATTTTTAAACACTTAAAAACTATTAAAATCAATTAAAACTTAAATTAAATCTAGAAAATTATTGAAAAGCCCTAAAATTATTTGGAAAGTTACAAAATTCCTAATTTAGTGTCTATAATCTAGGAAAAATGAAAAAACTTAAAAAATTAAACTTTCAATTTTTAATAATAAAATAATAATAAAATAATCAAAAAAATTAAAAATTTATAAAATAAATCTAAAAAATTAACAAAAATCTAAAATAATGTAACTAAGACAAAAATGAAATTAAAAGTTCCTAAAACCTTTTTAATAATTTTATATTAAATTTTAAAGTTAGCTAAAAACCCTAAAATCCAATAAAATCAAAAGTAAGACTTTTTGAAAACTTTTTGTGCTGGAAACCTCCAATTACTTAAATAAAACCTAAAAACTATTTTTTCAGGTTTTTAAAATTACTTTTACTATTTTTAAATTAATTAACTAAATACGGGTAATTAAAAATTAATAAAAAATAAATAAAGAAAGGGAAAAATCCAAACTTAGGCTAGAAAAATCCTAAATGATGAAACAGACCTAGGAAAAATACAAACTAACAAATAAGCTTATACAATAAGCTTAAACAAGCTAATTAAGCTACGACTTATAAATGAAAAGCCAAAACAAAACCCCTTTAAATAACTAATGAATCTACCCTTAGTCAGTAAAAGACCCAAGGGCAGAGATGGTAAACACGTTTGTGTGTGGGAGGAGTGGCGCAGGTTCGAGTCCTGGCCACGTCCTTTTTACTTTTTATTTTTTTTTTCTTTTTAAACTTTAAAAACTCAGTCTTGATAGCACTTTAATCACACAAACTCAAAAACAAATCCAAGTTAACTAAGATTAAGCCCAAAGAATATAAAAACGTGCCCATATTAGTTTTGTGTTTCTGATGAACACAAGGAGTATATATTCACTTGTGAAAATAAGGACAAGAAGACTTGATCCTTGATTTTGCTGATGATTGTTGGACAAATGGGGCACCCCTACACTCAGTTGGAGTGTAGGGAGTCAATATCAACAAGAAACAAGCAAATATAACACAGAATCAAGCACAATATGAGCACAAAAGTTACTGAATATTCTTATGTCCTATCTGAGAGAATTTTGCTGATATTCTTGGCACAAAAGTGATTTTCAAACTCTTAAATCTTGCACAATATTCAACAAAATGACATACAACTGATACTCAACCCTTAAACAACCTCTTATCTAACATTCATCAAGATTTGAGGCAAAAATCACACAAAAATCTGGCAGACAAGTCAGTTACTGGATTTAGCTAGTTAGCACCATTTTTTAGCATGCAAATGTGACTAAAACCTATCAATATGAAAACCTATGAACAATATCACCCTAAACTACCAATACCAACATGCCTAGAATAGTTTAAATCCAAGATCTTGTCAATAACTCTGCCTAAAACACAAATCCAAACACCCCTTTTAGTTTCTGAATTTGAACTTTTAACAAAGCAAATCACAACAAATCAAATCCAAACTGATTTCTACTATTAATAACATACATTCAACCCTAAATTAAGCAAAATCCAACACTCAAACAAACAAGTAAGCAGTTTTCATGCAAAATCACTTAAAACTGAAAATATTGAAAGCTAAAAATGGAAAACAAGGATTTTACCTTAAGGGACCTACATCCAGGTCCCTTAGTGGCAGCTTAGCCACCTCCTTCAGGTTGGGGCCTGAGCTGAGCCTTGAACAACAAGTTTTCAACAACCTGCTAAGAAAAAGTGAAGATAAACAAGCACAATAACTATACTTTCTGATTTTTCTGAAACCTTTTTAAACCTTTTGAATACCTTTTCAATACTTCTCAAATATGTTCCTTTAAAAACACTTAAATCATTCAACTTACAACCCTGCAAAATCAACCTTGAAACAAGATTTCACCAAGTGAAATCAATATTTCAGAAACTTGAAAATAATTTTGAAAACTCAAGAATTACTTCAACAATTTTTATGGAACTCAGAATAATTAGCTCAAAAACATTTACCAACTTTTAAATAACCATAAAAGGAATTACAATTTTATAAAAATACCAACTTTATATTAAGTAAAAAGGGATTACAAGGTTTTTGCTAAAAATTATGGAACAACAGATAATAGAGGTACAGGCACCTCTATTTATACAAGTGATAGAACTATCTAGAATGCTAAACCCTAGCTAACTAAATTTCCAAGAAAGCCCTTGGTCTTTGAATTTGAAATTTGGTCAAATCTGCTCCATGTGAATGCCAGTTGTTGTTGTGCTGTTTGAATGCATCTGAGTCGTTGGACAACCCTTTGGGACCAAGGAAATCATGTGAGCTGTTGATTTGGTCGTTTTTGGGTTTTTGAGGGAAAGGGACGGGGCAGGGGAGGGTCCCACAAGACACATGGGTGTGTCTTGTGGTGATTAGGGAGGTGGGATTAGGTGACAAGGTTGTTAATCAGGGATCTGGACAATATTAGCCAAAAACCCTTTGTATTAAAGGTGATTGAGGCTGGGGTGGATTAGGGTTTAAGAGGGTGATTAGGAGTGGTTTAATCCAAAAAGGGAAATAGATTATTTAAAAAGGGTGTTTGGAGGGAAGGGGGGTTTGACTAGTGAGTTGACCCAAGTTTATTTAATTAAACCAGGTATTAAAATGGGTTGGGTAATGGGCTGGGTGAGGTATGGGTAAATGGTAAATGGGTGGGTTATGGTGAGGTGTCAACTTCTGAGTGGTGGTGAGGGTTTGGTTGTTTGGCAGAAAAGCCCCCAAGGTTTCTTCTTTCTTTCATTTTGTATAAACAGCAAACAAACTTCATCCCCTTTGTATTTAACTTTGGCAGATTGTCATTTTTGGCACATATTGTTTCCAAACTTAAACCAAGGACCATAAATGCATATTTTTGGATTCTTCAAGGGTAAAACTTGTATAATCTTCAAACATGGAGGACCTTTGTTGATAATCTTGATTTCTTCAAGGGCTTATCTTGCCAAGTCTTCAAAAATGAGGGACTAAAGTTGCCAATCTTCAAAACTTAAAGGGTATTTTTGGAAATTCAAAACTTGGGCCCGGTTCATTGTGCGACTTCGTTTCCTGTGTTCGTTTTTGAATGATTCTTATGATCTTTTGCCATTTCCTCAATATCCGTACCTAAAATACACAAGCAACAAACACGAGCATATATTTGGCAGTTTTAATGATATTTTATGCATTTTAAGCCCGATTTGGACGATGAGACCATGTATAAAAGCAGTCTCATCAACCACCACCAAAACCTTTCAACTCTCCTCAACTCAATGACCTATCTTCTTTACCTAATCTCTCTAGGCATTGTGAAAACATCTCTTATCCATTATCTCCCTCTCCACCAACCTCTAGTTATGATGGACCTCCCCCATCTAACGACTTTGGTTTACATCATGGTTCCTCGTGTGCTTGTTGTCGTTTTCAACAAATTGAACTTGCTCATATATATGAAAAACTAAATTTCCTTGAATTCCTCCTCACTCGACCTCCTCTCAAAGTTTTCGTTCCCGTGAACAAAACTTCGAATGATGATTCGTCGTCTTTCTTTTCCAACTAAGGCATATTTTGTACTTTAGTTGTTTGAGTCAATAAAACTTAAGCAATCTTGGAAGATTATCACTATTATAGTAGTTTATGCTTTGTGGTTTATTTTCCATATTTTTTGCTTTGAATATTCATATTCTATGTATGAATATTTTTCTTGTATGTTATTTCATATTTATGTAATATGAATGTTATGTGTGTTATCTTTCCCACTAATTTTATTTCACACATTTGTTAAAGAGTTGATCATGGTTAAAACTTAAAATTAATTTTGGGTGATTCCATAAATTCTAAATTTTAACCCCTTGATTTTTTTTGATATCAAGGGGTTGATTTAAAATATCAACCCCTTGATATTTTAAATCATCTTTGATTGGTATGGATGTTTCTTTTCTTCCTTTATTCCACCAATTGAACTATGATGTTGTCAATACACACTCTTTGGACATACTTAGCAAATGCTTGCTTCTAATTTGAGATTTCTTTTCCTTCTCCCTCTCAAGTTAGTTAGTAGGTAGTGCACATACATACATTGGTGTTTCTTTTCTTTCTTCTAACCTTTGTGTAGCATGTCACCTTAGCTCATTTACTTGGTGCCCCAAGCAAGGGGGAGTAAGCACCAAGGGGGAGCTACTAGCAAAGTCTGGTTCTTTTCTTCTTCAAAGACTTGTGCTAACCTTTTTGCTTCTACAAAGGGGGAGAAATGATAGCGATAAACTCGTTAATAATTCGAATAAACTTGTATTTTACGTAAATGAGTTTATAGTTTGTCGTAATAAAAAGGGTGAGATTGTTAATGCAAAGCAATGCCTAAAACATTGTTAGTATTAATTAATCTTTCTTATTTTTGATCACGACTAATTACAAAGACATTTATTGTCAAACACAATCATAAAACGAATTATCTAACAAACACTATCATCAAGGTAATAATCATTACACTAACATATCTTAATCATGCTTAGTGATCATAAAAGTGATTAGCCTTAAAACTCACTTTTGTCAAATGTAACAAAAGATTTTTAATAAACTTTATTTTTAAGAAAATGTTTTATTAAAATGAAAATGTAAATTTGAATATGGCAAATTCCAAATGCCATAAGAATATGCTTTGAAGGTTTAAACAGCCTCAGATATTTCAAATTCACTAAAAGACAAAAAGGAGTGAAGTCTACTCTCTGCGGTTCCTTAAGTGCCTACGCGGTTCCCTATCGATAAGGAACACCTGGGTAGCTAAGGAACCGCCCTCAGATAGCCGTTGGCATTTGTCTTCTATAAATAGTGGATCAAATCTGCATTTTCATTAACCCTTTTAGGACATCTCTTTCAGCTTTCTTTCTCCTATCTAATCCTAGTCATTTATAAATGATCACTTAATGTGTTAAGTATGTTTACTCATGATTATCCTCTTGATCTCCTTCTTTACCTTGTCCAAAGCGAAGATCACTCACACACTTGTGATGTGATTAAAGATGAAGCATTGATGAAGATCACCTTCTCCTAAAGATTAGTCATGTTCATCATTTGTTTATTTGTGTATTGTGTAGATCCAATGTATTTGTGAATACTTTGACTAGTTGTGTTCATCCAAGCTATTTGTGAATACTTGGATTAGAGTTGTGTAAATCCTTTGCACATGTGTGTGCTTGGATTTGTGTTGTGTAGATCCAAGCTACATGTGTGTACTTGGATATGTTTAGTTGAGTTATAACTAGTTGTGTTAGTTCTCACTAAACTATAAAGTGATGTGGTTGTGTCTTGTGAGTTCTCACTAAACTATAAAGTGATATGTAGTTGTGTTGTGTGAAGTTCTCACTTAGCTTCAAAGTGAAGAGTCGTGAAGATTGGTTCTAGCTTTGGATTAGAACTCGACATCTAGCCTTGTGTCATAAAATGGTGAAGTGGGCGACGTAGGGTAGATTGGTCCTAGCTAAGATTAGGTCACGAAATTTAGCTTAGTGTCAGAAATATATGTAAGCGACGTTGTAAGGTTTTCTCCGCCAAGAAGGGAGCTTGTGGATATAGTGGAAATCTCGAGTAAGGTGTACTCAAGGAGTGAAGTAGGAACGAGGATAGAGCCTCGTTGCCGAACCATTATAAATCTTGGTGTCTTCCTACTAGGTTGTTTCTTTCCTTACTCATCACTTACATTCATTATCATTATACTTACTACACATTGTTAATGCATTAGAATTGAACCTAATCATTATGCAACTAGCTTTCAAGTAAAAGATAGTTTTTGCGCTCACCTAATTAAAAGGAATTTTAATTAGGAAATAAACCGATGAGAAACTATTCAACCCCCTCCCCTTCTAGTTTCTACACCTCTGATCATAACAACTTTTCATATGTTCAAAATCAGTCAATTCTATATACGTAAAAGTATATATATATATATATATATATATATATATATATATATATATATATATATATATATATATATATATATATATATATATATATATATATATATATATATATATATATATATATATATATATATATATATATATATATATATATATATATATATATATATATATATATATCTGGGGCCTTAACAGTAGCTTTAAGGTTGGGGTAAATTGTGAGAGTTAGCTAACACATGTAAGGGTATAGGGTTTCTTTTAGAGATGATGTTATTTTGTCTAAGGGGGGATTCAACCCATAGTTTGGGGTATGAAAAACGAGATTGTTTTGAGTAAAATGAGTACGGGATAGGTTATAAACTTAACAAGGTTATGGGGCATATAGAGGGGTGTTATGGGATACTTAGAACATTAAAGTGAGATAATAATACATAAGAGGTTAAACATCCATCATAGGTTGATGAGTCATTTTAGTTTATTGGTTCATGTCTTGATTGTATGTATTGATGTGTTAGATTTTGCTAGTGTGCGGGCATTTGAAGAAGCTCTTTCAGGTGAGTTCATAGTCCTATTTTCACTAAGTGTTTTAAATGGTTTTTTCCAGTATGGGATGGAGATGACACTTGTAATGTTTTTAAAATGTTTTGATAATATGTTTTGAAATGTATGGACATAAATGTGCTATTATGTGATATGCTTACTTGTGTGTTATGTTATATGTTCTATTATGTGTTATGACATGCGTTATGAGTACTTGTGTTCTGAGTACTTGTGCATCATCTTCTCGGAGACAAGATATCTCGACGGGGATATGGTTCATCTCCACACAGGGTGTGAGAAAGATCCGGATAGGTGTAGTGCATTGCTCTTATTTTGTAGATGTAATTGGTTTATATTGTGTGTTTTGTTTGTAGTTATGTGTAACATGACTGTCACATTATGATCCATTGCTTTAACTTGTTTTCTTCAACTTATTTACAGCGGATGTCAAGTTTTCTTATGATGTTTTAGATAACTTAAACCTATGTTCTCACAAACTTTATGTTGACAGATTTTAGTGTCATTTTCAGGTGAGGTAGTTGAGAAGGATGATGTTAGAAGTGGCTAGAGTCTAGAGGCTGATAGGATTGCATTAGGAGGAATCCCTTTTCCTCTTAGATTTACTTGTGTTATTTGAATAAGTGATACTGTTAAACACCTTTATGCTTGATGTTTCTTATTTGTTTGTCTTTGGTAAGAGGTAGGACTTTTACCTACTTACCTATACTCATGCATTATGTTGAGATATTGTCACGACATTTGTGTCGCCATTTATGACATTTCTTTTGAATTTAGTATTACTCTATTGAGACACCATTTTGTTGTGATGATATCCATACGTCGTCCCCCATATTCCGCCATGGCGGGGTGTGACAGAATGGTATCAGAGACAATAGTTATAGAGAATTAGGTTGCCTAGCCTAGTCTATATAGCTTAAGGGTCCCTGCATATAGGTGTCATAGGAGTACATGTGCATTATAGTATATGATGTGATTAAATGCTAATTTCCGTATTTTGTATGTGAGCTACTTTTATGATATTGATTGATATTGTTCTAGATACGGTCGACTTGTATTTATGATGTTTTCTTATCGAATTTATGAATAGTATGGATTGAACCATAGTCGTCCATACTTAGTCGCATGTTTATTTTCTTTTTGAGTTTTGACTAGTGCGAATTGAACCATAGTCGTCCACACTAGTCATTGTTGGATTTTGATTGATTATGTTTTCATGTTTCTTCATACATTTTGAATTTTGTCTACGTTGGTTCAGCTGGATTATGAGTTTATGTGTTTCATACATTGGCTACGTTATTTTAGTACATGGAATTTTGGACCTCTTTTTATGTTGTGGTTATGTGCTTATATGAGTTACTGGATTTATGTGATTATGTGTTGGATTTGATGTGTTATGTGTAGTATCAATTCTTATAAGTGTCATCATAGGAGGGAGTGCATTAGTGGAAGGGGACTCGTATAAGTATGGTGGCCAACATAATTATAAAAGTACCGCAACATCAATGGATTCCTTAGTATGGTTGATGAAAGTGGGTTAATACATGCTTTTATAATATATGTTGGATGGATTTGGGTGTATGTATGCCTATGCCTATGCCTATATATGTATAATTCCCTTACAAATATCGATTGAATTCTTAGAAGGGTATGCTAGCTCGTTTCTCTTTAGATATTCAACCACCGTTGTAGTGTATCCTTCGAGTTCTATCTCGCGTGTCCGTTTCGAAATAGTATTTAGCTGGAACCAACAAGGTTGAAGCAAGCAAGATGAAGAAGCGTTTGGGAGGCTAAAGAACTAGTGTGGGTGATGAGTCGATCTTGGCATTATCGAAAGGACTGGACGAAATCGTGAAGCATGACGATACGTGGAGCAAGGATTAGGAATGCGTGCGAGGACAACAAAGAAAGGTGATTGCTTATACGTTGTAGGAGCTGAAGGTTTGGAAGAATTATATAGGACTTAGATAGTGAAGTTAGGTTGCTAGATCTGCCTAGAATGCTAGAGGCATTTGGTGTACAAGACGTTGAGAATGATTTACACAGATCATGAACGTCCCCAACACACATTCAATCTTCTTGATTGGACATTAGACATAGATGATGGATGGGGTTAAGTGGTGACGAAGATTGCAAGGCCAAGTATCATCCGGGAAGGCAAGCATAGTTAATGAGTTATGGAATAAGAGGAAGGAAGTGAAGCTAAGACAAACTTGGGCTATATGGATGACGTGTTAAGATGGGTTAGATAAAAGATGTTAGTTGCACGAGTTGAGTTGCCAAAAGCAGAGAACGCGTGTAAAACCCGCATAAAGTACCATGAACAGTAAATACATGAAAACACGACTAGTTTAAAACTTTCTATTAATAATATATGACACGTGTCATGAACAGTTAAATCACAAGTATTAAGTATATTATTAATGCACGATAAATATTATGTATAATATTTAATTCATGACATTTAAAACACGAAACACATACGAATATTATTTAACACGAAAAACGAATGAATTGGTGTTGGGCTTATGTGTATGTCGCGACAAGAAAATAAGGACAAGGGCCTCATGGCCCGGCCCATTTAGAATCAAACTAGTAACAATTAATCTCCAGGGATTTCATATTACATGTTTTTAGAAAATAAATCAAACCCTAGCCTACTTCTTGCTCCTCCTAGCCGTGACATACCAAGAACACACAAGGGAGATTTTTTGAGTTTTGATCTTGGGTATTTACGTATTAGTGTTCGTGATTCACTTTTCTTTTCATCCACGTAATCGGTATTAACCAAACCTTAATCTTTTTTATTTTATTTTGGTTATATGGTCATGAATCTTAAAAACTAAATTAAAACATGTTATGGAATAATTAAAATCAAGAAAAAGGGTTTGGTTGGTGTTGTTTTAGTTCGGCGACACACAAACCGAGAGCCTAAGAGGGTTCGGTGGTGTTTTTGTTCGGATAGCAGCAAACCAAGGCCCCACGGTAGGGACCTTGGTGATAATAGTGGGAACCGAGACCTTCCAAGGTCTCGGTGGGCAGGTTGGTCACGAAGAGGGGACACGGCTTTGGCCGGTGTGAACCGTGGGCCAGTAGTGGCAACCAACGGTAGCAGCCACAGGCTGCTTAGCCGCCGGCTACACCACCAGCCGCCGGCTGTGTTGGTGTTGGTTCGACTAGTGTGATCTCGGGTTTGGGCTCGGGTTTACTAAATCATTAATATGTTTAATTGGTTAATTTAATTATTTTGTACATGTTATAATTAAATTAGCTATTAACTTAGGTTATAATTATTTATATAATTATCATGAAAATTAACCTAAGTATTTATTTAGACTTAATTAAATTAAAACCATGCTTTAATTTAATTATTGATATAAGGTAAAGTTTTATTAAATTTAACCATGACATTTTATTAATTAATAAACTATGCATTTTCATTATCAATTAATAATCACTTTAACCTAAGTATTTAGTTTAATAGACTTTACTAATAAATCATCATGACTTATAACTTATGACTAATAAGCATTAGCTTATATTTTAGACTTATTAATTCAGCTTATTTATATTTATGGAGACTTTCTATTTTTGGAAACCTACTATTTTTAGAAAGTTTCTTATTATGACACTACAAGTATATTAATACAAGAATACATGAAATACATAATCAAAATACATGTGAAACCATGAATAAATACAAGATAATACTTAAAACAGTTAAACATGACAAGAACATATGAAATAAGCTAAGAACACACAAAACTAGTAACACACTCAGTATTCTGACAACTCATACACGTCCCTTATTTATGTAGTATCCGCAAAGTCCGAGTAGATCGTTCAGCTTCCATTCTAGCTTCACTACTGGACATAAGGTACAGATATTCCATCCTTCAGTATGGACATTCTTTTCCTTTATTAGGATTCCCCATTTGCAGCTATCTATTTTCCCTAGTTATTTTATATGTTTTGAATGCTTATATTATATTTTAAATGCTTGAGCTATATATACATGCATGCCAGTTTATCTAGTTATGGAGGTACCATAACCATAACACTAGAGGCACTAGTGTTATGACTTCCCCACGACGGAGTGATTGCTCATGGCGTCCCTTCAGTTTTGGCCATTTATTTACATTATCATGTGGGGCGTATAGGTGGATCCTAGTTACATGTTTTCATTCAGGATTTTCATGGTGAATGTGGTGTGTGTCCTGCATCCTTCACAAGGAGTTGATCCCTCTTACAAAGACCAGAATAATTAGAGGCAACCCCTCTAATTGCATGATGAGGTCACCCCTCTAAGTATTCATACACGTTGATACCTCATGACCTATATGGGCTCTTGGCTAAATTTAAAATACAGTTTTCATAAGTAAATCATAAGCTTTTCAAACTAAAAAACCAGTTTTATAAACATGTTCCAGGTTTTTCAGGACTTATACATTTCGACTGCTAATCAGTCTTTATTATGCTTATGTCATTCATACTGTTGATACAAAAGTTGGATGATCCTTACTTAATCCGAATTAAGCTTAATTCGGATAGGTTGGGCTTTGGCTCTTGCACCAAGTGAATATCTTGTTGAGATCCTACACACTAAAACAACACGCGTTAAGCTTATCGTGGGAACGTACCCCACGATTAGACTCCGGCGTGAGAGTAAGTAATCGATTTAGGGTTATGAATCGGTTGTAGGTTGAGATTATGAAGAATGTGATACCTTTGTGGAACCCTTGGGGGTTCTTTAGATAGGCGGTGAAACCCTAATGGGCTGTCACCGATGCTTCGGCCCCAAGCAATGGATAAGTGCCATAATTAGTTTGATTGTTATCTTATAATTATAGTGAGTGTATATTCTCTTCTTTGGGGTAAATCCCAATCCTAATAAGATTGTGATTCTATCTAACCCTGTACCAGCCGTTCCAGGCCGTGGGCCGCACACATCTATGCGGCCACTGTTGATTTGAAGCCCATAAGCTTAACTGACATTAATCCAACCTATCAGTGACGAGCCGGATGCGGGTAGTACCCGTGGTCCGGGTCCATGACATGGTTGGGGACTATACGTCATCATGTCCCCCTAGTCTAGTTGTTACAACCGTAGGCGTAACTTCTAGACTAACTAATGTCCCTAATATCGCCTTTGCAAATGAAGCCGCACCCTAAAAAAGGTCGACCGGGACAATATTAATGAGTACATTAATGATAGTCATGGGTCGCAGGTTTTGCTGCAAAAGTGCACCACATGGGCCCACCCTCGAGCTACTCAAAACTGTTTAAGAGGTGACCTATGGGTCCCTCTGACACGTCAGCCATGTCAGTAATCCTATCCGTTGGATAGGCGTAGTGGATTACATGTGGCAATCATCCAGGCTACCTCGTAAACCGAGGCAACCCTATAAAAAGCTTGTGTGTGTGACTGTGTACACACATAGTCCACACCTTCTACCACCATTGTTGTATTTTCATACCTTCCTTCTACTTACTTTCCACGGTAATCCGTCACACCAGGTTAGATCACCGCGCCTTTCTACTCATAGTTATAGATCATGGTGAAAGACAACCCCACCATCACGACTGTACTCAA
This sequence comes from Glebionis coronaria, assembly GCA_025667525.1. NCBI lineage: Eukaryota > Viridiplantae > Streptophyta > Magnoliopsida > Asterales > Asteraceae > Glebionis > Glebionis coronaria. The sequence continues at coordinate 242,496,906 of CM046881.1, read as the reverse complement.
TGTGATGTCCCTGGAAAAATATATGGAGTTCCTTTCTGATTACTATATTCCTGAGAGCGTACACCCCACCTATCCGGGTGATGGTGAAGCGATCACGGATGCTCCTGATGGGAAAATAGGCGTATATACGCGCCTGTTTGACTCGGCCAACTACCGCATTCCTCTATCTAAGTTTCTTGTAGATGTCCTTATGTATTATGATGTCCATATAACCCAACTCCACTATATAGGGGTGTGTAAGCTCAACCAATTAGGGATTTCATGCCATACATGTAGCATAACCCCTACCGTTAGTCTTTCTAGGGTTTTCTATGTACCTCAAATGGTCAACGGTTGGTTCTCGTTTAAAAACGGTCGGCCACTACACCCATGTGTTATACTAAAGCGCTAGATTCGTTGAAAATCTGGTATGACCATTATTTTTTCGTAGATGCTAAGGTATTTCCTACTCAGTTCTGCCTAATAATAGAGTTCCAATAGATTATCCGCCCCCCCCCCCCCCCCCCCCCAAAATACATATAGCAGTAGGGATGTGAGGATATTAGATACCAACCACACATATTTCCACAGAGGTCTACTAGAGAATTTCTTGTGCCTAGTAGGCATCAGCCCCAACTATTATGGGCGGGAGGACAGATATCCCACATTTCTGAACAGCCGTAGAGAGGGTGGGTGTGACAACCACGGTTTTGAGGTTCGTCACTTAGTTTTAATTTGGGCATATTTTGTGAAATTATGTGTCTTTATGTGTTTATGTGTTATTTGGTGTGAATAGAGTGTGGTTTGGACATCGTTTTCAGGTACGGGGTACCTTGTGAGTGAAATGATGTGTAATTTTTTTTCATGTTCATGAGTTCACATGTTAGTGACTATGAAATAAGACGGTGTTATTTAGTGGTTTTATGTATACACATATGTATTATAGAAAATCGTATTTTTACGATTTAAGGTTTAGCATTTAGAGGTCTCGGATGAGGTAATTAGTCGCAGGAGTATTTTTCGGGATGGTTTTAAGTCATTTAGGACTTAGTTAATGAGTTTATTTCATATTTCAAGAGTTTTTATAAAACAGTATATTTTACGTGTTTTACGGTATACGCGTAAATTTGACTTGTTTTATGGTTTTGGGGTTTTGGAAGCTTTAGGAGCTAAAATAAATTAAGGAAAATTAAGGTAGTATTATTATTACAATTATTAATAATAAAAAGGAGGAAAAAAACGAAATTGAAGGGGTTAGGACGGTTAAGTGAAAAAAAAAGAAAAAGAAAAAGAGAAAAAGTAGGGAAATTATATATGGAAATTATACTTGGCTAGGATTGGTATTATAACTATATAAGGTGTTAATTAAGTTGAAAACAAAACATAATTCCTGGAGAAATCAAAAAGTCGACATTTTTTTTTGGGTTTTAGGGATCTTCCTATTTTTTTGTCTTCCATTATTCTTAAGGTAAAAACCTTCAAATCTCTTTTTAATTTAATTGTTTTCAATTCATTCTTAATAACTATATGATTGATTTAGGTTAGGTTTAATCATAAAATATGTATTTTAATGATATATCAATGATTAGAATAATTAGGGCTTTTAATTAAATAAATTATGGTTAATTAATTAGGTTAGTTTAATTAAATTCGTAATTAAAAACTGGCCAGAATTTTTGGTCCATTGTATTGATCATATCTAGAGTTCTATAAACTTTTAGATTGCGATATTGTAGTCCCTGGATAGGTAATTGAATTAGATTTCAAATTCAAGAAACGAGAATTGAATTGGAGGTGGGGAAGTGGGTCAAAAACAGGTTACAACAGTCGGAGGTCAAAACAGTTTTGAAATCAGTCGAGTTTAATTTAATATTTTAAGGTAGTTAGGGTACTTAGGAGTACAATTGGACTTTCAAACGAACATGAGAGTTAGTTTATATGTTATATAAGATATATGGAAGTGGGATAATCAATTGGGATAGTGGAAGACCCTCTGATCATTACCAACTTTTCATATGTTCAAAATCAGTAAATTCTGGATAAGTAAGAGTATATATATATATATATATATATATATATATATATATATATATATATATATATATATATATATATATATATATATATATATATATATATATATATATATATATATATGGAGGCCTTAACAGTAGCTTTAAGGTTACGGCCAAATGGGGGAGTTAGGTAAAACATGTAAGAGCATAGGGCTTTTTTTACAGGGCATATTAGTTTGGTTAAGTGGGTGTTATACCCATAGTTTGAAGTATGAAAAATGGGACTGTTTTGGGTAAAATGTTAACGGGACGGGTTATGAACTTTACTAAGTTAAGGGCTTATAGAGGGGTGTAATGGGATGCTTATAGCACGTAAATGAGGTTAAGTTGGAGGATAATGTTAGATATCCATCATAGGTTAATGAGCCATTTTGGTATGTGGTTCATGTTTTGATTGTATATGTTTATGTGTTTAGATTTTCTCTAGAGCGTGGATATTTGGAGAAGCTTGATCAGGTGAGTTTCATAGTCCCATATCTTTTAATGATTTTGACTTCCAGATGGGATGGAAGAGACACTCGTTATGGTTTTGTAAATTGTTGTTGTGAATGTTTTATGATTGGTGATGGACTTGTGTGTACTTATATGATTAACTGCTGATTGATTCATGATTGTTTTGTGATTTGACTTGGTACCAAGGGGATGTTGACAAGGCGGGGCCTTGGGATTGGTTCATAGGTGTATGGGCGCCTATGGAACCATGGTGTTTGGTAAGGCTTGGAGCCTTGGAGTTGGTTTGGTATAATTAATCTTGAATGTTAGTTGTTAATGCACATTTGTAACATATTGTCCATATATTTTTATTGTTGGTGGTTCTTCACAGCTTATATTATAACTGATTTGAGGTTGGAGTCTAAACCTATGACTCTCACCAACATTATGTTGACGTGTTTTAGTGTCTCTTTCAGGTGAGAATGTGGTTAAGCTTGAGAATAGGAGTCGCTAGGTTTGGAGGCTCAGGATAGCATTTGGAGGAACCCCTTCCTCTCAGTCTTTATTTGATGTTTGAATAAGTGATACTTTGTTGACATCTATATGTTTGCTTTGTTTATGTTAATTGTTTGTCTCGGGTAAGTGGTAGGACTGTTACCTACTTATCTAGACTCCTGCATTGTTGAGATATTGTCATGACATTTGTGTCACCATTTTATGACATTTCTTATTTCATTTAGTTATCTCTATAGACACGTCGTGTTGTGATGATATCCATACGTCGCGCCCCATATTCCGCCATGGTGGGGTGTGACAGTGGGTGTTGTTTAATGTATAGATACATGTCCGTAGATAACATACTTTTCATCAAACTAACATACATGTCTGGATGTGTCCGCAGAGATGAAGCTATTCGGGCTACTACGCCATGGGGATCTAAACAAGGTCGTGGAGGGATTCTAACCACTTCGTGAGGGCGAGCCCCTCTACTTGTCGCGACTACAAACGCGACAATCCCTCTTGAAGAAACACCAGAGCCGCCGTCCGGCGTGTAGGAACCAATGATTGAGAAGTCCCCGCTGGACTTCACCAATGAAGATGGTGGTGAGCTGCTTCTAGAGAACGCCACTACCCTCCAAGGTGAAAATATGGAGTAGCCAACTGATCCGTCCATCAACCGTCTGTTCGATGATGACGAGGAAGAGGTAGTGGCACACGAAACTGGAACCTCAAAGTAGCCTAAGCCTACTTCCAGGAAACGCAAGTCCTCGAGGAGGGTTGTTAGGGAAGTAGAGATAGAAGCGGGGGCTTTCAACGCGCCCCACAAGAGGCTACGGGAGGATCACCCCCAATATCAAGAGGGGATCAGCACGACATTGCCGCAGGACAACCCCCTGCCCCACCCTGCCGGAAAAGAGGAGCAGGTAGAGACACATGTGTGGAAGGCAACGCCGGTGAGCGCCGTAGCTCCCACCATGGCTGCAACGTAAGTATTCCTTTATACTCTTGTATGTTGTTGTGTAGAAAACCTCCAAAAACTTATAAGTGTTGGATAAATAACAGGGCGGATCCTACGACCGTAGCGCAGGAGAATGAAGTTGATAGGGAACCATCTCCCATGATATCCGTTATTCCACCATCTCCTCCCCCCACTCATGCATAAGAGCCCCACTCTGGTGGCCCAGGCACCCGCCTACGCCTGGCATAGAATCTGTCCGAGCTGACAAGGCTGGAGGTTGAGGAAGAATGCAAGGAGTTCATGGACCACATAACCCCCCTACCCTGGCGCGAGACCTCGATGAGCTCACCCACGAAACCCTCCTAGAGCAGTACAACGTCGCCTCAACACACCATATAACTCTTGGTGCGGCCCTGTGACGTCGTCTTGAAGCGGCCTTGGCCATGTACAAAGTGCTGATAGGAGAGTTGTCCGACATGTAAAAATGGTAGAAAAACATGAGCAAACCATATCTACCTTGCAAGCAAACTTATCCGTGGCAGACCAAGAAAATGGAGGCTAATGCTCGAATCCTTCGTGACAAGGTATGTTCTCATCCTTCAAAATGTCCCTATAGAAGTAGCTCATGACCACCAAATAACCTTTAGTCTTCATACAAACAGGCAACTGCAGCCGAGGCTTCTGTGAAGGTCGCGACGGACCAAGCATCCACCCTTACCGAAGAACTAGAGAAGATGCAGACGTTGGTGAAGGGCGAGGATGCTCTGAAGTAAGAATTCGCCAAGGAGCGGGTTGAAATGGAGAGGCAGATGTCTGAGGCCCTAGAGAAGGTAGACAATGAACTCAGTGCCCTGGCCACGGATTGCGCTGAAGTGCTGTGCCCCCTACTTCTTACGGCTATTGCTGGTCATAGGTGGATGGTGGGCCAAGGGACGCGCCTGGAAGTGATGAGAGTGATGGAAGAACCAGAGTTCATTCAGTCCTTTGCTGATGTCATGTCGGATGCTATTGATCGCGGCTAACATGAAGGTTTGATTAAGGCTGCCGAGCTAATAAGCAAAAACGAAGACATCACCAAGCATGCCTACTTCAACCCTGGGACTGAGGCATAGATGACTGCATCTATGGGCGTCCTGGGGGACATGAAGTACCCTTTCTTGTCTGACCTCGAGGCTATTAAGTACGCAACCAATGAGGACATCATGGCAAAGCTCCACCCAGGTGCAGGGTCAGAAAGTGAAGTGGACCCCCAGGCCCATATTATATCGGACCCCAGCCAACTCACTCTTCCAATTTATGATGCGAACTTAAAGGTCTTAAAGGGCGGGAAGGTGTTGGGTGAGGCGCTGGAAGTGAACCTAGCCCGGGCTCGTAGCAGGAAGGAGGCCCATGGTGAGGCACTCTGTGCATTGATAGCCGAAGGGAAAAAAGAGGTAGGTGAGTTCCTGCCTCCGTTGTAATATGTGTAACCTGAACACTTGTACTGCTTTTTGTATTCGTCCGTGGATGTCCACGGCTTTAATTTGTAATTCAATGTTTGAACACTTATAATATTTATGAATATATATGTCCGTGATGATCACGGCAACTTTTGTTTGTATATTTGAAACTTGTGTTTTATTCTTAGATATCATGTATCTGTTGCATGACGTGTCACGTCTTGGTTAAGAATAACACTAAGTCTATATTTTACTAGACGTGCAGTATATGTCTTTATCATGTCCGGCAGTATATAAGTACGACATGTAGAAACTTACTACAACGTCCTGTAAGTAAGGTGTCTAGTAAGGATACATGATCCACGTCGCGGGGGCTGCATCCCTCTTATGTGACAAGTTGAATTATTAGGTTCACTTAATCCTCTTACCCCGCCTGGGAGCGAAAAGTACACGTACGACTAAATGAATGCATATGAATAAGGAATAACACATAAGATTATAAAAATAATTCTAAGGACACAAAAGACAATAATTTGCACAAGAACAAGCCGTGGAGCTAGCTAGGCACCACGACGTTTTATTATAACGGTTATGATTTTTTGACAGAATAATAAAATCCTAAGACAAATAGAACCTAAAAAACATGAAAGCAGAAAATACATGGATCTTTATTGAAGCTCTCTATAGTGAAGTGTCCATGCGGAGGCCGTAGCCTTTCGGAGATAGCATCTTTTAAGTTTCAAATATTCCATGTACGATCCAAGTCACGGCCATCCATATCATGCAACTTGTACGCGCCTAGCCCCAAAGCTTCCGTGACCTCATACGGACCTTCCCACTTTGGACCAAGTTTTCCCGTGTTCTCCGCGCGACTTGCCTCATTAGCACGATAGACAAAATCCCCCGGTCGAAAGGAAATACCCTTGACTTTGGAGTCGTAATAAGCTTTCTTCCATGCCTTAGATTTAGCCTCATTGATAGCTGCTATCTCCCTTTTCTCCTCTAACAAGTCTAAATTGACCCGCATTTGCTCATCGTTTGTGACGACATTAACTTCCGCCGTGCGGATTGTTGGCATCCCAATTTCTGTTGGGATAACAGCCTCGGTTCCATAAGCCAACGCGAATGGAGTGTCCCCATTAGCTTTTTTGATCATTGTCCTATGTGCCCATAGGATATGTGGTAGTTCGTCCACCCATTTGGTGCTTCTTTCATCTAAGCGCGCCTTTATTCCTTCACCTAGGCTTCTATTCGTCCGCTCCACTAGACCATTAGTCTGTGGGTGTTTAACTGATGCGAAGCGCCGTTTGATGTTCAACGTTGCACACCAATCTTTGAACGGATTTTCTGTGACAACCCAAAATCGAGGTCATTGCTTAATCTTATTTTACGATTATTTTTGAAATTTTTGGATGAGTTTGAACGATATTTATTTTTGGAGGTTTAAGTTTAAACCGATGTTGGAAGGTCAATATTTAATATTTATTAAGTATAAGGAGTATTAGCAAGCGTGATGTCGATGGATGCCAAATATTTTATGTTTTATTGTCGGTTGTTCGATTTTTAATATTTTTGAGGTTTTATTTTAAATGACGTGTTAAGTCGAGTCGAGAGTCGATATTATTATTTTTGAGGTACATTTTAAATTTTAAAAGTATCTTTATGAAACCCGAGCCCTGTAAATATTTTGAAAATTGACTAACAGTTATTTCCCGCTTTTTTAGCTAACTATTTACATTTTTAGCCACAACTATTGCTAAATTGTAACTTTGGTCCCTACCCCACTATATATAAACCACAAACAAACACACACTTCATCATTTTTCACTTAAAAATTTTGTTCATCTCTTTCTTTCTCTCTCTAATAAGCCGAAACATCCACCACCCTCCCAAACACATACAAACTTCAATTTATCTTGAGTTTGAGGTTGAATCCAACTAAACCAAGCATAGACCCTATCTTATAATTGCATAAGGATCATTTTGGTGTAAGAATTCCTTACATGCAAGCACATTTTTTTTTGATGTTGGTAGGTAGGAGCTATGATCATGCATGGCATTATCATGATGATCCATGGTGGTTCTTGCTAAAAACTTTGTTAGAAACTTCATTTTGATCTAAAGATTTTTATTTTGATTATGATTTTGATGTTATGGTTGATGTATGCTGATATTAGGGTATAGTAATGATCATTTTCATGGTTGGTTTTGATCAAAAAGTTGATTTTGTACAAGTTTTTAGTAGTCATTTTACAACAGTATGTAAAGTGTAAAATCCGAATTTTTATATTTTGGAAATGGCTTAACTTATAGCCTAGGGTTGTAGATAATTTTCTTAGCTTCGATTTGGTATAAGGTAGAGCTTCTAGCTCCAAACGAGCGCGAAGTTATGATGTTTTGAATGATCGTGTACCGGGAGACGAGTATCGGCACTACAAATAGTTGTTGTCGATATTTGGATCGAATATCGGGGACTATAAATGGATGTTTTGAAAAATGTAACCTACTGATAATGAGGTGTTTATTTATAGGTTGAGTTTACTTTAAAACCCTAGTGTCGGTTTTGTAAACGGAGTCGTTTAAATAAGTTAAAACGGTTCTATGAAAAATTAACGTAAATCTGTCCGGATTTTGTAGTTTGAAAATGAGTCGAGTAAAAGACTTTAAAAGTAATTTCATTTGATAAACTTGTAGGAGGACTTCAATATATAGTAAGTTAGTTTATCGAGTCGTTTCATAAACGGTTGATGAGTTTAAAAGGGGTAAATAAGCTAGTACATGTAGTATGTACCGGCGGATTTTATTAAAAGTATAAAATGGTAAAGTAAATGTGTAGTAAAGTATAATGAAGTTATTTATATCGTTTTCTCTCGAGTTTATTGTGACTTTATGAGTTTGAGTTTGATGTTGTTATGTATTATTTATTTCTCGAGTCATTATTAATGAACACGCCTTATTTGATAGGTAGCGGTTCTCGTGTTTGAAAGGCATCCATTATCATCGACGATCATCTCGCTAGATCTCTTATACTAAGGTGAGTCTGTAGCCTCGCTTTCTACTTGTTTTAATGATTTTAATACCCACGAGGGGGATACATGCTATTTGAAAATAAATGAACACAAGTCATGAGTAATTGTTGGACCCGAATGTTGCCTAAAGTTGATTTCATTGTATTGAGTAACTTGTTGCTAAAGACCCTAAATTCATGAGCCGTTAACTATCTTCTGACTTGATGTTGTGAGTCGGGAATAGCCGCTTATTCTAATGATAGTACTATTGGGTTGACCACCCTATCTGATACCAGGGCTTTACGTTGAGTAACCCGCTTGGAAGGATAATTTTACGTGAATAAGATTGTGGTATTCTAGGAACTGATACCCTAGAGGGGCAATGGTTTTATTCTAGTCATGCCGACATTTGGCGTGGGTGACTATTTGGTTAAGGGGTCGGTTTCATGAGCTTAAATACAATGTTTGTTTAATAATATCATTATTATTATTGCCTTGAATATAGATTGTGTGTACGACAATTCTGTAAATGATTATGATTGATTTTCTTCTTGTGTTCTAATGTGATTTGATAAACCTATAGTCTCGATCAACATTATTGTTGACCCGTTTTATGCATGTATTTAAGGTAATAGGAAGTGATGGAGCAAGGAGCTTTGCTGTGGAGGTTGTGGCTTGGCTTTTGGAAGAATGTTGGTCTAAACTGTTTCTACCTTTTAATGTTTGAACAATTTACTTTATGTTACTGTACTAAACTTGTTGGTTGTTGGTCGAGATCCATGGGGACAAAACGCTTTACTCTGGTTTCGTGGCAGTACAATTTGGGTTGAAATCTATGTTTTAGACCATTTATGAAAATCTTGTTTATAATTATGTGTAAACGTCTCACTTTTGAGTCGTTCAATATACCTTGTGTGATGATGCTTGTGTCTAGCACCCAATTGTGTATTTCCGCTGCGCAATGTAAATTAGGAGTGTTAGAGATTGGTAATCAGAGCTGCAAGTTATAGAGAACTGGGTCGATTTTGAAAATTATCCTAAACTATAACTTTGCTGTCGAAAGTATTTATTCTTCAAAAGCACACAACTCCTCTGCAACGCTCCAGTAAGATCACTTTTAGTTTTGTTTTGCATTGTAGATGTATCCCTCATAACTGAAATGATTTCCCAAGTATTTATTAAGTAAATACTACGATATTGTATTGGAATTATTGAATGTACACTGAGTGCTTGTCAGTATCATATTTTTTTTCTGCGAGCATTGCATAAACATCATTTGCATTGTGTTGCATAGCATGGATAATGTATGACATTTGCATGAGCATTGCATACTAATTATTATTTTATTAACTATGACCTTAAGTATCCTTGAACCCTTATAATTGTAGAAAATGGCTGGTTTACCTCGTGAGGATGGATGGATTGATATGACTAATGTAGTGGATGGTGAGGAAGTAGATAACTTTGGTGCTAGTGACGATGAGGAGCCTTTTGAGTTTTTAGATGATGGGATTCCACTTACTGCAGTTGGTCAGACAGAGCCTGAGTTGATACAAGGTAGTTATGTTCCAAGGGTTAATGTTGTGCCACAGACTGTTCCAGATTGTCAGCGACCGGTTGTTCGTTCTTCGACTCCTACATGTGATGCTTATATTAGTAGTTTGCCTGGGATTGCATTTGCTAGGGGTGATGTTCCTGTTGAGTCGAGAGTAGGGCTGCTAGTGCTCGATCTATTCATGATGGTATTCCTAAGGTTTATTGTCCAGGTCCTAGGTCTTATGATGATATTTTTTTGTTTCTTAAGAAGTTTGATAGGTCTTTGTTTGAAAGGTATTTGGTGGAGACTCGTGTGATTAGGAGGTTTGAGCAGAATGAGAAAAAGTTTGACAGGTTTGTTGGTAGTGTGAGGAGATCGGAGTTTGTTAGGGCAAGGGAAATGGATGAAGTTGTTAGATTGAGATCTATGGTGCTGAATTTGAGTGGGCAAGTTGAAAGGTTGCGTAGGGAGGAGGAAAGGAATGCAAGGTTGAGTGCGTGGGGTTTGCCGATGAGATCTTTTCCTAGTCGAGGTGTTGTGATTCGTGATGTGCCGAATCAGGTTGAAGCTCAAGTGTTGGTGAAGCCAAGTGAAGGAAGTAGTCGTAAGGGGAAGGAAAAAGTGGAGGAAGAATTTGATGATGATGAGGATAGCAGCAGTGATGATGAGCCGATGTACAAGAAGCTGCGGGGATTTGATGTTTAGTTCTTTATGTTGTTTTTATTTAGCCATGTTGTAATAGAACTTATGTAGACTCGCATTGTAATTTGTGATGAAACTTAATGACTTTTAAGTTGTTGTGATGAAGGATTGTAGTGACATTACTTGTCACAATTTTGTGGAGATTTTCCAAAGCAATCCGAAGTTACCTTCATGACTTATGATTTGTCTTATTAGTTCTTGTGTGAATTGGCTAATGATTCATTGTGAATTGTGTTGTTGATGCATGTAGTATCCATGTTACATATTGATAGAGAAATCCTTCTTCTTATCTTGATATGAATACTTACTTGTTCTTTTCTGTTATGGTTACAGGAAGGAGTTGGGAGGCATTTTTCTGACTTTACTAAATTACTGTTTGGTTAGTTTCCTGTAAACATGCCGCCTAAATTGACGACTGCTACTGTTAATACCATGATTGAGCAAGCTATCGCTAGAGCTTTGGAAGCTGAACGTGCTGCGAGGAACCAAGAGGCTGAGAATAGGAATGCTGCTGGTCAGGTTGGAGGGAATGTTGGAAATCAAGTTGGAGGTAATGCTGATGAGCAAGCAGAAGGAAATGCTGCGGGACAAGTTAGAGGTAATGCTGCTGTTCAGCAGGTTTAGAAGAATGTTCTTATGCTAGTTTCATGAAATGTAGACCTACCCAATTTCGTGGTACTGGTGGTGCATTGGAATTAAGGAAGTGGATTGAGAAGATTGAAAGTACTTTTGAAATCAGTGGATGTTCAGAAGCTAGTAAGGTGAAATTTGCTGCAGCTACTTTTCAGGATGATGCATTGAGTTGGTGGAATAGTCAAGTAGCTACTGTGGGGTTGGTTGAAGCGAATGCTAGAACATGGATTGTGATCAAGGGACTGTTGACTGCTAAGTTTTGTCCTGAGGAAGAGTTAGGTCAGTTGGAAGATGAATTAAGGCATTTGATGCTGAGGAACAATGATATTGTAGCTTATACAAGGAGATTTTCTGATTTATGTTTGTTATGTCCTGATGCTTTTGCTGACGACCGTAAGAAGATGAGGCAGTATATTAGAGGTTTATCTAGTAATATCAAGGGAGAAACTACTTCGTCGAAACCCAAGTCATTTGATGAAGCTGTTCAAATGGCTCATGCTTTAATGGATGTAAAGCTGCAGGATCGAAAGGATAGTATTGCTGAAGGGAATAAGAGAAAGTGGGAAGCTGCACACTCAAGCCAAGGGCAGAATCGAGGTGGTTATCGTAATAACAATAACCAAGGACCGAATAGGAATCAGCAATACAATTTGAGAAGGAATTATGGTGTTCGTGCTGCCACAGGAAATCAAGGTAACAAGGTGAATCCGAAGTGTGGTCGGTGTAATCTGTATCATGTTGGAAATTGTCCACCTGCTTGAAACAAGTGTGGCAAGGCCGGACATAAGATGGCAGATTGCAGAAACAAGGGTGTAGCCACTGGGGCTAATGCTGTCAAGGTAGTTTACTGTTCTGGATGTGGAGGCCGTGGATATAAGCAAGGGAACTGTCCGAGGGTTGGCATACGACAGGGAGGCAATGTTGCTGCTGTTGCTGCTGGGATTGCTGCTCCAGCCTATGTCGTGGGAGATGCTGACAAACCTCAAGGGCCGAACGTGGTGACTGGTACGTTCTTACTTGATGCTTGTTATGCTAGTGTGTTATTTGATTCTGGATCCGATAGAAGTTTCGTAGACGTTAGATTCAGTCAGCTATTGGATAGAGAACCAGTGAGATTGACAACTAGTTATAATGTGGAGGTAGCTGATGGTAAGGTTGTAAGCATTAGTTCTATACTGAAAGGTTGTTCCTTGAAGTTTGGTAATTATGTTTTTAGTATTGATTTGATGCCTATAGAATTAGGATCTTTTGACGTGATTATTGGAATGGACTGGTTAGTTGGTAATGGTGCAGTAATTTTTTGTGGAGAAAGATTAGTTCAGATCCCGCTAAGGAATATGGTATTGACTGTGAAAGGTGATGAATGTACGTCTCGTTTGAGAGTTGTTTCTTGTTTAAAGATGTTGAGGTATATAGAAGCAGGTTGCGATATGTTTCTTGCACAGATAAGTAATGATGGTGTGAATGAAAGGAAATTGGAGGATGTGCCTGTGATTAGAGACTATCCTGAGGTTTTCCCTGAGGAATTGCCAGGATTACCGCCGCATCGTGAAGTGGAGTTTCGTATTGATTTAGTGTCGGGTGCTGCGCCAGTTGCTCGTGCACCGTATCGTTTAGCTCAATCTGAGATGAAAGAATTATCTGATCAATTGAAGGAATTGATGGATAAGGGATTTATTAGACCAAGTTCGTCGCCGTGGGGTGCGCCTGTTTTGTTTGTTAGGAAGAAAGATGGTTCTTTTAGAATGTGTATTGATTATAGAGATCTTAACAAATTGACTGTCAAGAATCGGTATCCACTACCGAGGATTGATGATTTGTTCGATCAGTTACAAGGTTCTTGTGTATACTCGAAGATCGATTTGAGGTCTGGGTATCATCAACTGAGAGTTAGGGAAGATGATATTCCTATAACAGCTTTCCGTGCTCGATATGGAAATTTCGAATTTCAAGTGATGCCTTTTGGGTTAACAAATGCACCTGCTGTATTTATGGATTTGATGAATCGTGTATGTAAGCCGTATTTGGATGAGTTTGTTATCGTATTCATTGATGATATTCTCGTTTACTCCAAGAGTGAAGAGGAACATGAGAAGCATTTGAGAACAATTTTGGAATTGTTGAAGAAGGAGAAGCTGTATGCGAAATTCTCTAAGTGTGAATTTTGGTTGAAATCAGTGCAATTTTTGGGGCACGTGATTGATAGTGAAGGTGTTTGTGTGGATCCTGCTAAGATTGAGGCAATTAAGGATTGGTCAGTGCCAAAGACGCCGACTGAAGTTCGCCAATTTCTTGGTTTGGCTGGGTATTATAAAAGGTTTATTGAGAAGTTTTCGTTAATTGCTAAGCCGTTGACTAAGCTTACGGAGAAGAATCGAGTGTTTGAATGGGGATTGGAAGAGGAATCTGCATTTAGTATGTTGAAGGATAAGTTATGTTCTGCGTCGATATTGTCTTTGCTAGAAGGCTCTGAGGATTTTGTAGTGTACTGTGACGCGTCTCATAAAGGATTTGGAGCTGTATTGATGCAAAGGGAGAAAGTAATAGCGTATGCGTCGAGACAATTAAGGAAGCATGAAGAGAATTACACTACGCATGATTTAGAACTTGGGGCTGTTATTTTTGCTTTGAAGCTGTGGAGACACTACTTGTATGGAACCAAGTGTGTGGTTTTCACTGATCATAAGAGTTTGCAGTATATTTTGGATCAAAAGGAATTGAATATGAGGCAAAGGAGATGGGTTGAGTTGCTGAGTGATTATGACTGCGAGATTCGTTACCATCCTGGTAAAGCGAATGTGGTAGCTGATGCACTTAGTAGAAAGGAAAGAGATAAGTCTATAAGAGTTAGAGCTTTGACAATGTTAGAAAGTGTTGATTTGGCAGAAGCGATATTGAAAGCCCAAACTAATGGTTTGAAGAAAGAGAACGTTGAGGCAGAAAATTTGGGTAGAATGTTGAAGCCATTGTTTGAAGTGAGGTCAAATGGATTGAGGTATTTTAAGAATAGGATTTGGTTACCGTTTTGTCTGTCTACAGAAGATTCGTTAGGGGTGCGAGATTTGGTGATGAATGAATCTCATAAGTCAAAGTATTCAATACATCCTGGATCGGACAAGATGTATCAAGATCTTAAGAAAGTTTATTGGTGGCCGAATATGAAGGCAGATATAGCACAGTATGTTAATAAGTGTTTAACTTGTGCGAAGGTGAAGGCTGAACATAAGAAACCGTCTGGATTATTAGTGCAACCTGAGATTCCTGAGTGGAAATGTGAGAAGATTACAATGGATTTTATGACAGGTTTGCCAAGGACTGCAAGTGGTAGTGATATGATATGGGTGATTGTAGATAGATTGACTAAGTCTGCTCACTTTTTGCCAATGAAGAAGACAGATAGTATGGAGAGGTTAACAACAGTGTATGTGAAGGATATTATTTGTCGACATGGTGTGCCTTTTTCGATAATTTCTGATCGTGATAGTAGGTTTACTTCAGAATTTTGGAAGTCTTTGCAGAAAGCGATGGGAATGGAGTTATGTTTGAGTACAACATATCATTCAGTAACTGATGGACAAAGTGAGAGAACAATTCAAACGTTAGAGGATATGCTTCGTGCGTGTGTGATTGATTTTGGAAATGGTTGGGATAAGCATTTGCCATTGGTTGAATTTTCGTACAATAATAGTTATCATTCAAGTATTAAAGCCGCTCCATTTGAAGCTTTGTATAGACGTAAGTGTAGATCACCAGTGTGTTGGAGTGAGGTAGGAGAAAGTCACTTGACTGGGCCTGAAATGATATTTGAGACGACTGAAAAGATTATGCAAATTAAGAAGGGTTTGTTATCTGCCAGAAGTAGACAAAAGACTTATGCAGATAACAGAAGGAAACCGTTGGAGTTTGAAGTAGGAGACATGGTTATGTTGAAAGTATCTCCATGGAAAGGAGTAATACGTTTTGGGAAGAGAGGAAAGTTGAGCCCGAGATATATTGGACCATTTAAGATTATCCAGAGGATTGGATTGGTGGCTTATAAGTTAGAATTGCCTGATGAGCTTAAGGCTATTCATAATACTTTTCATGTGTCTAATTTGAAGAAGTGTTTAGCTGAAAGGGATGTGGTGATTCCATTGGAGGAAATTCAACTTGATGATAAGTTGCATTTTATAGAGGAACCTGTAGAGATAATGGATAGGTAAGTTAAGAAGTTGAAGCATAGTAGAATTCCGATTGTGAAGGTTAGATGGAACTCTAGACGTGGGCCAGAGTTTACGTGGGAACGTGAGGATTTCTTTAAGGACAAGTATCCTCATTTGTTTAGGAAGGATTAAGCGCCGCAGACGTCACTTCTTTTAAGAAGGGGGGGATGTGACAACCCAAAATCGAGGTCATTGCTTAATCTTATTTTACGATTATTTTTGAAATTTTTGGATGAGTTTGAACGATATTTATTTTTGGAGGTTTAAGTTTAAACCGATGTTGGAAGGTCAATATTTAATATTTATTAAGTATAAGGAGTATTAGCAAGCGTGATGTCGATGGATGCCAAATATTTTACGTTTTATTGTCGGTTGTTCGATTTTTATTATTTCTAGGGTTTTATTTTAAATGACGTGTTAAGTCGAGTCGAGAGTCGATATTATTATTTTTGAGGTACGTTTTAAAATTTTAAAGGTATCTTTATGAAACCCGAGCCCCGTAAATATTTTGAAAAATGACTAATAGTTATTTCCCCCTTTTTTAGCTAACTATTTACATTCTTATCCACAACTATTGCTAAATTGCAACTTTGGTCCCTACCCCACTATATATAAACCACAAACAAACACACACTTCATCATTTTTCACTTAAAAATTTTGTTCATCTCTTTCTTTTTCTCTCTAATAAGCCGACACATCCACCACCCTCCCAAACACATACAAACTTCAATTTATCTTGAGTTTGAGGTTGAATCCAACTAAACCAAGCATAGACCCTATCTTATGATTGCATAAGGATCATTTTGGTGTAAGAATTCCTTACATGCAAGCACATTTTTTTTCTTGATGTTGGTAGGTAGGAGCTATGATCATGCATGGCATTATCATGATGATTCATGGTGGTTCTTGCTAAAAACTTTGTTAGAAACTTCATTTTGATCTAAAGATTTTTTTTGGTTATGATTTTGATGTTATGGTTGATGTATGATGATATTAGGGTATAGTAATGATCATTTTCATGGTTGGTTTCTATCAAAAGTTGATTTTGTACAAGTTTTTAGTAGTCATTTTACAACAGTAAGTAAAGTGTAAAATCCGAATTTTTATGTTTTGAAAATGGCTTAACTTATAGCCTAGGGTTGTAGATAATTTTCTTAGCTTCGATTTGATATAAGGTAGAGCTTCTAGCTCTAAACGAGCGCGAAGTTATGATGTTTTGAATGATCGTGTACCGGGAGACGAGTATCGGCACTACAAATAGTTGTTGTCGATATTTGGATCGAATCTCGGGGACTCTAAATGGAAGTTTTGAAAAATGTAACCTACTGATAATGAGGTGTTTATTTATAGGTTGAGTTTACTTTAAAACCCGAGTGTCGGTTTTGTAAACGGAGTCGTTTAAATAAGTTAAAACGGTTGTATGAAAAATTAACGTAAATCTGTCCGGATTTTGTAGTTTGAAAATGAGTCGAGTAGAGGACTTTAAAAGTAATTTCATTTGATAAACTTGTAGGAGGACTTTCTATATATAGTAAGTTAGTTTATCGAGTCGTTTCTTAAACGGTTGATGAGTTTAAAAGGGGTAAATAAGCTAGTACATGTAGTATGTACCCGCTGATTTTATTAAAAGTATAAAATGGTAAAGTAAATGTGTAGTAAAGTATAATGAAGTTATTTATATCGTTTTCTCTCGAGTTTATTGTGACTTTATGAGTTTGAGTTTGATGTTGTTATGTATTATTTATTTCTCGAGTCATTATTAATGAACACGCCTTATTTGATAGGTAGCGGTTCTCGTGTTTGAAAGGCATCCATTATCATCGACGATCATCTCGCTAGATCTCTTATACTAAGGTGAGTCTGTAGCCTCGCTTTCTACTTGTTTTAATGATTTTAATACCCACGAGGGGGATACATGCTATTTGAAAATAAATGAACACAAGTCATGAGTAATTGTTGGACCCGAATGTTGCCTAAAGTTGATTTCATTGTATTGAGTAACTTGTTGCTAAAGACCCTAAATTCATGAGCCGTTAACTATCTTCTGACTTGATGTTGTGAGTCGGGAATAGCCGCTTATTCTAATGATAGTAATATTGGGTTGACCACCCTATCTGATACCAGGGCTTTACGTTGAGTAACCCGCTTGGAAGGATAATTTTACGTGAATAAGATTGTGGTATTCTAGGAACTGATACCCTAGAGGGGCAATGGTTTTATTCTAGTCATGCCGGCATTTGGCGTGGGTGACTATTTGGTTAAGGGGTCGGTGTCATGAGCTTAAATACAATGTTTGTTTAATAATATCATTATTATTATTGCCTTGAATATAGATTGTGTGTACGACAATTCTATAAATGATTATGATTGATTTTCTTCTTGTGTTCTAATGTGATTTGATAGACCTATAGTCTCGCTCAACATTATTGTTGACCCGTTTTATGCATGTATTTCAGGTAATAGGAAGTGATGGAGCAAGGAGCTTTGCCGTGGAGGTTGTGGCTTGGCTTTTGGAAGAATGTTGGTCTAAACTGTTTCTACCTTTTAATGTTGGAACAATTTACTTTATGTTGATGTACTGTACTAAACTTGTTGGTTGTTGGTCGAGATCCATGGGTACAAAACGCTTTACTCTGGTATCGTGTCAGTACAATTTGGGTTGAAATCTATGTTTTAGACCATTTATGAAAATCTTGTTTATAATTATGTGTAAACGTCTCACTTTTGAGTCGTTCAATATACCTTGTGTGATGATGCTTGTGTCTAGCACCCAATTGTGTATTTCCGCTGCGCAATGTAAATTGGGGGTGTTAGATTTTCCGCAAACTGTTTCCCGTTGTCCGAGATGATCTCCCCTGGCAAAAACCAAAACGGCATACAATATTTTCCCAAACAAACTTTTTTACCTGTTTGCCCGTGATTGTTACGACCGCCTTAGCTTCTATCCAGCGAGTGAAGTAGTCCATATCCATGATCAAGAACATAACGCCTCCGGCTACAACAGGAAAAGGACCTGCTATGTCAATTCCCCACTTGTAGTATGGCCATAGGGATGCGATGGGTGTTAGCTCTTGTTGTGGATGTCGCAATACTGGTCTGTGCACTTGGCAGTCATTGCACCTAAGAATCATATCTCGTGCGTCTCGATGCATAGTTGGCCAATAGTATCCTGTGCGTAGAGCCCACGCTACTACTGATCTGGGGCCAGCGTGCATACCGCACGACCCTTCATGAATTTCACTAATCACATAACTAGCTTGGCGTGGTCCGACACATCGCAACCACTGCTGTAGGAATGACCGTTTGTACAAAACACCATCTCGGAGTTCAAAGTGTTGCGAATTTATTTTGACGCGACGCGCCTCTGTTTCGTCCTCAGGAAGAGTGTCGTCCGTCAGATAGTTTATGATCGGGTTCATCCATGTAGGCCCCTCCTCATCAACTATGGTTGCGACCTCCTCTCTTGCAATGGATTTATCCTTAAGTATTTCCAGCAACACTTGTTTGGATAGATGGGCAAAACTCGTAGACGCGATTTTGCTAAGAGCATCCACTTTCTTATTCTCGCCTCTTGGTACCTGCTTGATAGACAACTTGCAAAAACTGGCGATAAGTGACTTGAATTTCTCAAGATATTGGATCATGTTTTCCTCATTGGCTTCGTACCCTCGTAGGATGTGATTCGCGACAAGCCGTGTGTCCACGTAGGCTTCAAGGTTACGGACTCCCATTCTGGCGGCGATCTTCAAACCCGCAATCGATGCTTCATATTCTACCTCATTATTCGTAGCTACGAACTCAAAACACAAGGCGTAGGTGAATTCCATGCCTTCCGGATTTGTGAGTATGAGGCCCGCTCCCGATCCGTCTGTGCAAAAAGATCCATCCGTGAACAAAACCCATGGTTCCGATGGGATCTCTTCCTTTTGTACCATTGGCTCATCCTCCTCGGGCTTCTCAATTATGAAATCTGCCAAAATTTGGCCTTTTATGATTGTCCTTGGTCTATAAGAGATGTTGTATTCCCCCAACAGGACGCTCTACTTCTGTAGTCTTCCTGCCACGTCTGGTTTGCAGATAACTTGTTTTATTGGTTGGTCCGTGATCACTACTATTGGGTGCGTCTGGAAGTACCGGCATAACCTTTTTCGGCATAAACCAACGATAAGACCAATTTCTCCATTGGTGAGTAATTCAGCTCTGACCTTTGCAGTACTCTGCTTATGAAGTAGACCGGAGTCTGGACTAAATCTCGATCAGTCATAAGAACTGCTAATAAGTGTGAAAACACTTATCCTTTTACCACTTATTTCTAATAAAAACAAGACCAAATCGTGTATTTAATGTCGTAAAAGTCATAATTATGCGTGGTTTGTGTTTTTATTGTGTTCTAGGACAAAAATATGAAAAAGGAAGAAAACACGGGCTTTCACGGGCTTTTATCGAAGAAAAAGACAAAAGACGAAGTCAAAAGATCAAAAGTGCAAAAAGAACGGAAGTCAAAGGCCTATTATGAAGATTTATCGAAGAAAAAGTCTAAACATGGAAGTTTAACGAAGTCGAAGAACAAAGTCTACTAAAAAAAGAAAATTAGAAGGCGAGTTCAAATTATCATTCGACTAATCCTAAGACAAAGTCGAGAAAGACGAGTTAATTAAAAGTCGAGAAGACAAGAAGAAAGAGAGAAGACACAACACCCTCCCCTTCTCCTATATATACCCTCCTAATCCTTCATTAGGAGGGTGTTAGTTAATTAGTCTTTATTGTTTTATTTTAAGAGGTAATTAGTGTGTTTTTATTTTCTCTCTCTAGCTTTTCTTTCAAGTTTTCTTAATCTTCATCTTAATCTTGTAACTTTGGATCTTAATCGTCAATTTAATCAAGCTTTTTTCATATCTCTCATTTTACCTTTCTTAATCTCGTGGTGATTTAATTAATCATGTAGTTTTCTTAATCAAGTTGATTGTGTGATTGATTTGTTCATATGATTGATCTTATGGTTTTGATGTGGTGGATGATTTAACTTATTGTGTTCATTGCTTAATAGTTTTTAGCTTATTTTTAATTAAGTTGATTTAATAGATTAATATTTTTGATTAAAAGTTGATTTTAAATATTTAGATTATTTGTTGTTTTTATAGTTTTAAATTCGTGGCTTATTTAGTTTTTCTTAAAATAAATTTAGTGTTAGTTTTGGTTAAGTGCTTATTTGATTTGCTTAATTTTGGCTTAATTTGTTTGATCTGTTACTGTTTCTGTTGTTACTGTCATTGGTGTTTGGCTATCTTCGGAAAAGGGGTTAGAATTCCGAATATAGCTCTTTATTCCAAAAACTTTTACCAGCAAATTTCCCTTTTATCCGAAGATTGTTGTTTAACTGAAAACTTGTTTGTTCGAAAATCACTTCTCATTCCGAAAAAGGTGTTATTCCGAAGAAAGTTTGATTTATCCGAAAATACTAAGTTATTCTGAAAAACTTACTTTACCGAAAAACCCACTTATTCCGAATATCCATATTTTTTCCGAAAATCTATCCATTATCCGAAAATCACAATTCAATGTGAATTAAGCCATTATTCCGAAATAACCATTTTTTCCGAAAATGCTTGTTTTTCCGAAAAACATGGTTTTATCCGAAAACTCTTCTTATTCCGAAAATCATGGATTATTTCGAAATTTTTATCTTTATCCGAATTAAGGGCTTTATTCCGAATTAAGGGCATTATTCCAAAAATACTCGATTATTCCGAAAAAGCCACAGATTCCGAAGAAAGACTTCTTTTCCGAAAACATATCATTTATCCGAATTTATGCTGTTTTTCCGAAGATAGTAGTTATTCCGAACTTGTTGATTTTTCCAGAGATTCAGAGATCAGTTTACACAGTTAATCAAGGTTAGATTTCGCAGTTATTTTTATATATTTAGCTTTTATGTTTACAAGTAGATTAGACAACCAAAAGCTCCCCCTTTTTAGTTACCAACACCAATAATTCCGCTTTTAACCGTGATCAATTCGATTAGATACCAAGAACGATTGAGTACACATATGCTAAAATCACCATATTAACTGCGCTTGTTGCTCCATATGTAGCGGATAAGTACATGATTAGTTCCTCCTTAGGTCGGGGGGCGACTAACATGGGCAGAGCCGCGAGATGTTGCTTTAGCTTCCCAAACGCTTTCTCCGCCTCTCTTGTCCAGCGAAAGTCTCCCTTCTTCAAGCACTTCTTGAGTGTTTTGAATAAAGGAAGTGACTTCTTTGCGGACTTTGATAAGAACCTATTAAGACCGACCAACTTTCCATTAAGTGATTGCACCTCTTTTAGTGTTCGAGGGGATGGTAGCTGTATCACGGCGTCCGTCTTCTCCGGACAAGGCTTGATGTCGTTTGGATTAATCATATACCCAAGGAACATTCCTTCGGTTTCTCCAAACGTCCATTTTTTAGGATTCAGTTTCATGTTGATTTTTCTCAATGTGTTGAATGTCTCTTGGACATCACGGAGGAGTTCGTCCTCCGTATGGCTTTTGATAACCAAGTCGTCCACGTAGACTTCAAGGTTACGACCTATCTGTGAGTCGAAGGCTTTATCCACAAGTCGTTGATATGTCGCACCTGCGTTCTTGAGTCCGAACGACATTTTTGTGTAACAATAGACGCCCTGACTGGTGTGGAATGCCTTTTTCTCCTCGTATTCCTCCACCATCTGGATCTGATGGTATCCTTTATATGCGTCCAAGAAACATTTAAAAGAGTACTCACATAAGGATTCCACCTTCCAATCGATTTCTGGTAGCAGATAGCAATCTTGTGGGCAAGCTTTGTTCAAGTCTGTGAAGTCCACACACATGCGCCAGCTTCCATCATACTTCTTGACCATGACCGGATTAGAGAGCCACTCATGGTAATAGACCTCGCGCATAATTCCTGCGTCTAAAAACATCCGTACCTCATCCAGTATTACCTGGCTGCGTTCTGGTGCTTGACCGCGCTTCTTTTGTTTAACAGGGGGATATCCAGGGCGGACTTGATGCTTATGTTCTACGATCGAACGTGGTACGGCCGTCATATGCTTTGGTTCCCATGCGAATATATCGAGGTTTTCTTTTAGGAGAGAGCACATGGCCTTCTTCCCTTTTTCGGAGAGGGTTCCACCAATAGCTACCTCTTGTTCTGGGTATTCAGGGTGGATTACCACCTTCCAATTGGGGGGGGGGGGGTGATCCTTCCTTATAGGGGGTAGCTGGATTGGTGTTGTCACGGCGTGACATTCCGATGTCGGCACGATTGAATTTTAAATAGTGTCAATTCCCCCTTCGATTGGAAACTTAATCATGCTGTGTGCCGTGGACGGGACTGCCCGTATGGCTAGGATACTTGGTCTTCCAATAATACCATTGTATGGAGAATGTGAACCTATCACCATAAAGTTCATCCACGCCGTAGTGGAATGCTCTTTATCTCCAATGGTTACCAGTAAACGTAGTTGTCCTATCAGCCAGATAGAGTCTCCACTGAAGCCAATGAGCGGCGACGTGGCTGGCATCAATTGGCTTTTGATTTCTGGTCGTAGCTGTACGAAGCAGTGTTCATAGAGTACTTCCGCCGATGATCCTCCATCCACATACATACGACGAACGTTATGGGTTCTAATGCTTACCTCAATCGTGAGAGGTGCATCAGCCACGTTGCTCGCTGTGATAGGAGGGAATGAGATTTCCTTGCCGCGTGAAATTTTTTGACTAACTTTCTGCTTTGTCCGGCGCTGCCATGATTGAACCATATATACTGTCGTAGGCTTATCCTTTTGGGAATCGTTTTTGTCATACTTTTTGTTATCCTTCACATCCTTCCAATCCTTGACCAGATGTTTGAGTTTGCCTGATTTCATCAGTGACTCTATATGCTTCTTGAGATGAATGCACTCCTCCGTGTCGTGACCCTTGTCATTATGGAACTCGCAGAAGCGAGTGCCTTGACGACGATCAACTAGAGTTGTCATCGGGGGAGGTCTTGGAACATTTGCTCTTTCTGTTAACAACATATCCCGATAAGTCATCTTTAGAGGGGTGAACTTGTCATCCGACCGTCCTCCTTTTGCCTGGTTTTTGTAATCCAAGCTCCTCCCACTGTCGGGGTTACTTTGGCCACCTGATTGCCTTCTAGGCTGATCGTTTGATCGGTAGTCGTGGTTCCCTTTTGAGGGGTAAGCCGCGGCAACCGCGGTCTCCCCCTCCACAAAATTTCGAACCCTTTCCATGAGTTCATCAAACTTCTCCGGACGTTTATCGTTGAGGCGCCTGATTAGCTCCTTGTCCATTATGGCGTGCATGTAATCGGTAATTTTAAGGAGCTATGGGCACACTTTTGTGCGCGTACACTCGTCATTAAAACGCTTTGTGAAGTCTTCTGTAGACTCTCCGGGCCTTTGTTTGACTGTTTCCAACGAGACCAAATCTCTATTATACTTCTTTTGCTGAGTATAATTGTTTTGAAATGCTGTGTATAATTCATCGAAGCTGTTGATGCTTTGATGGGGGAGCTTCTCAAACCAGTCGCACGCATTGCCAATCAAAGTTGAATTTGAACATCTGGCACCATATAGGCATCGACCATCGTTCAATTTTAGCCTGTGTGTCAAACACCTTTTGGTGATCCTCCGGATCACCAGATCCGTCGTAGGTTTTGAAGCTCGCCGGCATACGTCGCTTCTTTTCCTCGGAGTAATTACGTATACAAAAAGTGAAGGCATCCTCCCTCTCGCTAGACCATGGGAAGGAGAGATCTTCCTCCTCTTCATCACGATAGTAGGTATCACCGTAGCGTCCTTCATCGTCCGATGGTTCAGGGGTGGAATACCTAGGTCGACAACGTCTAGGGTGATGATCATCTGAATCAGACCCCGAAGGGTCACGATAGGGGGGCTTTCCCCCACCTTTTGATTTATGATAACCACTTTTGTGAGAAGGAGCTTCCTTCCCACCAGATTTTATCCTACGCCACACACTTGTGCGGCGATTGTCCATAGGATTTTCCAACACCGGGCGTCCAGTGGAGCCGTCGGATTTATCCCCATCTTCCTGGGCTTCTTGCAATTCTTGCATGATACGATCCCCTATGCGCTCAAACACATTCCGTGGTTGAGGTGTTTCCTCTAAGGAAGGTTGTTCCTGAGCTCACGTCTTCCTTCCCCTCTTTCGAGCTTGAGGGGGAGTACAGTGCGCGGCGCTGCCAAAGTTAAGTCTGGACTGGAGTTTCCTTCCCAGATTTAACCTTGCCGAGATGCCCGACATGATTCTATTGAAATTTTGCGTGAGTACGCGTTCGAGGTCCTCATCATCGAGTGAACCAACTTCCAATTCTGCCTCAACCACTGGTGGCTTTTGCGGCTCCTTGGTAGGGGCCTTTAGCGTAGCTCCTGGATCGGGATTATCCAAAGTGATGGTTGGTGGTGGGGTACTATCGGACGTGCCTGCCCCACCGAGAGACTGAAACGTGTTTCGATTATTCAGTCCTCCTGTTTGGCCACCAGAGGGCTGGGCTGAGATGATTATCCCATCACCCGCGGACTTTTGATTCCTAGGATTCGTGTTCCTTGGGTTTCCCTGAAAGTGTTCCTTCGTCATTAGGAGAGATTGAGATTGAGATTTAGTTTAGTGTATGGTCCCACGGATGGCGCCAACTTGTTGATACAAAAGTTGGATGATCCTTGTTTAATCTGAATTAAGCTTAATTCGGATAGGTTGGGCTCCAGCTCTTGCACCAAGTGAGTGTCTTGTTGAGATCCTGCACACTAAAACAACACGCATTAAGCTTACCGTGGGAACGTATCCCACGATTAGTAATAACTGGTTTTTGGCCAGTATAAAAATTAAGTTCGTTGAAGTGGTCTAATCGAATTGATTATTGGTAAACGTGTGACTCAGTTGTTCTTGGTGAAAACAAATGTTGTGTCGTTGTAGTAAAAGGAAAGTGCACAAACTTTAACGTAAATGGCAGTAAATAAATCTAAATCTAATTGAAAATAAATGACGGGAAATTAAAGCGTGACAAGAAATTAAAAGGCAAACTTAAAAGTAAATAACGCAAACTTAAAACTTTCCTAAAGGCAAACTTAAACTTAAACTAAAGGCAAGCTTAAAAATAAATATAAGGCAAGAAACTAAAAGTGCGACTAAGGAAAAAGGCGGGAAAAGTAAAGTTTAAAACTTAAAATAAAAAATGCTCATTCGGAAAACACCTTCGTTCGGAATAATCCTTCACTCGGAATGTCACATTCACTCGGAATGATTCTTCTTTACTCGGAATGTTCTCTTCATGCGGAATAAAACACTCATCCGAAATAATACCTTTATCCGGAATAATAGCTCATCCGGAATAACAAGTTTATCCGGAATATACCTTCGTTCGGAAAAAATGCTTCACTCGGAATAATGGTTCATCCGGAATACTTGCTTATTCGGAATAATTCCTTTATTCGGAATATCAGGCTTGGTTCGGAATGTCTGCTTATTCGGAATAGTACTTCATCCGAAATAACTTGCTGGTTCGGAATACCTTGATTCAGAATGAAGAGCTTTATCCGGAATAAACTGCTTGATGTGGAATAACTCCTTGATCCAGAATGATGTTTGATTCGGAATATGAAGCTTGGTTCGGAATAATCAACAGGAAGACTTCATCCGGAATGATTGCTCATCCGGAATAAATGGTTTATCCGGAATATTTGGCTTCGTCCGGAATAATGCTTTATTCGGAATAACCTGCTTATGCGGAATAAACTGCTGATCCGGAATACCAAACTGATCCGGAATAACCTGGGCAACCAGATTAAGCGAAGAACAAGGAAAATAAAGAAGCTACGAATTTAATCAAAACTAACCAATCTAAACCAAAAGATTAAACCAAAATAACCACTAATGATTAACTAACAATAATCAAACAAACCAAATCAATAAAACTAACAATTATAACCAAAATAATCAAAACCCACTTAATCAAATTAATAAAAACTCAAGAACTTAACATAAACATAAACATGAAGATTAGATCAAAACAAGAAAGGTAGATAGGAGATTAACAATAAAAGTAAAGATTCAATAAACATAAAAAGAAAACTTACTTGATAATTAAAGGAATTAAAGTGCAAGACAATTAATGAAATGACATGAAATTAAAATGCATATAATGAAAGTGGTGGAGAGTTAATTTGTCAAATTAACTAACAAGAAAAATGAAATCTTAATCTCCTATTTATAGTGGAGGAGGAGAGGGAGTGGGAGGAAGCTTCCTCCTCTCTTTCTTCTTTCTTTATTTCTCGTCTAGTCCTCAGTCTTCTTAATTCGTCGACTTTTTCGACTTTTGTCTCGGGATTAATAAACTCGTCTTGTAATTTCTTCATTAATTTAGACTTGAGTTCTTCGGCTTTTATTAAACTTCCGTCTTTAGACTTTTTCTTCGATAAATCTTCAGAATTGGCCTTGGACTTCTGTTCTTTTAGCACTCTTGATCTTTCGACTTCGTCTTTTGTCTTTTTCTTCGATAAAAGCCCGTGCAATCCCGTGTTTTCTCCCTTTTCACATTTTGATCCTAAAATCACAACAAAAATACAAACCACGCATAATTCCGACATTTACGACATAAAATACACGTTATGGTCTTGTTTTTATTATAATTAAGTGGTAAAATGATGGGTGTTTACACACCTATCAAATCCCCTACACTTGACCATTGCAATGTCCTCATGCAATGCATTAGTTACAAAGCACGTTTTTCATTTTCCATCATAATCAATCCACATTGGCCTTTATTAAAGAGATAGAAAATTATAAACATTCAAAGTAAGAAAGTAAGTAAAGAAATCAAAGACATACCTTAGGGTTTTGGAAATGTCATGAATGATCATCATCCTCAAGTTTTCACATTCTCCAAACCAAGCTTAAAAACGAGATCATTGTTATTATAAGTTAGCAAACTAACACGAACTCATGTGGGCCAATTATTTACTTAGACTCCCTTATTCCTAGGTGTATCTCTTATATTTTATTGTTGTCTTGAATGATCATGAGGATGCATTGTTGACTTATTTCGATAGTTATTTAGGCTGAAAATAAAGTGGGACGATTTAATCAATAGTTAGCTAAAGGACAAAATCTTTTAAAACTGCTTCTTGGGACCTCATAAAGTTCATATCTTGGCATAACTCGCTTCACGATTTGAGACCTTTCTCGGACTGATATTTGGCAGCGACTTCATACTTCGAATCTTGAGAGACGTTCATGAAATAATGGTCTTCTTTTCATAATAGGAATTTCTTCACTTGAACTTTTTGAGAGATTCTTCATATTTGGACCACGACTTCTTCATTTTTCTCCAATCTTTATTTTGGACTTTGATATACAACGATCCACCTCCTTTTAGGACTTGGATCTATTTATCCTCATACCTTGCTAGGGTCTTATCGGATAGACTTCTCCATGATCTTTTGGGGAGTACTTGCTTTTCGTCGTATGTCCCGATCCTTCATATTGATTTTCGATAAATGATTCTTCACATCACTTTTGGATCTTTAGCAACAAAATGTAGCCCTCATGCCTTGTTAGGGCCTTTTCGGACTCGCCAATCTTCGCATCACGCTTCAATAAGTTATGCCTTGGCTATGAACTCTAATCAATACCGAGCAACTTTTAAACGATCTTGTGCTAGAAGCTAAGTAACTTTTCAAATCGTACAACCTTATTTATTGCAGATAAATTTATTAGCAAGCGATGGGAGAATAGGCTTATAATCAACTCACATAAATTCATGAAATAATACCAAACTTATAATTGACTCTATCATCTCTCGTTCTCCACAATTTAAAATCTCAAGGAATGAGACTCGTGGATGCTTAGCCAATTAAATCAAAGTTTTGGGTTTTCGAGTCATCTATAGGATCTTGCAAACCCTAAGACTTTTTCAAGTTTTAGAATTCGCATTTTAAAGTTCCCTTGATAAACGACTCTCTAGGATCAATTATAGGAGCTTGCGAAAAGTTCTTGTTCTTAACCCGTGAGAGTTAAGACTTTCGCGTTTTAAAGCTCCCTATATAAAAGCCTTGCAAAACTTGACTTAAACACGTTAAGGATACTAGCTAGAGTAAACTTAGATAAGTAAACTCGGGTTGAGTCAAAAGATTCACAACGTTTGAAAATTAAAACCACTTTATTAAAATTTATTCTAACAACGAAATAAAGTAACTATAACAAAGGTAAAACTACTAGGCCAAAATAGATCAAAATTTTTGAAAAATGTCGAAAAATTAATTTTCCGGTTAAAATGAGGACAAATACAAGGAAAAGGCCACTCAACTTCGATAGAAGTCCCCCCTACACTCGATATAAACATTGTCCTCAATGTTTAAGCATGTGGGAGTAAACTCCCCTACACTTAGGACATTGTGCACGTTGTTTAAATCTTGCTAAGAAAGAGACAACTAAAGTGATTCCTATTTTAATATTGAGAAATATAAAATAGTGAATCGAAAAGAGTTTAGGATAGAACCGGGAAGACGGAGACACGGAATCACGGGTCGTCAAAAATCATCAAGAGTGGATCATTGAACGCTCGAATCCCTGGATATGAGAAGAGAGGAAATAACAAACACCAACGGGTCTCCCCTACACTTAGGATAAAGATAGCTAAAAGATAGATACTTGGGTTGCCTCCCAAGAAGCGCTTGATTTTTGTTAACCGAGTCGTGATCCTGACTCGAACTTGATTATCATGGAAAGAAGCTTGAAAAACATCCACCGAGATCAAATACATAGTTTTCGTCCATCAAATAGCACAAGCTTAAGGCGAACAAGGCAAGCCAATGAAAGTAGGCAAGGTTCCCTTAAGCAAGTGGTGAGCACGGTGGTAGCAAGGATGATGGGCAAGCATATCTCCATAAGTTCCAAAGATTTTTCCTTTTATTTCATCAGATGGATACTGAGATGGCTTAAAAAGGCAATACCAGGATCGAACACCTTTTCCTTTGAGGGAAATAACACTCAGACTCAGCAGACCTTGAAGAAGATCCGATCATAAATCTTGCAATCTCATCCTCAGACGGAGGGTAGAGGGGAGTTAAGACATAAGTGCTGCTGATATCAGTGTCAGCCGGCTTCTTCTCCTTTGAAACGGGTTTCTTCATATCCAATGTAGGATAAAGACCATAATCATCAAAGTCCAAAGGAGGGGCATCACTCTCATGAGGGAAGTACGTATTGAGAAAAGTAGAAAAGTCTTCCTCAAATGAGTAGTCATCCAAAGTAGGATCAAGTGTTGTTGGCGGAGGATCTTCATTATGTGAAGAATCACTCGAGAGAGTATCGACCTCATCAAAATCATCATAAGTGGGCATATCTGGATACTCAGAAGTAAAATCATCATAATCATCCCCATCGGAGCTAGAATCATCATCATAAGCATCATAGATCGGTGGAGAATCATATGTGGGTAGGGGTTCCAATTGGAGAGAGAATCATCCACATCATCTTGAAATAGTGGATTATCCTTGTAAGAATCGAATATAGGATTTTTGTATACGACAAAATCATCAAGCACATTAATCATATTCGCCGATTCTCTTCCATTATATTTGTGATGAGATGGCATTTATACATGATCTCATCGTTCTTTTCGGGCTTTAAATGCATAAAAATGTCATAAAATACCATATATATGCTTGTGTTTGTTTATTTGTGTATTTTAGGTATGGATATCGTGAAAAAGACAAAAGATCACAAGAAACAAGGAAAAACGGACACGAGAAATGAAGCCGTACAAAGAACCGGGCCCTAGTTCATGATTTATCCAACATTTACCCTTGAAGACTTGAAGATATGCAAGATTGATCCTCAAACAATGAAGAAATGACACTTAAAACCCTTATGAAATCATAATTACAAGTTTGGTCCCTTAAGTTTGTCAAAATTACACAAAAGGTCCTTCAACTTTGAAGAAATGGCAAGATTAGTCCCTCAACTATTCAACATTGTCATTAATGGTCCCTCATGAAGTCAAAGTTACATTGAATACCTTTGAAGATCAAGAATGTCCAAGATCAGTCCCTCAAATATCCAAAAACAACCCTTTAAAACCTTTTGCCAAAGTTTTGCGGCAAAAGTGTAAAGAATGGAAGCTTGTTAATAAAGGGAATACGTTTACATGGGCTGAAAAACTTCATTTACAATCTTTCCCAAAGAACAAGGACTATAGTTTCCACAAATGAAACATTCAAATGTTTTTGCGCTAAGCACAAACACAATCCACCAAAACCGGAGCAAAAGGTATTACTGTAGCAAGTAAGAACCAAGAATTACCTCCACTTAAAACAAAGGGTAAAAAGCAATTACCCTTACCCATGCTTAATTCACACGCCCAGAAACTCATCCCAACCTTAAAACCCTCACTCCCACTCACCAAAGGGTTCCACACCCAAAACCGTTTCACCCATCATGTGACAACTTTCTCTCCAAGGCTTGCCACGTGTCAAGATTAACGGCAAAGGTTCTTAGCTTAACCACAAAGCTAAAATAAACGTCTAGGATCATTTTGGACAGCTCATCAACAACAAACGGCATCAAGTACTCAAGGGCACATTTGGGAATTCACTTCTAGGGTTTGTGAATAGTGTTAGCATAGCATTTGCCTATAAAAGGAGACCTCAACCTGTGAGAGTCCCTTGGTTCCAGTTTTAGGCTATCAATCTTTGTAATCCCTTTTTAAGTTAATAAAATTTGATTTTCAGAAATTTGTAAAATCTCTTTTATGTTTTGTTAAAAGTTGGTGTTAGAATAGCCTAAATCTGAGTTCCACTTATATGTTTGAAGATTTTTGAGGCAAGGTTTTAATCAATAAGACTTGTGTTTCAAAAATCAGAAAGTGCTTGATATTGTTCATCACTTTGGTTTGTTCTTCTTAGCAGGTACATTGGAAGCTGGTACTTGTTTTGCTAGTACCTCAGCTCAAACAATCCAGGGCCTGGATGTAGGTCTTGGAGGTTTGCATCCTTCTCCTTTTTCAATTTTCTCTTTATTTTCTGAATATTTGTGATTTTGCATGATTATTGTGGAATCTGTGTTTTTATGGATGAATCTGGTTTATCGGTGCTTGTTTGATGTTATTGAGGTGTTGTTAACATGATTTGTGGGTTGAATCTGTTATGTCCTTTGAAAATTTGTCAAAACAGATTATTAAGGGGTGTTTGGGTTAACTGCATAAACATGTTTTGTGGCTTGTTGTTGGGTTGCTTTGTGTTGTTATCTGTTGGTACTTGTTTATCTGGTATATTTGGTCACTTATTTGCAGGTTTTGTGGTTTGAAACACCCAAATCCATAAAAGGGCTATAAAATCTTTGTTACTTGATAAAATTGGCTATAGTTTAAGGGACACCTAGATCTAATCATAGACTAGGGTTAACAAGTGATTAAACTAGGTTAATAACATCAGGGAAAGAGATTTGGTTGCTTGAAATTGGATATATGGTCAATTAGATCAGCAAACTGTGCTTGTGTTCTTGACATTCATATCAGTAACTATAATTTGCTTTGATCT
Source organism: Glebionis coronaria (assembly GCA_025667525.1). NCBI lineage: Eukaryota > Viridiplantae > Streptophyta > Magnoliopsida > Asterales > Asteraceae > Glebionis > Glebionis coronaria. The sequence continues at coordinate 242,464,855 of CM046881.1, read as the reverse complement.
TGTTCATTACTTTGATTTAGTGGCTGATTTAAGTTTGTTTATGCTCAATCATAGTTTATATAGCTTGTGTAGGCATCTTGTTGAGTTTGGCTGGCTTATTCATGCTATATCTGCTTATTTGTTCATAACAGCTTATTTTCCATGTCTGTGCTAGATCTGTGGACTGTTTGATTAATCTGGGCTTATTGTGTGAACCAATTTGTGATTTCTTTGTTGATATTGACTCCTTGTGATTCACTGATCACAAGGGTGCCTTTGTTTCCATTTGAATCCAACTAGCTTGGTCAAATAGTCAAAGCAGTGGGAACTCCTTTCCCCTGCTGCTAGCCACTACTAGTGTATTTTGGGTTTCAGCTTATCAATAAGCCATAATAGCTTATTTTAACCAGCAACAACTTGGATTTTGTAATAGGTGCTCATTATTTGACCCATTTGTTAATACTGGAGCATTTGGTGTGTTGACTTTAGGGTTTGACTAGAAAACCAACTTAATTGACTTTTTCATAAGTGCTTATTAGCTTATTCTGGCTTATTGGTGTTGCTTATTGGAATCTTGTTGATTGTTTTGGCTTATTGAGTTCATTTGTGACATTTTGCAAGTTGAATCAAGTCCTAAGGTGCCTTAAATCTCAAACCCGACTATTTTGTCGTTTTGTGGATTTGTATTTTGCTTATTTCTGGCTTATTGAGTGTGCTTTTTCAAAATTTCTTTTTACAGATCTCTTAAGCATCCCAAAAGAAGGTTGTGTGTCAAATTAGAGTTTATGGCATTAGCTTATTGCTTAATGGCCTTAATGGCCCAATAAGGATAAGCTGTGATAAGCTCACTTTCAGCTTTTGGGCCTTTAGAGTTTTGTGTTTAGAATTAAATTTTGAGTCAGATTGGGCTTTTCCAAGTCAATTGGGCCAAGTTTGACTTTTTGGGCTAAAAAGCCCATTAGTGTTGACTGTTTTTGGCTTTGGCCCATTTGAGGGCCCAATAGGGGTATTCTGGTCATTTCACTTTCATTTTCTGTTTACTTAGGTTAAAATAAATTAGTTTGCAAGTTTTTAGAATTTTTTATAATTTTTGGATTTTTAATATTATTTTAATATTATTTTATTATTATTTTTCAAATTTCACATTTTTGCACTTTTTACATTTTTCTTAGCTTAAATACATTAAAATAGGATTTTTGCAACTCTTAGATTAATTTTAATACCTTTAGATTAATTTTTATAATTATTTTAAGTTTTAATAGTTTTTAAATTATTTTAAATAGTTTTTCTTAGTTTAAAAATTTCTAAAAATAGTTTTTAATCTTTTTAGGTCATTTTAGAGGTTTACCAATTGAAAAATCTTTATTTGGGCTTTTTGATAATTAATTTGATTTTTAGGGCTTTAATTAGCATTTAAAAATTAATATTTAATTAATTAAAAGGTTTGAAAAAGTTTTGATCATTGGTAAACTCTTAGTTAATTTGTTTTGATTTTTGGTGAATTTTTGGAAATTTTTAGAATTAATTTTTATTTTAGCTCATTTTATGGTTTTACGTGTAGTCGGCGTAGTAATTAATTTCACGTCTTCGTCATTCTCTTTTCTCATCCCCTTCTAACAAATATGTTGGGTCCACTAGATGTGGATCTTGTAGCCTGTCAGGAACGGTGAACGACTTCTGTAATCACAAGTCTATTCACAAAGAGACTCTATACACAATGTAAGTGCGGAATATAAATACTATAAAGAAGAACAGAATAACTATAATGACTTGATCCTTTTCTAAGGATTTCTAATATTAATGATAGCTAGAATTACGTTTGATGAAGGTGTATGTAACCCTTCTGCCTAAGGTTCCTTTTATACTACAAGGAAACCCTAATACATCATTAAACAAACGTGTAAAACTGATATGCATATCCTTTCCTAACATATCTCATGCATATCCTAACAGAATAATAAGTAAATAATGAAGTTTGACTTTAACTAGGACCAGGAGCACGTCTTGCTCCTACTACTACTATGACCAGGAGGAACTACATACCTCCTAGTCTACCTATTACAATTAAATATTCCAATGGTCCTAACAATCCTCCCCTAAACTTGAATTTGACCTGTTGAGTTCAAGTTTCCTGGTAAAACGTTCAATAAAGCTTGAGGATTGAAACAACAAAAAAAACAGCAGCATCAGCAAGATAAGAAAAATAAGAACCGCCGCAACATGGAAGACTAGAAGCTTCTCCAAAGCTTGAAACAAATCAGCATCGTGTTGAATCTTGACAACAACATGAGCAGATTTGATGAGCCTTTACCAAGTAGCTGCTCGCTCTTGGGCTAGCCAGTCTTTCTGGTGGAATAAGCATCACCCTGGGAGACCAGAACCCTGCCCAACTCTTAGAACGTGAATCAATGGTGAGTGGGGGTACCCTGATGATTTTAGGCAAACCATCACAGCCGTCAACAGATTTGATATGTCTTTACCAGAAGCCGTACCCTTCTAGACTCGCCAACTCTTAGCAATGAAGCATTGGTGAGTTGAAAACCCTATAGCTTTAAGCAAGCTATTACAGCTATCAACGGATTTGATAAAATCTTTACCAAGAGCCGTACCCCCTTGGATTAGCCACTTTTCAGTCTAGGACCATGGCAAGTGAAAACCATCCAGTTTTGGGTAACCTGGCAACCATCAACGGATTTGAAAATCACACCAGGAGCCGTACCCTCAAGGTGAATCAACTCTTTCTTGTCGGTTAGACATGGTGAGTTGAGGACCATTTGTTGTGAGGACCAAGTCCAACAACCGATAAAACAATCAACCAGCTTAAGTGTGAATCAGCAACAAGAACCCAAAGTTTGAATCAGCAGATGGTATATTATTCACAAGTGTAAAATCCAGGATTTGTTTAAAGTATAAGCAGATATTATATAAAAAGTATATATTTTTTTTCATTTTTTTTAACTATAATGAATGAAAGTCACCAATCACTATACATATTGGTGAAAAGAATTGCAGTATTAACAGATAAACAAAAAACACAAAACATAAAAACTTACAAACCAACCATATCACAGACCAGAAGCAGCCACCTTATCAGCTTGCAATCGAGCTTGGATCCCTTGCACCAGTGTAGTTGCCATAGAAGACTCATTCCCGGAAGCGGCATTAGAAATCTGCAAGTGACAAGCAAGCATGGCCTCCATCGAAGCAATCGTCAACGGATAATCCAAATCTGTAAGCATAAACACCATAGGACCAGACTCCAAATCCAAGACATGCACACCACAGCCAGCATATAACTTCCATCTCGTAATAACCCATGTTGGCTGGTCCTTCCAGACACCAGAAAGGGGAGCATGTGGAGGGGAATCAAGCATGATTTTCAAATTAGCCCACATTCTCAGACCAGGCCAGGAGGGCACTTCACTAGGATGAACAGGCATACCAGCATCCACAAACCCATACAATGCCATAAGATCCTTTTGATCTGCCCAGGACAAAATACCTTGCAAACCCGAAGCATACGAACATAACCATCACTAATGGTAATCCTATGGGAGACAGTACCAGGTAGAGTCGTGGAAGGCTTAACCGTCCAACCTGTAATAGATCCATTACCCAATGGCAACTCGGAGTCACTATCGGAAGCTGCATCAATAAGATTTTCGGGAGCACGTTTCTCATAGGGAACAGACTTGCCACGTCTAGCACGTCGAGCCAACTGCTTGCGAATGGAACGGCGAGGAGTGGGATCACTAGGCGAGGGTTCAACCTTTACCTTTACCTTTGCAACAGGAGAGGGATCAGCAGAAGTAGAATCAATACCTTGCCCAACCAAAGGATCAACAGAAGCTGCACCAGAAGAAGGAATAGGTTGAGGACCAGGCACGGGTGGTGATGGGGATGCCATAGCAGGAGTAGCAGTGGTGGTGCTAGTGGTAGCATAGGTGGTGGTGGTAGTAGGACCTAGAGATGAAACAGGAGGAGCAACCGAAGGTGTAGGGGTGGTACCAACAGGAGAAACATCAACAACCGATGGAATAGCAGCAGAACCGAGAGGAGCATCAGATGTAGAACCAGTAGCAACAACAGGTGGAGAAGTAGGAACCACACGTGGAGGAGGACGATAGATGAAACGTTCCGGAATTGGGGTGCTCTGATGCTTGATCATTCGTTCATAGAGCGCTTTAAGCTCATCAAAAGACAATGCCCGAACCCGTTCCCATGTCCAACCAACAGTGAAATAAGCAGCCGACTGATACTTCACATACCGCTGCATCTGCTTTCGCTTCTCGGTTTTCGTCAAAGGCCTGTTCTTACGTTTTTCACGAATTTGAGCAGCAAGCGCTAATTGTTGCTTGCGCATTAACACCATTCCTCGAGGAATGCGATTATGCTCATTCACATCAGAACCCAAGAGATCAGTAAACTGGGAATAATCCGAGGTAAGAATAGTCAGCACCCGCATCCAATCGCTATCATCCCAATGCATAGCATCATGCTGCAACTGTTCACGTCTCTGCTTCTGAAGAGCTTCCTCCTCAACCCGAGCAGCTTGGTCAATTTCTGCTTGCATCCTTTGAGAAGCCTCCTCACCCAACCTATCCTCCTCAAGTTGTCTGCGTGAACGCTTGCGAGGGGGTGAGGGAGCATCAGTCATGGGAGTTTTCCCCTTTGGATCATGAGATGGGCCAGCAGTAGGACCAGCAACATCTTCCTTTGGTGTAGGGACAGCAGCAAGAGAAGTGTTAGCCTCAAAATATTGAGCCAAACAAGAATGCTCGGTCATATGTTTATTATGTATCGTATTTTAGAACGTTGTAATAGGTAGTATATTAGTCGTGTTATTACGGGCTTTACTTTAAGCTAAGGTTCATTAATAAGTAACCAAAGCCCAAAAGGAAAGCCCGGCCCAAACCATATAGTCCATAAAGAAGCCCGCATGTGGGTGGACTATATATACCCTTCCTAGCATGTTAGGAAGGGTGTTGGTTCATTTGTATTCTCACTTCTCAATCTAACATTCCACAAGTTCCAACCATTTTCTCTCTACTTTCTCTCACTACTTTCTCTCTCTAAAATTCATCTCATTTCTACCTTTCGTTCTTTAAATTCGTGATTATACAATCATTATATTAGGGACAACAATTGGTATCAATCGCCATGGGGTAGTTTTGTGATTGGTTGTTGTGTTTTCATATGATCCGTTTGATTTGATCCATATTTCTTCCTCGAATTCAAGATTTTTCTTGTTTTTTGATTGTGTTTCTTAATCGTATAACTTCTTTAATCTTGTTGTAGAGATTTGGTTGTTTTGGTTTGGTTAAAAACACGATCTTGTTGCCTAAAAGTTGCTAAATTTGTTGCCTAAAAGTTGCTAAAATCGTTGCCTAAAAAGTTGGAAAAAAGGTCCCTTATTGCGACAGCTACAATTTCGGAAAAGGTAAGTACGGTTTTGATCACAATAACCCTAGGGTTTTACTTTGCGATCAGTATTGCGATAGCCCCCTTATTCCGATCTGGACATTCCGATCGTTATTGTGATCTGGATTGCGACGGATTTAAGGCAATCTTGAAACGTTACTCTGCCCACATTGCGACAGCCACATTGCGACAGCCACATTGCGATCTGAATATTCCGATCTGGGATTTCGATAGGTACACATTGCGATCTGAAATTAGGTCAAGTAAAATCAAATTTTTTCCATACTAGTTTTAGGACATTTCTAGCTCAATTTCAAAATTTGGTGATTACAAATTTTTTAGGTCTACCGTTTTGTCGGACTAAGGAATTTATTGTCGGGCTGAGAAAAAATCGCAATTTTCGGAATTTCAACAACCAAACAAATCACAACTCAACTACTTAAGATCCACATTCAATTCATCATTTCAGAGAATATTGAGATGGATTCTACTGCCGAATACCGTGTGACGAACAACAACATAATGGTGGCAGGTAACAAGGAAAGACCACCAATGCTTGTGTCGGGTCGATATGATCAATGGCAATCCTGTTTTATACGTTACCTTGACACAAAACCTAACGGTGATGCTTTAAGGCAATGTATTTTGGAAGGACCCTATAAACTCTCAAGGATTCAAGTTCCTGCAGTACCAGCCACAGACACGAGTGATGCACAACCCGCATATGAACGTGATGAGAAGAGGACCGACCTCACCCCAGAGAATCGTGCGTGGTTTGATGCAGAGAAGGAAGCAATCTACATAATTCTCAGTGGCATTGGAGATGAAATTTACTCTACGGTTGACGCATGTCCTACTGCTCAAGAAATGTGGACGGCCATTGAAAGATTGCAACAAGGTGAATCACTTAACAAACAAGATGTGAAAACTAAGATGTTTTGGAACTTTGGCAAGTTTACATCAAAGGATGGGGAATCAATTGATTCTTATTACTCCCGATTCTACAAGATGATGAATGATATGACCCGAAACAACTTGCAAGTTTCCACCATGCAAGTCAATGTCCAATTTCTACAGCAACTTCAACCAGAGTGGACACGGTTTGTCACCTTGGTGAAACAACAACAAAAGTTAGACGAAGTTTCATATCACAAGCTCTTTGACATCTTGAAACAATTTCAAAATGAGGCAAATGAACTTCGAGCTGAACGAGTTGCAAAGATTTCTAATCCACTTGCTTTGGTGTCTACCACTCAACATTACCCAGATTATCACTCCCGTACTTCAAAGACCTACTCTACTCAATCACCATCACCACGATCATCCATTGTCTCTAAGTCACATGCTCCAACACGATCCCGAGGCAAAGAAGTTGCAAGAGCACCATCACCCATACCTGAGCAATCATCCGAAGAAGACAGTGATGAAGAAGTAGCTCAAAGGGATAGGGAATTCAAGCAACAAATTGCTTTCGTTATGAAGCAATATAAGAAAATCTACAAACCCACCAACAACAACCTTCGAACATCTTCAAACTCGAGGAACACCCATGCACAGAGTCCTCCAAGGTATGACACACGAAGACGTGCTGAGAGTCCTCCAAAGTATGATCGACAACCTAAGTATGATAATCAGAGGGTGGCTACTGTTGTTGGAAATCGGGAAACTGTTGGTACTCAAGTTGTGCAACAAAGTGGGATTCAGTGTTTTAACTGCAGAGGTTTTGGGCATTTGGCCAAGGAATGCAGGCAGCCAAAGAGGGTTAAAGATTATGGTTATCATAAGGAAAAGATGCTGTTGTGCAAGAAAATGGAAGCTGGAATCAAGTTATCAGCTGAGGAAGGAGAAATGCTTGACGACACAGATGATGAACTCTCCGACCAAGAACTTGAGGCACATTATTCATACATGGCAAAGATTCATGAGGTCCTTAACGTCACTGAAGATGACAATGGTCCTATCTTTGATACCGAGCTAATTGATAAGGTGATCGAAGTAATTCTCTTCATAATGGACTCCGGATGCACGAAGCACATGACGGGGAATCTCAAGCTTCTAATTAACTTCGTGGAGAAGTTCCTGGGTACGGTCCGATTCGGAAATGATCAATTTGCACCGATCCTAGGATATGGAGACTTGGTTCAGGGGAATATCACTATCAAAAGGGTTTACTACGTCGAAGGGCTCAATCATAATCTTTTCTCGGTTGGTCAATTCTGTGATGCGAATTTGGAGGTTGCTTTTAGAAAGAAGACATGTTTTGTTCGTGATTATGATGGGAATGACTTACTTACCGGAACACGGGGTACTGATCTCTACACTATTTCACTACAAGACTCCACATCTTCAACTCCAATCTGTTTCATGGCTAAAGCTTCAACGACTCAAGCTTGGTTATGGCATCAACGTTTATCTCATCTTAACTTCGATACCATCAACTTGCTTTCTAAGAAAGATATTGTGCGAGGCCTTCCTAACTTGAAATTCATCAAAGATCATCTTTGTTCTTCTTGTGAGCTTTGTAAAGCTAAACGGAGTAGTTTCAAGACAAAGACTACACCAAGCTCTAAAGGACGGTTAGATCTTCTTCATATAGATTTGTGTGGTCCCATGCGTGTTCAAAGTATCAATGGGAAGAAATATATTATGGTAATTGTCGATGACTACTCAAGGTACACATGGACTCACTTCTTGAGGTCCAAGGATGAAACACCTGATGTTCTCATCAGCTTCCTTAAAGTGATACAACGTGGTCTTCAAGCTCAAGTTAAAGTGGTTCGTACTGACAGAGGTACTGAATTTTTGAATTCAAAACTGAGAAACTATTTTGAAGCTGAAGGAATTGAACATGAAACATCTATTGCTCGAACACCCGAACAAAACGGCGTTGTTGAAAGACGAAACCGTACTTTAGTTGAGGCTGCTCGAACATTGTTATCCGCTTCAAAACTTCCACTATACTTTTGGGCCGAAGCCGTGTCAACCGCATGCTACACACAAAACCGCTCCTTAGTTATCCCAAGACACGAAAATACACCATATCACATAATTAATGATCGCAAACCTTCACTCAAACACCTTCATGTTTTTGGATGTACGTGTTACATTATTCGAGATGGTGAAAATTTGGACAAGATGAAAGAGAAAGGTGATGCATGCATTTTAGTGGGATATGCAACTCAGTCTAAGGGATATAGAGTGTACAACAAGAGAACAAAATTGATAGTCGAGACTATTCATATCAGATTTGATGAATTGCAAGAAATGGCACTTGAACAAAACAGTTTAAGTCCCGATCCACAACGACAAACGACTTCTGTTCACAACCGCACGGAACTCGGAACTCAAGACCACATCAATGAACCGTCAAGTTCAAAGCTGGTTCCTGAACATGTTCCTAGAGCAGATATGACAGTGGACACGACACTTGAAGAGTTGGAAATGTTATATGGACCAATGTATGATGAATATTTCACGGGGGAGAAACAAGTTGCATCGAAGTCTTCCGCTGTCACTCACGATAAGAATGATGATACCTATCATCATCAACAAAAGGATACAACTTCATCTACTTCAACACGGGTTGTTGTAGATTTACTTCCTCAGAATATCACATTAACAATCGATCCTACAACATCCACAACTACTGTCATTGCTCCAGAGAACACACATCAAGCAGACGATGCATTATCTGACGAAGACGAATTTATCAACCCATTCGGTACACCGGTACACGAAACTGGAGAGTCTTCTACTCGCCATGTTGATCCGTCAAATATGCATACGTTCTACCAACGACATCCTTCAACACATCATTGGACCCGAGATCATCCTTTGGTTCACGTAATTGGACACCCTTCACAGCCCGTTCGTACAAGACGACAACTAGCCACCGATGGCGGTGTTTGTATGTTCGCACTCGCCATGAGTACTGCTGAACCGAAAAACATCAAAGAAGCCATGGCTGATCATGCTTGGATTGAATCGATGACGGATGAACTTCAACAGTTTGAAAGACTTAAAGTCTGGGAACTTGTTGACAGACCATACGATGTGACTCCTTTAAATCTTCGTTGGATCTGGAAAAACAAGATGGATGAAGAAAACACGATCATCAAGAACAAAGCTAGGCTAGTGGCTAAGGGGTATGGCCAGAAAGAGGGAATTGATTTTGATGAATCATTTGCACCAGTTGCTCGGATGGAAGCAGTCAGGATTTTTCTTGCTTATGCTGCACATAAGGGATTCACTGTCTATCAAATGGACGTAAAGACGGCATTTCTTAACGGTCCTTTGAAGGAAGAAGTCTATGTCACGCAGCCGGAAGGATTCGTCAATCCTCATTATGCTGACAAGGTGTATCGTCTCCACAAAGCACTTTATGGACTCAAGCAAGCTCCAAGGGCGTGGTACGACGAGCTCTCAAAATTTCTGGTATCCAAAGGTTTCTCAAAAGGTTCCATTGATTTAACTTTGTTCACTTATAAATATGGGGATGACATTCTGCTTGTGCAAATTTATGTTGATGACATTATTTTCGGGTCTATAAACCCAAAACTTTCAAAATGGTTTGAAAAAGTAATGCACAACAGATTTGAAATGTCTATGATGGGCGAACTAAAATTTTTTCTAGGAATTCAAGTTCACCAATCCCTAAGTGGTATCTTTATAAACCAAGCTAAGTATTGTCAAGAGATAATCAAAAAGCATGGTATGACTTCATGTGACCCCGTTGGGACACCATTATCAACCACATCCCTAGATGCTGACTTGGAGGGATTACCCATAGATCAAACGAGATATCGTTCCATGATCGGGTCCCTCATGTACTTGACAGCAAGCAGACCAGATATTCGTCATGCTACATGCTATTGTGCACGATATCAAGCACGACCCACTGAAAAGCACCTCAAGGAGGTTAAACGGATCTTTCGGTACCTCAAGAATACCATTCATTTGGGACTCTGGTATCCGAGGGAAACCGGTTTCTTTCTAACGGCCTATTCAGATTCTGATCATGCAGGGTGTCTTGATACACGAAAAAGTACTTCTGGTGGTGCACAATTTCTAGGTCAAGATAAGCTTGTGGGATGGTCTTCCAAGAAGCAGGATTGCACGTCACTTTCATCAGCCGAAGCGGAGTATGTGTCTCTATCTGCGTGTTGTGCTCAAGTTCTATGGATGAGAACACAACTCACGGATTATGGCTTCCACTTTGATAAAGTACCTATGTACTGTGACTCAAAGTCGGCCATAGCCATCTCCTGCAATCCAGTACAGCATTCCCGCACGAAGCACATCGATGTCAGATACCATTTCATAAAGGAACAAGTTGAAAGAGGTATCGTTGAATTATACTTTGTTGGAACAGATTACCAATTAGCCGACTTGTTTACGAAAGCTCTGTCGAAAGATAGGTTTGAGTACCTCGTTAGGCAAATTGGTATGAGATGTTTGACTCCAGCAGACCTGGAGATTCTGGCAAAGGTGCCTGCTTGATTTATCTATCAAACATCAACTTGTAAATATCTTTGAAAAAGCAAAATACAAAAATATAAAACACATAAAAGGAAAACACAAAATTAAAAATCTTTCAAAATCAAAAAATATTCTTCTCGACATGTCTTTCAGTATCGATAATATGGACGTGCCTAGAAATGTCGCTCAATAACGACACGGGTGTGTACATAAAGCTCGAATGAAAGTTGTAAATATTTTTCAAAACATGTCATTTCTTCTTTTAATAAAGGAAATTGTCTATTTTGGACAAATATTTCCAAACAACGGGTAGAGCAATCTATCACGGGTTGAGCTTGTCACAAAACATTCAACGTTTTGAGCTCAACACAATGGCTTGTAATCACTTTCAGATTGCAACCCGGATCGATATTCACGGGGGAGTGTACGATTTAGTACTCTTACCCTCAGCAAAAGAAGAGAAATCTTCTTACACTTGAGTGGATTCGTCAAGACATTCAAAGTCTATGAACTCAAGTTTATGCTTTAGAAAAACCTTTCGACAAAAAGAAATGATTTTTCAAAAAGCGTTGAACACAATGTTTTCAAGAATTTTTCAATGATATTCAAAATCTTTCAAAAATTGTGTGTTCAACAACTCCCATCCTCAAAAAGCGAAATGTGGATCATATCCTTACAATGATAATTCAATTGGATCAATTTTTGAGGGGGAGCATTTTAACTTCATGTAAAAGATTAACACATCTTTCTCCCAGAGATTTCAAGACTATTTTTTCAAAATATATTTTAATCAAATTTGGTATCTCTAATATCAAAAGATTTTATATATTGATTAAAATGTGATTAAAATGTGCGAAACACTTTCGATTATCGATGCACATGTGAAGGGGGAGCAAATATAAGACTCGAGCACTTTCACTCCTACCTACATGTGCGAAACACTTTCGATTATCGATGCACATGTGAAGGGGGAGCATTTCTAAAACGACAAAACTAGCAAGGTGTTAAATGGTTTTCAAACACTTTGTTAGAATTTAAAGTGGTTTTCATGGTTACGATCAAATACCCACAACATCTTTAATTCACGACGTTATTGGTGTCAAAAGGGTGGTTAGGTTTAAGTCCTATGATCCAACCAGAACCGGAGGGATCTTCCCAGGGACAATCCAATAGATTATTAGAAGTCCTTAGGAAAGATGGAGTAGAATCTAAACGTAGCAGAATGCCGACTAAGTACTGATGCTAGCACTGGAACAATCACAACAAGGTGCTAGTAATGATGTCTTCGTAAGCATTGAAGGGGTTGAAGAATGAAAAAGAAATGTAAGGATAAAGGGTCTAAAGAAAGAAGCCCTCCATACAACTTAGGCAGAAACCGGGTCAACTCATCATGAAGACGAACTCATCATGGACCCAGTGATGTGAAGCACAACCCTTTCCTAGCTACTCAGGATTCTCTCAAAAGAAGTTTGTTTTATTGTCACGGAGAACAACATGACTACTATTGACTTTCTCACTTCGAGATAGTTGATATTGAATAGGTTGCGTCTGCTCCAGCCTCCGACCACTAAAAGTGCACAAATCGAGTCTAGAGCCAAGAGATCAATCAAATCTCGTTAGGACACACGGATGAAGATCAAGAGAGTCCTACGCTATATCCTTGCGATATTGCTAGAACACTCAGAGTGATACTACTTAGTATTCACAATGATGAGTGGAAATCCTTCCAGTGTTAACATCAAACAGCACTGCGGTAGGTCATATGCAAGATTCTTTATGAATTGAACATATGTAAAACTGAAAAGCAACAGTGGTTTGATTCTGAATTGATTCAAACTCGTTTCAGGTTTCTACGCAATATCTTTATGGTCTTGCCAGAACATTCAGAGTGATATTCATTAATATTCACAGTGACGAATGGAAATCCTTCTAGCGTCAACCTCAAACAGCGCTACGGTAGGTGACTTGTGAGATTCTTATGAATCAAACTTGTGTCAACTGGAAAGCAACAATGGTAAGATTCGTTAAGAATCAAACTTGTTCCAGGAATTTGAATTGACGACTTTAATCAAACGGATATCTATCCAATTGATTCACTCTTTATGTTCGCAGTCTTGCTTTGAGACGGTCGAGTAAAGAGAACGGCTTGTACAGCCGCGAAACCCTGTCAAGGAGATTCTTAATTGAATCTACCTGATCACAGGTACGATATTTAATATCGTATAACGGTCTTCACTGACCGGAGGTAAAACGCTACCGATTTAGGACGAATGTCAAAGCCATTCAGTCCGTGTCTATGTTTTGTCTCGAGAAGGTGGCGTCACTGTGTACACAGCAAAGTCAATGATTCAGAAACCACATACTCATGCCTAAAGACATATTCAACAATTAACAGTGTGAGCATGTGGATGAAGACACAAGATCGCAAGATGGCAAAGACAAGTCAAGGATGATTTGAAGATCTCAAGCTTAAAGACAAAGTCGAAAGACAACGACAAAGGCTCAAAGATCACAGCATGAAGGAACAAGACTACGATTACACGTTCAAGACTCATTTATGGCGAGATTAGTAATCTCTACAAATTTCCTAAATGACCAAGGTTTATGACCTCTCATTGGGGGAGATTGTTAGCCTCAAAATATTGAGCCAAACAAGAATGCTCGGTCATATGTTTATTATGTATCGTATTTTAGAACGTTGTAATAGGTAGTATATTAGTCGTGTTATTACGGGCTTTACTTTAAGCTAAGGTTCATTAATCAGTAACCAAAGCCCAAAAGGAAAGCCCGGCCCAAACCATATAGTCCATAAAGAAGCCCGCATGTGGGTGGACTATATATACCCTTCCTAGCATGTTAGGAAGGGTGTTGGTTCATTTGTATTCTCACTTCTCAATCTAACATTCCGCAAGTTCCAACCATTTTCTCTCTACTTTCTCTCACTACTTTGTCTCTCTAAAATTCATCTCATTTCTACCTTTCTTTCTTTAAATTCGTGATTATACAATCATTATATTAGGGACAACAAGAAGGATTGCTGGAGGAAGTAGGAGGAATCGGCAGATCATCATACAACTTATCAGCAAAGGCAGCCTTCGCCAACAAATTCAAACCATCCTCCACAAGATCTTCAACCTCCTCATCAGAATCAGATTGAACCACATGCTTCTTCCTTCGCCTCTGCTGTGTCTCCAAGGCTTTAATCCGGTCAGCCATGGGAAGAACAAATTCGTGGGTAAGCTTACGATGTTGATTTAAATCCGCTTCCAAGGAAAGAATCCGTTCATGGTACCTGTGCATGAGATCAAGTAAAAAAGTAAGTGTAATAGGCTCCTCCGCTTTCCCACCAAGAGGACTTGGGTCTGGGAAGGCTTCATTGGAACCAGAAGCAATAAATGGGTCATCATCATGAGCATGAGAACCAGAAGGCTTATCAAAAGAGTGTAGAACAAGACTAGGAGGGGGTATCCACAAATGGAGACAAATGTGGCATTGAAGAAGGAGCAGCCTTGGAAGTGGATGGCCTTTCAACCACCACCTCCTCAACTGACTCTTCCACAACCACATTAGGTGCACCACCAGCAGGATGCTCCTCCTCAATTGGGTCATCACCTAACTGAGGTTCCTCCTCGGCTTGGTCAACCGGAGGAACAACATCAGGAGGACCTTGAGCAAGGCCCAACATTGCATCAGTAAGGGGCCTCCACTCCCCGCTAAACCCATGAGCCATGTTATAGTATAATTTAGCAGTAAGCTTAGAAGGCTCATACTCCTCCCTATCACGAGGTAAACAAACAAGTATCTGCTGTAAAAACCTACGATACATAAAAAGTTTCTTCCTATAACAAGCACTAGACAGATTGCTAACCATCCCATCAAACAAATAGCGAGAGAAATTAAATACCCTACCTTGTGCTATGCAGATTAGACCAGTAGCCAAAGGAGTAGGAAAAGCATCCCAACTCCCAGACTTGGGGCTTAAACAATGAATCAAAAAGTGCACTAGAAGCTTCCATTGGGGGGAAACCGATTCTTTTGGAAGTTAAACTTCCCCCCATGATTGTACCCAATAGCAGTCATCCCCTCCAAAACCTCAGCATTGGGGATGGAAACACCACCACCTTCATCTTGAAGATGAAGGGAACTCTGAATAGAAGCTTCAGTAACCACATAAGAACGGCCATCAATGGTAGTATGGAGTTCAAGTGGACGACCAACTAAAGCCACAAGAGTAGCAGAACCCCAAAACTGACGGATTACACTATCATAAACAATGGGGCACACAGTAAAAGCATACCTGAGGTTAGAAGCCTTAATAAACTCCAGAATGTCTGTGAAGTCCTCACGTTGAGGACCATCTCCAAGATAAACGACCTTATTGTGAGCGGGTTGGTAGACCAAATCAGCCATTGATGATGATCTGAAGAAATGGAAGATGATTTGTTAGGGTTTGAGAGAGTAGGAGCGGATGTGTGTGTGTTATGATTGTGATGAATGAGTCAAGGGGGTTATTGACCATAAATAATTGTCTAGTAACTGTTCATTGACCCCTAATAATGGGGGTTGCCCTTTCAAATTAGTCAGTTAATGCAAAGTAACCACTTGCCCCTTTTATCATTATTTGCAAATCCCAATTTACCAAAGTTAAATAAGAGGATATATACCAGAATTTGCATGCGTTGACTAAAAGTCAAAGCGCACAATGGTCAACACTAGAAGCATAATGTGGTCAACAGAAGTCAACAAAGTGAACAGTGTCCCAAACCAAGACCAGAAGTCGACCATCACTTGACTAAGAAGGATTTTATCCACTAGAAGCCAACCAAGAACGACTAGAAGCTAACCATTAAGGACTAGAAGCCAGTCATGAATGAAGACAACCATCAAAAGTGAGCAAAAACCTACACTAGGAGTAACACACACCACCAGAACCCATTCAATATGTTGTTAAAATCTACCAATATGTTAGTCTGTGCAAATAAATATGTACACTAAGCCTCCCCTTAGGCTTACCCTCCCCTCAATCCTAGGTCTCAAGGATTGACCATCCCAATGTGAACCACCAAGTGGTTGAACCGAGGACCATCAAAGGCTTTTGTCAACAAATCAGCAACATTATCATCCGTATGAACCTTAAGAACCTGTATCAACTTCTTCTCATTGGCATCCCGTATAAAATGGTGCCGAATTTCAATATGCTTTGTACGTTGATGAAAAACAGGATTCTTCACAATGCAGATAGTGCTTTGATTGTCAATGAAAATTTTGGTGTTCATAAAATTGAACCCATAATCCAGCATCTGATTTTGGATCCACAAAACTTGTCCACAACAGCTAGCAGCAACGTATTCAGCTTCTGTTGAGGAAGTAGCTACGATCGTCTGTTTCTTGCATTGCCATGAAATAAGTCTTCGACCCAAAAATTGACAACCACCAGTAGTAGATTTTCTGTAATTATTAGCACCTGCATAGTCACTATCACTATATGCTTCAAGAACAAAAGGTGATTCTTTAGGATACCACAAGCCAAGATTGGGTTGAGCCTTGATGTACTTGAAAATCTTCTTGACTGCATTCAAGTTAGAAACCGTTGGAGTCACCTGATGTCTAGAACAAGCACTTACTGCAAACATGATATCCGGACGTGATGCAGTCAAATACATGAGTGAGCCAATCATAGACCTGTACATGTGAACATTTACCGGAGGATCTAGCTCATTCTTGAGTTTGACTTTAGCAACTTCATACGGTGTTGCTGCTGGTCTAAGAGGATCCATATCAAACTTCTGAAGGATCTCATGAACGTATTTATCTTGACTTATGAAGATCCCATCCGACTGTTGCTTGACTTGAAGACCAAGGAAAAATGTAAGCTCTCCCATAGCACTCATCTGAAATTCACCCTTCATCAGTTGTTCAAACTCATCACACCATTCCTTTTTAGTAGAACCAAAAATAATATCGTCCACATACACCTGAACCAGGATAATGTCCTTGGTGTTCCTCTTAAGAAATAATGTTTTGTCAATTGTGCCTCTTCTATAGCCATGTTTCAACAAGAAAGTTGAGCGACGCTCATACCAAGCTCTAGGAGCCTGATGAAGTCCATAAAGATCCTTGACCACCTTATAAACTTTCTTGGGATGAAGTGGATCTACAAAGCCCTTAGGTTGAGTGACATAAACTTCCTCATCAATCTTGCCATAGAGAAATGCACTCTTGACATCCATCTGAAAAACTGTAAAACTCATATAGGAAGCAAAAGCCAAAAACAGACGAATGGCCTCAATCCGAGCAACAGGAGCAAAAACTTTAGTGTAGTCAATGCCTTCAAGTTGTGTATGACCCTGTGCAACCAACCTCGCCTTATTTCTCACCACAATACCCCGTGCATATTTCTTGTTTTTGAGAATCCATTTGGTACCAATGGCTGTCTTTCCATCCGGCAAGTCAACTAGGATCCAAACATTCTGAAACAAGAATTGCTGCATTTCCTCCTGCATAGCTTCCACCCAACTTTGATCCTCAAGAGCATGAGAGACTGATCTAGGTTCCAGCTGTGAAAGAAAACAAGCAAAAAAACAGTGTTGAAAGTCCGTATGATTATTACGCTTTTGATCTTCAATATAGCTCACAAGAGCATGATGATCAGACGTGGCCTTCTTATGCATTCTGCGTGTCTTGACAGTAGAACCAGGATCTCCAATGATTTGAGTAGTAGGATGATCTTTGTGTGATTGCAACAATGGATTGGAAGCTACCTCCACTTCTGGTGCCAAGTTATTAAGATCCCCAACAAAGTCATCATCATATGAAGCAGCGTTGAAAATGCCATCTATTGGTTGTTTATGAATATCATCTAGCTTGGTAGAAGACTTCTTTTGATGGTTCCCCAGGTCAGAAGGACTTGAGAATCTAGTATGGGAAGTAGACTCACTAGCCGGACTACCAATAGGTGTTAAACTAGCACTAGGAGTAGTAGTTGGAGTACTAGGAGCAGCTTTGTCAGTAGGCGTATTCAAGGGAAACTCAAAGCCACCTTGAGCAGCTGCTGTAGTAGCTTCTTGTTGTTGTTGTTTGAGTAATGTGTCAATAGCTACTTGTGAATCCAATACATCCAATGGAGTTGCATCCCTAGGAGGAGTAGGAGAGACTGTGGTGGAATAGGATGGAACTACAAAAATATCATCCTCGTCATCTGAGTCGGAAAGACTAGAGTGAGCACCTGTACTAGAAGTTGCAAACACTTGTGGACCTGCATCATGGTTAGTTTTGAAACAAAAATATCCTAATGAATCACTAAGATAATCAAGATCAAAATACTATTCAGGACCCTTGCCTTGAATGTTTGACTTCTCCTCAAAATACCTGAGATTTATAGTTTCAATTACTCGCTTGGCTTGGAGATTGTAGACACGATAAGCCCTAGAGTGAGCTGAATATCCCATAATGTATCCTTCATCTGCCTTGCCATCAAATTTCCCCAAATATTCACTAGTATTCAGAATGGTAATAGGACACCCAAATGGCTTCAAATGAGCAATATTTGGAAGTTTGGCTGTTAGAAGCTCATAAGGAGTCTTCTTGTGAGGATTTGTAATAGAAACTCTATTCAAAACATAACTTGCAGTATTAACAACTTCTGTCCAGAACATGGTTAGAAGCTTGGAATCGGCAAGCATTGTTCTTGTTGCTTCTATTAGAGTCCTGTTCTTTCTTTCTGCCAAGCCATTCTGTTGAGGAGTTCTTGCTGCACTATAATCTCTTTTGATGCCTTTAGAATTACAAAGTGCTATGAGGTCTGTATTCTTGAACTTGGTTCCATTATCACATCGAATACCTTTAACCTTCTTGGACAACTGATTCTCTATAAGTGTAATAAAATCTTTTAGAATTGATTAGGTCTCACTCTTGGCAGCCATGAAGAAAAGCCACGTAAACCTGCTATATCCATCAGTTACCACCAGACAGAATTGTTTGTGGTCAATGCTCCTAATAGAGGTAGGACCAAATAAATCCATGTGTAGTAGCTGCAATGGTTCAGTTATAAGGCTGAGAGCAGTAATGGCCTTAAAGGATGCTTTATGTTGTTTGCCTTTGTTGCAAGCAAGACAATTAATATTATTTCTAAATGACTTGGGAGGTAAACCAGAGACCAGGTTCATATTTGCTAGTTTGTGAATGGTCTTGAAGTTCACATGTCCCATCCTTCTGTGCCATTGAGTGGCTTCATCTTCTGAGGCTTTAGCAATCAAACATGCCAGTTGACCAGTAGGGTTGACTTCATTCAGCTTGATGCTATAGAGATTGTGTCTTCTAGGGATTCTGAGTAGAACCTGTGAGTCATCCGGAATTTTAAAGTCTTTGGATAACACAAGTGCATCAGTATCCGTAAAGAGGACAAACTGCTTCTTGTCACAAATTTGAGAGACAGATATCAAGTTGAAGTGTTGAAGTGCTTCCACATAGTAGACCTGCTCAAAATTAAGATTGGGCGTCTGAATTGTTCCTTTGCCAGTGATCCTGCCTTCACCTCCACCAAAATAGACCTTTCCGCCTTGAAATGGTACAAAGTTAGATAGAAGACTTTTATTTCCTGTCATGCTCCTAGAGCATCCACTATCAACAATTCCTAGAGTAGGATCTTGGTATGGAGTAACCTACAACAACAAGATAATAAAGATGCAAATGTTAGTGTCTTAAGGGGACCCAAACCTTTTCAGGTTTGAGCCTGCCTTGTGGATCTTTAGTAGATAGCCAAGAAGATTGATGAGATCCACCGTTGTTCTTTGGTTGCCTATTCATCATATTGGTATTATTGTTTGACCAAGAACAACCTGCTGAGGGCTTAACAACAGTTCCCAAATTTCCCAATCCAAAATACATGTGGTCAAAATTATGTGGATAAATTGGATTAAAATTCTGAAAATAGTTACTGGTTGTTCTATTTGATGTTAATCCAATGTTTCTCCAATGATCAGAAGCTAATGGAGAGGTCCTTCTAGAAGAAGAAAACGATTGAGCACTTGGATTTAGTCTTCTAGAAGAATATGGAACAACTCCTGGTGGACCAGGAGCAGAAAATGCTTGATGAACAGAAGAATGATTGTCATAAAAATCACAATCTTTAATCAAATGAAATGCACCTCCACAAACAAAACATGTTTTAAACGGCGTTTTATTAGAATGACATTGTTTCATACTGCTAACTTTATTACACACAATTCTAGGAGAATCAATCTTCCTAGGACTCAATAAACTAGGACTAGACACTGTTGAATTAAAAGCAACTCTCTCTTCACACTTCCTAGCACCAGTAGCAGCATGATCATTCGACTTGGAACTTGTAGGTCTCGACTCTTCACTTGAACCACTTGATGCAAAGTCACTGGCTTTGTCACTGAAAGTACACGAGACAAAGTCATTAGAATTAGTAGAATTTTTTGGAGACTCATGCATCTGTGATCCATCCAAGTCATTATGCCTAGAAGTGGGCATGAAAGTTCCAGTAAGAGGTGGAGGGACAACATGCATTTCTGCTGCTGGTTTAAACCTATTGTAACTAGGTTCTCCCTCTTCCTCTTTGTCGGGATCAAAGACACTCGAAAAAGATAAATCAAACACATCTTCTGAATCAATATATTTATCAAATCCTAACCCTCTTTAGTCCTACCAGACATGCTACTATTGATTAGTTTTGAAAGATTTTTAGGTGCCTTTTGCCATTTTTCAAATCTCAAAAGTGTAGCATCTAATCTTTCTTTCATCTCTTGTTTTTCTTTGATACTGCCATCTTTTACCTTTTCTGTGTATTTAAGCATATTTGTTGTGTTTTCTAAATCGATGTTCAGTATCCTAATTTATCCTCATACTCACGTTGAGTATCTTGAAGCCACCTCTTTTGTTGTTCCAACGTGTTTAAAGAAGCCTTATAGGCTTGAACCTCTAAAAAATACTTATCATTCTGATCATTTAAGTCATTATATTGGGACAACAATTCTAAATATTTATCATGACAACCAAGAGGACAATGTTGTACCTGAGGTGAGATGCCCATAAGAGAAAACTCGTCTGCTTCCTCTGCATCAGATAGATTCCCAGCAATCATTGCAAACACGTCAATAGAGGGCTCAGCTGATTCTAATGTAGTAGTCTGATGATCATTCCAGTTGACCATAGAGTCAACATACACCAATTCCTTCTTGTCATCCTTTACCTCCTGAACCTTAAAAGCTGAATATATGCTCTTCTCCTGGTCATTCTTGTTAGGAAATTCCCTTGCAAAGTGACCTTGCTGCTGGCAGTTATAGCATCGCACCTTGCTTCTGTCAAACCTTGCTGGTTCTCTTGGGTTGTAATTAAACTTTTGACCGACTTTCTTCTCAAACTTGTGAACCCTAAGAGTGAGCATGGCCATCTGCCATTTGAGATCCATTTCATCCAGGTCAAGTTTATCAACCTGTTTGAAGTCATCAAAAGCAAGTTGTTGTTGAGAATCAACGTCAGCAACAAAAGAATGAAGAACAGCTTCTACCATGCTACCAGACTTGGCTGTTGGTTCAGGAGCAGAAGTATGTTAAAAAGTATGTTGAGAAGACATAGTATTGCTTGGGCTACTAGCATAAGACATAGGACTGGATCCCATAGAACTCACAAAGGCAGAATTAGCAGGAGTGGGAAAAGAATCACTTGAATATCCCCTCACATGAGGCTCAAAAGTTTTGAGCTTATGAAATAAATCATCAAAATTGAGATAGTCAAGCCCACCTTTTCTTTGAGAGAGATTACCACCTGATTCCATGAGTAGGGTAAGGCTCTAAGAAATCTTGCATTAATATCACCATCGTCAGGTTTTGACCGAAGTTGATTCAACTGGCTCAATATCTTTTGGAACCTGTCATACCCTTGATGGATACCTTCAGTTTCTGAGATCTTGAATTCTTTGAATTCATCTCTCAGCATGGATCTTCGCATTTTCTTTGACTCCTCATTCCCACCAAACCTTGCTTTTATTCCATTCCAGATCTCTCTAGCATCATCCAAATGGTAGAAGTCACCCATGTGATCATCAGGAAGGGATTGAAGCAAAATAGTTTTTGCTTTGACCTCCTTCTGAATGGCTATGATCTCTTCATGAGTTTTAGGGTCAAGAAGAGTAATATTACCATTGTTGTCTCTTCTAGTCAGCTTCCTGCTGTTCCCATTCAGAACAATATTCCAAAGGTGTTGATCAGTGTTGGTGATCCACCATTCCATCTTGAGGCAGACATGATTAAACAAAAATGTTAGTAATAAGAAAAATTGATTCTTCTTGTACAGAGACTCTCCCAGGCTCTGATACCACTTGTTGAATCCACTAGATGTGGATCTTGCAGCCTGTCAGGAACGGTGAACGACTTCTGTAATCACAAGTCTATTCACAAAGAGACTCTATACACAATGTCAGTGCGGAATACAAATACTATAAAGAAGAACAGAATAACTATAATGACTTGATCCTTTTCTAAGGATTTCTAATATTAATGATAACTAGAATTACGTTTGATGAAGGTGTATGTAACCCTTCTGCCTAAGGTTCCTTTTATACTACAAGGAAACCCTAATACATCATTAAACAAAACGTGTAAAACTGATATGCATATCCTTTCCTAACATATCTCATGCATATCCTAACAGAATAGTAAGTAAATAATAAAGTTTGACTTTAACTAGGACCAGGAGCACGTCTTGCTCCTACTACTACTATGACCAGGAGGAACTACATACCTCCTAGTCTACCTATTACAATTAACTATTCCAATGGTCCTAACACAATATTAATCTCAAACCAATTACGAATTACTCACACACATATACCTCCTTGGGAAACGAACTTCATTGGGTCATTAGTGCTTGATTTTCCTAAATCATCACTTAATACTTACCGCTCATTTACGCTCTTTTGTTTTCCTAAACAAGAGGTGTAATTTACCACAATCATTTTGGCGCCGCTGCCAGGGAGGTGTGTCGTGATTAATTTGTCTTGTTGTTTTTAATATTAACCATAAATAGTATTTTTAATAGAAATCTACTAATACGTATTATCGGTTTTATTGGTTTTTCTTGTGAAATTATTATTACTATATTGTATTAAGTATCACAATCAATACAAAATATCTCCAAAAGTGTGAAAACAAACCTTAATTGGGATTTGATCTCCTAATTATTGTATTCGAATCTCAAACAAAAAGAAAAAGGCAAAAATAGATAAATACTTTCGTGGAGCTCGATTTTGAAAAATACGAACTATAAGGTGGGTATAAGGCGGGTATTATAAAATATACCCTAAGGAAAAAGGCTCTTAAGTGCTTCGTGCTGCCTCGTTTCCCCGATTGCTTGTGAGTATTTTGAGATTGAAGGCTAATCGATGGTTTTGCCGCCCAAAGTATTATTACGTATAATATATTTGCTTGGTTTTCTTTGTGATTAAACCCTCTTGAACAATTTGGTTTTCACCAAAGTTCTAAAGTCATTCGAAGGCGTTCTCTCCACGTGATCGTTTTCATTCCTTTGAGGCTTCTTTAATCAAGAGTTTGATTCGAGGAGAGATTTGGTAGATTGTTGTCTACGAAGATACACCAAAATCCAAAAAAATTAAAAACAATCAAAAACACAAAAAAAAAGAATTAAAAATTCACAAAACATCCAAAAAGAATCTTCTTTGCTCACCTCCCATTCTTCGTGAAGTTTATGATCACTCGTAATCAAGCAAAACGAGCTCGTAAACGTCTTCAAAAGCAAGCCAATCAAGAGACATTGATTGAAGAACAAACTCCAATTGTTGAACCTATTGTAGAACAAGAAGTCGTCATGGCTAATCGTACTATGATGGAGTTGCTACAAGCACCCACCGAGGGTTTTGGAGAGGCCATTGTGATTCCCGCTATCCTTGCGGAGAAATTCGAGATTAGGACGGGTTTAATGTCGATGTTGCAAGCTAATAAGTTTAGAGGTCATGAAAAAGACAACCCGCATTACCACATAAGGAATTTTAACCGTCTCACCGCTACTAGCAAGTTTAAGGATGTTCCACATGACGCCATTAAGATGATGTTGTTTCCATACTCGTTAGATGGACCCGCAAAAATTTGGCTTGAGAAAGAACCGCCAAATTCGATTTTAACATGGGGTGATCTCGTTTCTAAGTTTGTGAACAAATTTTTTCCACCATCTAAAACAACACATTTGAAAAATGAGATTTCAAGATTTGTGCAAAGAAATAATGAAAGTTTTTCAATGGCATGGGAACGCTTTAAAGAAATGTTACATGAATGTCCACACCATGATTTTTCGGAATTACATCAAATTGATACTTTTTATAATGGGCTTAATGATCATGAACGAGATTACTTGAATGCCGCCGCGAGTGGTAATTTTTTGTGCAAAACGACCGATGAGGCTTTAAAGATTATCGAGAATAGATCTAGGGTTTATAGCCCTCGTAACACACCGAATATTGCCAATTTGGGTTCGTCATCGTCATCATCATCTCGTAGCATTAATGCCTTACATGATGAAGCTAATGAGGAAAATCGGTTTTTTGATAGATTTGCTAATCTTATGACTCATTGGAAAGCTCAAGAAGCTTTGAATTCCGCTTCGGTTAAAGCGGTTGCTAAGAGTTGTTTGTCTTGTGGTGGAGCTCATGATCTTTCCGAGTGCCTTACCGCGGATGGTAACACTTCGAGTGCTTATGTAGCAACGGGAACTTATAACCAAAACGGTCAAGGTTCCCGCCCAAATCAAGCTCCACCAAATCAAAATGCTAATAACTATCGAAACAACAACCAAGGTGGTAATTACCAAGGCAATTCACGTAACTACAACAAGGGGAATTATCAAAGTGGGAATGGACAAGTCACTAATAAAAACCAAAACCGTGATTTTCAAAACACTACACAAGGTTTTCAAAATGCTGACACTAAAAATCTTCAAGGAGAATTTTTGGATTATGCTAAAGCAAATGATGCTAAATTTGATAACATGCAACGTGAGATGATTAGCTTAAGATCCGAGTTGAAAAACGAGCTTAAAAACGAACATGCTAATGAACTTAAAACTCATGCAAATAAAATGGAAGGAAATGTTCAACGTCTTCAAGAAAATCAACAAAAGATGGAACAAGGACAACATGAGATTAAGCAAGAATTGTTAAAAGCAGATGCTAGGCAATCAAAATTTGAGGACCGTATGGCAAAAATGTTTGAAGCAATCATGTGTAAACCCTCTTCCTCGGGTGGTCTTCCTAGTGACACCATTGCAAACCCGAAGGGAGAAATGAAGGTTATTACTACACGTAGTGGTAAAACTTTTAAGGAACCAATCTCTCGTCCAAGTACTTCTACGGAGAAGGAAATCGAGAAAGAGTCCGAGGTGATGGTCGAAAAAGAGCACATTACAATCCCACGAAGTACCGCTCAAACCACACCTACGGTTGAACGAATACCAATTATGGAACCCGAGATTCCAAGGCCGTTGCCTAATGTCCAACCCACACCACCCTTACCTTACCCTTCGAGACGAAACAAAGAGAAATTGCAAGAACATAACAAACAACAAATCGAGCTTTTTATAAAAATGTTTCAACTAGTGCATTTTGATGTGAGTTTAGTCGACGCGTTGTTATATATGCCTCGTTTCGCTTCCACTTTTAAAAGTATGATGAGCGATAAGGAAAAGCTTTCAAAGCTTGCTAATTGTTCTTCGGTTTATCTTAACCGCATACCGGAAAAAGTTGGTGACCCCGGAAAGTTTCTCATTCCTTGTGACATACAAGATATGAAAGAATGCCTCGCCTTGGCCGATCTTGGTGCGAGCATTAATTTGATGCCATTTTCCATTTGGAAATCGCTTTCGCTTCCGGCTCTTATTCCTTCGAACATGTCTATCGAGATGGCCGATCATTCTACGATTTTAGCATGTGGAGTAGCCGAACATGTTTTCGTGAAAGTGGGGAAGTTCTACTATCGTGTTGATTTTATAGTAGTTGACATCCCCGCGGATCCTCAAGTTCTTCTAATTTTAGGTCGTTCATTTTTAGACACCTCGAGATCGCTTATCGACGTTCATGCAAGAACTATCACTTTGAGATTCAACAAAGAGGAACTTGTTATAAACGCTACTCAAAACTCAAAACCTTCTCATGTTTATGCAATCGCTACCATCAATCACATTGACATAGTTGATGTGGTTTGCGATGAGTTTTCACAAGAAGTGTTAGGTTTTTCCGATAACTCGTCAAGTGGCAATCCCACTATTTTGGATCCGATTCTTGCTAATTCTACACCAAATCTCACTCCATTCCAAGGAGGCAATTTCACTTCAAATGAAATCGACAATGAAGATGAGGTGTTGATTAGTGATGATACTTCTATTCCACCATTTCTTCCGTCGATGGAAGTTATGAGTGTTGAACCAAAATCTTCAATCGAGGAACCACCTATCCTTGATTTGAAAGATCTTCCTTCTCACCTTGAATACGCATTCTTGGAAGGTGATGACAAGTTGCCGGTTATTATTGCAAGAGGTCTTGCTAATGATGAAAAAACCGAGCTCTTGAAAGTTCTTAAAGCTCATAAAGGGGCAATTGCGTGGAAAATTTCCGACACTAAGGGTATTGACCCAAATCTTTGTACTCACAAGATTTTAATGGAGGAGGACTACAAACCCGCAATTCAAAGTCAAAGAAGGGTGAATCCCAAAATTCACGATGTCATTAAAAAGGAAGTGTTGAAACTCCTTGACGCGGGAATGATTTATCCTATCTCCGATAGCCCATGGGTGAGCCCAATCCATTGTGTCCCTAAAAAGGGAGGAATGACCGTTGTGCCTAATGAAAACAACGAGTTAATTCCCACTCGTGTTGTGACCGGTTGGAGGGTGTGTATTGACTACCGAAAGTTAAATGACGCCACTCGTAAAGACCACTTTCCTTTGCCCTTCATGGATCAAATGTTGGAGCGACTCGCGGGAAATGAATTCTATTGCTTTTTAGATGGTTTTTCCGGTTACATTCAAATCCCTATCTGTGATAATCGGTCAATTTATGATTGATATTTTATTCTCAATATTTATTTGAAAATAATATTTTAATGTTATATTATGAACTCACTTATTTTTGGGAAGAAATTTGGATTTACGTCTTGAAGTATCATCGACTACGTCTAAACCGGAGGATTCAACGTTACGTGCTTACGTTTACATACACCGTCTTTGGTGACAGTCCGACATTTCAGAAAATAAATTTATCCGTGAATATTATTTTGGAGTTTTAAATTTGAGTTGGTTCATAAACTCACAAATTTACGAGAAGAGATTAGGACTTACGATTTTATTTTAACGTCCTTTACGACTAAACCGGAAACCCTAGGATTATGTATTTACGTTTTCGAACTCCGTTTTTGATGAGACAATTTTTATTGGATTCGTTTTGTGACGTAGATTCATAATTTATAAAAACGTTTTTCGTAAAATGACCCGAGGGCACGCAAATCGAGGAAACTAGAATCGAGGAGTACCCGTAAATAAATGGGGATGAGACAAGTGGGACACTTGCCCCACCCTCACTATAACCGTCCAACATTACTACACCTCAACACACTTGGTGTCAAGTTTGTAAGCTAAGTAAGACACTTGTCTTACAAAGCTTACAAATGAAGCTAAGACATCACAAAAACCACTAGCCAAACTCATACCTCCATTTCACTCATGCAAACTAGCTACAAATCCTCTCTACTCTCTCTAGCTTGCCGTCCCTCATCTCCACCAAAACACCCCTTTCATACAAATTTTAACCATAAACATATGTTATAATCAACATATGTTAATCTCCATTCAAAAAGATGAAGATTGGTGCAAGTTATAACATCAAAGGAGGAGTTTCCATGGAGTATTAGGGCTGATTTTCCACAAGTTGTTCATGAAGATTGGTGGTCTTGAAGATGGTCTTGGCTATGCACAAGTTTCTCCATCAAAAATCCATGTTTTGATCAACCTACATCATCATGGTGGTATAAAGATTGTCCTCCTCATCTTCTTGTTATTTTGATTATGTAAACATGTATTTTATTTCCTATTGTATATGTATATGATGATTATATGATGATAAAAATGTTATGTGGGGATTTGGTGTTGATAAACATGATTAAAAAGGTAGAAAACTATAAAGAACAAGGCTAAAATCTTGCTTAATTTACATGGCTGTATAAAACAGTAAAGAAACATGTTATTAACTGATAAAATGATGAAATAGAATGGATTTACAGTAAGATATGGGTCTTGTACACATGTGAGAGTTGGCCATGCAATAGAATCAAAATAATGAGTGAGATATGATCAAAACAAGTTTAGGGTATAAATCTGAGTTTACTGTTTTGGACGATTTTTAGAAAATATTTAAAAGATGATTCAATAGTAGCTATAGAAGAGTTAAATTTAGCACATATCATTTAGTTTATGTGATAAAAATTTGAGCTTCTATCTCCATATAGAACTCAAGATATGGCAGTTTTGGTGAAAGTGAAGATAAAAATCAGATTTTTGGAAATTAAAGAATAATACTATTATATAAGCACTCAAAATTATATTGTATAAAATGTAAAGTTAAAACCCACTAACTCTTGGATTTTATTTATATAAATATGTAAAATGATAAATAAGTGGACATTTTATAAAAATGGTAACTTGTTATGTTTTATAAGTTATAAAAACTATAAACATGATTTTTACGACTTTTTCGGCTATTGTCGTAAAATTAACGTTTTTGTTAAATAAAACTTAGATGGTTGGACCCGTCTAATGAAAACTTTATAAAACTTATATACTGATATATAGACATGTATAACAAGTAAAAACCGATAAAAACCCGAACTATAGGACATACGGACATTAACGAGTTAAATAAACATATTGGACTAATAAATGGACTAAATAGGATAAAAACTTGTAAAAAGAATCTATTGGGCTTAACCCATTTAGGCTCAACTTGTAAAGCATAGATACTGATAATATAAGTATAACAAGGATTAATACAAGTTAAGAACTTATAATAGGCTTATTGGACCTAAAACACGTAAATAGATAAAACGAGAAAACTAGTATAAAAGTTATCGACACATAACACAAAAATGAGTAAATGAGGATATGTAAACCCACTTGATCATCATACATATATATAATCATCATATGTATACATAATTGATATTTTTATAAAGTCATTGGGCAAACGTCTAAGACCGATTATTATTTGTCTAGGTTTCTGATTGAAGCACGTACCGTACGTCCGAATTACCGATAACCCGCCTTCCCACATCAACGTGAGTTCATAGCCTCACACTCTTTTAAATGTCTTTATAAATGTTTTATAAACCCGCGAGGGAGATAACATGTTAGTTTTTATTAAATAGGACACCATTTGTCCCGATTGTTTGTTTATTGATTTTGGACCCGAATGATTGAATGACCCGATTGTATGACCCGATAAATGATCAAAGGACCCGATAGATGAAATTAAATGGATTATTAAAGTTAGGTTATGTCACTAAAAGTCCCATTAGCATGAATTGTGAACTACCGGGATTTGGTAGACGCTTATGCATTTAATAGTACTATTTGGGGACGATCACCCCAGTTCGCGCCTTGACGGTTGATCCCCGTCGTGCCACATTGATTGGTAAGCGAATTTATGTATGAGAAGATTCCATAGCGTGACCTTTGTGACGACACGCTACTTTATATGGGCAAAATTGGTATCGGGTTAGCTACCCGTTTTGGTTTAGTAAGGTAACAATGTCATGCGGCTTGTAATAATCCAAAACTAACGAAATACTACTAGACGCTCCGAATTACGATGTATTGCCTGACTAGCAATACTGGGTCATACTATTGATATTATGTTTGTATTTTGGTTTTCATAACCATATTCATATAACGGTTTTTATTTTCATACAACGTTGTAAGACGTATTGTATGACGTTTTTACGACATTGGCTCGTATAATGATTTTTAAGGCTTTTTATAACCATATTCATATAACGGTTTTTATTTAATCTATACAACGTTGCAAAACGTATTGTATGGTGTTTTTAACGACAATGGTTCTTATAATGATTTTTAAGACAAATGCCTATATTATGATTTTCGATAAGGATTTATATAAAATGACCTTGGCTATTTTATGGCCTATTACAACGATTTTTATGAAATGATTTTCAGTAATAATTTTATACTGATAATATATTGATGGATTTTATTAAACTCTATGAATTCACTCGGCGTTATCGCTGACCTTTTCTTTTAACATGTTTTATCTCAGGTACTTGAAGGTAATTCTCGGGAAGACGACAAGAATTCATGGCCCGCACTTAAACAATATTTTCCATTCAAATACTTTGTAAAACTTTGTATGAAATGTAATGACTTGGGACCGATGTAACTTTGATATTTATGAATGGAAATGCTTTATTATTAAACGACGCGATTTTTATGCGTTGTCTATGATGTGAGTAATGTGCTATCCCGTAACACCAACGAGTCTTCCGCTGTATTGAGTTGTATGAATTTGGGGGTGTTACACTATCGACCCTCGTGATCAAGAGAAGACTACGTTTACATGTCCTTATGGGACGTTTGCTTATCGTAGGATGCCTTTCGGACTTTGTAATGCACCGGGTACGTTTCAACGGTGTATGATGGCAATTTTTCACGATATGATCGAGAAGTCGATGGAAGTATTTATGGATGACTTTTCGGTGTTTGGCAATTCGTTCACGTCGTGTTTATCTAATCTCGAGCAAATGTTAAAACATTGTGAAGAAACCAATCTTGTGCTTAATTGGGAAAAATGCCATTTTATGTGTAAACAAGGAAACGTCTTAGGACATAAGGTCTCGAAAGCGGGGATTGAGGTCGATAAAGCTAAGGTAGACGTCATCGCCAAGTTACCTCATCCCAAAACCGTTAAGGGAGTTAGGAGTTTCCTAGGCCACGCGGGCTTTTATCGTCGTTTCATCAAGGACTTTTCGAAAATATCTCGACCTATGACACACCTTCTCGAGAAGGATGCTCCTTTTAATTTCAATGAGGATTGTGTTAGAGCTTTCAAAACTCTCAAAAGGAAACTTACCGAAGCTCCCATTCTTGTTGCTCCTAATTGGGAATTACCCTTTGAGATCATGTGCGATGCAAGTGATTATGCTATAGGGGCCGTCTTAGGGCAACGCTATGAAAAACATTTCCGTCCTATCCATTATGCTAGTAAGACGATAACCGAGGCTCAATTAAAGTACACCACAACGGAAAAGAAATTCCTTGCCGTGGTCTATGCTTTTGAGAAATTCCGACCTTATCTCGTCTTAACTAAAAGCATCGTGTATACCGACCATTCAGCTATCAAGTATCTCTTAGCTAAGCAAGATGCTAAGCCGAGATTACTTCGTTGGATGCTCCTCCTCTAAGAATTTGATGTCACCGTGCTTGACAAAAAAGGAGCCGAGAATCTAGCGGCCGATCATCTCTCTCGTCTAGAAGATCCTCACAAAGATTTTTTCGAGAACAAGGAAATCACCGAAACATTTCCTCTCGAGAATCTCGGTGTAGTGAATTCTAAAGACACCACCCCATGGTTTGCCGACATCGCAAATTACCATGCGGGCAATTTCATAATCAAGGGTATGACGACACAACAAAAGCGAAAATTCTTTCGTGACGTCAAGTTCTATTTTTGGGACGACCCTTATCTCTTTCGGGTTTGTGCGGATCAACTCGTTCGACGTTGTGTTTTTGGTGCCGAAGCTTCTAATATCCTTAGAGCTTGTCACGAGAGACCCACGGGTGGTCACCACGGCGCTAATCTCACGGCTAATAAAGTGTTCGATGCCGGCTTCTTTTGGCCTTCTATCTATCGTGATGCACACGCACTTGTGAAGTCGTGTGATTCGTGCCAATGTCAAGGAAAATCGTCTCAACGTGATGAAATACCGCAAAACATAATTCAAGTGTGTGAGATTTTCGACATATGGGGCATAGACTTTATGGGGCCGTTCCCATCGTCTCAGGGTAACAAGTATATCCTCGTCGCGGTGGACTACCTTTCTAAGTGGGTGGAAGCTAAGGCTTTACCTACTAATGATGCTCGTGTGGTAGTGAAGTTTTTGAAGCAACTATTCTCTCGGTTCGGAACCCCTCGTGCTATTATAAGCGATCGTGGAACCCATTTTTGTAATGACCAATTCGAGAAGGTCTTAAAGAAATATGGAGTTACTCATCGTCTTTCTATGGCTTATCACCCGCAAACGAGTGGGCAAGTCGAGGTTTCAAACCGAGCTTTGAAGAGGATTTTAGAAAGGTCGATTGGACAAAACCATGCTTCATGGTCCGACAGACTCGATGACGCTTTATGGGCTTTTAGGACCGATTATAAGACACCTATCGGCTGCACTCCTTATAAGTTAGTCTATGGGAAGAATTGTCATTTGCCCATTGAATTGGAGCACAAGGCATATTGGGACCTTAAGCATGCAAACTTTTACTTGAAGACCGCGGGAGATCATCGGAAAATACAATTGAATGAATTGGATGAATTAAGAGACAATGCTTATGAAAATTCATTGATTTTCAAAGAAAAGACTAAAAAGTTTCATGATGCAAAGATTAAAAACCGGGTTTTAACGTTGGTGATCAAGTGTTACTTTTTAACTCTCGACTTAATATATTTTCCGGGAAATTGAAATCTCGTTGGTCGGGTCCTTTCACGCTTACACAAGTGTTTCCTTATGGGAGCATCGAGCTAGCTCAAGATGATGGTCCTAACTTCAAAGTGAATGAACATAGGCTTAAGCACTACTTTGGTGGGGAAATTCCTTCAATGGTTGACCTCTACCAAGTCACCTTCCCCAATGATAATTAGCATTGAGGGGATCGAGTCGAGCTCATGACTCGGTAATCAAAAACGAGGTGCCTCGTGGGGGAGATCCCATGCTTATCCTTTTATGCTTACTAATAACTAATTAGAGGGGATTTGTGCCCTTCCAACTCGTTGTCTCGTGGTTGTTTGTGATTGTGTTATCTAGATCATCATCATCATCTACGATTGAAGACTCTCGTGTTCGTTTACGTGAGCCTCCATCGTTTGCTTGAAGAAGTTTTTCACGAATCCATTGACATATCCTTTATTGTTCTAACAATTATCTTTTAGCATACCTAATAAACGGCTTTAGATATATTGTTGATCACCCTTTCCATGCTAGATCCTAAGCATTCGATTCTTCGTCTCTAGTATGGGGGTGCTCCACCTTTAGACTCGAAACATTGAGGACAATGTTTACTTTTAGTATGGGGGGGGGGTGAATAGGTACTTGCTTTGCTACGCCCTCACGCTTTCCAACTTTCAATGTTTTGTTTTTGTTGCTAACAAGGCTAAAAATGGCCAAATTTTAAAATTTTTTCTTAGTTTTCATAAGTGTTTTTAAGACACGAATGTATATTTTCCGATGGGTAGAATAAGAGCTAATTTTTGACTTGATGGGCATTTGGAGCCATTTACATTCCTTAACCCGCTCAATTCAAGTTTTGCTAGACTTTTATATAGGGAGCTTTAAAACGCGAAAGTCTTAGCTCATTCGGGTTAAGAACAAAAACTTTTCGCAAGTTCCTATAATAGATCCTAGAAAGTCACTTATCAAGGGAACTATAAAATGCATTCTCTAAACTTGAAAAAGTCCAAGAAAGTGAAAGATCCTATAGGTGGCTTGAAAACCTAAAACTTTGATTTGATTTACTCTTAATGAAAGCTAATCCAAATTTAGCTTAATTTTGACTTGCATGGCTAAGTATTCACGAGTCTCTTTAATTAGAGATCTTTATATAGTGAAGAACGAGAAGTGATAGAGTTAGACAAGTGATCATGCTAAACGTAGAACATGAAAATGTTCTTTCAAAAACTCATATGTCTTTAATTGTGGCTTTTTCTTCCTATAAGATCAATGCATTAGGAATAAAAATAATTGCAATTAGTAAGGTCGTACGATTTGAAAGGTTACTTAGCCTCTAGCGCAAGATCGTTTAAAAGTTGCTCGGGGTTGAATAGAGTTCATAGCCAAGGCATAACTTGTTGAAGCGGGATGCGAAGATTGGTGAAGATCCAAAAAGGCCCTAACAAGGCATGAGGAGCTCTATTTTGTTGCTAAAGATCCAAGATAATGTGAAGTATCATTATTCCTAAATCAATATGAAGGATCGAGACACACGACGAAAAGCAATTACTCCCCTAAAGATCATGGAGAAAGTCTATCCAAAAATACCATTACAAGGTATGAGGATAAATATATCCAAGTCCGAAAAGGAGGCGGATCGTTGTATATCAAAGTCCAAAATAAAGATTGAAGAAAAATGATGAAGCCGTGGTCCATATATGAAGAATCTCTCAAAAACGTCAAGTTGAGAAATTCCAAATATATGAAGAGAAGACCATAATTTCAAGAACGTCTTCCCAAGATTTGAAGTATGAAGTACATGCCAAATATCGGTCCGAGAAAAGTCTCAAATCGTGAAACGAGTTATGCCAAGATATGAACTTAAGGAGATACACGAGAAGCCGTTTTAAGAGATTTTGTCCTTCGGCTAACTATCGATTAAATCGTGCTACTTTGCTTTCGGACTAATAACTACTCAAATAAGTCAATATGAATCACTTTTGATCCATGACAACTCATTAAAAAATGATAGTAACCCATTTCCTTTTATAATAACTAGGATTGCGGGGAGAAAAAGTATTACACAATTTGGACGTATGAGTAGTGTTAGCATTGTGACTTGTACCAACAATGATCTCGTTTTTGCACTTAGCATGGAATGTTTGACAATCAAGGATGACGAAATTTACTCTAAGGGACATTTACTTGTTTCTATTCTTTGACCCTAAAAGTCACATTCGTGATGAAAATCATACATTATGTCTTTACACATCTTCGTAGTACCGTTGCAAGTCTTTTACTTTTCAATAAAGGTTAATAAAATTAAACTTTGGTGATGCTTAGATACTTTATTCTAGCATTGCGTGAGGGCACGGCAATGGCTTAGTATGGGGGAGTGATGAGATGGCATTTATACATGATCTCATCGTTCTTTTCGGGCTTTAAATGCATAAAAATGTCATAAAATACCATATATATGCTTGTGTTTGTTTACTTGTGTATTTTAGGTATGGATATCATGAAAAAGACAAAAGATCACAAGAAACAAGGAAAAACGGACACGAGAAACGAAGCCGTACAAAGAACCGGGCCCTAGTTCATGATTTATCCAACATTTACCCTTGAGGACTTGAAGATATGCAAGATTGATCCTCAAACAATGAATAAATGACACTTAAAACCCTTGTGAAATCATAATTACAATTTTGGTCCCTTAAGTTTGTCAAAATTACACAAAAGGTCCTTCAACTTTGAAGAAATGGCAAGATTAGTCCCTCAACTATTCAACATTGTCATTAATGGTCCCTCATGAAGTCAAAGTTACATTGAAGACCTTTAAAGATCAAGAATGTCCAAGATCAGTCCCTCACATCCAAAAATGGCAAAAACAACCCTTTAAAACCTTTTGCCAAAGTTTTGGGGCAAAAGTGTAAAGAATGGAAGTTTGTTAATAAAGGGAATACGTTTACATGGGCTGAAAGACTTCATTTACAATATTTCCCAAAGAACAAGGACTATAGTTGACACAAATGAAACATTCAAATGTTTTTGCGCCAAACACAAACACAATCCACCAAAACCGGATCATAAGGTATTACTGTAGCAAGTAAGAACCCATAATTACCTCCACTTAAAACAAAGGGTAAAAAGCAATTACCCTTACCCACACTTAATTCACACGCCCAGAAACTCATCCCAACCTTAAAACCCTCACTCCCACTCACCAAAGGGTCCCACACCCAAAACCGTTTCACCTATCATGTGACAACTTTCTCTCCAAGGCTTGCCACGTGTCAAGATCAACGGTAAAGGTTCTTAGCTTAACCACAAAGCTAAAATAAACGTCTAGGATCATTTTGGACAGCTCATCAACAACAAACGGCATCAAGTACTCAAGGTCACATTTGGGAATTCACTTCTAGGGTTTGTGAATAGTGTTACCATAACATTTGCCTATAAAATGAGACCTCAACCTGTGAGAGTCCCTTGGTTCCAGTTTTAGGCTATCAATCTTTGTAATCCCTTTTTAAGTTAATAAAATTTGATTTTCAGAAATTTGTGAAATCTCTTTTATGTTTTGTTAAAAGTTGGTGTTAGAATAGCCTAAATTTGAGTTCCACTTATATGTTTAAAGATTTTTGAGGCAAGGTTTTAATCAATAAGACTTGTGTTTCAAAAATCAGAAAGTGCTTGATATTGTTCATCACTTTGGTTTGTTCTTCTTAGCAGGTACATTGGAAGCTGGTACTTGTTTTGCTAGTACCTCAGCTCAAACAATCCAGGGCCTGGATGTAGGTCTTGGAGGTTTGCATCCTTCTCCCTTTTCAATTTTCTCTTTATTTTCTGAATATTTGTGATTTTGCATGATTATTGTGGAATCTGTGTTTTTATGGATGAATCTGGTTTATCTGTGCTTGTTTGATGTTATTGAGGTGTTGTTAACATGATTTGTGGGTTGAATCTGTTATGTCCTTTGAAACTTTGTCAAAACAGATTATTAAGGGGTGTTTGGGTTAACTGCATAAACAGGTTTTGTGGCTTGTTGTTGGGTTGATTTGTGTTGTTATCTGTTGGTACTTGTTTATCTGGTATATTTGGTCACTTATTTGCAGGTTTTGTGGTTTGAAACACCCTAATCCATAAAAGGGCTATAAAATCTTTGTTACTTGATAAAATTGGCTATAGTTTAAGGGACACCTAGACTAATCATAGACTAGGGTTAACAAGTGATTAAACTAGGTTAATAACATCAGGGAAAGAGATTTGGTTGCTTGAAATTGGATCTGTGGTCAATTAGATCAGCAAACTGTGCTTGTGTTCTTGACATTCATATGAGTAACTATAATTTGCTTTGATCTTGTTCATTACTTTGATTTAGTGGCTGATTTAAGTTTGTTTATGATCAATCATAGTTTATATAGCTTGTGTATGCATCTTGTTGAGTTTGGCTGGTTTATTCATGCTATATCTGCTTATTTGTTCTTAACAGCTTATTTTCCATGTCTGTGCTAGATCTGTGGACTGTTTGATTAATCTGGGCTTATTGTGTGAACCAATTTGTGATTTCTTTGTTGATATTGACTCCTTGTGATTCACTGATCACAAGGGTGCCTTTGTTTTCATTTGAATCCAACTAAATCTCTCTAAAAAGCTTGGTCAAATAGTCAAAGCAGTGGGAACTCCTTTCCCCTACTGCTAGCCATTACTAGTGTATTTTGGGTTTCAGCTTATCAGTAAGCTATAATAGCTTATTTTAACCAGCAACAACTTGGATTTTGTAATAGGTGCTCATTATTTGACCCATTTGTTCATACTGGAGCATTTGGTGTGTTGACTTTAGGGTTTGACTAGAAAACCAACTTAATTGACTTTTTCATAAGTGCTTATTAGCTTATTCTGGCTAATTGGTGTTGCTTATTGGAATCTTGTTGATTGTTTTGGCTTATTGAGTTCATTTGTGACATTTTGCAAGTTGAATCAAGTCCTGAGGTGCCCTAAATCTCAAACCCGACTATTTTGTCGTTTTGTGGATTTGTATTTTGCTTATTTCTGGCTTATTGAGTGTGCTTTTTCAAAATTTCTTTTTACAGATCTCTTACGCATTCCAAATGAAGGTTATGTGTCAAATTAAAGTTTATGGCATTAGCTTATTGCTTAATGGGCTTAATGGCCCAATAAGGATAAGCTGTTTGCTTAATAAGCTGTGATAAGCTCACTTTCAGCTTTTGGGCCTTTAGAGTTTTGTGTTTAGAATTAAATTTTGAGTCAGATTGGGCTTTTCCAAGTCAATTGGGCCAAGTTTGACTTTTTCGGCTAAAAAGCCCATTAGTGTTGACTGTTTTTGGTTTTGGCCCATTTGAGGGCCCAATAGGGATATTCTGGTCATTTCACTTTCATTTTCTGTTTATTTAGGTTAAAATAAATTAGTTTGCAAGCTTTTAGAATTTTTTATAATTTTTGGATTTTTAATATTATTTTAATATTATTTTTCAAATTTCACATTTTTGCACTTTTTACATTTTCCTTAGCTTAAATACATTAAAATAGGATTTTTTAAACTCTTAGATTAATTATATCATCTTTAGATTAATTTTTATAATTATTTAAGTTTTAATAGTTTTTCAATTATTTTAAATAGTTTTTCTTAGTTTAAAAATTTCTAAAAGTAATTTTTAATCTTTTTAGGTCATTTTAGAGGTTTACCAATTGAAAAATTTTTATTTGGGCTTTTTGATAATTAATTTGATTTTTAGGGCTTTAATTAGCATTTAAAAATTAATATTTAATTAATTAAAAGGTTTGAAAAAGTTTTGATCATTGGTAAACTCTTAGTTAATTTGTTTTGATTTTTGGTGAATTTTTGGCAATTTTTAGAATTAATTTTTATTTTAGCTCATTTTACGGTTTTACGTGTAGTCGTCGTAGTAATTAATTTCACGTCTTCGTCATTCTCTTTTCTCATCCCTTCTAACCAATATTAATCTCAAACCAAATACGAATTACTCACACACATATACCTCCTTGGGAAACGAACTTCATTGGGTCATTAGTGCTTGATTTTCCTAAATCATCACTTAATACTTACCGCTCATTTACGCTCTTTTGTTTTCCTAAACAAGAGGTGTAATTTTCCACAATCAATTTGCTTGTAAGCTTCCCCATTTCAAAAACTTGTGCATCATCCCCGACTCTTAAGATGAGTTCACATTTATCCACATCTACTAAAGCTCTACCGGTTCTCAAAAATGGGCGTCCAAGTATTAACGGAATACGAGGGTCCATTTCATAATCAACAACGACGAAGTCGACCGGAAAAGTGAATGTGCCAACTTTAATGAACACATCTTCGGAAATACCAAGAGGGTAAGCGAGAGTGCGGTTTGCAAGCTCAAGAATCATCTTCGTTGGTGTGAGGTCGGGCAATGGTAACTTTTTCCAAACACTTAAAGGCATCAAATTTATACTTGCCCCGAGATGGCTAAGGCAGTAAATTCGTCGGTTTGGTTAAAAGTACGAGGTAGCACAAAACGACCGGGATCTCCAAGTTTTTCCGGAAGTTCTTTAAGAAGGATTGCAGAGCAATTTTCATTCAAGCGAGTATTAACAAACTCGACCATCTTCTCCTTCTTATTAAGCAATTCCATAAACATCTTGACAAATTGTGGCATTTGGGCAAGAGCTTCAACAAGGGTAAAGGTGGCGGTCATGCCGACAATCTTGTCCAAAAAGTTAGAGACTTGAACGTCATTCTTAGTCAAAATTCTAGCCTTGTTGAGTCGAGAAGGGTAAGGAATGCTGGTGTTATAGGTGGAAGGTGGGGTTGGTGAAGGATTCTTGTTGGGTACTTCTTCATGACGAGGCGGAGACGGTAATGGTGAACTAATACTAGGTGTGGGAGTAGTAGGGATAAATGGTGGTGGAGGAGGTGTACATGGAGTAACTGGGGGTGGGATAGATGGTCCTACTAAAGTTGCTCCACTACGGGTAGTAATAGCACTCACATTGGCTCTCGGGTTGGTGACGGTGTTTGAAGGTAGAGAGCCCGAAGTAGAGGGTTGAGTGGTGGGTAAGAAACTAGCCAGCATATTCTTCAAATCATTCGTTTGATTGCTGAAGGAGGATTGTATATCATTTCGAAGCTCGGATCTAATGTCATTCCCTTGCTTAGTGATATCCCCTTTCAAATTGATAATTTGCCTTTGTAGATTCTTAATTTGCTCTCCTTGGGTTCTCATTAAAGCTTCAACATCTTGATTGATGGGTGGGGCTTGTTGAGCGGGTGGGTGATAAGGATTAGAAGCTCTAGGTGGGATTTGGTTGCTTCTAGTGTAGTTGTTGTTGGGATTGTGGTTTTGAGGAGAAAAACCGGGTGAAAGGTAGTTGTTCGACCGGTAACTTAGCAAATTTCGATCCCCTTGAGGTCGGGCTTGGTAATTTTTCGGTGAATAGTTACCATAAGCCGCATACACGTTTTCCAGATTGCCTTGAGTAGAAGGACAATCAGTGTATGAGTGAGGACCGCCGCATGTCTCACAAGGAATTGCTACATCTTTAACTTGTTGTTGGTTTGTAGCGATGAGCAAGATATTTTTGTTCATTTCGGCCATCATGCGGGTGAATTCGGTCATATCGGGGTTTGCTGAAGTAGAAGAAACATTGACTCTCGGGTTGTTCCTTGAAGAAGCGGAGGAATTCCAATTTTTGTGATGAGTAGTCATGTTCTCAATAAGCTCTCTACACTCCTCGGGTCTTCTTTTCATAAATGTGCCACCGGCGGCTGCATTAATCGTATCACGATCACGAAAAGTCAAACCGTTGTAGAAAGTATCAATCAACGTAACGGGGAGCATGTTGTGGTTTGGACATCGATCGATCAAAACATTATATCTTTCCCAAGCATCAAAGAGATATTCATCGAGTTCTTGCATGAAACCGCTGATTTGATTTCGAAGGCTCGTGACCATGGATGGTGGAAAGTAGCGCGACAAAAATCATTGAGTCATGTTGTCCCAAGTATGAATGGAATTCTTCGGGAGACGATCAAACCATTTTTCAGCATGGTGGGATAAAGTATGTGGAAAGAGTTGAAGGCGAATACATCCATAGTAGCACCGGGCAACTTCATGCTTTGAGTAATAGTAATGAATTTGTCGAGGTGCTTGTTGGCATCATCATCCGGTATTCCGCGAAATGGATTAGTTTGCACTTGTTGGATCATGTGATGCTTCAACGAAAACTCCGGAGCCGTGATTTGCATCGGCACAATCGGTCCTCCTCGTCCAAACATTGTGGGTTGACAAAGCTCCTCCATTGTCCGAAGATCGGGCTGTGGAAGAACATTGTTGTTGTTATTGTTGAGGTGCGGTGGATTATTGTTGTTGTTAACACCTGCCATAGCTAAATCTTCACGAGTCTTGGGCTCTGGATAAGTTGAAGATCTAGTACGCATACACCTGCGAAAGCAAAAGAAAACAATACCAAAGAAATAGACAATATATATACACTATGAAAATAAAAATCTTTTTGGATTTTTGAAAATTTTTAATTTTTATGGATTTTTAACAATTTTTTGATTTATTTGGATTTTTGAAAATTTTTAATCAAGAAAAATAACGCTCACGAATGAACAGATCCCAAAAAGCAACGCGTCTCTCACAGAAAACCGTTAATCTTTACGAAAAGAGCCGGTAACAACGCCATTTAATACAAAGCTTTTACCTAGTATAAAAATTAAGTTGGTTGAAGTGGTCTAATCGAATTGATTATTGGTAAACGTGTGACTCAGTTGTTCTTGGTGAAAACAAATGTTGTGTCGTTGTAGTAAAAGGAAAGTGCACAAACTTTAACGTAAATGGCAGTAAATAAATCTAAATCTAATTGAAAATAAATGACGGGAAATTAAAGCGTGACAAGAAATTAAAAGGCAAACTTAAAAGTAAATAACACAAACTTAAAACTTTCCTAAAGGCAAACTTT
This sequence comes from Glebionis coronaria, assembly GCA_025667525.1. Lineage (NCBI taxonomy): Eukaryota > Viridiplantae > Streptophyta > Magnoliopsida > Asterales > Asteraceae > Glebionis > Glebionis coronaria. The sequence continues at coordinate 242,423,273 of CM046881.1, read as the reverse complement.
AACTTAAACTAAAGGCAAGCTTAAAAATAAATCTAAGGCAAGAAACTAAAAGTGCGACTAAGGAAAAAGGCGGGAAAAGTAAAGTTTAAAACTTAAAATAAAAAATGCTCATTCGGAAAACACCTTCGTTCGGAATAATCCTTCACTCGGAATGTCACCTTCACTCGAAATGATTCTTCTTTACTCTGTTCTCTTCATGCGGAATAAAACACTCATCCGGAATAATACCTTTATCCGGAATAATAGCTCATCCGGAATAACAAGTTTATCCGGAATATACATTCGTTCGGAAAAAATGCTTAACTCGGAATAATGGTTCATCTGGAATACTTGCTTATTCGGAATAATTCCTTTATTCGGAATATCAGGCTTGGTTCAGAATGTCTGCTTATTCGGAATAGTACTTCATCCGGAATAACTTGCTGGTTCGGAATACCTTGATTCGGAATGAAGAGCTTTATCCGGAATAAACTGCTTGATGCGAAATAACTCCTTGATCCGGAATGATGTTTGCTTCGGAATATGAAGCTTGGTTCGGAATAATCATCAGGAAGCCTTCATCCGGAATGATTGCTCATCCAGAATAAATGGTTTATCCGGAATATTTGGCTTCGTCCGGAATAATGCTTTATTCGGAATAACCTGCTTATGCGGAACAAACTGCTGATCCGGAATACCAAACTGATCCGGAATAACCTGGGCAAACAGATTAAGCGAAGAACAAGGAAAATAAAGAAGCTACGAATTTAATCAAAACTAACCAATCTAAACCAAAAGATTAAACCAAAATAACCACTAATGATTAACTAACAATAATCAAACAAACCAAATCAATAAAACTAACAATTATAACCAAAATAATCAAAACCCACTTAATCAAATTAATAAAAACTCAAGAACTTAACATAAACATAAACATGAAGATTAGATCAAAACAAGAAAGGTAGATAGGAGATTAACAATAAAAGTAAAGATTCAATAAATATAAAAAGGAAACTTACTTGATAATTAAAGGAATTAAAGTGCAAGACAATTAATGAAATGACATGAAATTAAAATGCATATAATAAAATGGTGGAGAGTTAATTTGTCAAATTAACTAACAAGAAAAAATAAAATCTTAATCTTCTATTTATAGTGGAGGAGGAGAGGGAGTGGGAGGAAGCTTCCTCCTCTCTTTCTTCTTTCTTTATTTCTCGTCTAGTCCTCAGTCTTCTTAATTCTTCGACTTTTGTCTCGGGATTAATAAACTCGTCTTGTAATTTCTTCATTAATTTAGACTTGAGTTCTTCGTCTTTTATTAAACTTCCGTCTTTAGACTTTTTCTTCGATAAATCTTCAGAATTAGCCTTGGACTTCCGTTCTTTTAGCACTCTTGATCTTTCGACTTCGTCTTTTGTCTTTTTCTTCGATAAAAGCCCGTGCAATCCCGTGTTTTCTTCCCTTTTCACATCTTGATCCTAATATCACAACAAAAACACAAACCACGCATAATTCCGACATTTACGACATAAAATACACGTTATGGTCTTGTTTTTATTATAATTAAGTGGTAAAATGATGGGTGTTTACACACCTATCAATTAGACTCCGGCGTGAGAGTAAGTAATCGATTTAGGTTTATGAATCAGTTGTAGGTTGAGAGTATGAAGAATGTGATACCTTTGTGGAACCCTTGGGGGTTCCTTATATAGGTGGTGAAACCCTAATGGGCTGTCACCGATGCTTCGGCCCCAAGCAAAGGATAAGTGCCATAATTAGTTTGATTGTTATCTTCTAATTATGGTGAGTGTATATCCTCTTCTTTGGGGTAAATCCAAATCCTAATAAGATTGTGATTCTATCTAACCCTGTACCGGCCATGCCGGGTCGTGGGCTGCACACATCTATGCCGCCACTGTTCATTCGAAGCCCATAAGCTTAAATGACATTAATCCAACCCATTAGTGACGGGCCGGATGCGGGTAGTACCCGTGGTCCAGGTCCATGACCCGGTTGGGGACTATACGTCATCACATACTATGTTATATATCCGTTCACTGGGCGTCTTACTCAGCCGTTTACTTTCCATGTTCCCAAACGGCAGGTACTCAGGGACGCACTTAGGATCTTGAGAGTATGTGCATTTGGATGGAAGCTATCTAGTCTTCTTTACCTTATGCATTTCCATACATTATTTCTTTTGGAAATTGTTTAGTCTTTTCCTTTTAGTACTTATATTTCATGTGTGAGAGATTATCTTGGACTACCGATGTTTGATTCCGGTATTTGTCTTTATGGTCATTAAATGTTTTAAGACATTTACCTTGCATGTTTTGATGATACGGCATAATTATCCTGTGATATTCCATTTATCTAAATAAGGTGTTACAATTATGGTATCAGAACCAAGGCTTTGACCTGTAGGCTTTAAAAACTTGACTTGTGACTAGTGGGTAGTCGCTAGTGTCTTCCTAAACTGATAGTTTATTTTCATGCATTTGTTTCATGTATCATTGTTGCAGGTATTTTGACTAAGTAATGGTTGGTACAGGACTGGCCATATTTAGTCGCATGTGCTTTTATTCGATTTTTTTTTGGTGAACCGACCCATAGGCGTTAACCCTTGTCATGTCAATTTTGTTTTGGTGAACCGACCCATAGGCTTTCACCCTTGTCATGTCAACTTTGTATTGGTGAACCGAACCATAGGCGTTCACCCATACTTATGTCATTTTCGTTGGCTATGCCTTCATAAACTATTCCATGCATCATTTTATTATGTTTATCTTATGTTCTAATCAGATTAACCATTTCATTTTTTAAAACTGTCAGATGGTTAACACACGTGAGCAAGAATTGCAAGCAGCTGTCCACGCTGCTCTGCAAGCTTTACTTCCCCAACTCAAAAATGAGATTCGTGCTGAGGTTCAAGCTAATCATAATCAGCACCAGAATCAGAACAATCCTCCTCCTGCTCCACCAGTTACTCTTATCACATGGCTGGAAAGGTTTAACAAACAGTGACCTTGATCTTTTGAGCAGACTGACAGTCCATCTGAGGTTGAGAGCTGGATTGCACACATAGATAAGATTTTTGATGCCATAGGGTGTGATGTTGTCTTTAAGGAGAGGCTGGCGTGTTACAAAATCGAGGGAGATGTGCTGGCATGGTGGAAAGCACTCAAGCAATCGAATGGAGGTGATAACTGGGTTGCTGGTTTGACTTGGGTGTAATTTAAGGAGTTGGTCCTGGATCAGTTCTTTCCGAAAGCTGAGCAGGATCGGCTCAAGAGGGAATAGCATGGCATTCGACAGAGAGTTGGGGAGAATAGTACGGAATTTATGCAGAGATTCCTTAGACTTGTTGGTTTCCTCGGCGCAGCAGCCGGAACAGCAGAACAACAAGCATATCATTTTCGCTGGGCTCTTCGTACTTATGTCGCCAACAATCTGGTGTGTGCTACATTTACTAATATGGCGTAGGTGGAAAATGCAGCTCGCAAGTTAGAGATCCTGGAGACGAGTTTGGTGAAGCAGACACATCTGAGAAGAGGTATAACTCAGTCATCAAACGTTAATCATTTCATTCAGTTCAGTACCTTCCATTTTATATCAATCTCTTTACAATTGCATCTTTCAGGAAAAAGACTGGGGACCGGTCCCAACCGGCCACCCAACAGTACCAATTTAAGGGAAACGGTCAGACTCATGATCGTTCTGCATCTGATAGGCGTGGCCGTAGTGACAACTACCGTAACAACGCCAACAACTCCAGCAACAGCAGGTCCCTAAAAGTTATTCATTTCTATGTTATGTTGCTATATGACTCATAAATTCTGACACTTCAGCAACTATTACCAGGAACACTGGCAATCGATGGGATCAGGATCGCAGAGGTTCACAGCCCAACCGTGCAGCTTCATCTAGTATTACAATCTAAACTTTTTGTGTAGCCATGTTGTACCCCAATCATCATGTCTCACGCATACTTCCTGAAACAGGATCCCAACCAGCTAGAGCACCCGTTGGAGGGTGCACTCACCCTATTTGCACCACTTGCAGTCGCAGACACCCAGGACAGTATCGTCGGGCTACCGGTGGTTGCTTCAAATGTGGTCAGCAAGGCTACCAGATGAAAGATTGTAAGAAGGGTGAGATTAAGGGTACTTCAGGGCATGCTGATTCCAAGCCACCTCCGACGACTGGACGTGTGTATACCACCACCAGGGATCAAGTAAACAAATCGTTAGGTACCATCACTGGAATCCTATTTATGTATGGTCAAGCTTCCTGTGTTTTGTTTGATACGGGTGCGACTCATTCAGTCATATCCACTGCTTATGCTACTCGTGTTCGGATATCCCCTATGCCACTTGATAATGTCTTAAACATATACACGCTCTTGATAGACTCTGTGTGCATCACACATGGGTACATAGATCGTCCCCTAGAGTTTGATGATAGGACTCGTGAAGTTGATGCACTTCCGTTAGACATATACGAGTTTGACATGATTTTAGGCATGGACTGGTTATCCAAACACTACGCCACCATAGATCGTCATTCATATCCGGTTATTTCGGTTATGTCAACGCACCAGAGTACATTCATGATGGTTTCATACAAGGAAAGTCTGTACAAATCATCTCAGCCTTGAAGGCATGTGACTTATTGTTACATGGCTGCGAGGGTTTCTTAGCTGTTGTTCACGATATTGAGGCTGAAACTCAATCTATTCTGGATCAGCCTATCGTGTCAGAATTCCCCGATGTGTTTCCTGAGGAGCTTCCGGGCATACCACATTCTCGTGAAGTAGAGTTTGGTATTGAGCTCATCCTAGGAGCTGAACCAATCTCCAAGGCTCCTTACCACATGCTCCCATTGAGCTCAAGGAGTTAAAAGAACAACTGTAAGAACTTTTGGAGCGAGGTTTCATCCGCCCTAGTATATCTCTATGGGGTGCACTGGCGTTGTTTGTGAAGAAGAAGGATGACAACATGAGTTTATGCATTGATTACCGTGAGCTAAATAAGATCACAATCAAAAACCGATATCCTTTGCCACGTATAGATGATCTGTTTGACCATCTGTAAGGTGCCAAACATTTCTCTAAATTTGATCTACGGTCTGGCTACCATCAGCTACGGGTGAAAGAGCAGGATATCTCAAAGACTGCTTTCCATACACGCTATGGTCACTACGAATTTGTAGTCATGCCTTTTGGACTCACCAATGCTCCAGCAGTCTTCATGGATCTGGTGAACCGTGTCTTCCATGAGTTTCTGGACAAGTTTGTTATCGTCTTCATTAATGATTTTCTGATTTTCTCAAAATCCAAGGAGGAACACGAAGAGCATATTCGCACAGTACTACAGAGACTTTGTCAGAAGCAGTTGTATGCCAAGTTCTCCAAATGTGAATTCTGGTTGAACAAAGTGGCGTTTCTAGGCCACATCGTATCCGCAGAAGGGATCAACATGGATCCTGCGAAGGTTGAGGCTATCACAAAATGGCTAAGACCGACGTCGGCGACTGAGGTCCGTAGTTTTCTGGGCTTAGCTGGTTATTACCGCGGGTTTGTAGAGAATTTTTCACGTTTAGCCTTGCCCTTGACTAAGCTGATGCGAAAAGGGGAGAAATTCGTCTGGAGTGATGAACGAGAGAAGAGCTTTGAAGAACTCAAGCAGAAGTTGGTATATGCACCTATTCTTACTCTCCCATTTGGAACAAGTGGATTTCAGATCTATAGTGATGCTTCAGGGAAGGGTCTGGCTGTGTTCTTATGCAACATGGGAAAGTGATTGCTTACGCATCACAGCAACTTAAGCCTTATGAGGAGAACTATCCTACCCATGACTTGGAGCTTGCAGCAGTTATTTTTGCACTAAAGATTTGGAGGCATTATTTGTATGGCGAATCATGTTATATCTTCACAGATCACAAGAGCCTTAAGTATATCTTCACCCAGCGAGAACTGAACATGAGGCAAAGAAGGTGGTTAGAGCTGCTAAAGGACTACGACATCAATCTTTAGTATCATCCCAAAAAGGCAAATGTAGTGGCAGATGCTCTCAGCAGGAAGTCGAGCATGATTAACGACATTAAGATAGAAGAGGAAATCATACATGACTTAGAACGGCTGGACATCGAATTTATGATACGTGGACAACATGGTTACTGGGCTAATCTTAGAGTTGAACCAGACTTACTCTCTAGGATCAAGGAAGCTCAGAAAGATGACGATGAGATCTGGGAGATTATTCAGAACATCGACCAGTAGACGTACTTTCGGGTAGATGATGATGGTATCTTATGGCTAGCACTAGATTATGTGTTCCTGATGACAGTACACTCAGGGAGGCTTTGCTGATTGAAGCTCATAGCTCTCCATTTTCCATTCATCCTGGTTCCACTAAGATGTACCATGACATTAAGCATCATTTCTGGTGGAGTGGTATGAAGCAGGATGTTGCTACCTTTGTCTCCAAATGTCTTACCTGCCAGCAGGTTAAGATTGAGCATCAACGAGCTAGTGGGTTACTACAACCATTAGACATTCCAGAGTGGAAGTGGGACAAGATCTCCCTGGACTTTGTCACTAGACTTTCGTAGACCTAGATGAAATACGATGCCATTTGGATTATTGTTGATCGACTGTCCAAATATGCACATTCGCGAAAGGATTATCGAGTTAGAAGATTGACAGATATCTATCAGAAGGAGATCATGAGACTACATGGTACTCCATCTAGTATCATCTCAGACAGAGATCCTCGTTTTACATCTCGTTTCTGGAGAAGTCTGCAGAAAGCTTGGGGCACCAGACTTAAGCTTAGCACGGCTTTTCATCCTCAGACAGACGGATAGTCGGAGCGTACCATTCAGACACTAGAGGACATGCTACGAGCTTGTGATTTAGAATGGACAAGAAGTTGGGACGTGATAGCCTCAAAATATTGAGTCAAACAAGAATGTACGGTCATAAGTTTTTATTGTAATATTTATTAGAACGTTGTAATAGTTAGTTAAATAGTCGTGACAGTACGGGCTTGATGGCTAGCTTAAAAGGCCTCTTTCAAGGTACTAAGCATTTATTCAAGGCCGACGCAAACAATATAGTCCATAAACAAGCCCACATGTATGGGGACTATAAATACCCTTCCTAGCATGTTAGGAAGGGTGTTGGTTGTTCATTTCATTCTAAATCTATCCTCCCTAAGTTTCACATATCTCTCTCTTTTCTCTCTCTACTTTCTCTCTCTAGAATTCATCCACTTTCATCTATTTTTCTTCTTTATTTCTTGTTTGATCATCACAAAATATGGGACAACAGGACGACTATATGTGCTTAGTAGAGTTTGCATACAACAACAGTTGGCACGCCAATATCAAGTGTGCACCGTTTGAGATGTTGTATGGCAGGAAGTGTCGCGCCCCAATCTGCTGGGATCAGGTTGGTGAGTGAATTCTTGAGGGTCCGGAGATGATAGAGTTTACCAATGAGAAGGTTGCTGTTGCCAAGACGAAGCTGGAGGAAGCTCGTGCACGTCAAAAGAGTTATGCCGACAAGCACCATAGAGATTTGTACTTCAACGTGGGTGATCATGTCTTTCTCAAGGTATCACCAACACGTGGAGTTAAGCGTTTTAGAATCAAGGGAAAACTCAGTCCTCGATTCATCGGACCGTTTGATATCCTCGAACGTGTCGGTGACGTATCGTATCATCTGGCGTTACCTCCTTAACTATCTCACGTCCATAACGTGTTTCATGTGTCCTTACTCAGAGGGTACAATTATCATCCCCTACATATGGTTCAGTATCCACTCGAGTAAATCCGTGAGGATCTTTCTTATGTCGAGGAACCCGAAAGAGTTCTTGATCGTCAAGAGCGAGTCATGAGGAAGAAGACGATTCCATTCGTCAAAATCCTTTGGAGGGACCATCCTGAGCGGGAAGCCACTTGGGAGACGGAGGAGTCTACCCGGACTTCTTACCCTCATTTCTAGTTTTGATTCGGGTATGTTATCTTTTAGTTTATGTAATCTATAATTCGGGGACGAATTATTCTTTTTAGAGGGGAAGAGTTGTAAAACCCGCATAAAATACCATGAATAGTAAATACATGAAAACACGACTAATTTAAAACTTTCTATTAATAATATACGACACGTGTCACGAACAGCTAAATCACAAGTATTAAGTATATTATTAATGCACGATAAATATTATGTACAATATTTAATTCACGACATTTAAAACACGAAACACATACGAATATTATTTAACACGAAAAACGAATGAATTGGTGTTGGGCTTGTGTGTATGTCGCGGCAAAAAAAGAAGGAAAAAGGCCTCATGGCCCGACTCATTTAGAATCTAATTAGTAACAATTAATCTCCAGGGATTTCATATTACATGTTTTTAGAAAATAAATCGAACCCTAGCCTCCTTCTCTCTCCTCCTAGCCGCGACATACCAAGAACACACAAGGGAGATTTTTCGAGTTTTGATCTTGGGTATTTACGTATTAGTGTTAGTGATTCACTTCTCTTTTTATCCACGTAATCGGTATTAACCAAACCTTAATCTTTTTTATTTTATTTGGGTTATATGATCATGAATCTTAAAAACTAATTAAAACATGTTATGGAATAATTAAAATCAAGAAAAAGGGTTTGGTTGGTGTTGTTTTGGTTCGGCGACACACAAACCGAGAGCCCATGGCTCTCGGTGGCTTTTTCCACCAACAGTCGAGACCTCAAGGGGGTTCGCTGGTGTTTTTGTTCGAACAACAACAAACCAAGGCCCCACGGTGGGGACATTAGTGATAACGGTGGGAGCCGAGACCTTCCAAGGTCTCGGTGGGCAGGTTGGTCACGACGGGGGGACACAGCTTCAGCCAGTATGAACCGTGGGCCAGCAGTGGTAACCAACGGTAGCAACCGCAGGCTGCTTAGCCGCCGACCACACCACCAACTGCCGGCTGTGTAGGTGTTGGTTCGACTAGTGTGATCTCGAGTTTGGGATCGGGTTTACTAAATCATTAATATGTTTAATTGGTTAATTTAATTATTTTGTACATGTTATAATTAAATTAACTATTAACTTAGCTTATAATTATTTATATAATTATCATGAAAATTAACCTAAGTATTTATTTAGACTTAATTAAATTAAAACCATGCTTTAATTTAATTATTGATATAAGGTAAAGTTTTATTAAATTTAACCATGACATTTTATTAATTAATAAACCATGTATTTTCATTATTAATAAATAATCACTTTAGCCTAACTATTTAATTTAATAGACTTTACTAATAAATCATCATGACTTATAACTTATGACTAACAAGCATTATCTTATATTTTAGACTTATTAATTTAGCTTATTTCTATTTTTGTAAACTTTCTATTTTTGGGAACTTTCTATTTTTGGAAACTTTCTATTTTTGGAAACCTACTATTTTTAGAAAGTTTCTTATTATGACACTACAAGTATAGTAATACAAGAATACATGAAATACATGATCAGAATACATGTAAAACCATGATTAAATACAAGATAACACTTAAAACAGTAAATCATGACAAGAATATATGAAATAAGCTAAGAACACACAGAACCAGTAACACACTCAGTATTCAGACAACTCATACATGTCCCTTATGTAGTATCCGCGAAGTCGGAGTAGATCGTTCAGCTTCCATTCTAGCTTCACTACTGGACATAAGGTACGGATATTCTGTCCTTCGGTATGGACATTCTTTTCCTTTATTAGAATTCCCCGTTTGTAGCCATATGTTTTCCCAGTTATTTTATATGTTTTGAATGCTTATGTTATATTTTAAATGCCTGAGCTATATATACATGCATGCCAGTTCATCTAGTTATGGAGGTACCATAACCATAACACTGGAGGCACCAGTGTTATGACTTCCCCACGAAGGAGTGATTGCTCGTGGCGTCCCTTTAGTTTTGGCTATTTATTTATATTATCATGTGGGGCGTATGGGTGCATCCTCGTTACATGTTTTAAGTCAGGATTTTCATGGTGAATGTGGTGTGTGCCTTGCATCCTTCATAAGGAGTTGATCCCTCCTACCCAAACCAGTGTAATTAGAGGCAACCCCTCTAATTACATGATGATGTCACCCCTCTATGTATTCATGCACGTTGATACCTCATGACCTATATGGGCTATTGGCTAAATTTAAAATACAGTTTTCATAAGTAAATCATAAGCTTTTCAAACTATAAAACCAGTTTTATAAACATGTTCCAGGTTTTCCAGTACTTATACATTTCCGCTGCTAATCAGTCTTTATTATGCTTATGTCATTCATACTATGTTATATATCCGTTCACTGGGCGTCTTCTCAGCCGTTTCCTTTCCATATTCCCAAACGGAAGGTACTCAGGGACGCACTTAGGATCTTGAGAGTATGTGCATTTGGATGGAAGCTATCCAGTCTTCTTTACCTTATGCATTTCCATACATTATTTCTTTTGGACATTGTTTATTCCTTTCCTTTCAGTACTTATATTTCATGTGTGTGAGCTTATTTTGGACTACCGATGTTTGATTCCAGTATTTGTCTTTATGGTCATTAAATATTTTATGATATTTACCTTGCATGCTTTGATGACACGCCATAATTATCCTGTGATATGCCATTTATCAAAATGGGGTGTTACAACGCGTCAGCATCTATGTGGTGTGGTTTGGACTATCAAATGGAGAAAAGGGAGATACGTTATACTTACTAAATAGATAGGAGTGTCTTGGAAAGAAGGTGTAAGGGCATTGACCGTAGAGGAGATATATAATGAGGTGTAGAAGTAGGTACGATGAGAGTTGGGTACTAGTCGATAGACTGACTAATTCATCCTCTTCTGTAGCAGCATGAGAAGTCATGAAGTTGAGAAGTTGGAAAAATTGCGTACGGATGTGATGTTATGTACTTAAGATTATGGAGGGACAATCGCAAAGTAGTGGTGAGGAAGGAATGGTTTGAGGAAGGAAGAGATTGTCAAGGTAGTAGATTGATATTGGAAGGGTTAACTTTAGAGTTGAAAGTTAATGATCATAAGCAAGGGAAAGTCTCGTCTAGAGAAAGTTGGAAACAGTCAGCTTATTGGGGCGAAAATGGTTCAGGAAAGTACTGATTTGGTAGCAGTGCTTAAGGTGTGATAACCATGGTTTTGGGGTTCGTCACTTAGTCGTAGTTATAAGTTATTTTTATGTGTGACTATGTGTTTTATATGTCTATGTGTTTATTTTGTATGAAGGAAGTTGGAATGAACATCGTATATGGGTACGGAATACTCATAAGTAAATCGATGAGAGAATATTTCATGATCACGAGCTCACATTATTGTGACTATGAAATGAAATGAAGTCATTTTGGTAATTTACGTATACGTATAAGTATTATAGTAAATCATATTTTTACGATTTAAGGTTTAGCATGTTGGGGTCTCGGATAAGATAATTAGTCACGGGAATATTTTTCAGGATGGTTTTAAGTCATTTAGGACTTAGTTATTTAATTTATTTCATATTTCAAAAGTTTTTATAAAACTGTATATTTTAACGTCTTTTGCGGTGTACGCATAAAATTGACTAGTTTTACGGTTTCGAGGTTTTGGAAGCCTTAAAAGCTGAAATAAATTAAGGTAATTTAAGTTAATGTTAATAATATAATATTTAACAATAAAAATAAGAATAATAATAAAAATAATAAGGGGGTCGGTTTGTTTAAACGCAAGGAAGAAAAAAGAAAAAAGAAAAGGAAAAGGAAAGGGGAGTTGGGCTTGGGTTGGACTAGGACTCACTCACACCCTATATAATATTTTATACACAAACAAAACACTCATATTTTTCTCCTGTAGATTTTGGGTCGCGGCATTAAAGAGAAATTTTAGGGTTTTCTTCAAAAATTTGGGTTTTCATAAATCAAAGGTAAACTTTTAATCTCTTTTAAATTCAAGTGTTTTTAATTCATTATTAATCATCATATGATGAATCTAGGTTAGGGTTTATAATAAAATATGAATATTAATGATATCACAGTGATTAGAATAATTAGGGCTTGTAACTAATTAGGTTATGGGTAATTAATTAGGTTAAATTAATTAAATGTGTAATTAAAAACTGGGCAAAATTTTAGCTCACTTGTTTGGATCATATCTAGAGTTATACATACTTTTAAGATGCGATTCAAGTACCCCTGGAAAGGTATTTGAGTTGGATTTTAAATGCATGAAACGAGGACTAAATTGGAAGTCGGGAAGTGGGTAAAAAACAAGTTACAACAGTCGGAGGTCAAAACAGTTTTGAAATCAGTCGGGTTTAAATTAATGTTTTAAGATGGTTAGAGTAATTAGGAGTACAATTAGACTTTCAAACGAACATGAGAGTTAGTTTATATGTTATATAATAGATCTAAAAGAGGGCTAATTAATTGGGGTAGTGGAAGACCCTCTGATCATAACAAACTTTTTATATGCTCAAAATCAGTAAAATCTGGATAGACAAAAGTATATATATATATATATATATATATATATATATATATATATATATATATATATATATATATATATATATATATATATATATATATATATATATATATATATATATATATATATATATATATATATATATATATATATATATATATCGGGGCCTTAACAGTAGCTTTAAGGTTGGGGCAAAAGAGGAGAGTTAACTAACACATGTAAGGGCATATGGTTTTCTTTACAGAAAGTATGAGCTTGGTTAAATGGGCGTTTGGCTAATAGTTTGGGGACTAAAAATCAGGACTGTTTGGGTAAAATGTTAACGGGATAGGTTATGAACTTGGATAAGTTAAGGGCTTTATAGAAGGGTGTAATGGGATGCATTAGGCATATAAATGAAGTTATTAAGTGGGAAAGGGTTAGATATATATCATAGATTTATAAGCCATTTTTACTATATGGTTCATGTCTTGATGTTATGTATTTGTTTGTGTAGTTATTTGCTAGTGCGCAGATATTTGGAGAAACTCAATCATGTGAGTTTCATAATCACATATTTCTTAATCTTTTTACTTCCAGATGGGATGGAAGAGACACTGTACTTTATTTGATCTTTTAAATGGAATTTTTGTGAATGTTCTTATATGTTAGTCTGGACAATTACGTGTTTACTTATACATTGTACTGCTATATGGAATACTTAATATAGTTATGTATACTTGATATTAAGGAGGACAAGGCAGGGTCTTGGGGACAATACTAGGTCTTGGGGTTTGGTTGTTAGGTGTATGGGCGCCTAATATTCCATGGAAGGAAGGAAGGATAGGAAAGGCTTGGAGCTTTAGGACGGAAAAGATAAGCACTTAGTACTGAATAGTTATGCATGTTAGTAGTACACTGTCCATATGTCATAAATGTTATTGAATGTCGTTATTCACAACTAATTTTATATATTTTGGGTTTGGAGTCTAAACCTATGACTCGCACCAACATTATTGTTGACGTAATTTAGTGTCTCTTTTAGGAGAGGCCGTAGTTAAGCCATCAAGTTGGAGTGACTAATCTTGGAAGCATAGGATTGCATATAGAAGGAGATCCCCGTTTCTTCTTACTTTATTTTTTGCATTTTGAATAAGTGATACTTGGACACCTATATGTTTGCTTTGTTTATGTTATTTGTTTGTCTCGGGTAAGCGGTAGGACTGTTACCTACTTACCTAGACTCCTGTATTGTTGAGATATTGTCATGACATTTGTGTCACCATTTTATGACATTTCTTGTTTCATTTAGTTATCTCTATAGACACGTTATTGTTGTGATGGTATCCATAGTTCGTGCCCCTTATTCCACCATGGTGGGGTGTGACAGAATGGTATCAGAGACAATGGTTATAGACAATTAGGTTGCCTAGTCTCGTAGCCTAGTCTATAGCTTAAGGGTCCCTACATATAGGCGTCATAGGGATATGTGTGCATTTTATATTAATTGAAGTTTTTAGATGTTATTTATTGCGATGTTTGTTAAGTGTTGACTAATATGGATTGAACCATAGCAGTCTATACTTAGCCACATGTTATTTCCTTTTCGGGTTTTGACTAATGCGGGTTGAACCATAATCGTCCATGCTAGTTATTGTTGTATTTTGCTTTAATTGTACATTATAGTACATAATTGGATTTTATGTTAGTTTCGGTGTTTTATATGAGGTACATTCATATAAGTTGTTAAGTTATTTCCGCATATCTAATGTATAGTAATTACTTTGATGTTTAAGTCATGCCTATGATGAGACTGTATTTATACATAGTCTCATCGTCCAAATCGGGCTTAAAACGCTTAAAATATCATCAAAATACCCAAAAATATGCCTGTGTTTGTTCATTGTGTATTTCAGGTACGGATATCGTGAATTCACCAAAAGAATACAAGAATCAAGCAAAAACGAACACGGGAAACGAAGCCGCACAAAGAACCAAGCCCGAAGAATGAATTTCCTTTGAAGTCCTTGAAGTTTTGAAGATTGGCAAGATTGGTCCCTCAATTATTGAAGACTTGTCACTTTAGGCCCTTGTAAATCTCAATATTACAAGTGGGTCCTTAAAGTTTCAAGATATGTCATTATTAGCCCTTGAAGAATGAAAACAATGCATAAAATACCCTTGTGAATATGTTTTACAAAGTTTGGTGGCTAAAATGGAAATTTATAAACTTCATTAACAAAGGAAGATTGGGTATATGGCTGCTAAACTTATTATGAAGACATTGTGGAAGACAAAGGGGCAAACCTGTTAAAAACAAACCCATACCCGGTCAAAACCCACCATTAGCCCAGTCAAACCCACCAAAAGCCCACCCTAAAACCAATACCCGGCCCAAAACCTCTTATACCCAGTTTATTTTTAATCAGGGTCAAACCCCAATCAAACTTTTTAAATCTCGTTTTTTATTACATATTAGGGAGGGAAACACCCCACTGTTCATCATCAACTCCTTAATCACCCCTTCTTCCCACCTATAAACCCTAATCCGCTTATTGATTAAAACAAGGGGTTCTTTTTGATTATCTCCAGTTACCTAATTAAAGGCCCCACGAACCTCCCCTGCCCCTCTTAAAATGGAAAACTCGAATCTTTTGACTCCATCAACGGTTTTGATGCATTTCCTTGCTCCCAAAGGACCAAATATACGTCCAAGATCATTCAAACACAGCTGGCTATCAAGGACAATCACATGTGAGCAGATTTGACTCAAGACCAATTTTAAATTCAAGGGCATCTTAGGTCTTTCATGTATTAGGGTTTTGTAATTCTAGAATTTTTCTTTTAGTTGTATAAATAGGGTCGTTTGTGACACCTATAGCTTGGTTCCAGTTTTATGTATTATTTTTTAACGAATTAATGAAAATGAAAAGTTCTTAAATTTACATTCTACTGAGTTCCCAAGTTGTGTACTTGTTTTAGTTAACATTTATTTCATCTTTAAAGTAGTTTAAGGGTTTCAAAAGGGATTTAGGAATTTTCAGTTTCAAGTTTTATTTTTTAAACTCGTCTGGATTTGAATCCCAAGTTATATGGAAGTGAAAGTGGAAGTATAACTTGGGTTTTCATCTTCCAAAAGTTTGGTTTGCAAAAAAATCAGTGTTTAATATAGCTTTGGTTGAAAAACCAATTTCTCCATATTTTCATTTCTTTTTATCATTTCACTGTAGCAAAAGCTACAAGCCAAAAGCTTGTAGCTCTTGCTACTTGCTGTTTGATTATTTTGTGTTTGTGTGCAGGTAGAAGTAACAAGAAGAATCATGTATTTCCCTTTTCCATTCATTTTTTTGAAGATATTGTTTTGGCTTTGGGTCCTTTGGATTCCAACCAACAAGCCTTCTCTACACTTCTTATAAGCTTCCCATAAGCTCAAGAAGACTGATTAAGGAAGGCATCAGCTTATTGCAGGCTTGAACCCCTTTTTCAAATTTTTTAAACTTTATGTGAAAAATATGAGATTTGTGTGATAAGTGTTTGTATGCTAGATAATCTTTGGATACTAGTTGGTTTAAGTCTTTTATGCATGCTAGGGTAGTAATAGATCAGTTTGGTTAAGTTTTAGAAGTAATTACTTTGTTAATTATTGTTTTCAGTTAGTTAAAGGGGTGTTTGGGACTAGGGTGTAATCTGAGTTTGGTGACAATTCTTTGGTTATAAACTTGTTTAACATGCCTCTTTAGGTTAAGATAGGAGTAGTAGTTAGTTGGTCTATATTTGGTTTTGCTTTAAGACAAAGTTGCAAGTTAAAATTGGTAAAAGTTGGCTATAAATCAGTAACTTCTCATAACTGCTTGTTTTAGCTTAATTTTGCCCACCTTCTTGCATGATTTGTTAGATTTAGGTAGCCTCTAGGGATAGGAATTGATTTGTGGGTGTTTGTTCAAGAATTGAGTGAGTTTTGGCCATCCAAAACTCACCCAATTGCCATTTAGACCAGCAACCAACACCCACAGCCTTTTCTGTTTAACAGTAACTAAATTTGGGGATTTGTGTGTGAAATTTGCATTGTGCTTGGTGTTTTTTGTGCTTAAACTGACTTCCCACACTTCCATGAGTGTGGGGGTGCCCTTGTATCCAAGAAAAAGTCATCACAAAGAGCTTTCCTAAGCTCCAAAACCACCAGACCCGTTTTTTTTCATTGTCAGTGGGAACAAGGTTCCCACTGCTAGCATTTGTGTTTCCCCTGCTTAGCTAAAAGACAGAATCTAGCTAAGTGTCACTATCACAGCTTTGATTTTTTGTCTTTTGTGGGTTTATTTAGGAATTAGGGTTTAAAACTTTTTGCATTATTTTTCTTTTTTAATTTCTAATTTTTTAGTTTATTTAATTTTTAAGTTACTGTTCATTTTATAATTTTTAGATTAAATTGCATTTTTAATTACTTTTTATTATTCTGATTTTGTCTTTTAGTGTAGAAAATCAATATTTTTCAGATTTAAAATTTTCCTTAGATTTAGAAAATTATTTTAAGATTTTTAGTTTAAAAATATATTACTATTCATTTTTTAATTATTTTTATAATTAATTAGTTTAATTAGGGTTTAATTATTAATCTGTTTTGTCTTTTAGTGCAAATTTTTACTTTTTTCAAACGTTTTCAATTTTCTACTGTTCATTAGTGTAATTTAGGATTTTTAAAATTGTCAAATTAATTTTGGCATTATTTTATTATTTTTTAGGATTATTTTAGTTTAAAAATAGTTTTTAGTGATTAAAAAATAGAAAAATAGTTTTAAAAATTTAGGAAAAATAGTTTTTAGTCTTTAAATAATATAAGTGACTTATTAGTTCAATAAAATAATATTTTGGGCTTTTTCTTAATTATATTTAATTTTAGGGCTTTAATTAGCATTAAAAATTGAATATTTAATTAATAAAAGGTTTAAAAATATATTTGTTGGATTTTTATTCTTATTTATATTATTTAAGACTTATTTTAATCTTTTAATTAATTTTTAGGTTTTATTTTTAATTTTGTCGCGTTTTACGTATTTACGTTCGCGTTTTACGTCAACGTCGTAGTTTAATCGTAGTCGTAGCTCGTCTTTTATTTTTCTCTCTTTAAACCAAAAACGTCACTAATCCAAACATTGTTATTTTATATATTGGCACATTAATACACACACCTCCTTCGAGAACGAACTCGGAATTTATTCGTCTTCACGGTTTTCCTAAATCGTGTCGATTAATACTTACCGCATTCATACGCGTTTTTCCTAAAACGTGTACGAAAAACCTACATCAAAATTTTGGCGCCACTGCCGGGGAGGTGTTTAGTGTGCCATTATTATTAGTATCGTGTTTGTGTGAGTAGTGCGTTTTTGCTTTTCATTTTTGGAAAGCGTGAATATCGTACATACTCATTTTTGTTATTTTTCATTACTATATTATATTATCCAAATAAATCGTGTTTAGTTTTCCTAAATTAAACACAAATCAATCTTTACTATATTGTAGATATATTGGTTTTCGTTTTTATTGTGAATATTATTACTATATTGTACTACGTAAGAACAATAAATATACAAGTACTCCAAAAGCGTGAAAACGCAACCTTGATTCGGGATTTCATCACTCGATCATTGTATTCGAATCCAAAGCAAAAGTTTAAAGGCAAAATAGATAAATACTTTCGTGAGGCTTAATATCAATTAACACAAACTATAAGGTGGGTATAAGGCGGTTGTATTTCACGACCTAAAGGAAAAAGGCTCTTAAGTGCTTCGCGCCGCCTCGTTTCCTCCGCTTGCTTGTGCGTGTTTTGAAAAAGAAGGCTAATCGAGGGTTTACCGCCCAAGTATTATCTACGTATATTATATTTGCTTGTGTTTTCAAGATTAAACCCTCTTGAACGTTTTGGTGTTCCACCAACGTTCTAAAGTCATCGAGAACGTTCACTCCACGTGATCGTTTTCATTCTTTGAGGCTCCTTTAATCGAGAAAGTCGATTCGTGGAGAGATTTGTAGATTTGTGTCTACGTAATACATTCCAAAATCCAAAAAAATTAAAAAACAATCAAAAACCAAAAAAATTGAAAAATCGAAAAACCACAAAAAGAATCTTCTTTGCTACCACCCATTCTACGCTTAGTGCATGCGCACTCGATCGAAGGACTATTCCAATTCTAGTGAAGCTTTGAATCGACGCTATCGTAATCCAAGGAATCGACGACGTAGACGAGAATTAGAAACCGACGTTCCTAATATCGTTGTTGAAGAAACCGTAGAGGAGATGGCCGACAATCGTTCTATGATGGAATTGCTCCAAGCGCCCACCGAGGGTTATGGAGACGCGATCGTAATTCCCGCTATCGAAGCGGAGAATTTTGAGATAAAGAGCGGAATGCTTTCGTTGATCCAAGCTACGAAGTTTCGAGGTCGTGAAGCCGATAATCCTCACGACCATATTCGGAATTTTGATCGTCTTTTAGCCACGAGCAAGTTTAAGAACGTCGACACCGATGTCGTCAAGTTTATGCTTTTTCCTTACTCGCTCGATGGTGCCGCCAAGGATTGGTACGAGAAAGAGCCACCTAATTCGATAGTTACGTGGAAGGATCTCGTTTCCAAGTTCGTTAATTATTTTTTCCCACCGTCTAAGACAACGTTTTTCAAAAACGAGATTACAAAATTTGAGCAAAAACCGAATGAATCTTTTAGAGACGCGTGGGATCGTTTTAAGGAATTGCTTAGGCAATGTCCTCACCATGGTTTTTCCGAGTTACACCAAATCGATACGTTTTACAACGGTCTTAATTTTCACGAACAAGACTCGTTGAATTCCGCCGCCGGTGGCAACTTTTTGTGTAAGACTCCGGAAGATGCATTGATAATTATCGAAAACCGATCCAAGGTTTACCAACTCCGCAACGCACCGAGTGTTGCCAATGTCGCCAATGTTAGTAGTTCTAATCGCGACATTGAGAGAGTTGATGCGAAAGTCGATAAATTGACGAATGTGTTCACGTCTTTTCTCGTTGAGATGCAAAAGAAAGACGCTCCTGCTACGGTGAAAGCGGTTGAGGTTTCGTGTACGTTTTGTGGTGGACCTCATAATTATTACGAGTGTGCGGCTACGGATGGCCAAACGTCGAATGTGAGTGCGTTAAATGGAAACAACAATTTTTCAAATCAAAATAACGCGGGTCCATCACAACAAGGCAATTATAACCAAGGCAACAATTTTCAAAATCGAAACAATTTTCATGGAAACAATCAACAAGGAAATTTTTCGAATCAAAATCAAGGAGGTTATAATCAAGGTCGTAATATAACTTGGCAAAATCGAGATAACAATCAAGGAAACAATTTTTCAAGTGGTAATCAAGGAAATTTTCAAAGAAACAATCAAAACCAAGGGAACTTTAATTCTAATCAAAATAGTTCGTCAAACGATTTTCAAAATTACATGAAAACGAATGAGGCTAATATGAGACGATTAGAGGGAGAAATTGGTACTTTGAAAAACGACTTTTCTAATACATTGAAATTGCAAAACACGAAGATTGAGCAAGGGCAAATTGATATTAAAAAGATGTTTTCGGCCATAATGAACAAAGCCTCGGGTTCGTCATCGAGTTCGTTACCTAGTGACACCGTTGCTAATCCGAAAGAACAATGTAAAGCCGCCTCGTCTCGTGAGAAAGGTCGTGTGATTACCCCTAACCTTGAAGGATTTCGTGTTGTTTATGCTTCTCAACCCTCGACTTCTAAAACGTCTTCTTGTTCTAAAGTCGATGCGGTGAACGTGGCGACCAAGGAAAGTAGTGCACACCCTCGTGTACCTCAAATTCCATCCACGGTTCAAAAAGAGAGCTTTGTCGACCTTACCAAGGGAACCCTTGAAGAAACTTGTGCTTCGATCCTTCTTAAAAAACCCAAAAGGCGTATGCCGAGAAAGGAAAAGGATCCGGGCCAATTTCTACTACCTTGTGATTTTTCCGAGATTGAGGGATGTTTAGCCCTTGCCGATTTAGGTGCTAGCATCAATCTCATGCCTCATACTCTTTGGAAATTAATGAGATTGCCTTCTCTTACCCCCACGAACATGACAATCGAGCTTGAAAATTGTACTCCACTTATACCAATTGGAATAGCCGAGGATGTCTATGTTAGGATTGGAAAGTTTGTTTTTCCCGCGGATTTCGTTATATCCGATTAGGAGTTTGACCCTAAATGTCCCATTATTTTAGGCCGACCATTCTTATCGACGGCTAGAACCGTAATCGACGTTCACGAGGGGAGACTTACTATGAGATATGGGGATGAGAAAATAGACTTTTTCGCTAGAAAATCCCAAGGATTTAATGAGAATGAAAAAACCGAGGTTTCAAAACCTAATGATTCAAATTCTAATGATTTCAAAATGTTTACTTTAGCGGAAAGAATGAAGCTTGATGCATGTTTTGAAAGAATTAAGAAAAACGGTTTTAAAGATGATGATTTTGATGATAAAGAATACGTGTACCTAATTCAAAAGGGTATGTGTAAATTTATGGATGAAAACTCACTTTGGGATGTTTTTAGCGAAACAAGTGAAACACCAATTCCGAAGGGCGACGTTAGTGCCATCACGACAAAGACCAATATGGGCTCGTCTTCACCACCTTCGAAGGACCACGTCTTTGAGGCTTCAACTTCTAACTCCATCGAAGTGCCTCCTTTGCCTAGCCCAACACCCGTTGAGGCTAAAGGGTTTATCGACATCGATCCTCTCGTCTTAGAAAAGTCACCTAAGCATAGTCATTTGACTTGTAAGTCCATGGTTGTGAGTGCTCACATCGACTCTTTCTTTGACGATGACGATGGCGATTTTGCCGAGATTGATCACGTACTTCGACATCCACATGCAATTTTTGATTCTCCTAAGAAGAAACATGTGAAGTACGATGATTATGAGTTTGATCCCGAAATTGAGGAAATCATTGAACGAGAGCTAGCTCTTATGCCTTCACTTCCACCTACGAGTGAGGTCGATCTTTCCAAAATCGAGGATGAACTTGATGAGTTGGAACGTCTTATTTTCAATGACGAACCAACTCATGTGACCACTAAGAATCCAATTCTCGAGGAGTTACCTAATCAACACTCCTCATTTGAGAATGACGTTTACCACATTCGTGAGGATCTAACTTATCAACGATCCCCACAAAAGAATGATGGTTTCGTGCTTGATCGTGATCTTTTCGAGAGAGTTTCTAAGATACTCAAGGAGGGGAATGACAAACCTTGGTTTGACAAGCCTATCTTTGATGAAGAAATCGATGAGATCGACGTTCATGAGGATGACGAGTATGTTGACCCCGAGGGGGCGGTGTTCTTTATTGACAAACGTTTTGAAAACTTATATAATCCGCCACCCCCTCCCACCAATGACTTAAATGTGAGGATTTTTAGCGCGACTAATTTTGAATTTGACACGCCAAATATTTTCGACATTATCAAATCGGGTTTTCATAAAGAGTTTTTGAACGATGAAAAAGGAAAAGATTTTAAAAATGTTTTAAAAGATTTTTCTACATGTTTAACTCCGTCATCACATCGTTTTATGAGTGCTACCACCTCGTCTACTCCTTTTGACGATGGTGTGTGTGGTTTTAGTGTGGGGGAAGCCCCAAATGTTCCCTCGCATTTCTCCACCGAGGACGAGATTTACGATCCCGGAATTGCTTGTAAAGGGAAATCTCGGTCTTCCACCGATGCAATAAATGGAAATCATATCTATTTGCTTGGTGTGAGTCTACCTCGAGTAGCTCATTATATTGCCTTACCCATTGCCCCACCTTTCTACTTCTTACCTCTTTTCTTCTACCCCATTGGGGTTTGTGTTGGAGTGGCATTGTTTCGTCTTTCATCCGAAAACGAAGACACTATCTTTGACCCCGGTATACGTTTATCGGGTTTTTAAAGTACTCCACGTACTTTTGGGCATTGTTTATCATGTAAGCCCCACCAAAAATGACCTCACCAAGATTATCCCTAAATGATCACATTTATGGGGATTCGAGTCGAGCTTTTGACTCGGTTAACAAAAACAAGGTGCCTCGTGGGGGATTCTCATGCTTATCCTTGTACATATTATCGCTTTCTTAGTTAACGTAACGAGGGGACTTGTGCTCTTCCTACCTTTGTTTCGTGGTTGTTTGTGATTGTGATCTATTAGGTTCATCGTCATCATTGAAGCCTCTCGTGTTCGTTTTATGGACCACTCGAGCTTCGATCGTTGCCTTTGGAGATTCCGATATCCGATGATATCCTTTTATGTTCTAACGTTTATCTTATTAGCATAATTCATAAACGGCTTTTAGGTTATTCGTTTTACCCTTTCCATGCTCGAGATTAAGCATTCGACTTCGTCTCTAGTATGGGGGTGTTTACACCCCTAGACTCGAAACATTGAGGACAATGTTTAGTTTTAGTATGGGGGGTGAGTAGAAACTTCACCTTGCTTACGTCAACACGCAATCCAATATTCATCTTTTTGTTATCGTTTTGTTGCAAATAAGGCTAAAAATGGCCAAATTTTAAATTTTTTCTAGTTTTTCATAAGTGTTTAAGACACGAATGTAGGTTTTCCGATGGTGAGAATAAGAGTAATTTTTGACTCGACCGTGCGTGTTGAGCACTTAGCTTCGATTCCTTAACTTTTTAGGCTAAGTCTCTTAAATGAGGACGAGAAATGATAGAGTTATTTATAAGTCTCGTAATCGTCACAATCTCATGTGTAGTAATTATTAGCTTATTCTCCCAACGCTTTTGCATAATAAATTGTTAATAAATATTGATTTGGCGGTTTAGTCACTATTGTTGGGTTTCTAATTTGTTTTGGTAGCTTCGATGTAATTAAATTGGGAAAACATTAAGGTATCGCCAGCGTCACGGTTTTGAAGTATTGGCACCCGAATAATCGAAAGCTTCACCTAATAATAAGATTTCAAGTGCTCACCTAAATTAAGCAAAAATTTGAAGCTCACAAGGCCGAAAAATCTATGCCCAAATTGAAAGTGAATCAAGCCTTAATCTTCGAAGCTTTAAAGATCCAAAATTCGCTTTAGCGTGAGGATATACGTCTTTGGCTAATAAAACCACCGATGAGGCGGATAATAAAAGGCAAGGCAAGACCGAAGTCATAATAAAAGCTCCATGGCGGAGTTGAATAAAAGATGGAGGTAAACCAAAGATAATAAGGCCCTTCCGTTAGGGGGCGTATAAAAGTCTTGATAATAAGTCTCATGTTCAAAACCGTTATAAAACCGTGTTTATCGATCCTTCTTGTTGACTTAATTTTTTGACATCGTTGTCTATTGGGGTGAATTATTGATTTAATGATTTTGGCTACACCGTTAAGTTTCTATTTTTAGACTTAATCTCTATTCACACATAAGTCTATGATGTATCCTCGTGATCATTAAGACAAAATAAAATATAAGAGATACCAAGTAGGAATAAGGGAGTTTAGGTGTGTAATTAACACTCATGAGATGTGATCGTGTTGCTAACTTATAATAACAATGATCTCGTTACACGCTTAGCATGGAATTGGGTGAAAATCGAGGACGACGAAATTATTTCTAACGAAGCATTCACGTGTTCTTGTTCTATGATCCTAAAAGTCACTTTTCCGTGATGAAAACAATACATTATGTCTAAAACACGTGTAGTAGTTTATTTAAATTTATGTCTTGAATAAAAGTCATCATAAAATGAATTTTGGAAGTGCTATGATACTTAATTCTAGCATTGCGTGGGGACACGGCAATGGTTTAGTATGGGGGAGTGATGAGACTGTATTTATACATAGTCTCATCGTCCAAATCGGGCTTAAAACGCTTAAAATATCATCAAAATACCCAAAATATGCCTGTGTTTGTTCATTGTGTATTTCAGGTACGGATATCGTGAATTCACCAAAAGAATACAAGAATCAAGCAAAAACGAACACGGGAAACGAAGCCGCACAAAGAACCAAGCCCGAAGAATGAATTTCCTTTGAAGTCCTTGAAGTTTTGAAGATTGGCAAGATTGGTCCCTCAATTATTGAAGACTTGTCACTTTAGGCCCTTGTAAATCTCAATATTACAAGTGGGTCCTTAAAGTTTCAAGATATTTCATTATTAGCCCTTGAAGAATGAAAACAATGCATAAAATACCCTTGTGAATATGTTTTACAAAGTTTGGTGGCCAAAATGGAAATTTATAAACTTCATTAACAAAGGAAGATTGGGTATATGGCTGCTAAACTTATTATGAAGACATTGTGGAAGACAAAGGGGCAAACCTGTTAAAAACAAACCCATACCCGGTCAAAACCCACCATTAGCCCAGTCAAACCCACCAAAAGCCCACCCTAAAACCAATACCCGGCCCAAAACCTCTTATACCCAGTTTATTTTTAATCAGGGTCAAACCCCAGTTAAACTTTTTAAATCTCGTTTTTTATTACATATTAGGGAGGGAAACACCCCACTGTTCATCATCAACTCCTTAATCACCCCTTCTTCCCACCTATAAACCCTAATCCGCTTATTGATTAAAACAAGGGGTTTCTTTTTGATTATCTCCAGTTACCTAATTAAAGGCCCCACGAACCTCCCCTGCCCCTCTTAAAATGGCAAACTCGAATCTTTTGACTCCATCAACGGTTTTGATGCATTTCCTTGCTCCCAAAGGACCAAATATACGTCCAAGATCATTCAAACACAGCTGGCTATCAAGGACAATCACATGTGAGCAGATTTGACTCAAGACCAATTTTAAATTCAAGGGCATCTTAGGTCTTTCATGTATTAGGGTTTTGTAATTCTAGAATTTTCCTTTTAGTTGTATAAATAGGGTCGTTTGTGACACCTATATCTTGGTTCCAGTTTTATGTATTATTTTTTAACGAATTAATGAAAATGAAAAGTTCTTAAATTTACATTCTACTGAGTTCCCAAGTTGTGTACTTGTTTTAGTTAACATTTATTTCATCTTCAAAGTAGTTTAAGGGTTTCAAAAGGGATTTAGGAATTTTCAGTTTCAAGTTTTATTTTTTAAACTCGTCTGGATTTGAATCCCAAGTTATATGGATGTGAAAGTGGAAGTATAACTTGGGTTTTCATCTTCCAAAAGTTTGGTTTGCAAAAAAATCAGTGTTTAATATAGCTTTGGTTGAAAAACCAATTTCTCCATATTTTCATTTCTTTTTATCATTTCACTGTAGCAAAAGCTACAAGCCAAAAGCTTGTAGCTCTTGCTACTTGTTGTTTGATTATTTTGTGTTTGTGTGCAGGTATCAAGGAAGTAACAAGAAGAATCATGTATTTCCCTTTTCCATTCATTTTTTTGAAGATATTGTTTTGGCTTTGGGTCCTTTGGATTCAAACCAACAAGCCTTCTCTACACTTCTTATAAGCTTCCCATAAGCTCAAGAAGACTGATTAAGGAAGGCATCAGCTTATTGCAGGCTTGAACCCCTTTTTCAAATTTTTTAAACTTTATGTGAAAAATATGAGATTTGTGTGATAAGTGTTTGTATGCTAGATAATCTTTGGATACTAGTTGGTTTAAGTCTTTTATGCATGCTAGGGTAGTAATAGATCAGTTTGGTTAAGTTTTAGAAGCAATTACTTTGTTAATTATTGTTTTCAGTTAGTTAAAGGGGTGTTTGGGACTAGGGTGTAATCTGAGTTTGGTGACAATTCTTTGGTTAAAAACTTGTTTAACATGCCTCTTTAGGTTAAGATAGGAGTAGTAGTTAGTTGGTCTCTATTTGGTTTTGCTTTAAGACAAAGATGCAAGTTAAAATTGGTAAAAGTTGGCTATAAATCAGTAACTTCTCATAACTGCTTGTTTTAGCTTAATTTTGCTCACCTTCTTGCATGATTTGTTAGATTTAGGTAGCCTCTAGGGATAGGAATTGATTTGTGGGTGTTTGTTCAAGAATTGAGTGAGTTTTGGCCATCCAAAACTCACCCAATTGCCATTTAGACCAGCAACCAACACCCACAGCCTTTTTTGTTTAACAGTAACTAAATTTGGGGATTTGTGTGTGAAATTTGCATTGTGCTTGGTGTTTTTTGTGCTTAAACTGACTCCTCACACTTCCATGAGTGTGGGGGTGCCCTTGTATCCAAGAAAAAGTCATCACAAAGAGCTTTCCTAAGCTCCAAAACCACCAGACCCGTTTTTTTTCATTGTCAGTGGGAACAAGGTTCCCACTGCTAGCATTTGTGTTTCCCCTGCTTAGCTAAAAGACAGAATCTAGCTAAGTGTCACTATCACAGCTTTGATTTTTTGTCTTTTGTGGGTTTATTTAGGAATTAGGGTTTAAAACTTTTTGCATTATTTTTCTTTTTTAATTTCTGATTTTTCAGTTTATTTAATTTTTAAGTTACTGTTCATTTTATAATTTTTAGATTAAATTGCACTTTTAATTACTTTTTATTATTCTGATTTTGTCTTTTAGTGTAGAAAATCAATATTTTTCAGATTTAAAATTTTCCTTAGATTTAGAAAATTATTTTAAGATTTTTAGTTTAAAAATTTATTATTGTTCACTTTTTTAATTATTTTTTATAATTAATTAGTTTAATTAGGGTTTAATTATTAATCTGTTTTGTCTTTTAGTGCAAATTTTTACTTTTTTCAAACTTTTTCAATTTTCTACTGTTCATTAGTGTAATTTAGGATTTTTAAAATTGTCAAATTAATTTTGGCATTATTTTATTATTTTAGAGGATTATTTTAGTTTAAAAATAGTTTTTAGTGATTAAAAAATAGAAAAATAGTTTTAAGAATTTAGGAAAAATAGTTTTTAGTCTTTAAATAATATCAGTGACTTATTAGTTCAATAAAATAATATTTTGGGTTTTTTCTTAATTATATTTAATTTTAGGGCTTTAATTAGCATTAAAAATTAAATATTTAATTAATAAAAGGTTTAAAAATATATTTGTTGGATTTTTATTCTTATTTATATTATTTAAGACTTATTTTAATCTTTTAATTAATTTTTAGGTTTTATTTTTAATTTTGTCGCGTTTTACGTATTTACGTTCGCGTTTTACGTCAACGTCGTAGTTTAATCGTAGTCGTAGCTCGTCTTTTATTTTTCTCTCTTTAAACAAAAAACGTCACTAATCCAAACATTGTTATTTTATATATTGGCACATTAATACACACACCTCCTTCGAGAACGAACTCGGAATTTATTCGTCTTCACGGTTTTCCTAAATCGTGTCGATTAATACTTACCGCATTCATACGCGTTTTTCCTAAAACGTGTACGAAAAACCTACATCAGCCTCCTAAGAGATGCGTAGTGGTAGAAGTTACTGGAATTAGGCAGATGGGAAGAGTTCGACGTACAAACTATAGGAAGGAAATCCCACATGAGTGGTATCCATGTGAGGCTACGGAGCACATGACTGAGGAGCAAGTGAACAACATATGGTTTTATAAGAATGTGTTAACAATAACATCTAAGGAGGGAGATAGGGAACGACTATGGAGGAGGATTAAGAGGAAACCGGTATGGGCAAGAAATGTCTGAAATAGGAAGAGGAGAAATCGGATGCAGACTCTACTGGATCCAATAGTTATTACTTCGATAGTTTAAGTTGTTTTCCACTCTTACGGGCAACATGAATTTATTGGCATTGTTTTCATATTTTTATGTGTTTCGAATTATGTCTATGCTTTTAGCTAGACTATGTTATTTTAATATATGGAGTTTTGGACCTTAGCTGGTGCGTTATGTGCTTATGTTGGTAGATGGATCTATGTGTTACGTGTAGTATTAATTTCTTTTAAGTGTCGTCATAGGAGGGAGTACATTAGTGAAAGGTAACATGTATAATTATGGAGGCCTACATAATTATATATGTGCCACGACACTAGTGGGCTTTCAAGTACGATGTCATGAAAGAGAGTTAATGCATGCTTGGTTATGTATATTGTTAGCAGACTAGCAGTTATATGTATGTAAATACTTAGCATACTGAGCGGGGTATTTAGTAGGTATTAACGAATGACTTATGTTATGATAGTATGGTGAACAATCGAAATGGAGCTGGAAGTAGTGGTGGTGGTGACAATCCTGACTTGGCTGCATTGATTGCTGCTCAATTAGCCAACATGATATCGACTATCATTCAGGAAGTGACAAACTGTAACACCCCATTTAATAGGATAGAGTGCTACAGTAAATTATAGCGTATCATCAAAGCATGCAAGGTAAATGTCTAAACATTCATGACCATAAATAGAAATACCGGAATCAAACATCTGTAGTCTAGTAACTCACAAACAAGAGATATAACTACTGTAAATGGAAAGGACTAAACAATGTCCAAAAGATGTAAAGTATGATAAAGTAGGAATAAATTCATAAGGTAAAAGAGGCCAGATATCTTCCCATCCGAATGCAAATACTCTGAAGTTCCTACTTGCGTCCTTGGGTACCTGCCGTTTGGGATCATGGAAAAGTAGACGGCTGAGCATAACGTTCAGTGCACGGATATACAATAAAACATGGAAAACATAGAGTATGGAAGCATATAAATAATATAAAGCATGAATGGCAGCGAAAATGAATAAGTCCTGGAAAACCTAGTTGTCTGTCATGTTAACTGGTTTTAGTTCTGAAAACATAGCTTATGTTACTTATGAAAATCTGTATTAGTTAATGTACCATCATAGCCAATATAGGTCATGAGGTCAACAACGTGCATGAATACTTGGAGGGGAGATATCATCATGCAATTAGAGGGGTTGCCTCAAATTAACTGGTCAATGGGTAAGAGAGATCAGCTCCTTGTGAAGGATGCAAGGCACACACCACATTCACCATGAAAATCCTGACTCAAACATGTAACTAGGATGCACCCATACGCCCCACATGATAATATAATATAATGGCCAAAACTGAAAAGGGACGCCACGAGCTATCACTCCGCCGTGGTGAAGTCATAACACTAGTGCCTCAAGTGTTATGGTTATGGTACCTCCATAACTAGGTGAAACTGGTCATGCATGTATATGGCTAAGGTAAATAATAAAACATAAGCATTTAATCTGTAACTACTGGGGAAAACAGTTGGCTGCATACGGGAAATCCTAATGAAGGAAGAGATTGTCCTTACTGAAGGACGGGAAATCCGTACCTTATGTCCAGTAGAAGCTAACGGGAACGATGAAGACTAATCCGCCTTGACGGATATCACTACATAAAAAGTATGAACGTGTGTGAGTTATCTGAATTACATGTGTTTTACTGGTTCCGTGTGTTATTAGCTTGTTATACGTATTCTGTCATGTTTTACTGTTTACTATGTTAACTGTAGTTATTCTGATGTTCTGTTGTGTATTATTCATGTATTAGTGTATTATAATACTTGTATTGTAATACTAAGCAACTTTTAAAAACAGAAGGTTTCCATAAATAGTAAGTTTCCAAAAATAGAAAGTTTCTAAAAATAGTAAGTTTCCATAATTAGAATTAAGATGAATTATAAATAATAAATGAAGTTAAATTAGTACAATACAAGTCATGGTCATAGTTGGTTAATTAAATAACTGGTTAATCTAATTAAACTATATGTTATATGATTTTAATTAAAATACATGTTTAATTAAAATAACTAAGAATAAATACCTTAGGTTATACATGAATTAATTAAATAAATAAATTAACCTAAAGTTTAATATGACATGATTTATAAAAATAGTTTTTTTAAAAACCCGAATCCCGAGCCCGTGTTCTAATATAAGCCGAATCAAATAAGCTATAAACAAGTCCCACCGAGTCCTTGGAAAGAAACTCGGTTGACACTACTTAAGCAACTAACATGTAAATATACCCCGACTCGAAGTCGGGGTCCCTTTTGTCTCGGGTCCGAATAAATAAAACCAACCGAGCACCCTTACGGGTCTCGGTGGTGTCTCGGTTCACACAAAAACCGAACACAAACACACCCCGACCCATGGTTGGGGTTCCCTTGTCTTGCCGAGCAAAAACCCAACCAAGCCGAGACCTAAAGGTCTCGGTTGTGGTGATAATAAACAAGCCGAGCACCCTTTTGGGGTCTTGGTTGTCTCGGCCGAACAACACCAACGCCAAACACCCCCTTTTAACTTGATTTAATTAATCTCCTTGTTTTATTTACTTGTTTTATTGATTAATTAAATTTAGTAACATGAAATCATAAGAAATTTTAAAAGAAAAGGAAGTGTTATGATTACTGACACGTGGAAAGAAAAGAATTAGAGATCACGAACACGTACACTCCAAAATCAAAGATCAAAATTGTCCGGATCGTCCTTGTGGTTTAGTGTGGCCGGCGGCAAGGGCAAGAAGGAGGCAGGGGGAGACTTTCTGTTTAACCTAAAATTATGAAAAGGTTTCCTGGAGTTTTTACTTAACATGTATTTTATTTGGATCATGGGCCAAAGCCCATTCCTTCCTTCTTTCTTTTGTAGCCGCGGCACCAAGGGAGCCCACGAGGTAAACCCGTAACTTTCCGTGTGTTAATTTATTAACGTGTGTGTTCGTGATTTATTATTCGTGATTTTGGTATTCGTGATCGTGTCACATTTATAATATTCATGATTGTTCGTTATTTATTGTCGTGACACGTGTATTAATATTATAAATGGAAAGTTTAAATTTTACCGTGTTTTTGTAAGTCACTGTTCACGTGTACTGTTCATAGGTTTTTAATGCGGGTTTTACACTAACAACTTGAACAACATCAACAACAACGGTCAGGGAGGTGGTAATAACAATGGATGTACCTATAAGACATTCATGTCTTGTGGAGTGAAAGAGTAAGACGGCAAGGGAGATGCAATAACCCTCGCACGATGGATTGAGAAGATGGAGAACGCGATGGAAATGAGCGGCTGCGTGCTAGGACAAAGGGTCAAGTATGCATCTGGGTCATTTGTAGGTAAGGCTTTAGCTTGGTGGATTACTCAAGCTCAAGTAAGAGGGATAGTAGCTTCAAATGCAATGACTTGAGATGAGTTAAAATCCCTCATGATTGGAGAGTTCTGTCCAAGCAACGAGTTGGAGAAGCTGGAGAAGTAGTTTTGGGGACATGTCATGAAAGGAGCTGCTCATGCAGAATACACGGATCTCTTACATGAGTTGGCAAGGTTAGTACCTCATTTGGTTACTCCGGAGGCGAACAAGATAAAGTGATATATCGTTGGACTACCAACTCAGATTAGGGGAATGATTAGGGCTACTCAGCCAAACACAATGCAACAAGCCATTTTGACGGTTGCGGTGCTAACAGAAGAAGCAGTTAAAGGTGGTAGGCTAAGTACGGCTGGAGAAAAACGCAAGGAGCTGGAGGAAACAGAACAGGACGGAGGTAACTGGGAACACAGTAAGAAGAAAAGAAAGGTAAATAATGTCATGTCAATGACTGATAGTGGGAACGCGGGTAGTAGTCCGAAGTGTTTAGCATGCTCTACATATCATGGACCTAATAAGCCATGCTTGGTATGTTTTAGCTGCCAAGGACTGGGGCATGGTTTTAAGGACTGTCAAAAGCCTATTTTGAATGATGCGTATGCGCCAACGATTGGGACGACATATGAAAGACGAGCTTGTTACGAGTATGGAGAAACGGGACACTATAAGACCAATGCACAAAGTTGGAAAGAGCACCAGGACAAGCTGGAAATCCGTTAGCTCTAGAAGGGAATCAAGGTGGTGAGATCATTGGGTACCGTGTTGGAAGAAGAGTGTTCTATCCAATTGGAATAGAAGAAGCACAAGATACGGATGGGGTAACGGGCATGTACTTTGCTAACAAGTTTCCTGTCACTATATTTTCTTTTCTCCTAGGACTGATGGTAGCTTTATATTTTCTGAATTATACCTTGTTAGTCTAATTTTAGGGTAGTAGAAATAGGATTACGTAATTTCGACGACGATTGGTAAGCAAGAAGAGGTAGGTGAAATTCTCGAATCCGTAGTTAGAGTTAGGAAATTTAAGTCCGATGAAGTGAGGACTGAGCTTCCCTTTGATTCCAAAACGTCTAACTCCTTGTGCAGGTGATACCTTGAGGAAAACATGGTCACCTATGTTGAAAGACACATCTCTACGACGTTTATCAGCATAGCTCTTCTGACGAGCACGAGCTTCCTGAAGTTTTGGCTTGGCGACAACGACCTTCTCATTGGTCACTTCAATCATATCTAGACCTTAAAGCAGTCGTTCGCCCACTTGATCCCAGCAGATTGGGGCGCGACACTTTCTGCCATACAACATCTCAAAGGGAGCACACTTGATGCTGGCGTGTCAACTGTTGTTGTATAAAAATTCTACTAGGAATATATAATCATCCCAGCTTCCTGACCATTCTAGAGCACACGATCACATCATTTCCTCCAATGTATGAATGGTACGTTCCGACTGTCCGTCGGTCTGAGGATGAAAGGCCGTGCTAAGCTTAAGTCTGGTGCCCCAAGCTTTCTGCAGACTCTGCCAGAAACGTGATGTGAAACGGGGATCTCTGTCAGAGATGATTTCTGATGGAGTACCATGCAGTCTCATGATCTCCCTTTGGAATGTGTCTGCTAATTTGCTGACCGGATGCTCCTTGCGAATCGGCAGAAAATGAGCAGATTTAGTCAACCTATCCATAATGACCCAGATAGTGTCATTCTTCTTCTGAGTAACCGGAAGACCACTAAAAAAATACATGGAGATTTTTTCCCACTTCCATGTTGGAATATCTAATGGTTGTAGTAAACCACTAGCACGCTGATGTTCGATCTTCACCTGTTGGCAGATCATACACTTAGAAACGAAGGTGCCAACATCATGCTTCATACCACTCCACCAAAAGTGTTGCTTGATTTCGTGGTACATTTTGGTAGAACCAGGATGTATGGTAAATAGAGAACTGTGAGCTTCAGTCAACACAGCTTCTCTGAGAGTAGAGTCATCAGGAACCACTAGTCTAGTACCCTGCCATAAGATATCATCGTCGTCAACACGAAACTCCGTCTGCTGATCAAGAATCTGAATGATAGACCAAATCTCACCATCGTCCTTATGAGCTTCCTTGATCCTAGAATGTAAGTCTGGTTCCACTCTAAGATTAGCCCAGTAACCATGCTATCCTCGTACACAAAACTCAATGTCAGTCATCTCTAGGTCACGAATGATCTCCTTTGCAATCCATATGCCAGCAATCATACCAGACCTTCTGCTTAGAGAATCTGCCACCACATTCGCCTTACCAGGATGGTACTGAATGTTGGTGTCGTAGTCCTTCAATAGCTCTAACCATCTCCTCTGTCTCATGTTCAGTTCCTTCTGGGTGAAGATGTATTTGAGACTCTTGTGGTCGGTGAATATGTCACATGATTCACCATACAAATAATGTCTGATAGGTGTGAAAATACCCATCCTGTTACCACTTAATTACGATAAAAACCAGGCCAAAACGTGTATTTTATGTCATTTATGTCGGAATTATGCGTGGTTTGTGTTTTTGTTGTGATTTAGGATCAAATTGTGAAAAGGGGAGAAAACACAGGAATTCACGGGCTTTTATCGAAGAAAAAGACAAAAGACGAAGTCAAGAAGTCAAGAGTGCAAAAAGAACGGAAGTCCAAGACCAATTTTGAAGATTTATAGAAGAAAAAGTCAAAAGACGGAAGTTTACTAAAAGCCTAAGAACTCAAGTCTAAATTATTGAAGATTACAAGACGAGTTTATTAATCCCGAGACAAAAGTCAAAGAATTAAGAAGATTAAGGACTAATCAAGCAATTAAAGAAATAAGAAAGAGGGGAGGAAGCTTCCTTCCACTAACCTCCTCCTCCCTATAAATAGATGATTAGTGTTAGTTTCATTGTTGTTAGCTAATATGACAATTAGTCTTTCCACCATTTTTCTTTACTTGCACAACTTTAATTTCATGTCATTTACTATCTTGTTCTTTAATTTCATGTCTTAAATTTCAAGCCTTTTAATTCCAAGTAAGTTAACTTTATTGTTGAATCCTTGTTTTACCTTTAATCAAGCTTTTCTTTATCATTCTCATCCTACTTTTCTTGTCTTTGATTTGATTGTGGCTCGGATTAAGCATTGATTTTGCTTAATCTTATTGTTTATTTGATTAAAAAGTTCATCTTTCTATTTCCATCTAGGCTTGTATACGATTTAAGCTATAAGTTTGACTATCTTATAGGCTTATTTTGTATTTAGCTTATTTACTTTTTAGTTTTGTTAAAAAGTTTAGTCTTTTTAAAGTTTGCTTATTTCGTATTTTAAAAGTTTTCAAATTTATGCTTATTAATATTTTAATGTTTGATTTTTATAGCTTCAAGTGTTTTAGTGCTTATTGTGTTAATTTTCTTATTTTTGATTAAGTGATTTTAGTTAATTTTTATAAAAGTTTGTTTTTAAATATATTTTATTATTTAGTATTTTTAAAAGTTTTTAAATTTTGGTCTATTAGCTTTTTCTTAAATTTGATTTGGTTAAGTTTTTAGATAAGTGCTTATTTGGTATTTGCTTATTTGCTTTTTGTATGCCATCGTAATGCTTAAGGGTTTTACCAGTACGATCCAGTAAGTGTGATCGCATAAACCCCGAGGGTTTCTACTTGCGATCCATTACTGTGATCCTTAGTACGATCGTCACCACGATCACACTCCATAATCCTCACCACGATCACTTGTTGCGATCGTGGGTGCGATCCGTGGGTGCGATCCGTGGGTGCTATCCGTGGCTACGATCCTTGTTACGATCCTTGGTACGATCCTTGGCTACGATGCATGAGTACGATGCATGAGTACGATGCATAGTGCGATGGAAGTGACCAGCTAGCCTGCTAGCTTAGCATGAGTACGATGGAAAAGTGCGATGGAAGTGAGCAGCTAGCTTGCTTGCTTAGCATGAGTACGATGGAAAAGTGCGATGGAAGTGAGCGGCTAGCTTGCTAGCTTCCAGCAGCTAGCCTGCTAGCTTGTTTATTTAATAGTATTGTTCCGTAATTGTTTAGTTTTGTCTGATAGTTGTTCCGATTTTATTTTTGAAAGTTACGTATTTTTAGTTGATTTTTTCGTCGATTTTTAGTATTAATATTTTTTCGTAAAGTTTAAGTTTTATCTTTTATTTAGTACCCGCTTTAGGTTTTGCCTCGTTTAGCTTTAAAGTACCATTTTAGTTTTATTCTCTCCTTTTTCATTTAGTAAACTTTATTTTCGAGTCGATAGTTAATTTCGTCTTTTAGTTTTATTTTTATTAATTGTTTCGCTTTAAATTTCGTTTTATTATTTGTTTTAATATTCATTTTAATATCGTTTTAATTTTTAGTTTTTAATATTCACCTTGTTTTACTTTTTTATTTGAACTTGTCTTTAGTTTGTTTTTAAATACTTTTCGCATATACTTTTTAATTAGTTATAGATAATCAACTTCCCTTTTTCTTAACCAAAAACAATTGAGTCGCACTTTGAACCGGAAAACAATTCGTTAAGACACCGAGAAAACGAACCTTTTTTAAACTAGCAAAATCCTCAATTTCAAATGGCGGCGCTGCCGGCTCTTTTCGTGAAGATTAACGGTTTTTTGTGAGAGACGCGTTGGCTTTTGGGATCCGTTCACTCGTGAACGTTAATTTTCGTATCAAAAATTTTCAAAAAATCCCAAAAACATTTGAAAAATCATAAAACGCATTTCTTTTTCAAAGTTTTGCACCAAAAATATTCTTCTTGCTTCTCTATTTTTCTTTATGGATTCTTATGTCCATTGCTTCGGGTGTGGGAGACGATTATACGGGAACGACTCATGTCAATGGTGTACATGTGAGCAGTGCGGAAATGATATCGACAATACACAATTCGGATTTTGTCCATCGTGTAACTCGACTAATTCGTCCTTTTATAATCCACCTCCTGTTCCCCCGTGCATCTATTGTGGAAGCGATTCTCATTGGCATGTTTCGTGCCCGGTTCGATACCCGTATGATCACGGGCAAGAACCGGTTTACAATTATGACAATGGTAATAGATTTCCACATGATGCACCTGATTTTTCTCCATACCCATGTTGCCAAATTTGTGGGGGCCCTCACCATACTTCTTATTGTCAGCTAATGGATTATTATGAGCCAAATCCGTGTCCTCATTTTTCTTCACCGATGGATTATTATGAACCAAATCCGTGTTATACTTCTTCTCAACCGATGACTTACTATGAGCCACATCCGTGCTATAATTCTTGTTTTCATAACTGTGAGCCCCCACACCCCAACCTCAATCATCAATCCTCTCAGAGAATTCGTATTGCCCAACAACTCACTACTCTGAATGAAGAAAGACAAGCCATTCTTTTGAAACTTCATGACGACTTAATTCAACTGACCGAGGCATTCAAGGAACAAAAGCGACAGCAACAAGAGCGACATCAACAAGAGCAAGTATCTAATCTTAGTGATTATACCCCTCCTCTTGTGCGTCAATACTATTATGATGATGATGACGACGATGATGTCTACGCTCTCGACCCATCTTCTGAAGTTGCTACTCCCACTCTCGATATTCCTAATGCGTCTAAGGATGATGATTCATTGAGTGAGATTAGTGATTTTGGCCTCGATAAATTATTTTATGATGAGGTTTGTAAGATGCCTACTGCTATGGAGTTTGAGGACGACGCTGCTCTTACGGAAGAGGTCGATCCTAATGATGACGATTTTTCTCCACGCTATGAGAATTTCACTGTTGAAATTTCTCAATCTCCACCGGGAGATGCGGGCGATGACGATTTATTCTCTCCGGCTTACGAGAAGTTCACCGATGAACTTGCTCTTGAAGATGAGGTGGAAGACGTGATTCTCCGCGACAGATTACGGAAAGTGCATCTTCTTATTGCTCAAATCGAAGAGTTTACTTCTCCTCCTCTTTCCGAGTCTTTACCTCCATCTATTCCTCCCGTTGAAGATAATGACCCATTGCTGGAAGAAATCGACATTCACTCAATACCTCCGGGTATTGATGATGATGACACGAAGGGGGATATTATTTTTGATAATTTGCTGCAGGAAGGTATTGTCCCAAGTCCCCCTCCCGAGCACCTTTCATCCTCCCCTTTAGCCACTATTACGGAGGATGAGTGCTTTGACCTGGGAGGTGACATTCACTATTTCATGCTTGATAACATTACGGCTTTGCCGAGTGCTCAGCATCCATTGTCTTTGGGGGATGACAATGTGCTTACTTTACCCACCCCACCTCCCGTGGATCTTGATTTCACATACTTTTCGTATGTTGAAAGAACCTTTCTCCCATTCAAGACTTAACCCCCCGCCTCTCCTTTGTTGATGTCAACCGGGAACGAGGACAAGGTCTTTGATCCCGGTATTACATTCGAGGCTTCCCCATGGATCATTTAATTCGGGGACGAGTCAGGCTCATGACTCGGTTAATAAAAACAAGCGCTCTTCGGGAAGCAACCCGATTATCTATCTTTCCCTATTTTCACCATAAGTGTAGGGGGAGCCCCGTTGGTGTTTCTTGGTTTCTTTCTTATCATGTGCAGGGATAGAGCTTCAAAGACACACTCTTGATGACTTTTTACGAACCGTGATTCAGTGTTCCCTTCTTCCTGGTTCTATCCTAAACTCTTTTCGATTCACTATTTTATATTTCTCAATATTAAAATAGGAATCTCGTTGGTTGTCTCTTCCTTAGCAAGATTTAAATAACGTGCACAATGTCCTAAGTGTAGGGGAGTTTACTCCCACATGCTTAAACATTGAGGACAATGTTTATCTCAAGTGTAGGGGGGACTTCTATCGAAATTAAGTGGCCTTTTCCTTGTATTTGTCCTCATTTTAACCGGAAAATCAATTTTTCGACATTTTTCAAAATTTTTAATCTATTTTGGCCTATTAGTTTTTCCCTTTGTATAGTTATTTTCTTTCTTTGCTAGAATAAATTTTATTAAAGTGGTTTTAATTTTCAAACGTTGTGAATCTTTTGACTCAACCCGAGTTTACTTATCTAAGTTTACTCTAGCTAGTATCCTTAACGTGTTTAAGTCAAGTTTTGCTAGGCTTTTATATAGGGAGCTATAAAACGCGAAAGTCTTAACCCTCACGGATTAAGAACAAGAACTTTTCGCAAGTTCCTATAATTGATCCTAGAGAGTCGTTTATCAAGGGAACTTTAAAATGCGATTTCTAAAATTGAAAAAGTCTAAGAGTTTGCAAGATCCTATAGACGACTCGAAAACCCAAAACTTTGATTTAATAGACTAAGCATCCACGAGTCTCATTCCTTGAGATTTTAAACTGTGGAGAACGAGAGATGATAGAGTCAATTATAAGTTTGGTATTCTT
Source organism: Glebionis coronaria (assembly GCA_025667525.1). NCBI lineage: Eukaryota > Viridiplantae > Streptophyta > Magnoliopsida > Asterales > Asteraceae > Glebionis > Glebionis coronaria. The sequence goes on along the minus strand of CM046881.1, from coordinate 242,384,367 downwards.
TCGTGAATTTATGTGAGTTAATTATAAGCCTATTCTCCCATCGCTTGCTAATAAATTTATCTGCAATAAATAAGGTTGTACGATTTGAAAGGTTACTTAGCTTCTAGCCCAAGATCGTTTAAAAGTTGCTCGGTATGGATTAGAGTTCATAGCCAAGGCATAACTTATTGAAGCGGGATGCGAAGATTGGCGAGTCCGAAAAGGCCCTAACAAGGCATGAGGGCTACATTTTTTTGCTAAAGATCCCAAGTGATGTGAAGAATCATTTATCAAAAATCAATATGAAGGATCGAGACACACGACGAAAAGCAAAAACTCCCCAAAAGATCATGGAGAAGTCTATCCAAAAAGGCCCTAACAAGGTATGAGGATAAATAGATCCAAGTCCAAAAAGGAGGCGGATCGTTGTATATCAAAGTCCAAAATAAAGATTGGAGAAAAATGAAGAAGTCGTGGTCCAAATATGAAGAATCTCTCAAAATTTCAAGTGAAGAAATTCCTATTATGAAGAGAAGACCATTATTTCATGAACGTCTCTCAAGATTTGAAGTATGAAGTCACTGCCAAATATCGGTCCGAGAAAGGTCTCAAATCGCGAAGCGAGTTATGCCAAGATATGAACTTTTTGAGGTCCCGAGAAGCAGTTTTAAAGATTTTGTCCTTTAGCTAACTATTGATTAAATCGTCCCACTTTATTTTCAGCCTTAATAACTATCGAAATAAGTCAACAATGCATCCTCGTGATCATTCGAGACAACGATAAAATATAAGAGATACACCTAGGAATAAGGGAGTCTAAGTGAATAATTGTCCCACATGAGTTCGTGTTAGTTTGCTAACTTATAATAACAATGATCTCGTTTTTAAGCTTGGTTTGGATAAAGTGAAAACTTGAGGATGATGATCATTCATGAAATTTTCAAAACCCTAAGGTATGTCTTTGATTTCTTTACTTGCTTTCTTCCTTTGAATGTTTATAATTTTCTATCTCTTTAATAAAGGCCAACGTGGATTGATTATGATGAAAAGTGTAAACGTGCTTTGTAACTAATACATTGCATGAGGACATTGCAATGATCAAGTGTAGGGGATTTGATAAGTGTGAAAACACCCATCCTTTTACCACTTAATTACGATAAAAACCAGGCCAAAACGTGTATTCTATGTCGTTTATGTCGGAATTATGCGTGGTTTGTGCTTTTGTTGTGATTTAGGATCAAATTGTGAAAAGGGGAGAAAACACAGGAATTCACGGGCTTTTATCGAAGAAAAAGACAAAAGACGAAGTCAAGAAGTCAAGAGTGCAAAAAGAACGGAAGTCCAAGACCAATTTTGAAGATTTATAGAAGAAAAAGTCAAAAGACGGAAGTTTACTAAAAGCCTAAGAACTCAAGTCTAAATTATTGAAGATTACAAGACGAGTTTATTAATCCCGAGACAAAAGTCAAAGAATTAAGAAGATTAAGGACTAATCAAGCAATTAAAGAAATAAGAAAGAGGGGAGGAAGCTTCCTTCCACTAACCTCCTCCTCCCTATAAATAGATGATTAGTGTTAGTTTCATTGTTGTTAGCTAATGTGACAATTAGTCTTTCCACCATTTTTCTTTACTTGCACAACTTTAATTTCATGTCATTTACTATCTTGTTCTTTAATTTCATGTCTTAAATTTCAAGCCTTTTAATTCCAAGTAAGTTAACTTTATTGTTGAATCCTTGTTTTACCTTTAATCAAGCTTTTCTTTATCATTCTCATCCTACTTTTCTTGTCTTTGATTTGATTGTGGCTCGGATTAAGCATTGATTTTGCTTAATCTCATTGTTTATTTGATTAAAAAGTTCGTCTTTCTATTTCCATCTAGGCTTGTATACGATTTAAGCTATAAGTTTGGCTATCTTATAGGCTTATTTTGTATTTAGCTTATTTACTTTTTAGTTTTCTTAAAAAGTTTAGTCTTTTTAAAGTTTACTTAGTTCGTATTTTAAAAGTTTTCAAATTTATGCTTATTGATCTTTTAATGTTTGATTTTTATAGCTTAAAGTGTTTTAGTGCTTATTGTGTTAATTTTCCTATTTTTGATTAAGTGCTTTTAGTTGATTTTTATAAAAAGTTGTTTTTAAATATTTTTTATTATTTAGTATTTTTAAAAGTTTTTAAATTTTGGTCTATTAGCTTTTTCTTAAATTTGATTTGGTTAAGTTTTTAGATAAGTGCTTATTTGGTATTTTCTTATTTGCTTTTTGTATGCCATCGTAATGCTTAAGGGTTTTACCAGTACGATCCAGTAAGTGTGATCGCATAAACCCCGAGGGTTTTGATGTGTCGTTGATAGTATATGTGATAATCAAGATACGTTATAGGGTAAATTAGAAAATTACCTTTAAGAAAAAGTAATAGACTAATATTACCAAAGACGAATTCAATTAAGCACGTGAATGAACCAAGTTCGTTATACACGAAGATCGAGTGAATTTGAGACCTTTTGCTTTGATTTGGACAATCGATTTGAATTGGTTTCAGTTTTATAAACTAAAATTAAAATCTACAAATTTTAAAACTTATTTTAATCCTGAAGTGCATGAATCGTAAACCCCGAATTAATTAATCTAAAGACAATTATTTAAAATTAAACTTATTTGAAAAACTATAAAAATTAATCTATTTATAAAAATGACTTTTAAACTATTTTTATAAATCTAATTAACTCTTTTAAACTAATTGACTTTATTAAAATGTGCTTAAACCAAATCTAAATTTTTAAAACTAATTTTATTTAAATCCTAAAATTATAAAAATCTAATTTTTAAAATAAACTAATTAAACTTTTTAAATTAATAAAAACATTTATTTTATTTTATTTTAATAGTATTTTAATAACCATTAACTATATTTAATACTAAAAATTATTTTAACAAAATTACTACTTAAAAAAAATAATTCTAAACGGATTAAAAGCAAAAAAAATGTAACTAAATTAAAATATGCCAGACAGATTACTATATTAATTAAATAAAGGAAAGTAAACTCAAAAGAGCGTTTTGCTCAGTTGGTAAAGCATGAGGCCCATGACCAGGAGGTCATGGGTTCGAGTCCTAGGAAGGAACCCATTTGTGATTATTTTCTTTTTTTTGACAAATAACTCGTTTGGAGTCACAGGAGTGACCTGTTGCTGATTTTTTTAGAAGCTGAACAGGAATTCAGCTATTGAGCTAATCAGATCAAATGGATCTGGTAGCCTAAAGCTTAAACAAAAATTTAGTAGACTAAATGGAATAAGCCACAATGAACATACAAGCTAACAAATTAGTTACCATAAACACCACTCAAACTCAGTCATCCAGATTCAAAAATAGTAAACCAATTCAGAAAGTACAAACTACTCAAGTTAACTAAACAATGAATTTAAAGTAAACCAGCACTTCAACTATTATATCAGTTAGTTTCAGTAAAACTCAGATCAAAACTTATCAAAATGATCATATCAGCAGTATTAAATATAACCAATTACCATTAAAACAGTATGACTTATCAGTTTATCAGCAGATAACAAATTCTATCTAAACCAAAAAGACAAGTATATTACAAACTATTTATCTCATTCATCAAACACTTAAATAAACAAAAGGAAAACGAACTACTCACTTATAAATCTAGCAGATCCAAATGATTTAGTTTAACAGTAAAGATTTAAACTAAAAATCCTACCAAACGATCCAACTTCAAACAACAGTAATCTTAATATGCAAATCTGAAAAGCAGACAAATGACGACAAACTAAATTCTAACAGGCTAACCGTATCATTTATCATATCATTCACTCATCAGCTTATATCATCATCTGTTATATCAAGACTTTCATGGCAGTACAAGGTAAAATCAAATATAACATCATTTAACAAATACAGATTTAATCAAACAAAAAGTCTAAGCAGATTAATAAATAAAAACTTTTAAATAACATAAAATTAAAAGGGGTTAAAACCTTTTTATGAAACCATTGAGAAGAAGAATGTGTTGAACATTCTTTGAACGAAAACCGAAACCACCATTAACCACCATGTCGGACCACCGTTAAATCTGCTTGAAACATATTCATCCAACAAAAGATATCGAACCACCAACTTTTATTTAATTTATATTTATCAGTGGATAAATATATTTTATATATCCCTAATCTCTTCTCAATTATTCATACAAGCTATTGAGTAAGCTTTATATAAACAATTAAAATTATAATATCAATTCATAGAATAAGAAAATGCAATTAGACTTTAACAGTAAAATAAAACTTTCGATTGATAGATAGTAAAACTGAACTCACTTTTATTAATTCAAAATCAACATTACATTACTAAAGAAAAAGAGAATTACAATTCCTATCTATAAAATAGCATTATAATAGTAAAGAAAAAAGGGATGCCTGATTTACAGAAACTAGGGGGTTTTTATAGCCATCCCAAGGCTTGCTGAGGAAGAATATTCGGATCTTCTTGGCATATTCCTCTTCAATTTTCGCCCTTAGATAATCTTTCTCTTTCTTGTTGTTGATCGGATGGTTGATAGGACACAACTAGCACACGGATTGCCAACGTGGCATCCGTGTGTGCTAGTTGTGTTTCTTTGATGCCTTATGATTGGATGATTGGAGAAAATGAGGTGTTTCTTCCAATCATCTGCTGCCACGTAACTCTTCTCTACCACTCCTCTCTTTCGAATCCTTGGGGAATTATTTACCCACACGCTTGAATTAAATGTGTGAATAAAAACCCCCAATTAATTCGAACGAATTAATTAACTAGGGTTTTTGAACAGTTGATTTATCTGGTTAAAATTTTTGGGGAAGAAAGGTGATACTTTGGATGTATCGAATAGGATATTTATTGGTGTGAGTGGTGGAAAATGTGTGGAGGAAAAATATATGTGTGGGATGTAATGGATAAACGTGACAAGTGTTTGTGGGGTTTTATTTGTGTGAAAGTAACAAGAAGTTACACGTTTGTTGATAAAACCCTAAGGCCCATTCCTTTGTAACTTGTAACCAAATATATGGGCTTTTGGCCTCTTCATCCGTTTGTAGATTAAATTGGGCTTTGACCTAATTCTGCTATAATCCCATCCGTGTCAATATATATTGGGCCAAGAGTTTGGGCCTTGCAATGAACTATACACAAGGTTATTTCCTCAAATGGGCTTTTGGGCCCAAATACCCAATTGTGGGACCCACAAGCCCAATAACTCCATATAAAATTAAATCCGCTAAGGACGAGCTCGATTTTGGCTTCTTTAATCTTTTTTCTTCAAACTCGTGCCGGTTTTTGCCGATTTTTGCGAACTTGGTACCTACACACATACAAACAAGAAACAAGCATATACAAGGCAATATTTGGACATTTTATGCACTTATTCATTGTTATTTGATATAATTGATATGAGTAAAATCACTCATATCAAACTCCCCCTTGCTAAGCAATTGTCGTGTCCTCACGCAATGATAAAATAACACACTAACTACATCATTATTCAACTCTTTGACACTTTATTTTGCAAAGACATAATGTATTGCTTTCATTATTCGAAAAATAACTTTTAGGATCATAAAACTCAAATAGATTCATCGTCCCCGACTTTTCACTTTTCCATGCCAAGTGCAAAAACAAGATCATTGTCAATCATAAGCCCCAAAATTAAACCAACTCATACAAGTAATTTGTGTTAAACTCAATCTCCTATTATTCCTAATTGTATCTCTAGATTTTATTTGTCATTCACCCAAAGGCTCATTTGACATTTATTAGTCCAAAAATGAAGGCAAGAACGGTGTAAACTCAACACTCAAAACCTAACCTCGACATCAAAAACCGTTGTCACTAAAGAAAGCCCACATTAAGGATAACTTAACACGATTTAGGGATAAATCCCGGACCCGAAATTTGGCTAATATGGATACTTAAAAGCAACAATAAAAACCTCCAAAGTCAATTATGACCTTATTAAAGGAGTTAGCAACAACTACATCATAACACCTTTTGGCTCTTTAAGATGCAATTGTGCTCCTTATTTAAAATCCACACCCTAAGGCTCCTTGGACAAAAAATAAAGGAATTGTCAACACCATCCCACCTTACGGATCATGATGATGAAGCAATTTTTATTCAACACGCCCCTTGACATACACCCTAAGGCTCTAATGACAAGGTTAGTGCTACATGACTCCCACCCGAAGGCTCCTAGAGAACATGTTTTTATTTATTCTTCTTTATTAATATGATATGTATAGTAAGCCAAATTTCCGCAATCCCATGATCAAAAGTCCATGACGCTGACACCCTTAATGTGTTCTCACTTTAATTACAAGGGAAGAAAAAGAAGGAGTTACGAGTTAAGATATCAAGCCTAAACCGCTAAAAACTTCATTTATTAAGCAATTATTATACAAGTGTGGAAAGTAAGTACGAGGAGATTAAATCAAACACAAAAATACTTGCACAAAGAAGAATTTAACCTTAGAAACTTATGATTGAACTCTATCATCTCTTGTTCTCCATATTGTAAAATTCCAAAAATGTGAAATCAATGGATACTTAGCCTATTAAATCAAAGTTTTGGGTTTTCAAGTCATCTATAGGATCTTGCACCTTCTTATACTTTTTCAAGTTTTAGAATTTGCGTTTTAAAGTTCCCTTAATAAACGACTTTCTAGGATAAATTATAGGAGCTTGCGAAAAGTTCTTGTTCTTAACTCGTATGAATTAAGACTTTCGCGTTTTAAAGCTCCCTATATAAAAGCCTAGCAAAACTTAATTCAAATACGTTAAGGAAAAGCTAAGGTTAAAAACCGAGTCGAGTCAAAAACTATTTTTATTTTCACCAACGGAAAGCCTACATTTGTGTCAAAAGCACTCATTTTATTTATTAAAACTCTAAAAATTTAAAATTTTATTGAAAAATGAGAAAAAGATTACGTTTAGACACGACAAAAGCAATTGCAAGCGATTATATCGATTGACTCCCCCATGCTAAAACCAAACATTGTCCTCAATGTTTCTTAGCTCAAGAGTAACACCCCCTTGCTAAGACACGAAGAGTCTAATGCAAAATCCTAGCATGGAAAGAGCACGCAAATCTATAAGCCGTTTATTAATTATGCCTCAAGATAAAACGTTAGTTGATAAAAATCAAGGGATAAAGAGTGTGCCCCTTTTTGGCATTCAAAGAATGGAAGATCAAGTGGACCGGCAAAAACCGAACACGAGAGTCTTCAAATATTAGGGTCATACCTAAGATTCACAACACAACAAAACACGAGCACGAGCTTGAAAGATCAAGCCTTATTAGTTGTTAGAAAATAGAAAGAAGATAGAAAGTATGGGATTCCCCCACAAGGCACCTCGTTTTTGTTCACCGAGTCATGAGCTCGACTCGATCCCCGCATTCATTGGTCCTTAGGGAAAAAGGTGAAAACCGGCATAATGGAATAGAATCCATGATAAAGCACGATGCCGGGGTCAAAGATTACATCCTCGTTGTCGGATGACAAACGAAAGGATAAAACTCCAACACAAATCTCTAAAAAGAGATGGTAGTCGCAAATAACTAAATGGATATAGCATGCTCCCTGAGGTAAACTCGCACCAAGATGATTAAAAAGTCTTTCAATTATTGCATCGGTGAAAGGCCGAGATTTCCCTAAAGCAATGATTCCGGGATCGAATACCTCGTCCTCGGTGGAGAAAGGAATAGAAAACAAGGTGTCGTCCCCCCATGCTAATCCTAAATCATATAAAGCACATAGTAATGGTGTGGTAAAAGTCTCAACCATAGTGGTTTCAACTTGCATGACTTTGTCGACCTTATCACTCTTAGGAATGTGAATGAAGGGGTCATGGTACTCAAAACGAGTCGCATGAAAAACCCGCACATTAAGATCAAAGCGAGTGGGAAGGATAATTGGAGCAAAATAAATTTCTCCCTCCGGGTCAACATCATCATCATCATAAATCGGGTGATCAAACCAAGAGTCTTCATCACCGTCATTAGCTCTTCCTCAAATTCCGAAGGAATTTCTATATAAAGAAACTCATCAACCTCTTTCATGAGAAGCTCATCATCACAAAGGTTGTGAGATGTAGGAGGTATGATCTTCTCAAAATCCTCTTGAAACAATGGATTATTGTTCATTGAAGCTTCAAAGAGAGGATTTGAGTAAGTCACAAAAGTGTCGTCAATATTGTCATCACAAGAGATATCCGACAAAGTATCGAGTGTATCACACTCGGATACAAGATCATCATTCTCATTTGAAGGAAATTCATCGGTGAATTCCTCGAGAATGGTAGGTAAAACATGAGAATAACGTTTGATCTCGAGATCGGAAACGTCTTCACTTCCTCGTGGAAGTGGATCAATGATAGCAAAAAGTTCATCGATGAACTTATCACATGAATAGTCACTAACCTCACTCGGTGTGAAGTTAGGAATCAAAGGCTCTTCAATTGAAGATTGTGCCTTAGGAACATCAACATGATCCTTCTAATAAAGTGAAAATGAGTCCATTTTCAAAGATTGTTCAATTAAAGCAATATCACTCTCGGGATCAAAATTCTCACTATTAAACTCACTAGCATCAAATGGCTCACTTAAGTAATCATCAATTTGTTTTTTAATCTTAGAACTATCATCCTCGTGTGGAGTAAGTGTAGATGAGGAAAGGTTACAACATGTTTCAACAAAGCAAGCTTCTTCATTTGACTTTAACTTTCCTTTATCACAAAATGTGGTTTCCAAAATTGGAAAAACACCTTTATCAAAAAGAGCTTTCTTATTACTTTCGATTGTCTCAACAAGTTTAACACTTTCAACTTTCTTAGAAGCAAATCTTGGAATCTTTTCCGGTTTAAAAACAATGCTTTTATCTCCATAAAACAATTTAATTTCCTCTTTCCTCATATCTACTTGAATTTGAGCCGTGCACAAAAATGGTCGTCCTAGAATAATAGGCACACGAGGATTGGTTTCATAATCAACTATAGCAAAATCGGCTAAGTACAAGAAATTCCCCACTTTCATAATGACATTTTCCGCTATACCAACCGGTCGAGTGGTGGTACCATTAGCAAGCTCAATGATCATTCGAGTGGTACTAAGTGGTGCATAGTCAACAGTCTTCCAAAGGGCTAGGGGCATTATGTTAATGCTAGCTCCTAGATCGGCTAGGCCTTTGCAAACCCCAAGCTCATTGAAAACACAAGGTATCAAGAATTGACCCGGATCTTTATACTTCTCGGGAAAGAAATCAAAGAAAATCGAGGTGCTAATCACATTCAAAGTAGCCTTGGTGACTTCTAGAAAAGTTTCCTTAGGTGGAGGCTTAAACTCAATCACTTCAACCTCTTCTAATTCACAATCATCATAAACGGTTATGGCCTTAAGCTCTCCCTTCGGGTTTGGAATGGTATTACTAGGTAAACAACCCAAAGATGAGGAAGGTTTGGTCATAAATGATTCAAACATCGAGAGTAATTTATTTTGACCTTGTTCCAAACTTTATTGCATACGATTTTGACTTTGCTCTAATCTTTGCTCAAAAAGGTTTTGGTTTTGTTCAAGCCTTTGTTGATTAAGCTCAATCTTATTGTTTTGCCCTTTAATCGTATTTTGAAACTCATTTTTCAAAGTTGCCATTTGTCCTTGAATGTTATTTTGAAAAGCTTTCAAATTTTCCTCATTCGTTTTAATGTAGCTTGACAAATCATTTTGATTATTGCTTTGAAAACCTTGATTATTTTGATTAGCATTAAACCCATTTCCTTGATTATAATTCCCTTGGTTACCACGGTTAAAATTATTCCCATTGTTTCCATTGTTGTACCTATTTTGAACCGGTGGAAAACCCGGTGGAGCAACATGATTTTGACGAGGAACTTGATCGTTGGAGCCATAGGTTCCCGTCGCGGCAAAAGCACTAGCTTGATCAAACCCCGTGGTTAAACAAGCATGATTAGGATGTGCTCCACCACATGATACACAAACATTCTCAACCATACTAATGGATCCATGAGGATTCTTCCTAAGCTCATTCAAAATCGTGTCAATCTTAGAGTCCAATCTAGCAATCTCGGGATTAAATGAATTCACATTGGAAACACCTGGTGTGTTTCGTGAATATTGTGCTCTAGATTTATTCTCAATTATTCTCCACGCGTCTCTCGGAGTTTTTCTTAAAAGATTACCACCCGCGGCGGCATTTAAAGAATCTTGTTCAATCATATTAAGCCCATTATAGAAAGTATTAATTTGATGCAATTCCGAGAAACCGTGGTGTGGACATTGTCTCAACAAATCTTTAAATCTTTCCCATGCAACCCCAAACGATTCATGCACTTTTTGTTCAAATCTAGTGATCTCGTTCTTAAAGTGTGTTGATTGGACGGTGGAAAGAAATAATTCATGAACTTAGACACTAAATCATCCCATGTTAAGATCGAACCCGGTGGTTCTTTCTCATACCAAATCTTAGCATTACCCTCGAGCGAGTACGGAAAAAGCATGAGCTTAATCGCGTCATTCGGCACATCTCTAAACTTGAGAGTCGAGGTAATTCGAAGAAAATTCCGAATGTGAGAGTGCGGGTTATCGGTCTCATTGCCACGAAATTGGCCGGCACGAATGAGCGATAAAAGACCCGTCTTAATCTCATAATGATCCGCCAAAATAGCCGGCACAACGATTGCTTCCCCATACCCTTCGGTGGGTGCACGGAGCAATTCCTCCATTGTTCGGTTATCGGCCATCTCTACAACAATAGGTTGAAGCTCGGGTTCCACTATTCGTTGTTGACGATTTCTATTTCTACGAGGAATATTTTCAAGCCTATTAAAATCAATCACAAGACGAGAAGAACGTAATTGCATACACTACAAAGACGAGAATTTAGAGGATTGAAGAAAAGAAATTAGATAAGAAGAAGATTATTCTTGGTATTTTATTTGGTATTGCTCAATCAATAATGATCGATAAAAAAACAAGAATAAGGATAACTACTATGGAAGTAAATTACCCTCGGTCGACTTTGAAACGATAGGTGAAAACCTAAACGTCTCGAGGTTCAATAAGTAAACTACAAAAATAAGATTTATTACTACTTGAGTCGACAAACCAATAATAGGTCGTCCCTCTCAATATACGCACAAGCAAGCGGGGAAACGAGGTGGCACAAAGCACTTAAAAACCTTTTTCCTTAGACGGCCTTTTATAGCACGTCGCCTTATACCCACCTTATAGTTTGTATAAATCGAGTTCAAACTTCTTATTAGTATTTATCTATTTTGCCTTTTATTTTTGTTTTGGATTCGACTACAATAGCTAGGTGATGAAATCCCAACTAAGGCCTTATTTGAAAAGTATGTAATTTTATTGTTCTACGTAATACAATATATTATTCACAAAAAACGAGAAAAACGATACATACTATATAACAGAAAAATAACAAACTTTCCAAGGACGGAAAGGTCTTCAAATCAACGATCAACAAATCTCCACAAAGACGAAGCGTACACAAGATCCCCGGCTGCGGCGCCAAAATTTTTGATGTGTCGTTGATAGTATATGTGATAATCAAGATACGTTATAGGGTAAATTAGAAAATTACCTTTAGGAAAAAGTAATAGACTAATATTACTAAAGACGAATTCAATTAAACACGTGAATGAACCAAGTTCGTTGTACACGAAGATCGAGTGAATTTGAGATGTTTTGCTTTGATTTGGACAATCGATTTGAATTGGTTTCCGTTTTTTAAACTAAAATTATAATCTACAAATTTTAAAACTTATTTTTATCCTAAAGTGCATGAATCGTAAACCCCGAATTAATTAATCTAAAGACAATTATTTAAAATTAAATCCTATTTAAAATTAAACTTATTTGAAAAATCTATAAAAATTAATCTATTTAAACAAAATGACTTTTAAACTATTTTTATACATCTAATTAACTCTTTTAAACTAATTGACTTTATTAAAATGTGCTTAAACCAAATCTAAATTTTTAAAACTAATTTTATTTAAATCCTAAAATTATAAAAATCTAATTTTTAAAATAAACTAATTAAACTTTTTAAATTAATAAAAACATTTTTTTTATTTTTTCTTAATAGTATTTTAATAACCATTAACTATATTTAATACTAAAAATTATTTTAACAAAATTACTACTTAAAAAAAATAATTCTAAACGGATTAAAAGCAAAAAAATGTAACTAAATTAAAATCTGCCAGACAGATTACTATATTAATTAAATAAAGGAAAGTAAACTCAAAAGAGCGTTTAGCTCAGTTGGTAAAGCATGAGGCCCATGACCAGGAGGTCATGGGTTCGAGTCCTAGGAAGGAACCCATTTGTGATTATTTTCTTTTTTTTTGACAAATAACTCATTTGGAGTCACAAGAGTGACCTGTTGCTGATTTTTTTAGAAGCTGAACAGGAATTCAGCTATTGAGCTAATCAGATCAAATGGATCTGGTAGCCTAAAGCTTAAACGAAAATTTAGTAGACTAAATGGAATAAGCCACAATGAACATACAAGCTAATAAATTAGTTACCATAAACACCACTCAAACTCAGTCATCCAGATTCAAAAATAGTAAACCAATTCAGAAAGTATAAACTACTCAAGTTAACTAAACAATGAATTTAAAGTAAACCAGCACTTCAAATATTATATCAGTTAGTTTCAATAAAACTCAGATCAAAACTTATCAAAATGATCATATCAGCAGTATTAAATATAACCAATTACCATTAAAACAGTATGACTTATCAGTTTATCAGCAGATAACAAATTCTATCTAAACCAAAAAGACAAGTTTATTACAAACTATTTATCTCATTCATCAAACACTTAAATAAATAAAAGGAAAACGAAATACTCACTTATAAATCTAGAAGATCCAAATGATTTAGTTTAACAGTAAAGATTTAAACTAAAAATCCTACCAAAAGATCCAACTTCAAACAACAGTAATCTTAATATGCAAATCTGAAAAGCAGACAAATGACGACAGACTAAATTCTAACAGGCTAACCGTAACATTTATCATATCATTCACTCATCAGCTTATATCATCATCCGTTATATCAATACTTTCATGGCAGTACAAGGTAAAATCAAACATAACATCATTTAACAAATACAGATTTAATCAAACAAAGAGTCTAAGCAGATTAATAAATAAAAAATTTTAAATAACATAAAATTAAAAGGGGTTAAAACCTTTTGATGAAACCATTGAGAAGAAGAATGTGCTAAACATTCTTTGAACGAAAACCGAAACCACCATTAACCACCATGTCGGACCATCGTTAAATCTACTTGAAACATATTCATCCAACAAAAGATCTCGAACCACCAGCTTTTATTTAATTTATATTTATCAGTGGATAAATATATTTTATATATCCCTAATCTCTTCTCAATTATTCATACAAGCTATTGAGTAAGCTTTATATAAACAATTAAAATTATAATATCAATTCATAGAATAAGAAAATGCAATTAGACTTTAACAGTAAAATAAAACTTTCGATTGATAGATAGTAAAACTTGTGACGCCCCCAAATTGAGTCAAATGCAGCGGAAATAATATTTGGGTGTCACGTAGGTGGATCAACAGCAGACAGATTATAGAGCGACAGATAAAAGATTATCCTTACATTTATTACATGATTAAAAGTGCAAATGTTCTTAAAACAAGTCTTAAACAATATTCAGTAGTTTGAATTATTCCCCGGTTTATAAAACCCCAGATGAGCTCGATAAATGCAGCCTATCATGATGCTTGACTCCATGCACACCAATACCTGCTTTAGTTTCCTGAGAAAACATGCTTAGAAAGTCAACATAAAGTTGGTGAATTCACAGGTGTAATTAAAATAAGTTTGGACATATAAACATTCACTGAAGTAGTAATGCACAAAGCATTAATACTTAAAAGTAATTACATTTCCATATTGCCCGAAACTGAAGCTTGACAGTTAAGCCCTTAACAAATAAGGGCCCTTCGCCTTATCATTATCAAAGCACCCATAAATAATAATGTACTCACATGTGAAACATCTGTTGTCCTGGCCTAGGCACAGTGAGCATGACTCACCCAGATGGGGACGGTCAATCCCAAATAGATCTATTTAGGATTGACCGTCCCCATCTGGGTGAGTCATGCTCACTGTGCCTAGGCCAGGACAACAGATGTTTCACATGTCAGTACATTATTATTTATGGGTGCTTTGATAATGATAAGGCGAAGGGCCCTTATTTGTTAAGGGCTTAACTGTCAAGCTTCAGTTTCGGGCAATATGGAAATGTAATTACTTTTAAGTATTAATGCTTTGTGCATTACTACTTCAGTGAATGTTTATATGTCCAAACTTATTTTAATTACACCTGTGAATTCACCAACTTTATGTTGACTTTCTAAGCATGTTTTCTCAGGAAACTAAAGCAGGTATTGGTGTGCATGGAGTCAAGCATCATGATAGGCTGCATTTATCGAGCTCATCTGGGGTTTTATAAACCGGGGAATAATTCAAACTACTGAATATTGTTTAAGACTTGTTTTAAGAACATTTGCACTTTTAATCATGTAATAAATGTAAGGATAATCTTTTATCTGTCGCTCTATAATCTGTCTGCTGTTGATCCACCTACGTGACACCCAAATATTATTTCCGCTGCATTTGACTCAATTTGGGGGCGTCACAGAAATGGTATCAGAGCGATAGTTATAGAGAATCAGAGCAAAATTAAAATAAATATAAAAATAAAATTTTTATATAATCTGGACTATAACTGCTTTTAAAAATCTTTTGGGATTTTCGGGACTAGAATAGTTAAGCATATAGATTGTAGAGCATACATCGATTGTGTGATTGACTGTGCATTGATTATTAACACCCGGTTGATTAATCTATTAAGTATTAACGTAACCTTCTATATCGCCATACTAACGGCACTATCATATAAATTAAATTATTATTTCCCAAAACTTTTAATTTGAGTAAGTTTATACTTATGTCAATTAAAACTATATTACTTTCAGATTATCATGACATCACCTACCGACACTCCTGCTGCCGTATCGCCGACTACCGTCTTATGCGGATGGCTATCTGCTAGCGACGCAGACGACAGCCACCCTTCAGTCGATGCTGCATCATTGGAGGCGCTTATCTCCACTCCGCCTATCTCACCTGTTTCCCCCGCTGGGGAAGAGGTCTCACCTACTTTTGTCTTGCCACCCTTACCACCAGCCTCTACCCTTCAGGGTTATGCTCCGGAGTCTCTACCCCCTCGTAAGAGGAGATACGAGGCACCTCTCGACTCCACCTATGAGATCGGAGAGGGTTCCCGGGCTAGACAGGCAGACCCCGTCCAGGCCCAGATTGCTGCACTGGCCGCACGCCAGGCACAGGATGTAGCAGACATTCATGCTCTGCTATCGGCTGGACAGGCGGGACGCGCTGTTCTACAGCAGCGTCAGGACCTTCTATCTTGGACTATGAGTTCGGAGGCGCACGCCGCCCGAGGAGCGTGGTCTACTACTTATCATTCCATCCAGTGGCTGCTGGATGAGAATGAGTTCCTACGTGAGCAGATCTACTCGCTCCAGAGCCTGCAGACAGAGACCCAGATCTCTCTATCGTCCATGGAGCAGACTCTTGCTATCTTCTTTGACCTCCAGGATGTCCGACATCAGGGATTGACGTCAGAGACCGCTCATCTCAGAGGAGCTCAGCAGACTTTCAGAGACCAGTTTCTTGAGGCAATCCGACTGCTCAAGGAGACCAGGACTGCGCTGACAGAGATGCAGGATGCTAGGAGGGCACCAGTTGCCTCACCACCACCAGCGGCACCCGCAGTTTCCGAGGAGTCTGTTAGACGTGGTTAGAGTAGTTATACTAGATTTCTGTATATCATGACAAGCTATTAGGGTTGCATCCCGGCTCGCATGATTTAGGATCTTTTGTATTTGTACTTTCCTTTCATCAGTTGTATCCTTGTACTGTACTTTTAGATTGTAGATGATGTACCTTAGATTATATGTACCACCATCCCAGACAGGCGGGCTGTGCTCTGTCTTGGATCAGGTTGTGCATTTTGTACTATATTCTTATTCTAGACTTATGGCATGTACTCCTTAACTTTTGTTAAATCTGTACTGTATTATATTGTGAACTTTAAACAGGTTATCCAATTTGTTGCAAAGTGTATGCATGAAATTCCTTTTCGTGTAATTATATAAAACTGTGCTAACACCTTGAACTAATGATTTCATTTTTTTGTATAAATTATAGAAAAATGGTAAACACTAGAACGAACCCCGTCAATGCCGAGACTGCCCAAAATGTCACTGCTGCCCAATTAAGAGAATTGATTGACCAAGGCATCGCATCTGCGATGGCTGCCAGCAGGAACGTAGATGACAGTCAAAACTCCAACGCTCGCAGGAACAACCAAGCCACCAGAGGTTTCTCCTACCCCGACTTTCTGAAATGCAAGCCTTCCTACTACAAAGGAAAAGAAGGAGTAGTGGAACTAATGCAGTGGTTTGAGAGATTGGAGACTGTGTTCCGCATCAGCGACTGTACAGAAGAGAACAAAGTGAAGTTTTCCACCTGCACCTTACTTGAGAGTGCTCTGACTTGGTGGAACTCTGTAGTTGCTACCCTTGGACACGATGCTGCCTATACTCTCAGCTGGACCGAGCTGAAGGAAAGGATGACGGAGAAATATTGTCCAAGGGGAGAAATGAAGAAACTGGAGATCGAATTGTGGGATCTCAGATGCAGAAACAATGACATCACTGCGTACAACCAGAGGTTCCAAGAGTTGACCCTAATGTGCACCAGGATGTTTGTGGAAGAGGATGATAGGATTGAGAAGTATGTGGGAGGACTCCCAGACACCATTCACGACAGTGTACTCGCATCTCGACCTACTACCGTCGAGAATGCTATTGAGTTTGCTACTGAGTTGATAAACAAAAGAGTCCGTACCATATCTGAGAGGCACACTGACAACAAACGAAAGGCAGACGAGTATTTCCGCAGTCAGCACCAGCAGCAGCCTAAGAAACAACATGCTGGACAGGTTTACAGTGCTACTTCTGCAGGAGCTAACTCGTACGTGGGCGCCAAACCTTTGTGCTCAAAGTGCAAATATCATCACACTACTGATAGCCCATGCCAGACCTGCTACAAATGTGGACAAGTAGGTCATTTTGCTAAGACCTGTCGAGTTAATGCTGTCACTCAGGCCCGACCCAATCAGAACACTGGGAACTACAACAACAGGAGCGGGTATAATGCTCGTGGGAACGGGAATGGACAGCAAGGAAACCGTAATGTTATCGGAGGAAATGGAAACGGACCCAAGAAAGGAGTGGTGTGCTATGAGTGTGGAGCACCGGGACACGTAAGACCAAGTTGCCCTAAGCGGGCCAACCAGAACAAGAACAGTGGAGGAGCTTCATCCAGAGTGTACGTGGTCGGCAATGCAAAAGCCAACCCCGATGCAAATGTCGTTACTGGTACGTTCCTACTAAACAATCGTTATGCATCTGTTTTGTTTGATACTGGAGCAGACCGAAGCTTTATATCCACTGAATTTAGCAATGTGTTAGAAGTCGTCCCATCGATTTTAGATCACCATTATTCGGTAGAACTAGCTGACGGTAAAACTGTAGTCACTGACACCATCGTTAGAGGTTGTACCCTAAACCTTTCGAAACATCCGTTCAATATTGACCTTATCCCAGTACACCTTGGTAGTTTTGATGTAATTATCGGCATGGACTGGTTAGCAAAATACCACGCAGTCATTGTTTGTGATGAAAAACTAGTTCGTATTCCTTGGGGAAACGAGATCTTAATCATTAGAGGAGACGGTAACACTGACCTCACTGACACCAGACTTAGTGTTGTCTCTTGTACCAAAGCTCAGAAATATTTGTTGAGAGGATGTCCTATCTTCTTGGCCCATATTTCTCGAACAGATGAAGAAGAAAAACCTGAGAAGAAGCAAATCAAGGACGTACCCATTGTCCGAGATTTTCCAGAAGTCTTTCCTGATGAGTTGCCAGGTCTACCACCGACTCGACAAGTGGAATTTCAAATTGATTTGATTCCCGGAGCAGCACCTGTAGCTAAAGCTCCATACCGGTTGGCACCATCAGAGATGAAAGAATTAGCTGAACAACTCCAAGAATTGTCTGACAAAGGATTCATCCGACCCAGTTCCTCTCCGTGGGGAGCTCCTGTCCTATTTGTCAAAAAGAAGGATGGTTCTTTCCGTATGTGTATTGACTACAGAGAACTTAACAAGTTAACAGTGAAAAATCGTTATCCGCTACCTCGCATTGACGACTTGTTTGACCAACTGCAAGGATCAAGCGTGTATTCCAAGATCGATCTGAGATCTGGATACCATCAGCTGAGAGTCAGGGAGGAAGACATTCCAAAGACAGCTTTCAGAACCCGTTACGGTCATTATGAATTTCAGGTTATGCCTTTCGGGCTGACCAATGCACCCGCTATTTTCATGGACCTTATGAACCGCGTATGCAGACCTTATTTGGATAAATTTGTGATAGTCTTCATTGACGATATACTCATTTATTCTAAGAACGAACAAGAACACGGGGAACATCTTGCACAAGTACTGAAGGTACTCAAGGAGGAACAGCTCTATGCCAAATTCTCCAAATGTGAATTTTGGATTCCCAAAGTGCACTTCCTTGGTCATGTCATTGATTGTGACGGCATACACGTAGATCCAGCAAAGGTCGATTCTGTCAAAGATTGGGCATCTCCTAAATCACCGACGGAGATCCGCCAATTTCTAGGCCTTGCCGGGTACTATCGTAGATTTATTGAAGGATTCTCCAAAATAGCCAAGCCAATGACCAAGCTCACACAGAAGGGATTGAAGTTTGATTGGGGAGAGAAAGAAGAAGCAGCATTTCAACTGATTAAGCAGAAGTTGTGTAGTGCACCTATTCTGGCCTTGCCCGAGGGCAACGATGATTTCGTTGTGTACTGCGATGCCTCACACAAAGGCTTAGGTGCAGTATTGATGCAGAGAATGAAGGTGATCGCCTATGCTTCAAGACAACTGAAGAAGCACGAGAAGAATTATACCACTCATGATCTGGAACTCGGATCCGTGGTATTTGCTCTCAAAATCTGGAGGCATTACCTATACGGAACAAAATGTACAGTGCATACTGACCACAAAAGCTTGCAACACATATTGGACCAGAAGGAGCTGAACATGAGACAACGTCGTTGGATTGAGTTGTTGAGTGACTACGACTGCGAGATCAAATACCACCCCGGTAAGGCAAACGTGGTTGCAGATGCTCTAAGTCGTAAGGATACGGACCCTCCTATGAGAGTTCGGGCATTAGTTATGACGATCAGTTTGGACTTACCCAAGCAGATTTTGGAAGCTCAGACTCAAGCCCAATTACCTGAAAACCTTGTGAAAGAAGATGTTGGAGGAATGCTCAGGACCGACCTTACTAAGGAGAAGCTAGAACCAAGGTCAGATGGAACCCTATGCCTGCACGGACGAAGTTGGTTACCTTGTTATGGAGACTTGAGGAACGTGATCATGCACGAGTCTCATAAGTCTAAATATTCTATACATCCCGGATCTGAGAAGATGTATCAGGATATGAAGAAGTTGTATTGGTGGCCGAATATGAAAGCCAACATTGCCACCTACGTTCAGAAATGTTTGACATGTGCACGTGTCAAAGCTGAACACCAGAGACCATCGGGCTTGCTTGTACAACCCAAGATACCGGAATGGAAGTGGGACAACATCACTATGGACTTTGTCACCAAACTCCCAAGGTCATCTCACGGTTACGATACTATCTGGGTGATTGTCGACCGACTCACTAAGTCCGCCCGTTTTCTGCCAATTAGGGAGAATGATTCCCTGGCCAAACTGGCAAAAACGTACCTGAAGGAGATCGTGACCAAGCATGGAATACCAGTCTCAATAATTTGTGATAGAGATGGTAGGTTCACTTCAAATTTCTGGAAAGCCTTTCAACGAGCCTTAGGTACCAAATTGGATATGAGCACAACTTATCATCCACAAACTGATGGACAAAGTGAGCGAACCATTCAGACTCTAGAGGACATGCTGCGAGCATGTGTAATTGACTTTGGAAGTGGGTGGGTTGACCACATTCCTTTAGTGGAATTCTCCTACAACAACAGTTATCATGCCAGTATCAAGGCTGCCCCTTTTGAGGCACTGTACGGTCGCAAATGCCGTTCACCTGTGTGTTGGGCAGAAGTAGGAGAGTTTCGACTCACCGGACCAGAATTAATCCAAGAGACTTCAGATAAGATTGTCCTCATTAAACAGAGAATTCAAGCTGCCCGCGATCGACAAAAGAGCTACGCGGACCTGAAGCGAAAACCTATGCAATTTGAAGTAGGTGACCGTGTTATGCTCAAGGTATCTCCTTGGAAGGGTGTGGTACGTTTTGGCAAACGTGGAAAGCTGAATCCACGTTATGTTGGCCCTTTCAAAGTGATAGCCAGGATCGGGGAAGTAGCTTACCGTTTAGAGTTGCCCCAACAATTGAGTCGGGTACACTCTACCTTTCATGTGTCTAACTTGAAGAAGTGCTATGCTGACGAACCATTGGCTATGCCCTTAGAAGGAGTTCAGTTTGACGACAAACTCCAGTTCACAGAAGAACCAGTAGAAATCATGGAGAGAACAGTTAAGAAATTGAAACGTAGTCGTATCCCGTTGGTCAAGGTACGTTGGAACTCTAGGAGAGGCCCAGAGTTCACTTGGGAACGAGAAGACTCGTTCAAAACCAAGTACCCACACTTGTTCACCTGACCAATGACTTCATCTTAAGCTTTGAGGACAAAGCTAAAATAACGGGATTGTGCTGTAAAATCCCTGATTTTATCCTATTGACCTTGTCAACTGTTGTACTACTTATTTATGAAATTTATATAATTTCACCTTTCTATGTTTTATTATTAAGCATATACCTTTTGTCATATTATTTATCCCATTTATTTTATATTAATGTGGACCTTTAGTCATGTATTGACTACCCTGGCAACTGACTGGCCACCTGACTTATTAATGAACTCATCACCTCAGTACATATTTTGAAGATAAGTAACCTTACTTAATTTATTTATTAAGTACTTGAATTATTTTTATATGTATATATTTACATATAATACTTAAAAAGGAATAAACACCTAACACTCTAAATATAATGTACACTATTTTAACAGTGTCATTTATTTATTTTCAAGTGAATACTTACAATGATATACTTTATACACTTTCATTAAATTATCTAAAAGCTTCAACAAAAATACCTACAACACCACAAGTACCTATAATAATATACAAAGGCTATTATTATCATACAACACTTGGCAAAATTTACCCAAAACCCTTCCCCAAGCATATGTTAGACGTGTACCTATATGCATGCATACAATACCATCAATTACTAACTAGCTAGTGAGTACTCAAGTGATTAACCCACTAAAACCCTATAATGACCATGCTTACTTACACACTTGCATGCATAAGCATACTTTTCCTACCAACCCCATACTTTTACCTTACAAACTCACTTACACACTCAATGTAAGAATTTGTCCCCCATTTTGACTTGCAAACACACGGCTAAAACACCAAAAGGGAAGGAAGTGGACTTTCTAGTTTAGGCATGTGTCAAAATACTTGGAAGATATTTGAAATCCAACCAAAATCCTTTGAGATCTTGAGTACTAGGTACATGATTTGCAAATCTTGTCTCTCTCTCTCTTCTTAAGCCGAAACCCACACCAACACACAACATAAATCACTTGCTAGCATTTTGCTCCATCAACTTCACTCTCTCCTTCTCAACTCACGGCTACAATACCTTCACCACCATTTTTAAACCTCCAAAGTTTACTACTACATCCATACTATGTCTTCTACAACCTAAAGGCTAATCCTAAGCTCAACCTACAAGAAACCTTGATCCTTGAAGCAACAAAGGAGCCCTAGACGCCTCACTTGAAGCCCACGGCATGTATATGTATTCCTAGACCACCATTGTTGAAAGCTTGTCACTTGTTTCTACCTATTCTCATATCATTCCTAAACCTAACTAAACAAGTAAGTCCAAGTTAAAACCTATCTTTTCAATACATTACATTCATATATATTTGTGTGTACATGATTATCATGGTAAAGCTAACACTTAAACAAACATGGAAACCCTAAAAACCAAGATAAAACCCACGGCTAGATTTTTATATATAGTAAGACTTGATGTAAAAACTTGCTAACTTGGAAGAACACATTAACATAATCTTGTTTAACTTGTAAAAACATGAAAACCTAACCATGCAAATAAAATGGGACGTGAGCTTTAAAGCTCATATGATGATTTTTAGTGACCTTATAATATTTAGATACAACTAGAAATATTAGCTTCATGTTATTAGGTGCCTTAAAATATTAAGATCACTATTAGGCCTTATAGGATTAGTTTAAGCACTATAATACTTTTCCTAGATAAATAATCACCTTTATTAAATAAATGTTCTATAAAACTCTTAGTGTCAAAGTTTTGATTTTATAAAGTTACATATTAAAAATATAGATCTATAATCATTTTGGATTTAAATAATAGATCTAAGAAGTTTTGAAACTAAAATAATATATACATAAATTTTCGGATTAAAAATAGCTTATATGATACTTTTGGACTAAATTGTAAATTTATAAAGTATAAGGGAGCTAAATGAATAAGTATAGAACTTGGTATCTCAAAAACATAGACTTTAAACCACTTTTAAAAACATGCCGAGAGTCTAGGGGTGTGTTTTGCACATATCCGAAACTTAGTGAAGTTAGAAAGGACTAAAAAGTGATTACTAAAATACTAGGGTGAGTTGTGTAAATTTTGGAAAGTCTAAGGACCACTTTGGACACTAGCCGTGACCTAAAATAAACATTAGGGACTAATAGTGTCAAGTTACTAAACTTAATAAAATCTTAAGCAACCCTAGGGACCAAACTTGCCTAAAGCCGAAACATAAACAAGCCCTAGGGGGCATAATTGTAACTTATAATAAACCCTAATACTAACCGAAACTTCAAGGACTAAAACTGCCATTAAGTGAAACTCTTATAAGCCCTAGAATATGCCGTATACTATAAGGACCAAAATGGACATTTTATGAAACTTTAAGAAACCCTAGTTGCACGTGTAACTAGGAGGGACCAAAACTGTAAATACTTGAAAGATTTAGAAACCCTAGGGGTATAAAAGTAATTTAATCACGAGTATCCGTTTATTAAAAGGACTAAAACGTACTTTTATACAATTATTACGAACCTTAAAAACCTTATATATTTTAAGTCATTTATTTAAACGTAAAACTTAAATAAAATGTAACAGTGGTTATTTTCAAACCTATAACTTAATAAATGTAAATCTTACGTAAATATGGATTTTAAATAAATGTCATACAATTATAAACCTTATTTATATATTAAATATAAATTGTAAATGGTTAACTTATAAAATAAATATGTTAATTATATTTATTTTCCTATCGCTTTAAATATATATAAAGCCATCCTATATGAATATTTAAAGTGTTTTATAATAACGTAAGTACAAAATATTAATTAAGCGAATTAATAAATTAAACCTTATTATTTGTTTTACACCTAAAATAAATACTATTATAACTTGTACTTCGACGAACAAATTTCAAGTATTATTATTAAATACTTAAACCCGTTTAAACATGTACAGATTTATTCTGGAACTTTTATGCATTTATATTATGCATTTACTGAGACCTTATAATTATTTAGGTCATTGACTGTATCGTGAGCATCCCTATCAGACTTATCTATTGACTTATTGCCGTACGATTGAGGTGAGTTCATGGCCCCACTTTTATATATTGACAAACTTTTAAACTCTTTTATGGGGAAGAAAACATGCAACATATTTTATTTTATGGACGTAAACTGAACTGCAAAACCTTTGATTACAATGCCTATTGTAGATGAACTCGCATGACCCGTGCATCCGAAACTGTTAGAATTTTTGAATTGCCTGAATGTTATAAATAGATCTATTTGGGATTGACCGTCCCCATCTGGGTGAGTCATGCTCACTGTGCCTAGGCCAGGACAACAGATGTTTCACATGTCAGTACATTATTATTTATGGGTGCTTTGATAATGATAAGGCGAAGGGCCCTTATTTGTTAAGGGCTTAACTGTCAAGCTTCAGTTTCGGGCAATATGGAAATGTAATTACTTTTAAGTATTAATGCTTTGTGCATTACTACTTCAGTGAATGTTTATATGTCCAAACTTATTTTAATTACACCTGTGAATTCACCAACTTTATGTTGACTTTCTAAGCATGTTTTCTCAGGAAACTAAAGCAGGTATTGGTGTGCATGGAGTCAAGCATCATGATAGGCTGCATTTATCGAGCTCATCTGGGGTTTTATAAACCGGGGAATAATTCAAACTACTGAATATTGTTTAAGACTTGTTTTAAGAACATTTGCACTTTTAATCATGTAATAAATGTAAGGATAATCTTTTATCTGTCGCTCTATAATCTGTCTGCTGTTGATCCACCTACGTGACACCCAAATATTATTTCCGCTGCATTTGACTCAATTTGGGGGCGTCACAAAACTGAACTCACTTTTATTAATTCAAAATCAACATTACATTACTAAAGAAAAAAGAGAATTACAATTCCTATCTATAAAATAGCATTATAACAGTAAAGAAAAAAGGGATGCCTGATTTACAGAAACTAGGGGGTTTTTATAGCCATCCCAAGGCTTGCTGAGGAAGAATATTCGGATCTTCTTGGCATATTCCTCTTCAATTTTCGCCCTTAGATCATCTTTCTCTTTCTTGTTGTTGATCGGATGGTTGATAGGACACAACTAGCACACGGATTGCCAACGTGGCATCCGTGTGTGCTAGTTGTGTTTCTTTGATGCCTTATGATTGGATGATTGGAGAAAATGAGGTGTTTCTTCCAATCATCTGCTGCCACGTAACTCTTCTGTACCACTCCTCTCTTCCGAATCCTTGGGGAATTATTTACCCACACGCTTGAATTAAATGTGTGAATAAAAACCCCCAATTAATTCGAATGAATTAATTAACTAGGGTTTTTGAACAGTTGATTTATCTGGTTATAATTTTTGGGGAAGAAAGGTGATACTTTGGATGTATCGAATAGGATATTTATTGGTGTGAGTGGTGGAAAATGTGTGGAGGAAAAATATATGTGTGGGATGTAAATGGATAAACGTGACAAGTGTTTGTGGGGTTTTATTTGTGTGAAAGTAACATGAAGTTACACGTTTGTTGATAACACCCTAAGGCCCATTCGTTTGTAACTTGTAACCAAATATATGGGCTTTTGGCCTCTTCATCCGTTTGTAGATTAAATTGGGCTTTGACCCAATTCTGCTATAATCCTTTCCGTGTCAATATATATTGGGCCAAGAGTTTGGGCCTTGCAATGAACTATACACAAGGTTATTTCCTCAAATGGGCTTTTGGGCCCAAATACCTAATTGTGGGACCCACAAGCCCAGTAACTCCATATAAAATTAAATCCGCTAAGGACGAGCTCGATTTTGGCTTCTTCAATCTTTTTTCTTCAAACTCGTGCCGGTTTTTGCCGATTTTTGCGAACTTGGTACCTACACACATACAAACAAGAAACAAGCATATACAAGGCAATATTTGGACATTTTATGCACTTATTCATTGTTATTTGATATAATTGATATGAGTAAAATCACTCATATCAGGTTTCTACTTGCGATCCATTACTGCGATCCTTAGTACGATCGTCACCACGATCACACTCCATAATCCTCACCACGATCACTTGTTGCGATCGTGGGTGCGATCCGTGGGTGCGATCCGTGGCTACGATCCTTGTTACGATCCTTGGTGCGATCCTTGGCTACGATGCATGAGTACGATGCATGAGTACGATGCATAGTGCGATGGAAGTGACCAGCTAGCCTGCTAGCTTAGCTTGAGTACGATGGAAAAGTGCGATGGAAGTGAGCAGCTAGCTTGCTAGCTTAACATGAGTACGATGGAAAAGTGCGATGGAAGTGAGCAGCTAGCTTGCTAGCTTCCAGCAGCTAGCCTGCTAGCTTGTTTATTTAATAGTATTGTTCTGTAATTGTTTAGTTTTGTCTGATAGTTGTTCCGATTTTATTTTTGAAAATTACGTATTTTTAGTTGAATTTTTCGTCGATTTATAGTATTAATATTTTTTCGTAAAGTTTAAGTTTTATCTTTTATTTAGTACCCGCTTTAGGTTTTGCCTCGTTTAGCTTTAAAGTACCATTTTAGTTTTATTCTCTCCTTTTTCATTTAGTAAACTTTATTTTCGAGTCGATAGTTAATTTTGTCTTTTAGTTTTATTTTTATTAATTTTTTCGCTTTAAATTTCGTTTTATTATTTGTTTTAATATTCATTTTAATATCGTTTTAATTTTTAGTTTTTAATATTCACCTTGTTTTAGTTTTTTATTTGAACTTGTCTTTAGTTTGTTTTTAAATACTTTTCGCATTTACTTTTTAATTAGTTATAGATAATCAAATTCTCTTTTTCTTAACCAAAAACAATTGAGTCGCACTTTGAACCGAAAATCAATTCGTTAAGACACCGAGAAAACGAACTTTTTTTAAACTAGCAAAATCCTAATTTCAATGTCTCCAGATCTTCAACACGAAAACAACTGCTGCAAGCTATAAATCGTGAGTAGGATAGTTTTCTTCATAAGGTTTCAGCTGTCGTGATGTGTATGCAATAACCTTCCCATGTTGCATGAGAACGCAGCCTAATCCCTTTCCTGAAGCGTCACTATATATCTGAAATCCACCTGAGCCAGATGGGAGAGTAAGAATAGGTGCAGTCACTAACTTCCGCATAAGATCTTCAAAGCTCTTCTCTCGCTCTTCGTCCAGACGAATTTCTCTCCTTTCCTCATCAGCTTAGTCAAAGGTAAAGCTAACCGTGAAAAGTTCTCTACAAACCTGCGGTAGTAGCCAGCTAAACCCAGAAAACTTCTAACTTCTGTTGCAGATGTAGGTCTCAGCCATTTAGTGATAGCTTCAACCTTGGTAGGGTCCATGGTGATCCCCACTGCAGATACAATATGGCCCACAAATGCCACCTTGGTTAACCAGAACTTACACTTAGAGAACTTGGCGTACAACTGCTTCTGACGAAGAATCTGTAAGACTGTACGAAGGTGTTCCTCATGTTCCTCCTTGGATTTGGAGAATATCAGGATGTCATCAATGAACACAATAACGAACTTATCCAAAAACTCATGGAAGATATGGTTCATCAAATCCATGAAGACATCTGGAGCATTAGTGAGTCCGAATGGCATGACTACGAACTCGTAGTGCCCATAACGTGTATGGAAAGCAGTCTTAGAGATATCCTGCTCTTTAACCCGTAACTAATGGTAGCCGGACCTCAGATCGATCTTGAAGAAATGCATGGCGCCCTGAAGTTAATCGAATAGGTCATTAATTCATGGCAAAGGATAACGATTCCTGATCGTGATCTTGTTCAGCTCACGATTGTCTATATATAAACGCATGCTGCTGTCTTTCTTCTTCACGAACAGTACCAGTGCACCCCATGGCGATGCACTGGGATGGATGAAACCTCATTACAGAAGTTCCTACAACTGGATCTTTTAGTTCCTTAAGTTCTATAGGAGCCATACAGTAAGGAGCTTTGGTAATTGGCTTTGCACCTGGTATGAGCTCGATTCCAAACTCGACTTCACGAACAGGTGGTATGCCCGGAAGTTCATCTAGAAATACGTTAGGAAACTCTGACACAATAGGTTGATCTGGGATCGATAAAGACTCGGCAGTAATGTCATGAATATTGGCTATGAAGCCCTGACAGCCGTGTGATAGCAATGCACGCGCCTCCATGGATGAAATAATATGTACTGACCTCCCTGGTAGAAAACCATGGTGTATGTACTCTGGAGATTTAACATCACCAAAGATAACCCGATAAGTGTGGCAGTCAATCGTGGCCTGGTGTTTGGATAACCAATCCATGCCTAAAATTAAGTCAAAATCGCACATGTCCAAAGGAAGTGCGTCAACTCTACGGATCTTGTCATCAAACTCTCGGGGAAGATCTCTGTACACTTGAGTGATTCGTATAGAGTCCCTAAGTGGCGTGGAAATCCATAAGGCATTATCTAATGGCATCGGGGAAATCCTAACACGTACAACAAAGGTAGTGGACACGACTGAATGCGTCGCTCCAGTATCAAATAGAACACATGCTGCCAAACCATTCATAAAGAGATTTCCGGTGATAGTACCTGAGGTCTTATTCGCCCGATCTCGGGTAGTGGTGAACACGCGACCAGAAGTAGGAGGTGGCTTGGTGTCGGTGTGTCTAGAGGTGCCTTCAATCTCACCCTAGCGACAGTCCTTCTACTGATGGCCTTGTTGGCCACACTTGAGACATCCTCCAGTACTTCGGCGGCAAATACCCAAATGTCTGCGTGAACAAGTAGGACATATAGGATGCGTGAATCCTCCAGCAGGCGTCCTAGTGTTGGAAATACGTTTTACGTATTAAGAAGGATCGGTCACTCCAACGATAGTCCATGTAATAGCTCGTAGTTTAGTTACTTATCTTTATTTAACAAACAAACCCAAGCCTAGCCTACAACTTGTGTAGGCCGGCCCAAATGTAAGCCCAAGCCCGTGACAAGGGCTTGGGTATATAAACCCTCTCCTTAGATGGAGAGGGTGTGTGGTTCTTCATTTTTACACATAGTAAACTTTTTTTTCTCTCTCTGAATTGTGTGAGTTCCACCATCTCTCTATCTCTTTCTCTCTCTAAAACATAAGTAAGATTTACATATCCTACAAATGGTATCAAGAGCCATGGGATGAGTGTATTGTTTATGTGTTTGTTTTCATAGAAATCCGTGTGTTTTTTATCCCTAAATCCCACGTCCAAAAATTTTTTTGGTGTTTTTTTGTGGTTTGAGTTCACCAATATCATCTACATATATGTATTAGTGATTTGGGTTACTTGGATCGCTCAAAAACGCAAAATTTTTTAGTGTTTCGATTCATTTTTGGCATCAAAATTCATATATCTCATAGTAAAATTCGTATTCCTTGTTCTTCGCAATTTTTGGAATTTCTGGTATAATTTCGCAATCTTGAGTATTGCGGAATTGTGCTAAGTTGCGGAATTAGGAGTTGCGGAATCTTGGCTTAATTCCGGAATTTGTATTGCGAAATTGTGTGCGTGTGATTAATTGCGGAATTGTCACTTTATTGCGGAATTGTGCTAAGTTGCGAAATCTTGTTAATTGCTAATTCTAGTAAATTGCAAAATCATTCAAGAGTTTCGGATTTTGTGCCATTGCGAATTATTGGATAATTCCGGAATTGAATCAATTGCGGAATCTTTTCCTAATTGCGAAATCTTTGCCCAATTGCGAAATTAAGCACATTGCGGAATCTTTGGATAATTCAGGAATTGAGTCTAATTGCGAAATCTTCAAGAATTGCGGATTTGTATCCATTTTAGGATTGCGAATTTGAATCAACTCTAGGATTTTGAAATCATTGAATATAATTAAGGAATCTTCACACATTGCGAAATCTTTGGAATTTTTCAAGATTTTTCAAGATTTTCGAAAAACTCGTGAGTAATTTTGCAGTGGAATTTTTGGTTTCTCAAGAAGACAATTTTAGGGTATTTTAACATAGTTTCTCGACTTCAACAAACGACAACAAGCACATTTACTTTCTCTCATTGTTCGATCATCGTTTGTAAATCTTAACTTATCAAAATGGAGTACACATCTCTTACGGATAAGTCCATCCTCTCGGGTACGGATAATCGTCCACCAATGTTGGAGAAGTCTATTTACGAGGATTGGACTTCCCGAATGGAACTTTACATGTTGAACAAAGAGAATGGACATCTCATTTGGGCATCGGTGCTCAATGGACCATTAGATTATGGTACAGTGACGGAAGGTACAACTACTCGTCCTCGCACAACGGGTGAATTGACTGGAGATATGAAGATTCAAGACAAATGTGATAAGTAAGCTACAAACATCATTCTCCAAGCCCTTCCTCCAGATGTCTACAAACTCGTCAGCAAACATAAAGTTGCCAAAGAGTTATGGGATAGAATTCGTGTTTTAATGCAACGCACCTCGTTAACTAAACAAGAACGAGAGTGTAAGCTTTATGATACTTTTGATAAGTTTGCCTATGTTCCAGGGGAGACTCTCAATGACTACTATCTGAGATTTACCCTATTGTTGAATGAGCTCAATATCTATGGCATGGCAATTCCTACGTTTCAATTGAACACCAAGTATTTGAACACTCTTCCTTCAGAATGGAAAAAGTACGTGACGGATGTTAAATTGGCTAAGGACTTGCATAACACCAATGTGGATCAACTTCAAGCTTTTCTTCAATAACACGAATGCCATGTGATCGAGGCTCGGTTGTCTACACCTCAAGTTCAAGATCCACTTGCCATGTATGCTTCTCAACAAAACATGGCTTATACTTATCAACAACCATCATACTTGCAGCAGCCAACACCACACACCTATCAGCAACCACAGCAACCATCTTATCAACCACCGATGATGCCACAGCAAGCATTTCAACAAAGTGTTCATTAACAATCTTTTCCACAGCAACCAACATATCAAACATCACCATCACAAGCCAACACTTCTCCAATGGGCTATACTCCTCAGCAAGGATATTTTCCAATAGAAGCACAACCAGCACAAGCTTTCTACTCTAATGAACTTCCATCAATCCAAGCACCAGTCTTTACTCCAAATGATACGCCAGCTGATGTTCTAAATCATCTCACTGCCTACTTGTCAAAACTTGTTGCTACTAGAGGATTTCCACCAACAAACAATCAGCTCCGCACCTCTTCAAATCCTCGACAACAAGCTACTGTTCAAGATGGTCAAGTAACAGTGCAACCTATTCAGGGAAGGCAAAATTCATATGGACCTCCTACAAGGACTGTGAATGCTCAAGCTGTGAATTCTCAAGCTAATGGAAATGGAAGCCCCATTGGTCCTCAAAAGGTTGTGACTTGCTACAATTGCCGAGGACAAGGTCATATGCCTAGGCAATGCACTCAGCCAAAAAGGAGAAGGGATGATGCATGGTTTCATGAGAAGATGTATTTGGTTGATGCTCAGTCTAAGGGGAAGATTTTGGATTCAGAGGAGTTAGCATTTCTTGTAGACCCAGGGGTAGCAGATACTGAAGGCATTGCAGTCGTTTCCACTTCTAATGCAGCTTATCAAGCGGGCGATCTTGATGCATACGATTCGGATTGTGATGACATTCACTCTGCCCAAGCTGTTCTCGTTGCTAATCTCTCTCACTACGGTTCTGATGTCGTCAGTGAGGTACCAAACACATCTGATAATATCGATGATAACCAACATCAAGTTGGGCATGAAAATGACAACCTCGAACAGCATTCGGGAACTAGTAACTCAAATGATGTGGTACCCAATCCTACACATTTGAGTGAACCTCAACCAACTGCTACGACGAGTATGGAATCTTATGCTCAACATGATTTGGTCATGTTACCTAAACATATTATTGATCAAATACATATGGCCCTCAGACAATCCGTAGATACCAATTCCACCCTAACTGCTGAGCTTGAGTTGCATAAAGAAAAGGTCAAAACTTTTGAAATGGTCCCTCAAGCAGAGAAAATAACATGTTCTGAATTTGACCAATTTCGTTTCGAAAAGCTTGAACACTTGAAAGAAATAGAATCATTAAAAGCTAATCTTTCCAATGAATTAAAAGCAAAAGATTCGGTTGTCAATGATTTTCAGAAACTTAAAATGGATTTCGAAACTCTCGAGTCTAAAAAGTTTGAATCAGAAATTAATGCTACCAAACTTCTTAAATTCAAAGAACAACAACTTTTAAAACAATACGCTTCCACAGAAAAGGTTCATCTTTTAACTAAATCGTTTAAAGAACTCGAACATAAGCGTCTTCTAGATTTACCACCTAATCCCGGTTATGCAAAACAAGCTCAGGAATATATTCCGTGTCTTTATGATATGACCCTAATTGGTAAATCAAAAGAAGCACCTTTTGTTCGTAGTACTGAGGAGACACAGTCACTTGCGGAAGAAACTCATTCTAAAATGCTTTCAAAATTTCATACGAATGATTATGATCAGTATTACAAAGATCAATTGTCTAAAAAGACCCGCATTCGCTTACAAAAGGAATAAGCTGAATTGACAGTTCTTGTGCCCCAATGTTTGTCAAATGAAAACCCTCCTAGTACGTCTCCTACACTTGTCAAAACGGATTTAAAGAAGTTAATTCCACCGGTAAGTAAGGCTTCCGTTAACTTAAATGCGGTACACCAACACTTAGCCGATTTTGACAAGGTCATTTTGGAACGTACGACGGCTTCGGCCATAACGGAAGGCGAATGGAACTTTGAGCACACTAGAGCTGCGTTCCGAGATGAAGTTGTTCCGTTTGTAAAGAATGTTAAAGCTTGTCTTAGTAATCTTGATAAAGATTTGCTTTTGGAAATAGAAGAAGTTAGACGTGTTTTCAATGAAATGGATGATGCTTATGAAAACTGTTTACTTGAAATAGAACGGGTTTCACGCCAAAATGATCAGCTTCTGAAGCAAGTGATGTCTCATGATATAGTTTCCGTCTGTGTGAAAAATTGATTCTATTGTGCATAATGTTGAATCTGTGGATACTGTGGTAGATAGTACTTGTAACACCCCCAAATTTACACAATTTAATACAGCGGAAGACTCGTTGGTGTTACGGGATAGCACATTACTCACATCATAGACAACGCATAAAAATCACGTCGTTTAATAATAAAGCATTTCCATTCATAAATATCAAGTTTACATAGGTCCCAAGTCATTGTATTTCATACAGGTTTTACAAAGCATTTGAATGGAAATTTTTATTTAAGTGCGGGCCATGAATTCTTGTTGTCTTCCCGAGAATTACCTTCAAGTACCTGAGATAAAACATGTTAAAAGAATAGGTCAGCGATAACGCCGAGTGAATTCATAGAGTTTAATAACTTCCATCAATATAGCATCGGTATAAAATTATTACCGAAAATCATTTTGTACAAATCTTTGTAATAGGCCATAAAATAGCCAAAGTCATTTTATACAAATCCTTATCAAAAATCATAATATAGGCCTTTGCCTTCAAAATCATTATACGAACCAATGTCGTAAAAACATCATACAATATGTTTTATAACGTTGTATAAAGTTAAATAAAAACTGTTATATGAATATGGTTATGTAAAACCAAAACACGAACATAAAATCAATAATAAGACCCCGTATTGCTAGTCAGGCAATTAATTGTAATTCAGTGCGTATAGCAGTATTTCGTTACTTGGAATATTATAAGCCGCATGACATTGTTACCTTACTACAACAAACAACGGGTAGCTAACCCGAAACTCATTTGCCCATCTAAATTAGCGTGTCGTCACAATAATCATGCTTGTGTAAATCTTCTCGTACATAAATTCTCTTACCAATCAATGTGGCACGACGGGGATCAACCGTCAAGGCGCGAACTGGGGTGATCGTCCCCAAATAGTACTATTATATGCATAAGCGTCTACCAAATCCCGGTAGTTCACAATTCATGCTAACGGGACTTTTAGTGACATAACCTAACTTTAATAATCCATTTCATTTCATCTATCGGGTCATTTAATCATTCATCGGGTCATACAATCATTCGGGTCCAAATCAATAAACAGACAATCGGGACAACTAGTGTCCTATTTTATAAAAACTAACATGTTATCTCCCTCGCGGGTTTATAAAACATTTAAAAGAGTGTGAGGCTATGAACTCACGTTGATGTGGGAAAGCGGGTTATCGGCAATTCGGATGTACGGTACGTGCTTCAATCACGGAAACCTAGACAAATAATACTCGTCTTAGACTCTTGTCCAATGACTTTATAAAAATAACAATTATGTATATATATGATGATTTTATATATATGATGATGATCAAGTGGGTTTATACATTCTCATTCACTCATTTTAGTGTTATGTATTGGTAACGTTTATACTAGTTTACTAGTTTTACCTATTTATATGTTTTAGGCCCAATAAGCCTATTATAAGTCCATTACCTTAAATTAGACCATTTTATACGTTTATTATCATTATTATACTTTACATGTTAGGCCCAAGTGGGTTAATCCCAATAAGTAAATTTATAAGTGTTTAGCCCATTTAGTTGGATTATTAGTCCAATAATGCTAACTTAGCCCGTTAATGTCCATATATTATTTAGTTCGGGTTTTATCAGTTTTTACTTGTATTAAGTACTTATATACCAGTATATGACTTTTAAAAAGTTTACATTAGACGGGTCCGATCGTCTAAGTTTTAATTGACGAAAAACGTTAATTTTACGGTATTAGCCGAAAGGACGTAAAAATCATGTTTATAGTTTTATAACTTATAAAACTTATCAAACTACCATTTTTATAAAATGTCCATTTATTTATCCTTATACATATTTATATAAATGTAATATATAAGTTAGTGGGTTTTAATTCACACTTTATACTATATTTATTTGAGTGCTTATATAATAGTATTAAACTTTAATTTCACAAAATCTGATTTTTAGTTTCACTTTCACCATTTTTATCATATCTTGAGTTATATAAGGAATAGAAGCTCATTTTTGGATGACATAAACTTCATATTATGTGCTACAAATAAGTTAGTTATAGCTACTTCTCAATCCATGTCTAAGTATCCTTAACAGTCCCTACAAAACAGACTATTCAGATTGGTATACTAATTTTGTTTTGATCATATCTCACTCATTTTGATGATTCCATTGCATGGCCAACTCTCACATGTGTATGACATCTAATACTTACTGTAAATTGATTCCACCATGTCATTTTATCAGTTTATCATTTGGTTAGTTACTGTTTTTATACAGCCAACTTTATAAGCAAGAATTTAACCTTTTTACCTATGGTTTTCCATCTTTTTAACCATGTTTATCAAATCTATCAACATCAAATCCCCACATAATATTTTTAATCATCATTCATCATCATATACATATACATAAATAAAGAAATTACAAGATTACATAATCAAAATAATAAGAGGATAGGAAGAACAATCTTTATACCACCATTAGTGATGAAAAGATGAGGTTTTTGATGAACAAGACTTGGTTCTTGTTATCAAATCTTCAAATTTAGCAAGGAAACTTCATGGGTACTTTGGATAGATGAACACCTCCATGAATTCAGCCCTTTAACCTCATGAAAACTCCTTTTTATAGGTTAAGATCACCTCCAATCTTCATATCTTCAAAGGTTCTTCAACATATGTGTGAATAACACATGATATTATGGTTAAATTGATCAAGTGTGGTGTTTGATGGTGGTTTTTGGACAGCACAAGGAGAGAGGAAGGAGAGAGTTGTGTGTGTTGTTTGCATGTGTTTATATTGCAAATGGTAAGTGTGTAGTGGTTTTGTGGTTTTGGGTGGAAAGTTAGCTTACTTGTTAAGCTTTGCTTAACAAGTGTAAGCAACTAGCTACCACTTTTACACATCAAGAGATGTGGTGGCAAGTTTTTGGCCGTCCCTTTTGAGTGGGGTGGGAAAAAACTTGTTTTGTCTCATCCCACTAATTTACGGGTATTCATCGATTCTAGTTTCCTCGATTTGCGTGCCCTCGGGTCGTTTTACGAAAAATGTTTTTATAAATTATGAATCAACGGCACAAAACGAATCTAATAAAAATTGTCTCATCAAAAACGGAGTTCAAAAACGTAAATACGTAATCCTAAGGTTTCCAGTTTAGTCGTAAAGGACGTTAAATTATTCACGTAAGTCCTAATCTCTTCTCGTAAATTTGTGAGTTTATGAACCAACACAAATTTAAAATCTCAAAATAATATTCACGGATAAATTTATTTCCTGAAGTGTCGAACTATCACCAAAACGGTGTATGTAAACGTAAGCACGTAACGTAGAATCCTCCGGTTTAGACGTAGTCGATGCTACTTTAAGATGTAAACCCAAATTTCTTCCCAAAAATAAGTGAGTTCATAATATAACTGATGAGACTGCTTTTATACATGGTCTCATCGTTCTTTTTGGACTTAAAATGCATTAAATATCATCAAAATACCCAAATATATGCTTGTGTTTGTTGCTTGTGTATTTTAGGTACGGATATTGAGAAAATGACAAAAGATCACAAGAATCATGCAAAAACGAACACGGGAAACGAAGCCGCACATTGAACCAAGCCCTAATGAATAATTTTCCAAAGAAAACCTTTGAAGATTTGAAGAATATTGAAGATTGGTCCTCCAAGTTTGAAGAATTGACACTTTATACCCTTGTATCTTCATAATTACAAGTTTGGTCCCTAAAGTTTGTCAAAATTACAAAAAGGACCCTTAACTCTGAAGAATTGGCAAATTTAGTCCCTCAACAAAACTAAATTGTCAATAATAGTCCTCCAAGAAGTCAACAAACAAGTCAAAGTCCTTGAAGTTTGAAGACATTACAAGAATGGCCCTTGAAGAGTACAATTTGTGCATTTAAAACCCTTTGGAAAAAGTTTATAAAAGGTTGTGCCAAAAATGTAAACTTGCCAAACTTATTAACAAAGGATTTAAGGTTTTAAGCTGATTTGACCAAAGTGTAAAGAAGAAAGAACATGGAGGGGCATTCTTGGGAGACAAACAAACCTCACCAGCCAACCCTCCACTGACACGTCACCATAAACCCACCCAAACCCATTTACCCGACCCAACACCAACCCACAACCCACAAAACCCGGTTTATATTTTATTTACTTTCAAAAAACAATTAATTAAGGGAAACCGGGCTACACTTACTGTACATCACCCACACCCAAATCCCCTTTTCTTAACTCCACACAAACCCTAATTAATCAAACCCTAATCCCCAATCAACAAAAGCTATAATCATCCAGAATGATGATTAACATCATCCTCACCTAAACCCCACACCCAAAAACTTCCCCCGTGACCTTGCTCCCCTCCCACGTGGCTTCTTTGTTGCAAGCAAACAAAATAGAGGCAGAAAATCAACGCCTTGGAGGAATTCCTTGATGCCCACATCAAATCTAACGTTCAAGATTGATGCATCCAGCCTGTCTATCACAAACATCCAAGAAATTTGCACATGGCTTCAAGAAGATATTCAAAAGATGGGATAAAGATCAACATATTCGCATTTTCACCAAGGGTATTTCTGGATTTTAATCAATTAGGGTTTGCATTTTATTATTTTTTTCTAGAACAATCCGAGCTCCCTATAAATTGAGGACCAACTTGTGGTATCCCTTTTTTCTTTTGTCTCGGATTTTTATGTAAAAACCCTTTTATGAATGAAAGTTTGCAGTTTTTAAATTTGATCCGAGTTCCATTTTAATTTTATGTTTTATGATTTAAGTTGATGTTTTTAAATTCGAGTTGTGAGTTTTTCTTGTTTAAGTTAATCAGTAAGTGAGTAGAAGTGTTTTCAAATTTTCTGATTTTAAGTTATCATCAGTTTCATTTAAACTTTAGTATTTGAGTGTTCTTGAAAAGATAAAAAAAAAAAAGTTATTCGTTTATATTGTGAACTTACTGAATCAAGACCATAGGTCTTGATTCTTGAATTTCTTTTTATTTCTTAGCAGCCTTATTCTCATATTTGGGTGCTTCGGTTCAGCTGTTGAACCCCAACGAACCACCCCTCAATCCTTTATTGTCCAAGACACCCCTGCCTCACCTAGTTGTTGGTTGAGGTCAGGGGAGCTTAGCTGACCCTTGTTGGATGCAAACAAGGGTAGGTATCGCCATCTCTTCCTTTTTTTCTTTTTTTTCTTATATTTATTTTTGCTAGCTGTATGATTGTTCTGAGTGTTAACTGGTTAACAAAGTTTGCTGGTTTATTGAGGTTGATTTTGGATTGAATAAATTGTTTGAATTTAGTTAAGTAGTATATTCAGTAAGTCACTTAGGTTTTTGTGGGATCTGTTTAATTTGGGAATATAATATGTCAACTTCGGATGTCATGATAGTTCGTTTGCATATGTTTATGCTTAGTTAAAATTGGTCTTGGTTACATTTGATTGTGGTAGCTCAGTCTTGGTTTGAGCTGTCCTTTTTAGTTTGAGTATTCTGCTACTTGGAGTGCAATCGGTTAGGCTAGTATATGCAAGATTTAAGTCTAAGGTGCATGTTTGTTTGCGATTATAGGTGGTAATTGAGCTAAAAGTTAGGGAGCTTATCTAGGGTGCCTGCGTAGTATAAGCTTGTTTTTGGTCTGCATATGTTGCTAGCTTGAGCGTATATCGTTGCCTGCTGAATTGGTTAAGTCGCATCAGGATTGACTACTTTCGTGTGCTTTCTGTTTCTGTTTTGAGTCCGTAAGTGTTAGTTATAGATTTGCTTTGAATTTGTTAAGTACTTGCAACCTGCCTGCTTTTTTATTCTTGCTAGTGTTTAAGTCAGAGTGTGAGCGTGTTTGACTTGACTGCTTTTTGCTAGCTTAATACACCCCCACAAGCCAACTGCAAGTGGGGGAATTTTTGACTATCCAAAAAGAACACAAACAAAGAAACACATAACAAAAGGGGGCAATTGCCCACTGTCACAAAAATAGATAAAAAAAGAAAGAATAGTTCTAGGTCTGAGGCCTATTTGATTCTTTTAGGAGTGATTCTAGCTTAATTGGACGTGTGTTTGTGTTTGAGTTGGTGTAGGTTTCTTTGCACAGGTGTTTAAAAAGAAAAAGTAAAAAAAAAATTTATTTCAAAAATTTTGGCGTGGCCAGGAATCGAACCTGCGCCACCACTGCCAAAGCACACACACACTACCGCTCGCCCTTGGGACTTTTACTGCTAAAGTCTCAAGGTGTTATCCTTTTAACACATCTTTTCATTTGGTTTTTTAAAATAAGCCGTAGCATATTTGTGCCCTTTTAGCTTATTTAAGTAAGCTTATTTGGTCCAGCTTATTTTTCATAGGGTCTTTATTTAAAT
Source organism: Glebionis coronaria (assembly GCA_025667525.1). Taxonomy (NCBI): domain Eukaryota; kingdom Viridiplantae; phylum Streptophyta; class Magnoliopsida; order Asterales; family Asteraceae; genus Glebionis; species Glebionis coronaria. The sequence continues at coordinate 242,345,061 of CM046881.1, read as the reverse complement.
TGGGATTTTTCTAGCATAAGATTTGATTTTTCCTTTTATTTATTTCTTTTTTTATTAATTTTTATGTAGCCGGTTTTTAGTAACTAAATAAAAAAATAACAAAAAGAGTTTTTAATTAAGGGAAAAATAATTTTTAGGTTTTATTTAATATTTTTGAGGTTTACAATTAGTTAACTTTTCAAAAACTCTTATTTTTAATTTTATTTAATTTTAGGTTTTTTATTAAACTTTAAAAATTAATATAAGATTATAAAAAAGGTTTTAGGAACTTTAAATTGCTTTTTTATCTTAGTTAGATTATTCTAGGATTTTAGAAATTTTTTAGAATTTATTTTAGTAAATTTTTATTTTTTGTATTATTTTAATATTATTTTATTATTAAAAATAAAAAGTTTTATTTTTATTTCTTTTTCATTTTTCCTAGGTTCCTTAGCATTAATTAGGACTTTAACAATTTTTAGAATAATTTTATAGCTTTTAGATTTATTTTTATAATTATTTTAATTTTAATTAATTTTAAATCATTTAAAATAGTTTTTAGAGTTTTAAAAATAGTTTTATTAGTTTTTAAATTTTAGAAAAATAATTTTTAGTCTTATAATAGTATAAGTAAGTTATTTGTTCAATAAAATAATATTTTAGACATTTTGGTTAATTATATTTAATTTTAAGGCTTTAATTAGTATTTAAAATTGAATATTTAATTAATAAAAGGTTTTAAAATATTCTTGTTGGATTTTTATACTTATTTATATCATTTTAGACTACTTTTAGTCTTTATTTTGTTTTTAGGTCATAAATTTTTAATTTTGTAGATTTTACGACTTTACGTGTACGCCTTTTTCGTCGTAGTTTAATTCGTAATCGTAACCGTCAATCTTTCCCTTCTCATTTCCATTTTCTTTTCTTCTTAATATAATCTCAAACAAAAATCAACTCTCAACACAACGCACTAGCCTCCTTAGGAAACGAACTTGGACTTCACTTGGGTCATTAGTGCTCGGTTTTCCTAAACCGACACTTAATACCACCACTATTTGTACTTCCTTTTCCTAAAGGTCGTATTTTACTACAATCATTTTTGGCGCCGCTGCCGGGGAGGCGTGTTGTGTTTTGGTTGAACCGTTGTTTTTTTATATATAGCCATAAAAGTAATTATATTAGTAGCACTCTACTAATACGTATTATTGGTTTTTCGTTTTTTGTGAATACTATTACTATATTGTATACGTAGAACAATAAATTTACAAGTACTCCAAATACGTGAGCAATCACAACCTTGATTCGGGATTTCATCACTCGATCATTGTATTCGAATCTCAAACCAAAGAAAAAGGCAAAAATAGATAAATACTTTCGTGAAGCTCGATTTTGAAAATACAAACTATAAGGTGGGTATAAGGCGGATATTATAAAATATATCCTAAGGAAAAAGGCTCTTAAGTGCTTCGCGCCGCCTCGTTTCCCCGCTTGCTTGTGCGTATTTGATTTTGAGAGCTAATCGAGGGTTTTGCCGCCCAAAGTATTACTTACGTATCATATATATTTTCTTGGTTTCATTTGATTAAACCCTCTTGAACGATTTGGTGTTCCACCATCGTTCTAAAGTCATCGAAGGCGTTCACTTCACGTGTTCGTTTTCATTCCTTGAGGCTTCTTTAATCGAGAGATTTGATTAAGGAGGAGATTTGTAGATTTTGGTCTACTTAATACATTCCAAAAAAATCCAAAAAAGTTAAAAACAATCAAAAACCAAAAAAAAATTGAAAAAGTAAAAACACCAAAAAGAATCTTCTTTGCTCGCCTTCTCGTTGTACGTGACGTTTATGCAAACTCGCTCTAAAGCAAGACGTGCTCGTAAACGAAGAAACAAATCACTCACTCCTACTAGTGAGGACTCTCCTATTGACGAACCCATTGTAGTGAAAGAAGCACCCATGGCTAATCGAACTATGATGGAGTTGCTTCAAGCACCCACCGAGTGTTATGGTGAAGCGATTGTGATTCCCGCTATCCTTGCGGAGAATTTTGAGGTTAAGACGGGTTTGTTGTCCATGATTCAAAACAACAAGTTACGAGGGGACGAAAAGGACAGCCCGCATAACCACATTCGCCAATTTAATCGTCTCACCACCACATGCAAGTTTAAGGATGTTTCAAACGACTCGATTAAGATGATGCTTTTTCCGTATTCCTTAGCGGGGCCCGAAAAAATTTGGTTAGAGAAAGAGCCACCCAATTCTATATTGACGTGGAAGGATCTCGTTTCAAAATTCGTGAACCAATTTTTTCCGCCCTCTAAGACTACGCACTTGAAAAACGAGATTTCAAAGTTTTCGCAAGAGTATAATGAGAGTTTTTCAACGGCTTGGAATAGGTTTAAGGAAATGTTTCACGAATGTCCTCATCATGGTTTTTCCGACTTACATCAAATAGACACGTTTTACAATGGCTTGAACGATCATGAGCGTGATTATCTTAATGCCGCCGCGGGTAGTAATTTTTTGTGTAAGACGGTCGAGGAAGCATTGTTAATCATTGAGAATAGGTCTAAGGCGTATAGTCCTCGTAGCACGTCGAGTGTTCGTAAGGCTTCGTCTTCATCTTCACCTAGTTTGTCACACACCATTGATGCTTGCCAAGTCGAGGCTAATTTGGAAAACAAAATTTTTGATATAGTGAAAGGCTTGTTAGTTGAGTTTAAAGTTGGTGAACAACCCGCTCCCGCTACGATTAAAACGGTTGAGGTTTCTTGTATGTATTGTGGTGGAGCTCACGATTATTCCGAGTGCATTACCAATGGTGGTAACACTTCGAGTGCCTTCGCGGCCGCGGGAACTTATAACCAAAACGGTCAAGTTCCTCGCACTAATCAATTGACTCCACCGGGTTTTTCACCAAATCAAAATGCTAACAATTATCGAAACAATCAAGTTGGTTACCAAAGCAATCAAAGGAACAATTACAAGGGTAATAACAACTATGGGAATCAAGGGAGTAGTAGTAGCCAATTGCAAAATCAAAATCAAAACCGTAATTTTCAAAACACGAGTCAAGGTCTTCAAAATACTAAAGAACTTCCAATGGACTTTTTGAATTACGCTACTTCAAATGATAAGATTTTGGAAAACATTCAAGAGCAAATGGCTACTCAAGCTAGGGACACGGCTAAGAACGCAAAGGAGTTAGCTAATTTTATTAAGGAAAATCTAGCCATGAGAAATGAATTGAAAAATGATTTTGCTAACCAAATTCGAGGTCAAAACAACAAGATAGAGCAAAGTCATGCTAGGCTTGAACAAAGAATTGACCAAAAAGCCGCTAGCCAAGATTTGAAGTTTAATAGTCAAGATGCTAAGCTTAATGCAATTTTAGAAGCCGTAATGGGAAACAAAGCCTCTACTTCAAGTGGTCTACCTAGTAACACCGTTTCAAACCCGAAGGGAGAGATGAAAGTGATTACCACACGTAGTGGTAAGGCACTTAAAGAACCGACTCCTCAACCAATTACTCCAACGGTGGAGGAAATTGAGGAAGAACCCGAGGTGGTGGTCGAAAAGGAGCATATTTCAAGCCCACAAAGTACCGCTCATGCCACACCTACGGTTGACCCATCACCCATATTGGAACCCGAGATTCCAAAGGCTATGCCTATGCCCCAACCCACACCACCCTTGCCTTACCCATCGAGACTTAGGAAGGAGAAACGACAAGAGCGCGACAACTACCAATTTGAGCTTTTTATGAAAATGTTTCGTGATTTGCACTTTAATGTGAGTTTCGCCGATGCTTTGGTCATGATGCCTCGATTTGCCGCTAACTTTAAGAGTATGTTGAACAACAAGGAAAAATTACACCAAATGTCTAGTTGTTCGTCGGTTTATCTTAATCGCATACCTCAAAAAGTCGGTGATCCCGGTAAATTTTTGATCCCTTGTGCAATTCAAGATATGGAAGAATGCTATGCCTTGGCCGATCTTGGTGCTAGCATTAACTTGATGCCACTTGCAATCTACAAGTCGCTCAATCTTCCTAATCTTACTCCTTCACGAATGTCTATTGAGTTGGCCGACCATTCCACGATTCTTGCATGTGGTTTGGCGGAAGACGTTTTTATGAAAGTGGGGAAGTTCTACTATCCCGTAGACTTTATTGTTGTTGACATCCCCACGGATCCTCAAGTTCCTCTTATTTTAGGTCGTTCGTTTTTAGATACGTCTATGGCTTTGATTGATGTTCATGCTAGAAAGATCACCTTACGTTTCAACGACGAGGAACTTGTTATAACGCAACTCAAAATTCTCAACTTTCTCATGTCTATTCCGTTGCTACCATAAATCTCGTTGATATGATCGACGTGGTTTGCGAGGAATTTTCACAAGAAGTTTTAGGGTTTGGTGATGAAGAAACTAGTGGCAATCCCACTATGTTAGATCCAATTCTTGATAATTCGACACCAACCTTCACTCCTTTCGAAGGTGGTGGTTTTACGTTGGAAGAATTCGATGTTCCACGTACTTGTGACGAAGACCTCGACAACGATGAGGACTTCTCGATTATCAAGGATTTTCTCAACGATTTCCCATTTCCTCCACCCGAGGAGGTTATGAGTATCGAGCCCAAATCTTCACTTGAGGAACCACCTATTCTCGAGTTGAAAGATTTACCTCCTCACCTCGAATATGTCTATTTGGAGGAGGACGACAAGTTGTCGGTTATTATTGCGAAGGAACTTTCGGATGATGAAAAAACCGCACTTGTCGATGTTCTTAAGGATCACAAAGGGGCGATTGCGTGGAAGTTATCCGACATTAAGGGAATCGATCCCAAATTTTATACACACAAAATATTAATGGAGGAAGATTTCAAGCCAACAATCCAAAGTCAAAGGAGGGTGAACCCCAAAATTCACGACGTCATCAAAAAGGAGGTCCTTAAACTCCTTGACGCGGGAATGATTTACCCTATTTCTGATAGCCCTTGGGTGAGTCCTATTCATTGTGTCCCTAAAAAGGGAGGGATGACCGTTGTGTCAAACGATGCCAACGAGTTGATTCCCACTAGACTCGTGACCGGATGGAGAGTGTGCATTGACTATCGTAAGTTGAATGAAGCCACTCGAAAAGACCATTTTACCTTGCCCTTCATGGACCAAATGTTGGAGCGTCTTGCGGGAAACGATTTCTATTGCTTTTTAGATGGATTTTCCGGTTACTTCCAAATTCCCATCGATCCTCGTGATCAAGAAAAAACTACGTTTACGTGTCCATATGGAACGTTTGCTTATTGTAGAATGCCATTCGGACTTTGTAATGCACCGGGAACTTTTCAACGATGCATGATGGTTATTTTTCATGATATGATCGAGAAGACGATGGAAGTCTTCATGGATGACTTTTCCGTGTTTGGTGATTCCTTTACTTCTTGTTTGTCGAACCTTGAGAGAATGTTAAAACGTTGTGAGGAAACCAACCTTGTGCTCAATTGGGAAAAATGTCATTTTATGGTTAAGAGTGGAATCGTCTTAGGGCACAAGGTCTCGAAAGCGGGGATTGAGGTAGATCAAGCTAAGGTAGACGTCATCGCCAAATTACCTCATCCCAAAACCGTCAAGGGAGTTAGGAGTTTCCTAGGCCACGCGGGCTTTTATCGACGATTCATCAAGGATTTCTCGAAGATTTCTCGACCCATTACACATCTTCTTGAAAAAGAGGCACGTTTTGTCTTTGACGAAGATTGTGTACGAGCCTTTGAGATCCTTAAGAGGAAACTAACCGAAGCTCCCATTCTTGTTGCTCCAAATTGGAACCTCCCCTTTGAACTTATGTGTGATGCAAGTGATTACGCTATTGGGGCCGTTTTGGGGCAACGTCATGATAAGCACTTCTTGCCTATTCACTATGCTAGCAAGACGATGACCGAGGCTCAACTTAAATACACTACAACGGAAAAGGAGTTCCTTTCCGTGGTGTATGCATTTGAGAAATTCCGACCTTACCTCGTCTTGACAAAATGCATAGTGTATACGGACCATTCGGCTATCAAGTATCTCATGGCTAAACAAGATGCAAAGCCGAGATTACTTCGTTGGATTCTCCTCCTTCAAGAATTTGATCACAAAATCGTTGACAAAAAAGGAGCCGAGAATCTAGCGGTCGATCATCTCTCTCGTTTGGAAGATCCTCACCAAAGTGTTTACGAGCCTAAGGAAATCACCGAAACATTTCCGCTCGAGACACTTGGTGTAGTGAATTCCAAACTTGATTCGTCTACCCTATGGTTTGCGGATTTTGCAAATTACCATGCGGGTAACTTCATCATTAAGGGTATGACAACTCAAGAAAAACGAAAATTCTTTCGTGATGTCAAGTTCTATTTTTGGAACGACCCTTACTTGTTTCGAACTTGTGCGGATCAAATCATCCGCCGTTGTGTATTTGGTACCGAAGCTTCTAACATCCTTAGAGCTTGCCATGAGGGACCCACGGGTGGTCACCACGGTGCTAATCTCAGGGCTAAAAAGGTGTTTGATGTCGGCTTCTTTTGGCCTACTATTTACCGAGATGCACAAGATCTTGTGAAGTCTTGTGATTCATGCCAACGACAAGGAAAAACCTCACAAAAGGATGAAATGCCACAAAATATCATTCAAGTATGTGAGATCTTTGACGTTTGGGGCATAGACTTTATGGGGCCGTTCCCATCATCTCGTGGTAATAAGTACATTCTCGTTGCGGTTGACTACCTATCTAAGTGGGTGGAGGCGAAGGCCTTGCCCACCAATGATGCTCGTGTGGTAGTTAAGTTCTTGAAAAGTTTGTTTGCTAGGTTTGGAACCCCTCGTGCTATCATAAGCGATCGTGGAACCCATTTTTGTAATGACCAATTTGAAAGGGTTCTAAGGAAATATGGGGTTACACATCGTCTTTCTACGGCTTATCACCCACAAACGAGTGGGCAAGTCGAGGTTTCAAACCGAGCTTTGAAGAGGATCTTGGAGAGATCCGTAGGGGAAAACCGACAATCTTGGTCGGATAAGTTAGATGATGCTTTATGGGCCTTTAGGACCGCTCATAAGACGCCCATTGGGTGCACTCCCTATAAGCTTGTGTATGGAAAGAATTGTCATTTGCCTATCGGGTTAGAACACAAGGCTTATTGGGCCCTAAAGCATTGTAATGATGACATGGAGACCGCGGGAAAACACCGGAAAATGCAATTAAATGAATTGGAGGAATTAAGGGACATTGCTTATGAAAATTCATTGATTTATAAAGAGAAAACTAAAAAGTTGCATGATTCAAAAATTAAAAACCGGGTTTTTAACATTGGGGATCAAGTTTTACTTTTTAATTCAAGATTGAAAATATTTTCCGGTAAATTGAAATCCCGTTGGTCCGGTCCATTCACCGTGACTCAAGTGTTTCCGTATGGGACCATCGAGCTAGCTCAAAATGATGGTCCTAACTTCAAGGTGAATGGACATAGGTTGAAGCACTATTTTGGCGGGGAAGTTCCATCCTTGAACTACCTCGACCAAGTCACCTTCCCCAATGATAATTAGTATTGAGGGGATCGAGTCGAGCTCATGACTCGGTAATCAAAAACGAGGTGCCTCGTGGGGGAGTCCCATGCTTATCCTATGTACATATTATCGCTTTCTAATGTAACTTATGTGTGGGGATTCGTGCCCTTCCAAACTTTGTTCCGTGGTTGTTTGTGATATGTGGTTTTTAGATCATGATCTTCACGATGGGAGCCTCTCGTGTTCGTTTTATGGGAGCACTCGATCGTTAGCTATTGGAGACATTTCTCAATATCCATGATATATCCTTTGATGTTCTAACCTTAGGTTTTTAGCACACTTCATAAACGGCTATTAATTTAATGGTTACACCCTTTCCATGTTAGATTAGGCATTCGACTACGTCTCTAGTATGGGGGTGTTTGCACCCCTAGACTCGAAACATTGAGGACAATGTTTAACTTTAGTATGGGGGGTGAATAGATACTTGCCTTGCCAAACATTCACGCTTTCCAAAGTTTATCTTTTTGTTATCGTTTTGTTGCAAAATAAGGCTAAAAATGGCCAAATTTTAAAATTTTTCTCATGTTTTATAAGTGTTTGAAGACACGAATGTAGATTTTCCGATGGCGAGAATAAGAGTAATTTTTGACTCGACCGTGCGTGTTGAGCACTTAGCTTTGATTCCTTAACTACACATTAGGCTAAGTCTCTTAAATGAGGACGAGAAATGATAGAGTTAATTATAAGTTACTATGCTAAACGTAGAGTACTCGTATTCTTTCAAAAACTCATGTGTTCTCGTTGTTTGCTTATTCTCCCTTCGCATGTAAATATTTTTTGCTTAATAAATATTGACTTAGCGGTTTAGTTAGGATTGTTGGGTTTCTAGTCTTTTCTAGTAGCTTCCGTGTAATTAAATTGGGAAGACATTAAGGTATCGCCAGTGTCACGGTTTTGAAGTATTGGCACCCGAATAATCGAAAGCTTCACCCAATAATAAGATTTCAAGTGCTCACCTAAATCTAGCAAACAATTTGAAGCCCCACAAGGCCGAAAAATCTATGCAAAAATTGAAAGTGAATCAAGCCTTAATCTTCGAAGCTTTAAAGATCTAAAATTCGCTTTAGCGTGAGGATATACGTCTTTGGCTAATAAAACCACCGATGAGGCGGATAATAAAAGGCAAGGCAAGACCGAAGTCATAATAAAAGCTTCATGGCGAAGTTGAATAAAAGATGGAGGTAAACCAAAGATAATAAGGCCCTTCCGTTAGGGGGCGTATAAAAGTCTTGGTAATAAGTATCATGTTCAAAACCGTTATAAAACCGTGTTTATCGATTCTTCTTGTCAACTTAATTTTTTTACATCGTTGTCTATTAGGAGGGGTTATTGATTTGATGGTCTTAGTTACACCGTTAGGACTCTATTTTTAGACCTAAATCTCTATTATCGCATAAGTCAAACAATGTATCCTCGTGAAACATTCAAGACATCATAAAATATAAGAGATACAACTTAGGAATAATGGGAGGATAAGTACGTGATTAGGGCATATGAGTAGTGTTAGCATTACTAACTTATAATGACAATGATCTCGTTGCACGCTTGGCATGGAATTGAAGTGAAAATCGAGGACGATGAAATTATTTCTAACGAAGCATTCACGTGTTCTTATTCTATGAACCTAAACGTCCCATTTTGCGATGAAAATCATACATTATGTCTATAACGCAAGTAGTAGTAATAGTAGTAGTATAGCTAGTTCCTCATTCCAATAAAGTGAATAAAAATGAATTTTGGAGATGCTACGATACTTTATTCTAGCATTGCTTGAGGGCACGGCAATGGTTTAGTATGGGGGAGTGATGAGACTGCTTTTATACATGGTCTCATCGTTCTTTTTGGACTTAAAATGCATTAAATATCATCAAAATACCCAAATATATGCTTGTGTTTGTTGCTTGTGTATTTTAGGTACGGATATTGAGAAAATGACAAAAGATCACAAGAATCATGCAAAAACGAACACGGGAAACGAAGCCGCACATTGAACCAAGCCCTAATGAAGAATTTTCCAAAGAAAACCTTTGAAGATTTGAAGAATATTGAAGATTGGTCCTCCAAGTTTGAAGAATTGACACTTTATACCCTTGTATCTTCATAATTACAAGTTTGGTCCCTAAAGTTTGTCAAAATTACAAAAAGGACCCTTAACTCTGAAGAATTGGCAAATTTAGTCCCTCAACAAAACTAAATTGTCAATAATAGTCCTCCAAGAAGTCAACAAACAAGTCAAAGTCCTTGAAGTTTGAAGACATTACAAGAATGGCCCTTGAAGAGTACAATTTGTGCATTTAAAACCCTTTGGAAAAAGTTTATAAAAGGTTGTGCCAAAAATGTAAACTTGCCAAACTTATTAACAAAGGATTTAAGGTTTTAAGCTGATTTGACCAAAGTGTAAAGAAGAAAGAACATGGAGGGGCATTCTTGGGAGACAAACAAACCTCACCAGCCAACCCTCCACTGACACGTCACCATAAACCCACCCAAACCCATTTACCCGACCCAACACCAACCCACAACCCACAAAACCCGGTTTATATTTTATTTACTTTCAAAAAACAATTAATTAAGGGAAACCGGGCTACACTTACTGTACATCACCCACACCCAAATCCCCTTTTCTTAACTCCACACAAACCCTAATTAATCAAACCCTAATCCCCAATCAACAAAAGCTATAATCATCCAGAATGATGATTAACATCATCCTCACCTAAACCCCAAACCCAAAAACTTCCCCCGTGACCTTGGTCCCCTCCCACGTGGCTTCTTTGTTGCAAGCAAACAAAATAGAGGCAGAAAATCAACGCCTTGGAGGAATTCCTTGATGCCCACATCAAATCTAACGTTCAAGATTGATGCATCCAGCCTGTCTATCACAAACATCCAAGAAATTTGCACATGGCTTCAAGAAGATATTCAAAAGATGGGATCAAGATCAGCATATTCGCATTTTCACCAAGGGTATTTCTGGATTTTAATCAATTAGGGTTTGCATTTTATTATTTTTTCTAGAACAATCCGAGCTCCCGATAAATTGAGGACCAACTTGTGGTATCCCTTTTTTCTTTTGTCTCGGATTTTTATGTAAAAATCCTTTTATGAATGAAAGTTTGCAGTTTTTAAATTTGATCTGAGTTCCATTTTAATTTTATGTTTTATGATTTAAGTTGATGTTTTTAAATTCGAGTTGTGAGTTTTTCTTGTTTAAGTTAATCAGTAAGTGAGTAGAAGTGTTTTCAAATTTTCTGATTTTAAGTTATCATCAGTTTCATTTAAACTTTAGTATTTGAGTGTTCTTGAAAAGATAAAAAAAAAAAAAAGTTATTCGTTTATATTGTGAACTTACTGAATCAAGACCATAGGTCTTGATTCTTGAATTTCTTTTTATTTCTTAGCAGCCTTATTCTCATATTTGGGTGCTTCGATTCAGCTGTTGAACCCCAACGAACCACCCCTCAATCCTTTATTGTCCAAGACACCCCTGCCTCACCTAGTTGTTGGTTGAGGTCAGGGGAGCTTAGCTGACCCTTGTTGGATGCAAACAAGGGTAGGTATCGCCATCTCTTCCTTTCTTTCTTTTTTTTCTTATATTTATTTTTGCTAGCTGTATGATTGTTCTGAGTGTTAACTGCTTAACAAAGTTTGCTGGTTTATTGAGGTTGATTTTGGATTGAATAAATTGTTTGAATTTAGTTAAGTAGTATATTCAGTAAGTCACTTAGGTTTTTGTGGGATCTGTTTAATTTGGGAATATAATATGTCAACTTCGGATGTCATGATAGTTCGTTTGCATATGTTTATGCTTAGTTAAAATTGGTCTTGGTTACATTTGATTGTGGTAGCTCAGTCTTGGTTTGAGCTGTCCTTTTTAGTTTGAGTATTCTGCTACTTGGAGTGCAATCGGTTAGGCTAGTATATGCAAGATTTAAGTCTAAGGTGCATGTTTGTTTGCGATTATAGGTGGTAATTGAGCTAAAAGTTAGGGAGCTTATCTAGGGTGCCTGCGTAGTATAAGCTTTTTTTTGGTCTGCATATGTTGCTAGCTTGAGCGTATATCGTTGCCTGCTGAATTGGTTAAGTCGCATCAGGATTGACTACTTTCGTGTGCTTTCTGTTTCTGTTTTGAGTCCGTAAGTGTTAGTTATAGATTTGCTTTGAATTTGTTAAGTACTTGCAACCTGCCTGCTTTTTGATTCTTGCTAGTGTTTAAGTCAGAGTGTGAGCGTGTTTGACTTGACTGCTTTTTGCTAGCTTAATACACCCCCACAAGCCAACCGCAAGTGGGGGAATTTTCGACTGTCCAAAAAGAACACAAACAAAGAAACACATAACAAAAGGGGGCAATTGCCCACTGTCACAAAAACAGATAAAAAAAGAAAGAATAGTTCTAGGTCTGAGGCCTATTTGATTCTTTTAGGAGTGATTCTAGCTTAATTGGACGTGTGTTTGTGTTTGAGTTGGTGTAGGTTTCTTTGCACAGGTGTTTAAAAAGAAAAAGTAAAAAAAAAATTATTTCAAAAATTTTGGCGTGGCCAGGAATCGAACCTGCGCCACCACTGCCAAAGCACACACACACTACCGCTCGCCCTTGGGACTTTTACTGCTAAAGTCTCAAGGTGTTATCCTTTTAACACATCTTTTCATTTGGTTTTTTAAAATAAGCCGTAGCATATTTGTGCCCTTTTAGCTTATTTAAGTAAGCTTATTTGGTCCAGCTTATTTTTCATAGGGTCTTTATTTAAATTGGGATTTTTCTAGCATAAGATTTGATTTTTCCTTTTATTTATTTCTTTTTTTTATTAATTTTTATGTAGCCGGTTTTTAGTAATTAAATAAAAAATAACAAAAAGAGTTTTTAATTTAGGGAAAAATAATTTTTAGGTTTTATTTAATATTTTTGAGGTTTACAATTAGTTAACTTTTGAAAAACTCTTATTTTTAATTTTATTTAATTTAAGGTTTTTTATTAAACTTTAAAAATTAATATAAGATTATAAAAAAGGTTTTAGGAACTTTAAATTGCTTTTTTATCTTAGTTAGATTATTCTAGGATTTTAGAAATTTTTTAGAATTTATTTTAGTAACTTTTTATTTTTTGTATTATTTTAATATTATTTTATTATTAAAAATAAAAAGTTTTACTTTTATTTCTTTTTCATTTTTCCTATGTTCCTTAGCATTAATTAGGACTTTAACAATTTTAGAATAATTTTATAGCTTTTAGATTTATATTTATAATTATTTTAAGTTTAATTAATTTTAAATCATTTTAAATAGTTTTTAGAGTTTTAAAAATAGTTTTATTAGTTTTTAAATTTTAGAAAAATACTTTTTAGTCTTATAATAGTATAAGTAAGTTATTTGTTCAATAAAATAATATTTTAGACATTTTGGTTAATTATATTTAATTTTAAGGCTTTAATTAGTATTTAAAATTGAATATTTAATTAATAAAAGGTTTTAAAATATTCTTGTTGGATTTTTATACTTATTTATATCATTTTAGACTACTTTTAGTCTTTATTTTGTTTTTAGGTCATAAATTTTTAATTTTGTAGATTTTACGACTTTACGTGTACGCCTTTTTCGTCGTAGTTTAATTCGTAATCGAAACCGTCAATCTTTCCCTTCTCATTTCCATTTTCTTTTCTTCTTAATATAATCTCAAACAAAAATCAACTCTCAACACAACGCACTAGCCTCCTTGGGAAACGAACTTGGACTTCACTTGGGTCATTAGTGCTCGGTTTTCCTAAACCGACACTTAATACCACCACTATTTGTACTTCCTTTTCCTAAAGGTCGTATTTTACTACAATCAATAACATTAAAATAATGTTTTTAAATAATACTTGAGAATAAAATATCAACCATAAATTGACGGATTATCACAGTACTTGTCACGAATCTGACGCTGGATTTTTAAAGCTTCAAGATTCATATTCTTCGCTTTCAAAACGTTTTGATGAGATTCAAACACATTGTATTTCGCTTGAATGCAAGCAACAATCTATTCAAGAAATCTTTGAAACGTCATTCGAAGGTGTTAATATTGATGATGCAAACTTTGAAACGAATTTTCGATTGAATTTACAATCAAAACAGCGTCAGCCAAGTGACAAAGTTGCTAAATCTTTGCCGATAGACATAGATAAATCTAAGGAGCTTCATTGTGTGAACGTACTTGAGGCCGCTGAGAATTTTAAACTTGATCTAGATAATCGAGTTTCCAAGATTTTGTCCAAAGTTGATAACTTAAAACAAAAAAATACACGACTCTTCGATTCAGTAAAGCCCGCATGTGCTAATACCACTACACAGAATCAGTCGTTGATTGAACAATTGAATCGAAAGTCGGTGGAAATATCTGATTTGAGGGAACAAATTTGTGATAAAAATCTGGTCTTGGCTGAGTTAAAGGAAACACTTCGTACTCTAAAAGGTAAGAATGTTATGGATAACGCAGCCAATGTCTCTGCATCGTCCTCTAGTGCAATCAAAAGGAACCTTATAGCCGTCACACCATTTAATAAGGGCCCTAGGACTAAACCATCTCAAACTTTAGTCACTAAAGATAAGGCAGAATCAAAACCAGCTTCTAATATTCCCGTGTTGCCTTCTACAGGAGTAAGCACCACTACTAAGGCTCAAAGATCTAAGCTTAAAAGAAACAAGAAGAATGATAGGATCTTGCCCCCATCTAGTAGTCAAGTGAAGAAGAAAGTAGAAGCCCATCCTAGGAATGTTATTTCTGTTTTAAATCAAAAGAATCATGTAGCTAAACCTAAAGGCTCTGCGGTTGTGAAGCGTTCTAAGCCTACTGTGAATTCTAATTTGAAATGTTGGAATTGCAATGAATGTATGTTTTCTAGTCGTCATGATTCTTGCCTTATTGACCATGTGAATGAGATGCATGCCCGGAAAAATGGATTAGAATAGAAACCGACTGGGAAAATGTTAACCCAAGTTGGTTGGTTATGGCGCCCCACTGGTAGAACTTTCACTATAGTAGGAAATATGTGCCCTTTAACTAGGATCACTCCCATTGAAGTGAAGAAAGCGTGCCCTTTAACTAGGAGTACCAAGGCTACCAAAACACAAGCGTGTCCTTTAACTAGAAACACTGACACTACTGTAGGAACCAAGTACCCTTTAAATATGTCTACTCCCACCGTAGTGCCCGCAAATAATCCAGACCTAAGAAAGTTGGAACAGTAAAACCTGTTAGTGCTAAAACTCACATTAGAAAACGCAAGAAATCTAAGGGTCACACAAATGTTAGCAATTCTGATGATCTTATATCTCTATCTGCTAACACTTTGGAACCAATAGTTTCCAATGCATTGTCCACTGTTGTTGTTGAAAACGGGTGGTCCAAATTGTTCTCTGGTATTTGGACTCTGGTTGCTCCAAGCATATGACCAGAGATCGCTCTCAGCTCAGAAATTTCGTCAACAAGTTTCTTGGTACAGTTCGATTTGGAAATGATCATATTGCAAAGATAATGGGTTATGGTGAATATCATATTGGGAATGTTATAATTTCGAAAGTGTATTGTGTGGAAGGTCTCGGTCACAACTTATTTTCTATAGGACAATTTTGTGATGCAAACCTAGAAGTTGCTTTTCGAGAGCATACCTGCTTCATACGTAATTTGGAAGGGGTTGATTTATTGAAAGGTACTCGAGGAAATAATTTGTACACTTTGTCTCTACAAGACATGATGGCCGCTTCTCCCGTATGTCTTCTCTCCAAAGCATCGAAGACTAAGTCACGGTTATGGCATCGACGGTTATCTCATCTAACTTTGACGCTATTAACCATTTGGCGAAAAACGAACTTGTTCGTGGTCTTCCTAAACTTTCATTTCACAAGGATCATTTGTGTTCCGCGTGTACAATGGGGAAAAGCACTAAGAAATCTTACAAACCCAAGACGGAAGACACCAACCAAGAGAAACTTTATCTGTTGCATATGGATCTTTGTGGGCCAATGCGTGTTGAAAGTCTTAGTGGTAAAAGGTACATCCTCGTTATTGTGGACGATTACTCTCGGTTTACATGGGTGAAATTTCTTACAACAAAAAATGAGGCACCTAAATTCATCATTGGATTTCTCAAGATGATTCAAGTGCGTCTCAACACTACTGTCCGACGCATTCGTACAAATAATGGAACCGAATTTGTGAATCAAATCTTGCGTGATTATTATGAAAAAGTTGGCATATCTCATGAGACATCCGTTGCACGCACTCCACAACAAAACAGTGTCGTTGAAAGGCGAAATCGCACACTTATGGAAGCTGCTCGAACGATGTTAATTTACGCAAAGGCTCCATTATTTTTATGGGCAGAAGTAGTATCTACAGCAGTGTACACCCAAAACCGGTCACTAATTCGTAAACGCCATGGTAAAAAACCTTATGAGCTTCTCCATGTAAAAGTACCAGATTTATCATATCTTCATGTATTTGGTTCTCTATGCTATCCAAATAATGATGGTGACAATTTGGGAAAACTTCAACCAAAGGCTGATATTGGTATTTTCATTGGTTACGCACCCGCAAAGAAAGCATACCGAATCTACAATCGTAAGTCTCGTAAGATCCTCGAAAATATGAATGTTGATTTTGATGAGCTGACAGCAATGGCTTCTGAGCAAAGCAGCTCTGAACCCGCACTTCATGAAATGGGACCCAGTAACATTAGCTCTGGTCTTGTCCCAAACAACCCCACTTCATCATCATTTAAACCACCCACTAGGAATGAATGGGATACGTTGGTTCAACCGTTCTTTGATGAATTCTTTACTCCTCCAAGTGTTGTTGCTCCAGAACCTGAGGTAATAACTCCGGTCACCGATGTTGTCGCTCCAGCAACCGAAGCACAATCAGACACATCTGTATCTACAATTGGTCAAGATATACCATCAACTAGTAATTCTCAACCAACACCCGCATCAACTACCCATGTCATGCCTATTGATGATGAAGAGGATGATGATGATCACGATTTGGAATTCGCTCAAATGCGTGAACTTCCATTCTTTGGTGTATCTATTCCCGACCCTAATCAAGCCGGGTCGTCCACCTCAGAGGAAGCTCCTACTACGATTTACTCCAATCTACGGATTCGTGAGCATGACAGCAAGTGGACAAAGGATCATCCTATAGATTCTATTATTGGTGACCCTAATCATCGGGTATCCACACGAAGTCAGTTACAAGAATGTGCAATGTTTTGTCATTTTGATGCTTTTCTCACTGAAGTTGAACCTAAGACATGGCAAGAAGCCTTTACTCAATCTTGCTGGATAGAAGCTATGCAAGAAGAACTCAATGAATTTATACATCTTGAAGTATGGGAACTTTTCCCATGCCCGGATCAAGTGCAGTTACTCACTTTGAAATGGGTTTACAAGGTGAAACTCGATGAGATAGGCGGAATATTGAAGAACAAAGCTCGACTAGTAGCTCGTGGATACAAGCAATTATTGGGCATCGACTTTATGGAATCCTTTGCACCTGTTGCCCGTTTGGAAGCTATTAGACTATTCCTCGCTTATGCAGCCCATATGAATATGATTGTCTATCAGATGGATGTGAAGACAACATTTCTTAATGGTGAAATCAAGGAAGAGGTCTATGTTCAACAGCCGGATGGTTTTGTGAATCCTAAATATCCTAATCATATGTACAAGCTTAAGAAGGCTCTCTATGGGTTGAAGCAAGCTCCTCGCGCATGGTATGATCTATTGTCACAATTCCTCATTACGGAAGGCTTCACTAAAGGCAAGGTGGATCCCACGCTGTTCATTCAGAAACGAGGTAAAGATATGATTATGGTACAAATATATGTTGATGATATTATATTTGCAGCCTCGACCCAAACTTTATCGGATGAGTTTGGGATACTCATGTCTTCCAAGTTTAAGATGTCAATGATGGGCAAGGTATCATTCTTCTTAGGTCTTCAGATATCTCAGAGTCCCAGAGGAATCTTTATCAATCAATCCAAGTATGCCCTTGAATCTCTTAAGAGGCGCCATAAATAGAGTTCGTACAAAAGTTGTACATATTTCATAAAACATGCCCTTATGGCTTGTAGTTATTTCTGACTGCAACCCGGTTTTCACATTAAAGTCAAGTATTTCTTATGAAAGTTTTGGCACTCAACGGGAATTAATTTTCTCGAGCAAGGTTAACTTTAAAACCTTGTAAGTGATCAAGTTTACTTTATAACTTGATCTAACACAAATCGATGTACGTTTTAGTGCATTTATTTGTTAAAACAAGAGAAGTCTTGTTTTTATGAAGCTATCATCTCTACAACCATAGCAATCTACAATTGGTATCTACATACTCGACGATGTGACTACTCAACCGACGACTACAGCTCTTTCAATAGAACACGGGTCAACAATTAAGGGGGAGCAATTGTCAAGCATTCAGAATCTTCGATGCCGAACGTGCCTAGTTCACAAGTTGGTGTCAAGACAACAATACCAATCGTACATGTGGTGTCAAGAGATGACTTCAGACATGACGAGGCGACCAACATATGCTGACAAGAACCATTTGATCTTATCATATGATGTTCTCATCAATCAGGTCTAACCTTTTCAATTTTATCTAATATGGTGAATATGTGATCATGTTACAAATCGGTATCATATCTCGTACATTTGGTATCATGAAGATAAAACGGACTTGCATTTTTCTTCCCAAAACCTTTGTTAAAACTTCATTAAATCAATTGATATTAAAAACATCGATTGGGTTAATATTTTTAATATGGGGGAGAAAATGTGATTTAATATGGGAAATTATCAAAAATGGTTTGACTTAATGTGATGGCTCATCCTGACATGTGCGAAATGTTTTCGAATATCGTGGCATATGTTAAGGGGGAGCAAAATAGATTTGCATATCAAAAATGGATTTCATGGTAATTTATACTTACCCAAAACCCATTTATTTCACGACGATGAAGATTGTGGTGACATAAGGATGGTAGGATAGGTTAAGTCCTATGATTCTTCCAGATGCGGAGGAATCTTCCCAAGGACATTCCATAGCTAGAAATAGTAGTCCTTAGGAAAGTTGGAGAAAGATTGTGAACGTAGCTGAATGCCGACCAAGTACTTAAGTTAGCACTAGAACAATCACAACAAGGTGCTAGTTATGACGTATTGGTAAGCATTGAAGGGGTTGAAGAATGAAAAAGAATTGTAAAGATAAAGGGTGTAAAGAAAGAAGCCCTCCTTACAACTTTAGGCAGAAACTGGGTCAACACATATGCTATTGAGATCATTTAAATGATGCTCGATATTGAAGATAGACATCATGGACCCAGTGATGCAATGCACAACCCATCCTAGCTAACTCAGATATCTCTTAAAAGATATTTGTTTTAATCACACGGAGACAACACATTATCTATTGATTTATTCACTCTGAATAAATTGGTACTGAAAAGGTGGCACTCCTCTCTAGCCTCCAATCACTAAAATCCAAAGTGCACGATCGAGTCTAGAGCCATTTGAGATCATCAAATATCTCATTAGGACACACTTCCATATTTCCTTGCTTCTTCACACACTATGAAAAGTAAGAAAAGTCTTAAGAGTCCTACGCAAAATCTTCATGATCTTGCCTGAACATCCGAGTAATACGAAAGTATTTACAATGAAGATGGAAATCCTTCTTGAGCGAATATCAAAAAGCTCATGGTAGGTGACTTGTGCGATTCTTTATGAATCAAGCTTGTGATAACTGGAAAGCAACAGTGGTTTAATTCTTAACTGAATTTAAACACGTTCCAGGCCTCTACGTAATATCTTAGTGATCTTGCCAGAACACTCAGAGTGACACCCTAGTGTTCACGGTGATGAGTGGAAATCCTTCTAGTGTTAACCTCAAACAGCACTTGGTAGGTAACTTGCAAGATTCTATACGAATCAAGCTCGTGACAACTGGAAAGCAACGATGGTGCTATTCTTTAATGAATCAAACTTGTTCCAGGAATCAGAATTGACGGCTTCAATCATGCGGATAATTTTATCCAAATGATTCACTCTTTACGTTCGCAGTCAGCTTTGGACGGTCGAGTAAAGAGAACAGGTTTACCCGCGAAATCTTGTCAAGGAGATTTTTAATTAAATCTACCTACCACAAGTACGATATTTTATATCGCCCAACGGTCTTCACCGACCGGAGGTAAAATGCTACCGAATTAGAATGAAATGTTCAAAGCCATTTCGCTCGTGTCTACTTATGTTGCGGCATTTGAAGACGGTGGCGTTGCGGAATCCGAGAAGAAGTCATCCCCGCATGCTTATACTTTATGCACTTAATACCTCATCTAATTCAAGAAAGCCTAAAAGTTAAGTCTTCCGCTGTATCGAACTCTAAAGCTTTCAAGAATTACAATGGTATAAGTATGTGGGACGTGAGGTCACGAAGAGGAGAAAATCACAAGTGATGGATGCACAAGATAAAGGAAAGAGATTAATGCTCAAGATTGATATCAATGATCACATCAGCATGTTCACGTGAAAAGAAAAAGAAAAGAAAGACGAAGACTACGAGCTCAAGACAAGCATAGTATGCTAGGTTTATATTATTATTGTAACTTGGGTAATGCCCTTGTTTGGAGTGACCTCCCTTAGGGGGAGATTGTTGGAAATACGTTTTACGTATTAAGAAGGATCGGTCACTCCAACGATAGTCCATGTAATAGCTCGTAGTTTAGTTACTTATCTTTATTTAACAAACAAACCCAAGCCTATCCTACAACATGTGTAGGCCGGCCCAAATGTAAGCCCAAGCCCATGACAAGGGCTTGGGTATATAAACCCTCTCCTTAGATGGAGAGGGTGTGTGGTTTTTCATTTTTACACATAGTAAACTTTTGTTTGTCTCTCTAGAATTGTGTGAGTTCCACCATCTCTCTATCTCTTTCTCTCTCTAAAACATAAGCAAGATTTACATATCCTACACCTAGTTATCTGAGAGCCTGTTCAAGGATTACATGCATGAGACATGATTGTGGTACATAAGAATGATTACAATATAGGGTGTAAAATTTACCAAATGAGGTAGAACAGTTAGGCTGTGAACCCCTACGGTCCTGATCCCTGCCGTTACCATTGCTCCTGATTTAAAAATTATTGGAGTGTAATATGATGATAAAGGCTTAGTCTATGTGTACTCAATCGTTCTCCGTATCTATTCGAATTGATCACGGTTAAAGGTGGAATTATTGGTGTTGGTCACTAAAAGGGGGAGCTTGATTATCTAAGTATACAAACAACATAAACGTAAAAGCTATTAAAAATAAAGATGAATGTCTAACCTCGATTGCTTATCCAGAGTGAATGCTGCAGAGTAGAACCTAGTGAAAATAATAAAGGGTAATTAACTAATAAAAGTGAAAATGTAAATGTCGTTTAGTAAAAATGAAAGCTTAAAAGTTAAACTAAAAATGAAAACTTTGAAAGTAAATTTGAAACTTAAAAACTTTGTAAAAATGAAAACTTTATTAAAATGTAAAATTAAGAATAATTAGGACAAAACACTTTTAAAAATAAACAAATTAAAATTTGGCGGGAAAAATTAAGGTTTGAAAATAATTTGGAAAACAAAAACTGAACATAAGTCGTAATGCCAAGATTTGACTTAAGTCAGAATACACCCAATTCCCAACCTAATTCGGAATCAAGAATCCCACACACAAGTCGGAATGTGTAACCTTTACCTAGTTCGGAATCCAAAGTTTCAACTTAATTCGAGATAAGAATGCTGCACATAGTTCGGAATATGAGTCTCACATGTAATTCGGAATCTACAATCCTTGACACAATTCGGAATCCGTTTCTCACAACTAATTCGGAATATAGTGTTAGACCTAGTTCGGAATGTATGTCGAATGCAATTCGGGATTCATGAGTCTCTTAATTCGGGAAACAAGATCCGATTCCTAATTCGGAATCCCTATTACCCACCTAATTCGGAATAGTGATACTGCACTCAATTCGGGAAGTGTATTCCTGAAGCAATTCGGGAAAAACAATTTGGTACTCAATTCGGGAAATGATAATACACGTAATTTGGGAAGTCTGGTTTACACCTAAGTCGGAATTTAGTGTAATGTTTTTTGAGGTAAATGGAGTTTAGCATACAAGTCGGAATGTAGTATTATATTTTGGAGGGAAAAATAAAAGCTAAGTCTGAATACCAGTTTACATCTAGTTCGGGAAAATGGTTTGCACATAAGTCTGAATAATAGGGTTTAGACAATCCGAATTAACACAAATAAGAAAAAATCACAATAAGCACTTACCAAAACTTTTACCAAATTAATTTTTAGAAAAAGCTAATAAGACACAATTTAAAAACTTTTAAACACACTAAATAAGCAAAAATTTAAAATCAACTTTTTATAAAATATTAATCTACCAAAATCAACTTATTTAAAAACTAATAAACATAAAAATTAAGCAATAAGCACAATAATCTAAAAACCTCAAACACACCAAATCAATAAGCACAATCCAATAAGCAAATCAATCACATCATCAACAAAATTAAACCAACTACATGATTAATTAAGCAAAAACAATAGATTATGATTAAGAAAGGTAGAATGAGAATTTATTAAAAAGCTTGATTATATTAAAGATTGAGATCAAAGATTACAAGATGAAGGTTTAATAAGCTTGAAAGAAAACTAGAGAGAAGAAAAATAAAACACACTTAATTACCTACTAAAATTAAAGACTAAAAATTAACTAACTCCTTAATGACTATTTTCTAAACTATATATATGGGAGGTGGAAGGTGTTTGTTTCTTCCTCTTTTCTTCTTGTCTTCTCGTCTTTTAAGTAACTCGACTTTCTAGACTTTGTCTCGGGATTAGTCGAATGACAACTTGAACTTGGTTCTTCAACTTTGTTAAACTTCCGTCTTTAGACTTTTTCTTCGATAAATCTTCAGAATAGGCCTTTGACTTCCGTTCTTCTTGCACTTTTGTCCTTTTGACTTCGTCTTTTGTCTTTTTTCTTCGATAAAAGCCCGTGAAAGCCCGTGTTTTCTTTCTTTTTCATAATTTTATCCTGAAACACAATAAAAACACAAATCACGCATAATTTCGACTTTTACGACATAAAATACACGTTTTGGTCTTTATTATTGGAAATAAGTGGTAAAAGGATAAGTGTTTTCACACTTATTAAATCCCCTACACTTGACCATTGCAATGCCCTCATGCAATGCATTAATTTCAAAGCACGGTTTACATTTTTCATCATAAATAACCTACCTTGTCCTTTATTGAATATTAAACACTAAGGAAACTAAAAAGATAGAAATATATACAAAACAAGTAAAGAAATCAAAGACTTACATTAGAGCTTAGGCATGTCATGAATGATTATCACCCTCAAGTTTCACATTCCCCACACCAAGCTTATAAACGAGATCATTGTTATTATAAGTTAGTAAACTAACACGAACTCATGTGGCCCAATTATTCACTTAGACTCCCTTATTCCTAGGTGTATCTCTTATATTTTATGATTGTCTTGAATGATCACGAGGATGCATTGTTTGACTTATATCGATAGTTTATTTAGGCCGAAAATAAAGTGGGACGATTTAATAAATAGTTAGCTAAAGGACAAAATCTTTTAAAACTGCTTCTTGGGACCTATTAAAGTTCATATCTTGGCATAACTCGCTTCACGATTAGAGACCTTTCTCGGACCGATATTTAGCAGCGACTTCATACTTCGAATCTTGAGAGACGTTCTTGAATTATGGTCTTCTCTTCATAATAGTAATTTCTTCACTTGAAGTTTTTGAGAGATTCTTCATACTTGGACCACGACTTCTTCATTTTTCTCCAATCTTTATTTTGGATTTTGATATACAACGATCCGCCTCCTTTTAGGACTTAGATCTATTTATCCTCATACCTTGCTAGGGTATTTTCGGATAGACTTCTCCATGATCTTTTGGGGAGTATTTGCTTTTCGTCGTGTGTCTCGATCCTTCACATTGACTTTTGATAAATGATTCTTCACATCACTTTTGATCTTTAGCAACAAAATGTATCCCTCATGCCTTGTTAGGGCCTTTTCGGACTCGCCAATCTTCGCATCCCGCTTCAATAAGTTATGCCTTGGCTATGAACTCTAATTAATACCGAGCAACTTTTAAACGATCTTGGGCTAGAAGCTAAGTAACTTTTCAAATCGTACAACCTTATTTATTGTAATTAAATTATTAACAAGCGATGGGAGAAAAAGCTCATAATCAACTTACATAAATTTATGAAAGAATACCAAACTTATAATTGACTATATCATCTCTCGTTCTCCATAATTTAAAATCTCAAGGAATGAGACTCGTGAATGCTTAGCCAATTAAATCAAAGTTTTGGGTTTTCAAGTCATCTATAGGATTGCATCTTCTTAGACTTTTTCAAGTTTAGAATTTGCATTTTAAAGTTCCCTTGATAAACGACTTTCTAGGATCAATTATAGGAACTTGCGAAAAGTTCTTGTTCTTAACCCGTAAGAGTTAAGACTTTCGCGTTTTAAAGTCCCCTATATAAAAGCCTAGCAAAACTTGACTTAAACACGTTAAGGATACTAGCTAGAGTAAACTTTGATAAGTAAACTCGGGTTGAGTCGAAAGATTCATAACGTTGGAAAAATTAAAACCATTTTATTCAAAAAAAATTCTAGTAAAGGAAGTAAATAACGATAACAAAGGAAAATACTACTATACTACTAGGCCAAAATAGATTAAAAATTTTGAAAAATGTCGAAAAATCAAATTTTCTGGTTAAAATGAGGACAAATTCATGGAAAAACCCACTTAGAAGTCCCCCTACACTTGATATAAACATTGTCCTCAATGTTTAAGCATGTGGGAGTAAACTCCCCTACACTTAGGACATTGTGCACGTTGTTTAAATCTTGCTAAGGAAGAGACACTATAGTGATTTCAATGTGAACATATAAGATATGAAATATTGAATCACGACAGTTTAGGATAGAACCGGGAAGACGGGAACACGGGATCATGGGTCGTCAAATATCATCAAAAGTGCTCTTTGAAGCTTTAATCCCTGCACATCATAAGAAACAAGACAACAAACCCTATGTAGCTCCCCCATAAACTTATAATGAAAACGGGTAAAAAGGATAGATCAAGGGGTTGCCTCCTGAGAAGCGCTTGTTTTTTTTAACCGAGTCACGAGCCTGACTCGACCCAGAACTAATTCAAGGGAAACGTGGCGAGGGATGGAATCATCTCATGAGAGATGTCCTCACCAAAGTACAACTTCACACGCTGGCCATTCACTTTGAAATTTGGCCCATTTGGTTGAGAAAGCTCAATGGTGCCATATGGGAAGACTTTGGCGACGGTGAATGGACCAGATCAACTGTAAAACCCGCATGCTTTTACCATGCATAGTACCCTTAGGATCGTACGTACTAGTTAAAAATTTCCTAATATAGCATGATTACGATTACGTGTTAGGAGTTTACGTATTACGTACGTGTTAGAACAGGATAAGTATTTACTATGCACGACCACGTAATAATAATTTAACAACAATTAGTCACGAACATGCGATCATGAAATCATGAACGTAATTAAAACACGAACTATTATTAATTACGTATATATATTTATTACGAGCGTAATTAAATATATTAGATCACGGTATTTACGTAACGAGAACAATTAAAACACGAACATAAATAAACACAAACGAGTAACTAAATAACGAGACACGGAAAAAGGTACGGGAACCCCATGAGGGGTCCCTACCCGCGGCCAAACAAGGACAATGGGCCAAGCCCATTGTCAATTTTTACTAAAAGGGGGTTAATTAATTTTTCACTACTCAAAAATAAATTACAGAAGATTTTTAAGAAAAACCTAAAAACCCTCCTAACTCCTTCTCTTTGTGCCGCCATCCATAAATCACCATACAAGGTGATTTGTTGATCTTTGATCTTGAAGAATTGGTGATTGATCGTGTTTGTTCTTCGTTCTCTTGATCCACAAATTTGGTAAAACCTTTTTAAACCTTTTCTTTTAATTTAATCTTTTTATTAATTATGAACATGTGATGTTTTTATAAAAACATAATAATTAATCATAGATCTAACATGTTTTGATGATTAATTAAATCAAAGAGTCGTTTTAAGGGGTGTTTTGCTTTGGCCGCCGGCTTCACCGAGCCCAAAAGGGGTCTCGGCTTGCCAAGCCGACCACCACCAAGACCTTATGGTCTTGGTTGGTGCGTGTGGGTCCCACGGCAGCAAGGGGAAACACGGGGTACCCCGGGTTGGTTCGGGGTACGGTGTCGATTCATGTCCGGTTCATGTTTTTAAGCTTAGATCCGGTTCATGGTGTATGTTAGTTTTTATTTATGTTATGAACTTATGTTAAAATTAAATTAATAAAAGATGTGATTAATTTAATAACATGACTTAGGTTATTTAATTATTAATGATCATGAAATTATTTTAACCTAAGTATTAATATTTAAGACTTATAATTAATTAATTATTTTAAAAACCATGGATATAATTAATTAATTAACATGACTTAGGTTATATTATTAATATATAATAATACATATTTTAACCTAAGTATTTAACTTATTTAATTAAAAACATGTTATACTTTAATTAAATATTATAACCTATAGTTTAATTAAATTACATAAAATAATTATTAAACTATACAATATATCATATGACTTAGAAAATAATCATGAAAACACTTAGGCTATTATACTTAGCTTATTTAACCAGCTTATTTCTAATTATGGAAACTTTCTATTTTTAGAAACTTAATTAAATAAGGCAGCTAATCTATTTAAGGAAACCAGCTATTTTTAGAAACTTAATAAATAAGGCAGCTAATCTATTTAAGGAAACCAGCTATTTTTAGAAACTTATTTATTTAAGGCAGCTAATCTATTTATGGAAACTTATTTAATTAAGGCAGCTAATCTATTTATGGAAACTTTCTATTTTTAGAAACTTATCTATTTTAAGCAGTAAATCTATTTTTGGAAACTTTCTATTTTTGGAAACTTTCTATTTTTAGAAAGTTTCTATTTTTGGAAACTTTCTATTTTTAGAAACTTTCTATTTTAGGAAACCTGCTATTTTTGGAAAGTTACTTATTATTACACAGTAAGTATAATAACACATGAAATACCAGAAATACTTAATCAAATTAAACAGAATATAAGATTTAATACAGTTTAAGGCTTTAAACAGTAAAACATAGTAAGAACACATAAAATAAGCTAAGACATGACATAAAACCAGCTACGTATTTAGTAAGAAGATACTTATTTCATGTACGTATTTATGTAGCACTAGTGATTCGAGAGTAGGATTCTCGCAGTTCGTCTTTCTCGTTCACTGGACATAAGGTACGGATTCCAGTCCTTTTAGTATGGACATTCTTTCCTTATTTAGGATTCCCCGTATGCAGCCAACTGTTTTCCCGTAGTATAAGTTATGAGTTTGATTGCTTATGTTTAATTAAGATTACCTATAGCCATATACATGCATGACCAGCTTCACCTAGTTATGGAGGTACCATAACCATAACATTAGAGGCACTGATGTTATGACTTCACCACGGCGGAGTGATTGCTCGTGGCGTCCCTTCAGTTTTTGGCCATTTATTTATATTTATCATGTGGGGCGTATGGGTGCATCCTAGTTACATGTTTTTAATCAGGATTACATGGTGAATGTGGTGTGTGCCTTGCATCCTTCACAAGGAGTTGATCCCTCCTACCCAAAAACTAGTATATTAAATTAGAGGCAGCCCCTCTAATTTGCATGATGAGGTCACCCCTCCAATTATTCATGCACGGTGGATTTTCATGACCTATATTGGCTAATGGTAAAATATGACAAACAGTTTTTTAAGATAAACATAAGACTTTCAAACTATAAACCAGTTTTATTAAGACTTAACCAGGTTACTCGGGACTTAGTTTTCTTCCGCTTTTATTATGTTATATGCTATCCTATTCATGCTTTATTGTACATCCGTGCACTGAGCGTATTGCTCACCCGTTTTCCTTTTCTATGTTCCCAAAACGGCAGGTACTCAGGGACGCTCGTAGACACTAAGAGTACGTGCATATGGACTGGAAGCTGTTTAGCCTTCTTTACATTATGCATTTCCTTTCTTTTGATACTTATGCCTTGGACATTGTTTAGTCCTTTCCTTTATTATACTATGTTTGTGTGTGATGAGCTTTACTTTTGGACTACCGATGTTTGATTCCGGTATTTTCCTTTTTATGGTCAAGTAATGTTTAGACATTTTACCTTGTATGCTTTGATGACACGCCATAATTACTGTGATATTTCCATTTCCAAAATGGGGTGTTACAATTATGGTATCAGAGCCAAGGCTTCGACCTGTAGGCTCTCAAAAATGACCTGTGATTAGTGGGTAGTCACTACGGTCTTCCTAGAACTGACAGTTGTTTTCATGCATTCATCATTTTTAAGCATACATATACATGTCATTGTTACAGGGTTTTTGACTAAGTAATGGTTGGTACAGGACTGGCCCTATTTAGTCGCATGTGTTTTATCGAAACTTTTAGATTTGGGACCGACCCATAGGCGTCCCCTCGCTATGTATTTTGTTTTGGGTGAAATGACCAGAGGCGTTCACTCTCGAGCATACAAAAGTTTTCATAAAACTGCATCATGCATTCATACACAAAATTTTCTTGCATAAAATTTTTCTCGTGAAATTTTAGTATAAATTTTTTTTTTCATGTATATATTTATATTTTATGTTTTGATCTGTTTAATCATACGTTTTATGTCATACTGTCAGATGGAAAACGCAAACAATATCTGGGCAATATTTGCAGCTGCTGATGTAGAGATGCAAGACGCTCTTATTCATAACGACGGTTATCCTCCACCGCCTAACATCTTTCCCATGGAAGGAAGGAATTGGCTCATGAGGGAATACTATAGCCTCAGACAGCGACCTGACATAGACAACAATGACTTCATGCAGCGTTTCCTTCGCTATACTGGTGTCCTGAGAACAGCTGCGGGCACCACTGAAGAACAAACAATACATTTTCGTTGGGATCTTAATCCAAGGATTGCAAATAACTTATCAGGTGCTCTGTTGGATACGGTAGCACAGGTAGCCGATGCAGCACGTAGACTGGAGATACTGCAAGAGGGAGATGAGTTCGGGGAAGCTGAAATACCCGACAAGAGGTAAACATTCGTATTCAAGCGGTGACCAATCCGTATACTTTCCATATGTCAATAACTCATCTCTTTAACTGTATCTTCCAGGCAGAAAACTGGGGACCGGTCTCAGCCGGCTACTCAGCAGCAGCCTCATCAGCCCAAGGGAAACGGTCAGACTAACGACCGTTCTGCTACGGATAGGCGTGGCGGTAATGACAATTACCGTAACAATACCGGGCACTCCAGTAGCAGCAGGTCCTAATACTTACGAAATTCCTTATGTTTTATGTTATAACTCATATTCTGACACTTTATCAAACTTCTACCAGGAACCATGGAAACGGTAGGGACCAGAACCAGAGAGGTTCGCAGCCTAGCCGTCCAGCTATCACTGGTATTCAATCTTACAATTTTCCGCTTTGTCCTTTGTACCCAACTATCATGTCTTATGTAAAATGTTTTTATCAGGTCCTCAGCCAGCCAGAGCACCTACTGGAGGATACACTCATCCTCTTTGCTCTACTTGCCACCGTAGGCACCCAGGACCATGTCGTCGTAATACTGATGCATGCTTCAAGTGTGGTCTTCCTGGCCATATTATGAAGGATTGCCGTAAGGGCGAGATAGAGGGTACATCGGGACATGCTGATACCAAGCCGCCTCCTACTGTCGGGCGTGTCTACACGAAATCTCGAGACCAGGCCAACAAGTCTACAGGTACCATCACTGGAATATTGTATATGTATGGTCGCGTTGCATGTGTTCTTTTCGATATAGGTGCTACTCACTCGGTTATTTCTACTGCTTATGCTAAGAACATTAGGATGCCTCCCTTGCCACTAGAAAATAGGCTTACTATTTACACGCCTTTGAGGGACTCTGTATTAATCACCCATGTATACCAGAGTCTTCCCCTAGAATTTGATGATAAGGTTCGACCTGTCGACGTACTTCCGCTGGACATGAATGACTTCGACATGATTTTGGGCATGGATTGGCTATCCAAGTATCATGCTACCATAGACTGTCATGCATATCGAGTTATCTTCGGTGATGTCAATGCATCAGAGTACATTCATAATGGGTTCATACCCGGACGGTCTGTACAAGTCATATCCACCCTGCAAGCGCGTGCACTACTGTCACATGGTTGCGAGGGTTACCTAGCTACGGTTCACGACCTGGATGCTGAGTCCCCATCGATTCAGGATCAACCAATAGTGTCGGAATTCCAAGACGTGTTTCCAGCAGAACTTCCGGGCATACCACCTGTACGAGAAGTGGAATTCAGTATCGAGCTGATTCCAGGAGCTGAACCAATCTCCAAGGCTCCTTATCGCATGGCTCCCATAGAGCGAAGGAGCTGAAGGATCAACTGTAGGAACTTCTTGAACGAGGTTTCATTCGACCGAGCACATCTCCATGGGGCGCACCGGTCTTGTTTGTTAAGAAGAAGGACGGCAGTATGCGTCTTTGCATAGACTATCGCGAGCTCAACAAGATTACCATTCGAAATAGGTATCCACTGCCACGTATTGACGATCTGTTTGACCAACTCCAAGGGGCCAAACACTTCTCCAATATCGATCTTAGGTCAGGCTATCATCAGCTACGGGTCAAGGAGCAGGACATTGCTAAGACTTCCTTTCGTACCCGCTATGGCCACTACGAGTTTGTAGTTATGTCATTTGGCCTGACAAATGCTCCAGCAGTGTTCATGGATCTGATGAACAGAATCTTCCATGAATTTCTGGACAAATTCGTCATTGTTTTCATCGATGACATCTTGATCTTCTCAAAGTCCAAGGAGGAACACGAAGACCATCTTCGTACAGTGCTACAGATTCTTCGCCAGAAGCAGTTGTATGCTAAATTCTCCAAGTGTGAGTTCTGGTTAGACAAGGTGGCATTCTTAGGTCACATTGTATCAGCAGAAGGAATCACTATGGATCCAGCGAAGGTTGAGGCTATTACTAAGTGGCCAAGGCCGACATCAGCGACGGAAGTCCGCAGTTTCTTAGGCTTAGCTGGCTATTACCGTAGGTTCGTGGAGAACTTTTCCCGCCTAGCACTACCATTGACCAAACTGATGCGGAAAGGGGAGAAATTCATCTGGACTGAAGATCGAGAGAAGAGCTTTGAAGACCTGAAGTAGAAGCTAGTATTTGCACCTATTCTTGCTCTACCATCTGGTACGGGTGGATTTCAAATCTACAGCGATGCATCGGGGAAGGGACTTGGTTGTGTTCTCATGCAACATGGGAAAGTGATCGCGTACGCTTCACGGCAGCTTAAGCCTTATGAAGAAAATTACCCCACGCACGATATGGAACTTGCTGTAGTCGTGTTTGCATTGAAGATATGGAGGCACTACTTATATGGAGAATCATGTGACATCTTCACGGACCAAAAGAGTTTGAAGTATATCTTCACTCAGCGTGAATTGAACATGAGGCAGAGGAGATGGTTAGAGCTGTTGAAGGATTATGACATTTATCTACAGTATCATCCCGGAAAGGCAAATGTAGTAGCAGATGCTCTTAGCAGGAAGTCCAGAATGATCAACGGCATTAAAATCGAAGAGGAAATCATCAGAGACTTGGAGAGACTAGACATCGACATCATGGTACGTGGACAGCACGGTTAGTGGGCTAATCTTAGAGTAGAACCCGAGTTACTATCTAAGATCAAGGAAGCTCAGAAGGATGACGGAGAAATCTGGGCGATACTATAGAATTTGGAGAAGCAGACAGAATTCAGAGTAGATGCAGATGGTATCGTATGGCAGGGCACTAGACTTTGTGTTCCTGATGACCAAGAACTTCGGGAAGCTTTGTTAGCTGAAGCTCATAGCTCCCCATTCTCAATACATCCTGGTTCGACTAAAATGTACCATGACATCAAACAGTACTTTTGGTGGAGTGGAATGAAACAGGATGTGGCCACTTACGTCTCCAAATGTCTTACCTGTCAGCAGGTTAAGATCGAGCATCAGCGATCTTGCGGTCTCCTTCAACCGTTAGATATTCCAGAGTGGAAGTGGGACAAAATCACCATGGATTTTGTTACCGGTCTTCCGCCTACCAAAAGAAAGCACGATGAAATTTGGGTTATCGTTGATCGACTTACCAAATCAGCTCATTTCTTAGTGATCCGCAAGGAAGATCCGGTAAGTAAACTCGCAGATACGTATAGACGAGAGATCATGAGACTCCACGGTGCACCATCCAGCATCGTCTCGGACAGAGATCCTCGATTCACTTCGCGCTTTTGGAAAAGTCTGCAGAAAGCTTGGGGTACAAAACTTAAGCTTAGCACGGCTTTTCATCCTCAAACGGACGGACAGTTGGAGCGAACCATTCAGACATTGGAGGATATGTTGAGGTCATGTGCGTTGGAATTGACGGGTGATTGGGACGAATACATCTGTTTGGTGGAGTTTGCATACAACAACAGCTGGCACGCAAGCATCAAATGTGCTCCATTTCAGATGTTATATGGCAGAAAGTGTCGCGCCCCAATCTGCTAGGATCAGGTTGGCGCGCGAACACTCGAAGGACCAGAAATCATAGAGATGACCAATGAGAAGATCGCAGTAGCTAAGCAGAAAATTCAGGAGGCACGGTCACGTCAGAAGAGTTACGCCGATAAGCATCGTAGGAATTTACACTTTAACGTAGGAGATCACGTCTTCCTTAAGGTTTCGCCGGCACGTGGTGTTAGACGCTTCGGGATTAAAGGGAAGCTCAGTCCTCGTTTCATCGGACCGTTTGATATCATTGAACGAGTCGGTGAAGTATCTTACCGATTGGCGTTACCTCCGCAGCTATCGCATGTGCACAATGTGTTTCATGTGTCCTTACTCAGAGGGTACCAATATCATCCCCTTCACATGGTTCAGTATCCACTAGAACAGATACGTGAAGATCTCACTTTTATAGAAGAACCCGAACGAGTTCTTGACAGACAAGAACTAGTCATGAGAAAGAAGACGATTCCATTCGTCAAAATTCTATGGAGGGATCATACCGAGTGGGAAGCCACTTGGGAAATGGAGGAGTCTATCCGGGCTTCTTACCCTCATTTCATATTTTGAATTCGGGTATGTTCTTCTTTTCCAGTTTACTTTATCTATAATTCGGGGACGAATTATTCTTTTTAGGGGGGAAGAGTTGTAAAATCCGCATGCTTTTACCATGCATAGTACCCTTAGGATCGTACGTACTAGTTAAAACTTTCCTAATATAGCATGATTACGATTACGTGTTAGGAGTTTACGTATTACGTACGTGTTAGAACACGATAAGTATTTACTATGCACGACCGCGTAATAATTATTTAACAACAATTAGTCACGAACATGCGATCATGAAATCATGAACGTAATTAAAACACGAACTATTATTAATTACGTATATGTATTTATTACGAGCGTAATTAAATATAATAGATCACGGTATTTACGTAACGAGAACAATTAAAACACGAACATAAATAAACACAAACGAGTAACTAAATAACGAGACACGGAAAAAGGTACGGGAACCCCATGAGGGGTCCCTACCCGCGGCCAAACAAGGACAATGGGCCAAGCCCATTGTCAATTTTTACTAAAAGGGGGTTAATTAATTTTTCACTACTCAAATATAACTTACAGAAGATTTTAAAGAACAACCTAAAAACCCTCCTTCCTCCTTCTCTTTGTGCCGCCACCCATAAATCACCATACAAGGTGATTTGTTGATCTTTGATCTTGAAGAATTGGTGATTGATCGTGTTTGTTCTTCGTTCTCTTGATCCACGAATTCGGTAAAACCTTTTTAAACCTTTTCTTTTAATTTAATCTTTTTATTAATTATGAACATGTGATGTTTTTATAAAAACATAATAATTAATCATAGATCTAACATGTTTTGATGATTAATTAAATCAAAGGGTCGTTTTAAGGGGTGTTTTGCTTTGGCCGCCGGCTTCACCGAGCCCAAAAGGGGTCTCGGCTTGCCAAGCCGACCACCACCAATACCTTATGGTCTTGGTTGCTGCGTGTGGGTCCCACGGCAGCAAGGGGAAACACGGGGTACCCCGGGTTGGTTCGGGGTACGGTGTCGATTCATGTCCGGTTCATGTTTTTAAGCTTAGATCCGGTTCATGGTGTATGTTAGTTTTTTTTATGTTATGAACTTATGTTAAAATTAAATTAATAAAAGATGTGATTAATTTAATAACATGACTTAGGTTATTTAATTATTAATGATCATGAAATTATTTTAACCTAAGTATTAATATTTAAGACTTATAATTAATTAATTATTTTAAAAACCATGGATATAATTAATTAATTAACATGACTTAGGTTATATTATTAATATATAATAATACATATTTTAACCTAAGTATTTAATTTATTTAATTAAAAACATGTTATACTTTAATTAAATATTATAACCTATAGTTTAATTAAATTACATGAAATAATTATTAAACTATACAATATATCATATGACTTAGAAAATAATCATGAAACACTTAGGCTAATATACTTAGCTTATTTAACCAGCTTATTTCTAATTATGAAAACTTTCTATTTTTAGAAACTTAATTAAATAAGGCAGCTAATCTATTTAAGGAAACCAGCTATTTTTAGAAACTTAATTAAATAAGGCAACTAATCTTTTTAAGGAAACCAGCTATTTTTGGAAACTTGTTTATTTAAGGCAGCTAATCTATTTATGGAAACTTATTTAATTAAGGCAGCTAATCTATTTATGGAAACTTTCTATTTTTAGAAACTTATCTATTTTAAGCAGTAAATCTATTTTTGGAAACTTTCTATTTTTGGAAACTTTCTATTTTTGGAAACTTTCTATTTTAGAAAACCTGCTATTTTTGGAAAGTTACTTATTATTACACAGTAAGTATAATAACACATGAAATACCAGAAATACTTAATCTGATTAAACAGAATATAAGATTTAATACAGTTTAAGGCTTTAAACAGTAAAACATAGTAAGAACACATAAAATAAGCTAAGACATGACATAAAACCAGCTACGTATTTAGTAAGCAGATACTTATTTCATGTACGTATTTATGTAGCACTAGTGATTCGAGAGTATGATTCTCGCAGTTCGTCTTTCTCGTTCACTGGACATAAGGTACGGATTCCCGTCCTTTCAGTATGGACATTCTTTCCTTATTTAGGATTCCCCGTATGCAGCCAACTGTTTTCCCGTAGTATAAGTTATGAGTTTGATTGCTTATGTTTAATTAAGATTACCTATAGCCATATACATGCATGACCAGTTTCACCTAGTTATGGAGGTACCATAACCATAACATTAGAGGCACTGATGTTATGACTTCACCATGGCGAGTGATTGCTCGTGGCGTCCCTTCAGTTTTTGGCCATTTATTTATATTTATCATGTGGGGCGTATGGGTGCATCCTAGTTACATGTTTTTAATCAGGATTACATGGTGAATGTGGTGTGTGCCTTGCATCCTTCACAAAGAGCTGATCCCTCCTACCCAAAAACCAGTATATTAAATTAGAGGCAACCCCTCTAATTTGCATGATGAGGTCACCCCTCCAATTATTCATGCACGGTGGATTTTCATGACCTATATTGGCTAATGGTAAAATATGACAAACAGTTTTTTTAGATAAACATAAGACTTTCAAACTATAAACCAGTTTTATTAAGACTTAACCAGGTTACTCGGGACTTAGTTTTCTTCCGCTGTTATTATGTTATATGCTATCCTATTCATGCTTTATTGTACATCCGTGCACTGAGCGTATTGCTCAGCCGTTTTCCTTTTCTATGTTCCCAAAACGGCAGGTACTCAGGGACGCTCGTAGACACTAAGAGTACGTGCATATGGACTGGAAGCTGTCTAGCCTTCTTTACATTAGGCATTTCCTTTCTTTTGATACTTATGCCTTGGACATTGTTTAGTCCTTTCCTTTATTATACTATGTTTGTGTGTGATGAGCTTTACTTTTGGAATACCGATGTTTGATTCCGGTATTTTCCTTTTTATGGTCAATTAATGTTTAGACATTTTAACTTGTATGCTTTGATGACACGCCATAATTACTATGATATTTCCATTTCCAAAATGGGGTTTTACATCAACGGCTCTTAAGCTTGCCAGGAAAGACTTTCAACCGAGAGTTAAAGAGTAAAACTTGATCACCTACGTGAAACTCTCGGTTCTTAATCCTCGAATCATGAATGAGATTGGTTTTCTCCTTGTAGATCAATGAATTCTCATAAGCTTCGTTCCTCAGTTCATTAAGCTCGTTGAGTTAAATCTTCCTAAGGTCATCGGCTTTGTTGATATCAAAATTAGCCCACTTCAAGGCCCAATAAGCCTTATGCTCCAACTCAATAGGTAGGTGGCATGCCTTCCCGTACACAAGACTATATGGAGTGCAACCAATAGGTGTCTTATATGTGGTACAGAAAGCCCACAAAGCATCATCTAACTTATAGGCCCACGAGGCACGATGCTCTCCCACAGTTTGCTCTAATATTCTCTTCAGTCCACGATTAGAAAGTTCACAACCACCCTTGCATTGTTAGTAGGTAAAGCCTTTGCTTCAACCCATTTTGATACGTAGTCAACGGCTACGAGGATGTACTTGTTCCCTTTGGATGATGGAAATGGCCCCATAAAGTCGATGCCCCATACGTCAAAGATTTCACATTCTTGGATGAAATTTTGAGGCATCTCATATTTATGTGTGATCTTGCCTTGTCGTTGGCAAGCATCACAATGCTTAACCATTTCGTGTGCATCACGATAAATGGTGGGCCAATAAAATCCAAAGTCGAAAACTTTCTGCGCGGTGTAATTGGGACCAAAGTGACCACCGGTGGGTCCTTTATGGCAAGCTTCTAGGATTAATAAAGCTTCCGGCCCATCAACACACCGACGAATGACAAGATCCGCACATTGTTTGAAAAGGTAAGGGTTGTCCCAAAAATAGTGCTTAATGTCTTTAAAGAACATTTTCTTTTGTTGGGACGTTAAATCTTCCATGAGAATTCCACCCGCCAAATAGTTTGCAATGTCCGCAAACCATGGGGTTTCATCAAGATTGGAGTTAATAGACATCAAGGCTTCAAGGGGAAAGGAGTCATTAATCTCTTGATTTGGGAGCTCCCCTTGATAAGGATCCTCGAGTCTACTAAGATGATCCGCGACTAGGTTTTCCGCTCCCTTTTTATCACGAATTTCGATTTTAAATTCTTGTAGGAGAAAAACCCAACAAAGAAGTATTGGCTTGGAATCTTGTTTAGTTAACAAGTACTTCAACGCTGAATGGTCGGTATAGAAAATGGTGGTGGAAAGGACAAGATAGGGGCGAAATTTTTCAAAAGCATACACTACAGCTAAAAGCTCTTTTTCAGTAGTGGTATAATGCAATTGAGCCCCCGTCATTGTCTTTCTAGCATAATGGATTGGTTGGAAGTGTTTGTTCACTCTTTATCCCAAAACCGCTCCAATACCAAAGTCGCTAGCATCACACATCAATTCAAAAGGTAACTCCCAATTAGGGGTAACCAAGACCGGTGCCTTAGTTAATTTATCCTTAAGAAGATTGAAAGATTCGATACACTCTTTAGAAAAGATAGAAGGAGTATCCTTTTCCAAGAGGTGGGTCATCGGGCGAGCGATTTTAGAAAAATCTTGAATGAAGCGACGATAGAAGCCCGCATGACCAAGAAAACTTCTCACACCCTTCACGGTTGAAGGAGGAGGTAATTTAGCAATCACATCGACTTTAGCGGTCAACTTCAATACTGGCTTTAGAAATTTTATGACCAAGAACAAACCTTCTTTTACCATGAAATGGCATTTTTCCCAATTAAGAACGAGACGAGTGTCTTCACACCGTTTGAGCATACGTTCTAAATTGTCAAGGCAAGTAGAGAAAGAATCACCATAGACCGAGAAATCATCCATAAAGGCTTCCATAGTTTCTTCAACCATGTCATGGAAGATAGCCATCATACACCTTTGGAAAGTCCCGGGAGCATTGCATAAGCCGAAAGGCATTCTTTTGTAAGCAAATATTCCATAAGGACAAGTGAATGTGGTTTTCTCTTGGTCTTTTGGATCGATGGGAATTTGCACCGTCTAAGAAGCAATAGTAGTCATTACCCGCTAATCGCTCGAGCATTTGATCCATGAAAACAAGAGGGAAATGATCCTTGCGAGTGGCATCATTGAGCTTGCGATAGTCTATGCAAACGCGCCAACCCGTGACAAGTCGAGTAGGAATCAACTTGTTGTTTTCATTGGGAACAATGGTTATTCCGCCTTTCTTAGGCACACAATGGACGGGACTAACCCATGGCGAATCCGAAATAGGGTAAATCATTCCGGAATCTAGAAGTTTGATAACCTCTTTCTTGATGACTTTATGAATTTTAGGATTAACCCTTACTTGTCTTTGGATTGCGGGTTTAAAGTCATCTTCCATGAGAATTTTATGAGTACAAAAGTTCGGATCAATTCCGCGGATATCGGAAATTTTCCAAGCAATTGCTTGCTTATGATTCTTTAGCACATCGATAAGTCGAGATTTTTCATCTTCTTTCAAGTCCTTTGCAATGATGACCGGTAACTTCTGATTGTCTTCCAGGAAAACGTATTTGAGATGAGACGGTAAATCCTTAAGCTCTAAATCCGGAGGATTGTTGATGGAAGGT
Source organism: Glebionis coronaria (assembly GCA_025667525.1). NCBI lineage: Eukaryota > Viridiplantae > Streptophyta > Magnoliopsida > Asterales > Asteraceae > Glebionis > Glebionis coronaria. The sequence goes on along the minus strand of CM046881.1, from coordinate 242,306,453 downwards.
TTAGTCAAATTCGGATCATCGATTGTAACTTCCTTAGGAGAAGGTGGAGAAATATGGTCCTCATTGAGAAGTTTCTCAATGGTACGAATTTCTTCTTCCCAATCGGTAGGAGAATCGTCATGTTTTAAGTCCACATCCCCTAAAGTTGATTCAAATTCTTTCAAAAGGAAATCACTTTCTCTAAATGGAGTTAGGGAGGGAGCAATAGAGGCAACGGTCTCAACAATGGGTAGAGAAGAAGAATCACTTTTACAAGTGTCTTTGAAATGCTCTTCACAAGCCTCATCAAGTACGTCAATGAAATTAACGCTCTCGTGTTCATAAGGTTGCTTACAAAGTTTACCCATGTTGAAAACGATTTTATCGTCACCAACTCTCATGATTAATTCGCCCGCGACTACATCAATGAGAGTGCGACCGGTCCTCAAGAATGGACGTCCAACGATTAATGGAACACGGGGTCCATCTCGTAGTTAATGACAACAAAATCCGCCGGAAAGGTGAATTTGTCGACACCAACGAAGACATCTTCGGCTATCCCCACCGGATAAGCAATCGTACGGTTAGCTAATTCCAATGTCATTCGTGTGGGGACTAGCTCGGGTAGATATGATTGTTTCCAAACACTTAATGGCATTAAGTTGATACTAACACCTAGATCGGCTAGGGCCATACAATTCTCTACCCCGGGGAAGTTGCAAGGAATGAGAAAGCGACCCGGATCACCAAGTTTGGTTGGTAATTTCCTTAAGAGAACGGCGGAGAAATTCTCATTAAGTTGGGTCTGAGCAATATCAAGAAGCTTTTCCTTATCACTATGAAGATCTTTAAACATTTTCGCATACTTCGGCATGTGAGCGAGAGCCTCGGCAAAGGAGATGTTGAAATTCAATTGTTTAATCATTTTAAGAAAGTTCGAAACTTGAATATCATCCTTGTTCTTCAACTTCTCTTTCCTCAACCTTGAAGGGTAAGGTATATCGGGTTGAGATGAAGGCTTTGGAATGGAATTCTCACTCACATCCTTGGGTGGTGGAGGGGTAGAAGTGGAAGGTGTAGGAATCGGTGAAGGGGACTCGTTTTCCTTTGTCATAATCACCGGTGTAGGTGTAGGAATCTCTGGTTCCTTTAAACCTTTTCCACTTCGAGTGGTGATTGCTTTCATCTACCCTCTTGGATTAGCAACGGTGTTACTCGGAAGAGAACCCTAACCAGAGGTTTGATTACTTGTGAAGAAACTAGCCATCATATCCCTTAAGTGATTCGTTTGACTGCTTAAAGAGTTTCGCATATCGGCTCTAAGATCATTCCATTGTTTCGCCATATCCCCTTTCAAGTTGATGATTTGACTCTGAAGATTCTTCACTAGCACTTCATTAGTCCTCATGTAAGTTTCAACCTCGTGATTAAATGTTGTGGGTTGGTTGGAAGGAGGAGCATGGTAGGCAGGTGGTTGATAAGTGGGTTGTTGGTAAACTTGATTATTTCCTTGAGGTGGATATGGGTTTCTTTGGGTATGATATTGATTAGGAGCTCGAGTTTGGTTTTGATTGTTGCGATTGAAATTGTTTTGGTTTTGAGGAGGAAAACCGGGTGGTGAAAGGAAGTTGTTTGAACGATAACTGAGCAAATTGCGGTCAACTTGAGGACGAGCTGGATAGCCTCCCGTAGAAAAGTTACCGTTAGCGGCATACACATTTTCCGGATTGTCATGAGTAGAAGGACAATCGGTGTATGAATGAGAACCCCCGCAAATCTCACAAGAAGTTGCTACAGCTTTGGCTTGTTGAAATTGGTTTGTAGCCATGGTTAAGAAGTTTTTGTTCATCTCGGCTATTTGGCGGGTAAGTTCGGTTATCTCGGGGTTTGATGAAGTAGAAGAAACATTGTCCCTCGGGTTATTCCTTAAAGATGCGGATGAATCCCAGTTTTTGTGGTGAGTGGTCATGTTCTCTATAAGCTCTCTACACTCCTCAGGTCTTCTCTTCATGAATGTACCACCGACGACAGCATTAATCGTATCACGATCACGAAAAGTTAAACCGTTGTAGAAAGTATCAATCAAAGTAACGGGGAGCATGTTGTGGTTCGGACAACGGTCGATCAAGACATTATAACGTTCCCAAGCATCAAAAAGCGACTCATCAGGTTCTTGAGTGAAACCACTGATTTGATTGCGAAGACTAGTGACCATGGATGGTGGAAGTAGCGCGACAAAAAATTTTAAGTCATGTCATTCCATGTATGAATTGAGTTTTTGGGAAGACGATCAAACCATTTTTCGGCATGGTGGGATAAAGTGTGTGGAAAGAGGTGAAGGCGAAGAAAATCCATGGAAACACCGGGTAATCCGCGAAATGGACAAGCGTTTTGAACTTGTTGGATCATGTGATGCTTCAACGAAAATTCAGGAGCCGTGATTTGCATCGGCGCAATCGGTCCTCCGCGTCCGTTTATTGTCGGTTGACATAACTCCTCCATCATTCGAAGATCGGGTGGAGGAACATGGTTGTTGTTGTTGTTATTATTCAAACTGGGTGAGGTGGGTTGTTATTATTATTATGCGCATTAGTCATATCTAAGTCTCTAAGAGTCTCGGGCTCAGAATAAGACGTAGATCGAGTACGCATACACTAAAATGAAATAAAATATTTTTGGTTTTTATCTTTTTATTGTTTTTGGATTTTTGAAAATTTTATATTTTTAGGATTTTTTGAAAATTTTCGTGCTAGAAAATAACGTTCCCAAAAGAACGGATCCCAAAATCCAAATTTTCTAACTAAAAACCGTTAATCTTTACGAAAAGAGCCGGCAGCGGCGCCATTTAATATGATGATAAAGGCTTAGCCTATGTGTACTCAATCGTTCTCGGTATCTATTCGAATTGATCACGGTTAAAGGTGGAATTATTGGTGTTGGTCACTAAAACGGGGAGCTTGATATCTAAGTATACAAACAACATAAACATAAAAGCTATTAAAAATAAAGAAGAATGTCTAACATCGATTTCTTATCCAGAGTGAATGCTGCAGAGTAGAACTTAGTGAAAATAATAAAGGGTAATTAACTAATAAAAGTGAAAATGTAAATGTCGTTTAGTAAAAATTGAAGCTTAAAAGTTAAACTAAAAATGAGAACTTTGAAAGTAAATTTGAAACTTAAAAACTTGTAAAAATGAAAACTTTATTAAAATGTAAACTTAAAAATAATTAGGACAAAAAACTTTTAAAAATAAACTAATTAAAATTTGGCGGGAAAAATAAAAGGTTTGAAAATAATTTGGAAAACAAAAACTGAACATAAGTTGGAATGCCAAGATTTGACTTAAGTTGGAATACACCCAATTCCCAACCTAATTCGGAATCAAGAATCCCACACACAAGTCGGAATGTGTAACCTTTACCTAGTTCGGAATCCAAAGTTTCAACTTAATTCGGGATAAGAATGCTGCACATAGTTCAGAATATGAGTCACATGTAATTCGGAATCTACAATCCTTGACACAATTCGGAATCCATTTCTCACAACTAATTAGGAATATAGTGTTAGACCTAGTTCAGAATGTATGTCGAATGCAATTCAGGATTCATGAGTCTCACTCTTAATTCGGGAAACAAGATCCTATTCCTAACTCGGAATCCCTATTACCCACCTAATTCGGAATAGTGATACTGCACTCAATTCGGGAAGTGTATTCCTGAAGCAATTCGGGAAAAACAATTTGGTACTCAATTCGGGAAATGATAATACACATAATTCGGGAAGTATGGTTTACACCTAAGTCGGGATTTAGTGTAATGTTTTTGGAGGGAAATGGAGTTTAGCATACAAGTCGGAATGTAGTATTATATTTTGGAGGGAAAAATAAAAGCTAAGTCTGAATACCAGTTTGCATCTAGTTCGGGAAAAATAAGTCTGAATAATAGGGTTTAGACAATCCAAATTAACACAAACAAGCAAAAATCACAATAAGCACTTACCAAAACTTTTACCAAATTAATTTTAAGAAAAAGCTAATAAGACACAATTTAAAAACTTTTAAACACATTAAATAAGAAAAAATTTAAAATCAACTTTTTATAAAATATTAATCTACCCAAATCAACTTATTTAAAAACTAATAAACATAAAAATTAAGCAATAAGCACAATAATCTAAAAACCTCAAACACACCAAATCAATAAGCACAATCCAATAAGCAAATCAATCACACAATCAACAAAATTAAACCAACTACATGATTAATTAAGCAAAAACAATAGATTATGATTAAGAAAGGTAGAATGAGAATTTATTAAAAGCTTGATTATATTAAAGATTGAGATCAAAGATTACAAGATGAAGGTTTAATAAGCTTGAAAGAAAACTAGAGATAAGAAAAATAAAACACACTTAATTACCTACTAAAATTAAAGACTAAAATTTAACTAACTCCTTAATGACTATTTTCTAAACTATATATAGGGGAGGTGGAAGGTGTTTGTTTCTTCCTCTTTTCTTCTTGTCTTCTCGTCTTTTAAGTAACTCGACTTTCTCAACTTTGTCTCGGGATTAGTCGAATGACAACTTGAACTTGGTTCTTCGACTTTGTTAAACTTTCGTCTTAGACTTTTTCTTCGATAAATATTCAGAATAGGCCTTTGACTTCCGTTCTTCTTGCACTTTTGACCTTTTGACTTCGTCTTTTGTCTTTTTCTTTGATAAAAGCCCGTGAAAGCCCGTGTTTTCTTCCTTTTTCATAGTTTTATCCTGAAACACAATAAAAACACAAACCACACATAATTCCGACTTTTACGACATAAAATACACGTTTTGGTCTTTATTATTGGAAATAAGTGGTAAAAGGATAAGTGTTTTCACACTTATTAGAGTGTCAGAATATCATAACATAAAATAGTTAAACGTGGAAGAAGGTTAATGTAGGGACCTGTTGTTGTTCGAGTTGCTAGCGTTATTACGATAACCATCGTTACCGCCACGCCTCTCAGAACGAAAACGGTCGTTAGTCTGACCGTTTCCCTTGGATGCTTGCTGCTGATCGGCCGCAGGCTTACGGTCGTCAGTCTTCTACCTAGAATATATATATTGTTGAACAGAGGTTTATATGAATTGAATAATACTGTTGGAAATGAGATGTTTACAGTTGGTGATTGAAGATACCTCTTCACTGCTCTGTCATCACCGAACTCCTCTCGTTCCTGAAGCATCTCGAGTTTACGGGCTGCATCGGCCACCTGTGCCACTGTAGTGAAAGTAGCACAAACCAGATTGTTGGCAACTAAAGTGCGTAGTGCCCAGCAAAACTTCTCAGCCTGCTCCGCAGCAGTTCCTGCGGCTGGACCCAGAAAACCCGCTAACCGGAGAAACCTTTGCATGAATTCATTCTTGTTTTCACCAGCAATCTGCCGAATTTTGTGGTAGTCCCTCTTGAGCTTCTCTTGCTCAGCATGTAGAAAGTACTGATTAAGGAAGAGCTCCTTAAACCGGTCCCATGTCAGCTATGCAACCCAATTGTCACCACCGTTGGACTACTTGACCGATTTCCACCACTACAGCACATCACCCTCAAACTTATAGCAAGCCAGCCTTGTCTTGTAGACACCATCACAACCCATTGCATTGAAAATCTTCTCGATGTGAGAAATCTAAGCTTCAGCCTCGTTGGGGCTGTCAGTCTGTTCAAACAAACGGGGTCACTGTTTGTTGAATCTCTCCAACCAAGTCATAAGAGTAACAGGTGGAGGAGGAGGAGGGTTGTTGTGATTACCATGAGCTTGGAATTCCGCCTGAAGTTCATCCCTAATTTCATTGCGAAGTTGGCGAAGTAGGGCTTGTAGAGCTGCATTGATAGCTGCTGTCAAATCTGGAGTATTGCGATTGTTCACCATCTGACAGTTTAAAACAACAAAATGCAATATAAATTATAAATCTGAAATGAGGTAACATAAGAATGCATGAACAATGTGTAAATCAAAGAAGCAGTTTATAATTCATGAAACAATGTATAAAAATGCATGATGCAGTTTATAAAACTTTTATATGAATGAGAGTGAACGCCTATGGTCAGTTCACCCAAAACAAAAGACATGGCGCGGGGACGCCAATGGGTCGGTCCCAAAGTTAAAAGTTTAGATAAAAGCACATGCGACTAAATAGGGCCAGTCCTGTACCAACCATTACTTAGTCATAAACCTGCTATAATGATATGAATGCATGAATAAACTGAAAATGAATGAATGCATGAAAACCAACTGTCAGTTCTAGGAAGACACTAGTGACTACCCGTAAGTCACAGGTCATTTTTACAGAGCTGCAGGTCGAAACCTTGGCTCTGATACCATAATTGTAACACCCCATTTAATAGGATAGAGTGCTACAGTAAATTATAGCGTATCATCAAAGCATGCAAGGTAAATGTCTAAAAATTCATGACCATAAATATAAATACCGGAAACAATCTTCGGTAGTCTAGTAACTCACAAACAAGCGATATAAGTACTGTAAATGGAAAGTACTAAACAATGTCCAAAAGATGTAAAGTATGATAAAGTAGGAATAAATGCATAAGGTAAAAGAGGTCGGATAACTTCTAATCCGAATGCACATACTCTGAAGTTCCTACTTGCGTCCTTGGGTACCTGCCATTTAGAATCATGGAAAAGTAGACGGCTGAGCATAACGCTCAGTGCACGGATATACAATAAAACATGGAAAACATAGAGTATGTAAGCATATAAAGAATATAAAGCATGAATGGCAGCGGAAATGAATAAGTCCTGGAAAACCTAGTTGTCTGTCATGTTAACTGGTTTTAGTTCTGAAAACATAGCTTATGTTGCTTATGAAAATTTGTATTAGTTAATGTACCATAATAGCCAATATAGGTCATGAGGTCAACAACGTGCATGAATACTTGGAGGGGAGACCACATCATGCAATTAAAGGTGTTAGTCGTATTTAAAGTGATGGTCATATAATATACCGTTGCGAAGCTCGTGGAAAATGCTACACAATGGTGTTGAGAGTTCTAGTATAATATTATGCATATAACAGGAATTAGTCCCAAACACTTAAATGAGGAAGGCATTCTATACTTTACACTTGTAGTATAAAAGGCCCCTAGCACCTCATTTGAGTGTGTGTGTTTTCCATTTCAAAGATTGTAGAGAGAGAAATTTATGTCTTTCTCTCACTAGGAATTCACAACCTTTTTGTTTTTCTCTTTATTCTTCATCTAATCCGATCTTTCTTTTTGGTTTAATCCATGATGGTATTCACATTTGGTTAAGTCGTGTGTATAAGCTCTTATAAGTGTTATCATTCGCCAAGGAACTCGTGGATAGCTCTTGGTTGTTGTCCTTGTTTTTCTTGTGTTTCATGATTCATATATCTTCTAAGTAGTTGTAGTATCGATTTGGGTACATTGGTTTGGCTTGAAACACGAATTCCCATGTAAAAATCTCATCTTTATTGTTGCCTTCAAGTCTCGAACTCTTTATTAGTTACGATCCGAATATTGCGATCGCATAAACCTAGGGTTTCTACTTGCGATCGAATATCACGATCACTTCTTACGATCAGCCGTTGCGATCAGTCATTGCGATCAGTCGTTGTGATCAATCGTTGCGATCAGTTGTTGCGATCACGTGTTGCGATCGACCGTTGCGATCAGTTGTTGCGATCAGTGGTTACGATCAGTGGTTGCGATCAGTTGTTACGATCACTTGTTACGATCACTTGTTACGATCAAGAGTTACAATCAGGGATTGTGATAACGTGTTGCGATCAATAGTTGCGATCAGGGTTACGATCACGTGTTACAATCAAGAGTTACGATCAGGGTTACGATCAGACTGCAATCTAGACTTGCGATGAACATTCCGATGGACATTGCGATCTGTTTGGTTAAATCTTGTTCGAGTATTTTTTTGACTTAGCCACTATCTAGACTTGGCCCGGAACATAGTTTACACGAAGATTTAAAAAAAAGTTAAAATTATTAGGTCAAGTAAAATCAAATTTTTTCCCTACTAGTTTTTGGTTATCTCTAACTCAATTTCAAAATTTGGCGATACAAAATTTTTTCAGCTTACTGTTTTGTCGGACTGGGGTACTTTGTCGGGCTGGAAAATTTAGGCAAAGTTTGATTTTGTTGACACTCCAACACACGCTTTCTACGAATTGAGATCCTGTTTTTTTTCACACGACTTCTACGATGACGTCTCAACAAGATATTTATGTTGCGGGTACTGAGAATCGTCCACCCATGCTTACCAAGGAGAATTACACTACATGGGCTAGTCGTCTCCTTCGTTATGCAAAATGTAAACCTTTGGGAAAGTTGATTGTCAACTCGATTCAAAAAGGTCCGTATGTTAGAAGAACAATTCTTGTGCCTTGGGACCCTACGAATGTTAACCCAGTGGCTGACTCTAGTCATCAGCAAACGGATGAAGAATTAACTGAAGCTGAATCCAAACAACTCGACGCTGATGATCAAGAAATTCAAGTCATTCTCATGGGACTTCCTGAAGATGTTTATGCTGCTGTTGATAGTTGTGAAACCGCACACGAGATGTGGCTTAAAATTCATAAAATGATGAAGGGGAGTGAAATAGGTTTACAAGAAAAGGAAACTAAGTTGCTTCGTGAATGGTAGAAATTTACGTCTACTGAAGGGGAACAAATTGAACATTACTACCATCGGTTTTCAACCCTCATGAATCATCTTAGAAGAAACAAACATGAACCTGCTCAAATTGCTGCCAACATCAAATTTCTTGATAATCTTCCTTCTGAATGGTCACGATATGTCACTCTTGTCAATCAAACCAAGGATCTTCATGTCATGGACTACACTCAAGTATACGATTATTTGAAGATGAATCAAGATGAAGCTAACGAAGTTAAGGCTGAAAAACGTGCCAAAACCCAAGATCCATTGGCTTTTATGGCAAATTCCCCGTCATCTATGTCATATCCTATGGTACCCTACCATCAACCCTCATCAAGTAACTTCATGCCACAACAACAACAAGAACAACAACTCAACTCATATGGATATCAACCTCCTGCTGCTGTGAGTTACTTACAACAACCCATTGCCTGTTTTAATGACATCATCGATCCTACTCATGCTATTAATACTGGTCTTGCCCTTCTTGCAAAGGCATTAAAATTCACCATTAACCCCACCAACAATAATCAGAGAATCTCCTCGAACACTAGACATAGGCAGATTGATCAACCTTTCATGAATGTGAATCACGATCGCCAATTGGTAATTGCTGGGAACACGGGGACCCAGTTTCAACAATATGGTCAGAATGTTGGGCAAATCGTTGGCAATGCAGGAAATTAGTATGGTCAAAACCGTGGTCAGAATCCGAATGTTTCGAATGCGGGTAATCAGAATGGGTTAATAGTTGTGCCAGCGGTTGGTAACCAGATGGGAAACATTATGGCTACAAGGGCTGAGAATACTGGTACGGGAAATGGAAACAACAATCGTCAGATTCAGTGCTATAACTGCAGGGGATTTGGGCATTATGCTCGAGATTGCACAGCCAAAAAGAAGAGGGATGCTGCTTATCTTCAGACTCAGCTTCTCATAGCACAAAAGGAAGAGGCGGGGATTCCACTTCAAGCTGAGGAATTCGATCTTATGGCTTCTGCTGCAGAATACGAAGAGGAAGAAGAGGTGAATGCCAACTACATCTTGATGGCTAACTTACAGCAAGCATCTACCTCAGGAATGCATGTTGACAGAGCTCCCGTTTATGATTTAGACGGTCCCTCTAAGGTACATCCACGTTTCGATGATAATGATATATATAGTACGTCTAATCAGGAGGAGGAGTATACTGAGATGCTTGAGCCCTACATTGAGACACACGGGGATCAAACGGATAATAGTAATATTAGTTTGAATGAGACCATTTTGGACCTTAGTGTGGATCCAGTTGCCCAGCTTACAACCCTTCCTGATGCGGCACATGCGTATTATAAATCTTTATTAAGCTTTCTAAGGATGTTGACCATGCTACGGTGGTTAATAATAAGTTTAGAGAAACTAATGCCAAATTGAAGAACTTGAACAAGCTCATGCTACATCGGTTTATCAAGAAAAATTCACAACTAAGAAATTAAATTCCTTACATTTAAGTAGTGCTAAAAAGATAAGCGAATTGAATGATGAAATCACCTCTCTTAATAAACAGCTTTCAATTGAAAAATCTACTATTTTGGATTTAAAAGAAGAACGAAAAAAGCTGAAACATGATTTCAAAATTCGAGAAGATGGGCTTCTTGAGGATTTTTGCAAAGCTCAGGATAGGATTTGAGAACTAGACAACCTTTTAGTAAAACGTGGCCAAACAATGCAGACGATAAATATGCTCACACCAAAAGTGAATGAGATAAATTACACTCGATACAAATTGGCATTAGGTTTTCCTCTTCCTCCTAATCCCGGATATCTTAAGCAAGTTCAGGCGACTAATGAAACTTTATATAATGGTAGTGTGCTCTTGTCTGATGAGCATGATCCTCCTAGTGTGCATGATTTTGAGGAAACTACTGAACTTGCAGTAGAGACTCGTTTAAGAATGAAAAAGCTTGATAAAGAAGTGACACCCGTTTATTATCCAAAAGTTAATCCTCCAACTATTTTTGTTCGGTTTAAAACGAGTACTGAAATGATTTTGCTCCCAAGTGAGGAATTTTCTTATGACCCTCCTAAACCGAGTATCACACGCCGATTTTTAAACGAGCTTAAAGATAACTTTGTCATCCTTAAACGTGTTGTTAATTCCAAAATCACTAGAGGAAATTTTACATCACCTGTTCAGATTGAGGTTCAGAAAATTCTTCAAAAGGATATTAATCCGATTATTAATCAAGTTGATGCTCGGTTAGGCAATTTGGAAAACGTTTTTCTAAAAGAATTAGCCAACTTTGTTGAAGACCTTAAATCTTTGACGAAGGAAGCTGATGAATCTCTTGTTAAAATCAAAGTTTTGGAAAACGATCTTGAACGCCTCTCTAAAGCACGTGATTGCATTGATAGTGGCCCTGTTGAGTTAGGTACCTCTGTGTCACATAATGAAAAACTCCAAACTGAGCTTGATCTTATGAAAGAGAAAATGGAATCTTATGTCATTAAAAAGGATAAAGAATTCACCGATATTTAGAATAAATTTGTCAAAAAATGTGATGAATGCAAATATGACAAGATTTCGTACGAAAAAGCTTACAATGAAATGCAACAAAAAATAGTACGTTTGACAGCTCAGTTGGGAGGTGCTCAGGGAAACAATCTGGCTTCTTCTGGGTTAGAGAAGGTCAGTGATGGGAATGTTCAGAAGCTTAAGGCTAAAATTGCAGATTTAGAATCTGTTGTTGTTTCATATAAGCGGGCTGTTGAACAAATTAAGTTTGTCTATCAGAAACTTATTGATAAAATATGTGAGAACTGTAAGTTAAAAGCCTTATTAAAAGATACGATTTCTGAGCCTAGTACGATTCAGACACCAGCAACCTCGGGACCCACTCGTATTACTGTGACACCTTTTCCCAAGGTTGCTGGAACGAAAACTGCTGTGATTGCCTTAGGAATGTTTCGTGTTAGTTCTCCCTCTGTGCCTAGCAAACAACGTAAAGCAAGCGTTAGGACAGAACCGACCACTATAACTCAACCACAAGTCATTGATTTAAAAAGGGCTAATTCTAATAGACGTGTGTCTTCTTCTACAGGAATAAACAACTACACTAAGAGCAGAAGGCCACAGCCTACGAGCAATACAAGGAATGATAGGGTCCCTTTTGCCTCTAGAAGTAGTCGCCCCAAGATCAATAATGTGGAGTAGAAGAACATCCTAGGAATTTACCGCTTTTTAATCATAATCAGAAACTAAATTCATATGAATGTAATGACTTTAAGCTTGCTATTCGGAATGAAAAATATGAAGTTATTTGTGCTAATTGTAACAAATGTTTCTTTACTTTTAGTCATGATGCTTGTGGTTTGACTATGAATGGTTTGAATTATGGTGGTCACTCTCGAATTGAAAAGCTTTCAGTCAGTGAACAACAACGCACTCCTAAGGCTAAGGTGTATGTTCCAAAGAGTACGCATGTAGGGTCCACAACAAGTCTTGCTAAGCCTAGTAGCACTATATTCACATCTAAATGGTTGCCTACTAGTAGAAATTTTGACTGTAGTGGCAAAATTATCGGCACTAGTAGATTACATACTGACAGTGAAATGTCGGTATGTGATAAGGCTTAATTATCATCTAACCCTACAGGAACCTATTTCATCGGTTGCACAAATATTTTCTTCTCTTATCATTGGCAGGCTGTTGAAATTTGTCTCTGGTGCGTGGACTCGGGCTGTTCCAAACATATGACTGGGAATCAAAGCCTTCTCAAGAACTTTGTATGGCGTTTCATGGGAACTGTTCGATTTGGAAATGATCATGTTTTGGCAATTCTAGGCTATAGTGATCTTCATTGGGGAAATATAATTATCACCAGAGTCTCTTTTGTTGATGGCTTGGGACACAATTTGTTCTCTGTTGGGCAATTTTGTGATTCAGACTTGGAGGTTGCTTTCAGAAGTCATACATGTTTTGTAAGATATCTTGAAAGAATTGATCTGTTGAAAGGAAATCGTACCACCAACCTTTACACCATTGATCTTTTTCAAATGTCTGTTGCTTCTCCAATTTGTCTCATGGCCTGAGCCACATCAACAATGTCATGGTTATGGCATCAAAGGTTATCTCATCTCAATTTCGATGCCATCAACCAACTTGCGAAAGATGATCTCGTTACCAGTCTTCCAAAGTTTAAATATAAAAAAGACCATCTTTGTCCTTCATGTGAGCAAGGTAAAAGTAAGAAGAAACCTCACAAACCCAAACCTGTTTCCAACTCAACGAATAGGCTACATCTCTTACATATGGATTTGTGTGGTCCAATGAGAATCAAAAGCATTAATGGTAAGCGGTATATCCTCGTAATTGTGGATGATTATTCTCGTTACACATGGGTTCATTTTCTTGCTTCAAAAGATGAAGCCCCTGATGTAATTATTAACTTCTTGAAGAAAACATCAGTATTACTACAAGCCCCTGTCATTATTGTGAGAACGGATAACGGCACAGAATTCACCAATCAGCAACTGAAAGCTTACTTTGACGAAGTTGGGATCTCTCATCAAACTTCGGCTGTAAGAACTCCAGAGCATAATGGAGTTGTGGAACGGAGGAATCGTACGTTAGATGAAGCTGCTCGGATGATGCTTCTCTCCTCCAGTGCAACGTTATTTCTTTGGGCCGACGCTATAGCAACTGCATGTTATACTCAAAACTGCTCCATTATTCACACTCGATTCAACAAAACACCTTATGAGATAATTAATGGACGAAAACCGGATATTTCATTTCTTCATGTCTTTGGTGCATTATGTTATCCGAAGAATGACCGTGAAGATATCGGTAAACTTGAACCTAAAGGTGATATTGGCTTTTTCATTGGTTATTCTTCAACTGCTTGTGCTTATAGGATTTATAATCGGAGGACAAGAAAGGTAATAGAGACTATGAATGTTACCTTTGATGAACTCTCAGGAATGGCATCTCAACATAGAACTTCACATCCCAAGCTTCAAAGTCAGACTTCTGGACACGTAAGTTCAGGACTCGCGCTTCAATTTGCACCGTCAGCAATCTCATCGTTACAACCCTCGGAACGTGACTTGGAAGTTTTATTTGGGCCAATCTATGATGAATATATGGAGGGTCCTTCGTCATTTGGTGTTCCTCAAAATGCCCCGGCTGCACCTGCTACGGTAGTTCAAGAACCTCCGATTGCATCTACTTCTGCACCAGCTACGTCAACCTCAACCATATTGCCTCCAAATACTCCAACCAATTCTCCGACTGCTGACGCAACTCAACAACATTCTCAGCAAATTCCTAATCATGTTCATCTTCAGAATGAAATAGTTGCTGAAAATGCAAACAATGCGATGCTCAACGAACATGAGTTTGTTAATCCATTTGCGGCTTCGACTAGTACTACTCAGCCTTCAACACCATATGTGGATCCGTCGTGCTCGCATCAAGTTTCTCATACACTTCCACATGAACACAAATGGACTAAGAATCATCCTTTGGTTCAAGTGATTGGCAATCTCTCACGACCAGTCTCAACATGAAATCAGCTGCGTACCGACGGTGATATGTGTATCTATGCACTATCAGTCAGCACAATGGAACCAGCAAGTGTTAAAGAAGCAATGACCGACGCATCATGGATTGAGTCTATGCAAGAAGAGCTCAATCAATTCATCCGGCTTGATGCATGGGAGTTAGTACCACGCCCGGACAATATCGACCCCCTTACCCTGAAATGGTTATTCAAAAACAAGATGGATGAAGATCAAATGGTCATTAGGAACAAGACTCAGTTAGTTGTGAGAGGTTATAAACAGAAGGAGGGAATTGATTTTGCAGAATCCTTCGCCCCGGTTGCTCGAATGGAAGCTATTAGGATTTTCTTAGCACACGCTGCACACAAATCGTTCACTATGTATTAAATGGACATGAAGACGGCTTTCTTGCATGGGCCGTCAAAAGAAGATGTGTACGTATGTTAACCTGAAGGTTGCATCAACACCGAACATCTAAGCCATGTCTACAAGTTAAAAAAAGGCAATTTATGGTTTGAAACAAGCACCGAGGGCATGGTACGACGAATTATCATCATTTCCTCTCCAAAATCACTTCTGCAAAGGAACCATTGATCCAACGTTGTTTATCAAGCACTACGGAAACGACATCTTGGTGGCTCAGGTCTATGTAGATGATATAATATTTGGCTCTACAAACCCAAAATATTCCATATTATTTGTCGACCTTATGAAAAGCCGATTTGAAATGTCCATGATGGGAGAAATGACGTTCTTTCTTGGTCTCCAAGTTCACCAATCCCCCCGTGGTATTTTCATAAATCAGTCCAAATATGTGCTCGAGATTCTAACGAAATTCGGAATGGAAAACTGTGATCCAATTGGTACTCCAATGGACACTAAACACAAGCTTGATTTGGATAAGAAAGGGACATTTGTAGATGCTACAAAATACCGAAGTATGATCGGGTCCCTTATGTAATTAACCTCAAGCAGATCGGACATTGTGCATGCTACTTGTTTATGTGCTCGGTATCAGGCTAAGCCAACCGAGAAGCACCTCAAGGAGGTTAAAAGGATCTTTCGTTATCTCCGGGGAACCATTCACATGGGTCTCTGGTATACGAAGGATTCTGGTTTTAATCTAACTGGATTTTCAGATGCCGACCATGCAGGGTGTCATGATACATTCAAGAGCACTTCCGGCGGAGCACAATTCTTAGGCGAGAAGCTAGTGAGCTGGTCCTCTAGAAAACAAGATTGCACGGCGTTGTCCACCGCGGAAGCAGAATATGTGTCTCTATCCGTGTGCAGTGCTCAAGTCCTTTGGATGAGAACACAACTCACGGATTGTGGCTTTCACTTTAACAAAGTACCTATTTATTTTGATTCACAATCAGCCATAGCCATATCATGCAACCCGGTCCAACACTCCAAGACCAAGCACATTGCTCTCCGATTCTATTTCATAAAGGAACATGTGGAAAGAGGAACGATCAAACTGTATTTTGTCAAGACGGACTACCAACTAGCCGACATCTTCACCAAAGCTCTATCTCAAGACAGATTTGAATTCTTGGTTCGTCGACTTGGTATGCGTAGTTTCACTCCAGATGACCTTGAACGTCTTGCACATTCGCAGTAATCTTGTATATATCTACCAGAAAATCAAAATACAAAAATATAAAACCTATAAAAACAAAATAAAAAATGAGAAAATCTTACAAAAATACCAAAAATATTCTTCTCCGACATGTCTCTCAGCATCGATAATATGGACGTACTTAGAAATGTCGCTCAATAACGACACGGGTACGTACATAAAGTTCGAATGAGAGTTCAAATGTGTTCAAAACATGTCTTTTCTAATTTATTCTCATAATGGCTTATAGTCACATGTCAGACTATAACCCGGTCCCCAAAGAAAGGAAAGTCTTTGACTTATCCTCAACAACGAGAAATTAATTTTTCTCGGTAATGGGCTTATATCAAAACATTCAAAGTTTTAAGCTCATAAACACAAGGAAAATGTTCATTTATGTACGTTATTCCTTAACAACGGGAAAGTAAGTTTTCTCGGGTTTTTGCGCACAATTTTTCAAAGTATTTCAAAACTGTGTGCTCATATACTCCACTATTTTAATTAGAATTTCTTTTCGAGGGGGAGTATGATTGGAGTAAAATACGACCATTTAGGGAAAAGGCGTAAAAGCGGCAAGTATTAAACAAATGATTTAGGGAAATCAAGTGTTAATGACCCTTATGATGTGAAAGTTCGTTTCCCAAGGAGGTATATGTGTGTGAATAATTCGTAATTGGTTTGAGATTAATATTTGAAAGAAGGGGATGAGAAAATAGAATGTCGAAGACGTGAAATTAATTACTATGATGACTAAACGTAAAACCGTAAAAATTGCTAAAATAAAAATTAATTCTAAAAATTCCCAAAAAATTACCAAAAATCAAATAAAATAGACTAAGAGTTTACCAATGATCAAAACTTTTTTCAAACCTTTTAATTAATTAAATATTAATTTTTAAATGCTAATTAAAGCCCTAAAAATCAAATTAATTATCAAAAAGCCCAAATAAAGATTTTTCAATTGGTAAAACTTTAAAATGACCTAAAAAGATTAAAAACTATTTTTATAAATTTTTAAACTAATAAAAACTATTTAAAATAATTTAAAAACTATTAAAACTTAAATTAATTAAAAAAATTAATCTAATGATGATAAAATTAATCTAAAAGTTGCAAAAATCCTATTTTAATGTATTGAAGCTAAGAAAAATATAAAAAGTGTAAAAATGTGAAATTTGAAAAATAATAATAAAATAAAATCAAAAATCCAAAAATTATAAAAACTTGCAAACTAGTTTATTTTAACCTAAATAATCAGAAAATGAAAGTGAAATTACTAAAATACTCCTAATGGGCTAAAACCAAAAACAGTCAACACTAATGGGCTTTTAGGCCCAAAAAGTCAAACTAGGCCCAAATGACCTAAAAAGCCCTATCTGACTCAAAATTTAATTCTAAGCACAAAGTCTGAAGGCCCAAAAGCTGATTTTGAGCTTATCACAGCTTAAATAGCAAACAGCTTATTCTTATTGGGCCAATAAGCCCATTAAGCAATAAGCCAATGCCATAAGCTCTGCTTAAACACACAACCTTCTTTTGAGATGCCTAAGAGATCTGTGAAAAGAAATTTTGAAAAAGCACACTCAATAAGCCAGAAATAAGCAAAGAACAATTTCACTAAAAGACAAAATAGTCGGGTTAGAGTTCTAGGCTGTTTCAGAAGCTCTGGTTTGTTGCAAAAGCTCACAAATAGCTTAACTAAGAATAATCAATCAAGAAAATCACAAAAAGCCAAGTAGAATAAGCTGTGTGAACCAATAAGCTGGCTGAAAAAGCCAAATAAGCTAGTTTCCTAGCAAAAGCTTAACCAAAAGACTTGTAACCTTCCAGACTTGTTATTAAGCTAAGACAAATGATTTCTATTACAAAAGCCAAGTTGTTGCATGCACCAATAAGCAGTTCTCAAAAATAAGCCAAATTGTGCTTATTTGACCAAAAGTCAAAGTACTCCAAAGTTCACCAAATGATCAGGGATGGTATATAGGCTTGTTGTAAGCAACTTTTGTGAAGAACTCAAGGAGGAGTCCTTGTGAATCAAGAGGTCAGTTGACCAATTGATGTCAGATTTTGGCAAATAAGGCTTAATAAGCCAGTGAGCTTATAAGCCAGATACAAGGCACACCAAATAGCAAAATTCACTCACAAGCAGCACATAAACAAGATCCAAGCAACAAAACAACAAGGCATACACTAGAATTACAAATGCAAGCACAAAATGAGGTGGTCACTTTGCTGATGCAAATGACCACTTCAGCCAACTTTGATAAGCCCTAGCTCCTTCAGTAAGCCACCAAATTCAACAAACAGATAATGCACACATAGCTTATCACCTAAACTATTCCCAAACCTGATTTCAGACCTTAGATCCAATAAACAAAGAAGTTATTGGATCTGATGTGTTTGACCAATTTCAAAACACTTTTATCAGATTTTTACAAAACTTAAAATCCCTTTTCCAATCTTTTAGAAACTTAACCAATGAATAAAACTTGTTTAATATGACTTGCTTAGACCTCCCAAACCCTAAGAACCAAGGGCACAAGGCCACAAGGCCTTATGAACCAGTAAACCCAAACAGCCTTCTATAAGACCTTTTTTAAAGCAACTTCTTAATTCTACAAACAACCTACTGATTTTAATGATCAAATAGCTACACTAGGTGACAACTAACAGATACCAACCATAAAACACAAAGCACAAACACAAAATCACCAAATCACATAGCAAAACATAAAACAGTCAATATTATGTGATTTTTTAGAGGAATCTTAACAAGAGGTTATACCTGTCCTCCACAACATCCTAGGAGGACCAGCAATGCTCCTTGGACCTTGTTCAACAACTATAACAAGACCAAGGTACTTCAACAAAGGAGATGAATGACCGCCTTGGTTGATGGTTCAAAGTAGAACCTCAAGGACTTGATTTCTGTTGGAAATACGTTTTTACGTATTTATGAAGGATCGGTCGCTCCAACGATATATTAATGTATTAGGCTCGTGATCCAAGTATAGCCCATATAGCCCACATGTAGGGTGGGCTATATATACCCCTCCTAGCATGTTAGGAGGGGTGGTTCTTCTCATTTTATAACTTTTTATTTAATCAAATAACACTTTCTCTCTCTACTTTTCTTTTCTCTCCTTTCTCTCTCTATACCTCATCTCCTTCTTCCCCATTTCCACCATCTAATCAATATATTAATCCATCAATTACCAAATCATAAGATATCGTAGACCTTCAATTGGTATCAAGAGCCATGGTTAAATCTTAAGATTTGTGTTTTTTTTTATCTATTGATTTTATAATAAAAACCCTTTCTTTCTATATCACTTTGTCTCTTTTATAATCTTTTATAAAAATCATTTTTTTTTATAATCACTCATTTTTTTATAATCATTTTCATCTATTATTTTATCAATTTTTATTTTTTTTATTTTTTTTATTTTTCTATCAGTTTGCGTTTCAATTTTTTATTTTTTTATTATTAAATCATCAGTTCTTGTCCAATCAGTATTTTTTATCAAACTTTTTATAAAAATCATCCGTTTTGTTTTTTTAGATCAGTTTTTTAATCACAATTTTTTAATCAGTTTTTTCTTCTTCTTTTTCATACCAGTCCAATCCAATCTGTCAAAACTGTCTACAGTCCAAACTGTCCAAACATATCCGAAGCTATCAGTTTTCGTATCAGATTTCCGTCTTTCCGCATAGACTTTCCGCATGGACTTTCCGCATGGACTTTCCGCATGGACTTTCTGCATAGACTTTCCGCATAGACTTTCCGCATAGACTTTCCGCATAGGTTTTCCGAATAGACGGTTTTCCGAATAGACGGTTTTCCGAATAGACGGTTTTCCGAATAGACGGTTTTCCGAATAGACGGTTTTCCGAATAGACGGTTTTCCGAATAGACGGTTTTCCGAATAGGCTTTCCGAATAGCCTATTTGCAATTGACAGACTCTGGACTGACCCACCCTCACAATACTCTCCATTCAAACATAACGGCAAACACACTCAAAACTCCTCGACTCTCAGACCCACACACTCACGACTCCAAATAACCCAGACGCGAGATCAACATCAAACCCTCGACTCATCAGTAGCACGGAGACTCGACTCGAAACCAACCCTCACCTCACCTCACCTCTCCTCTCTCGACTCGAACCCAACACCCTCGTCACAATAACACCATCGACACAACCAAACAGAAAACCCCCTCGTCTCACCTCTCACTTGACTCCCTCTCACACACCTCTCGAACTCTCACCCAACAGTCTTCACAACTCGACTCACTCAACTCCCAAACAACCCACTCGAACCCCTCACCCCAACAACTCTCAATCTCACTCTCGACCCTCACACCCTCACATATAACCCGACCCTCGAATCAATATCAACACCCTCACACTCTTTTAACAGAACCCTCTCATAACAAAGACCTTACCCACAACCCAATCTAGACACGAACACCAAAGACTCAAGAAGGACTCGACAGATGAGAGAGACTCGCAATCAACACAAACACCAGACTCAAACACACACGACAACCATATAAAAAAAAGGGGATCTCAGTCTCAAGAAAACTTTCATCGATCCAAAAACTTAAAAAGAAAACATAACCTACCCGAGACCCTTTGATTATGGATCTTGAAGACTAATGAGCAGTAAGCTCTCTTTTACTTTTTGCAACTGTTACAAGTTTGAGAGCATTGTTGAATTCTTCCCGTCCAAGGAAACCCGTTCGTTTTTTATCAGAATAATTCCATACTTGAGCGAGAACAGGAGTGGGTAAACCAGAAGCTTTGAAGAAGGAAACATCTTCAGCGCCACTAATCCGACCATCGTGATCTAAATAAGCTCTCCTAAAGTACTATTCAAACTGATCCATAACTTTTTCAACTGTTGAAATAATCGATCTGATTTATCTAATAATAGATTTAGATCAAAACATCGTGTATAGTGAGATGAGCTTGGGGGATCGGTTTATAATATATCAGATTAGGTTGGTTGTTTGGTAATTGAGAGAAATTGTTGGTGACGGAGGATTTTTAATCTGTGAGAGAGAGAGAGATTAAGTTAGGGTAAAGAGTATATATCAGGGGCGGATAAAACAAGGAATGGAGTGGGGCGGTGGAAACTCTCTGATTGGGCCATGTTTCTATTAGACGGAGAAAACAAGAGACGTATATCTTTCCACATTTATCACGTAGGGAGTGGACACGCGTTTATTTCCAACATATATCCGATTTTTTTTATATTTCCAAACTCAAATCAGTTTTTCTATTTTTAAAAATCAGTTATATTTTCGAAAGTTTTTTTTTTAAGTTAAGTTATTTTTTATTATTTTTACCTTTTTTATTTTGAAAATTTTATTTTTTTGGATATTAACTTTTATTTTTATATAATTTTTATTTTTATTCAAATTTTTTATTTTTTTATTTTTTACTTTTTATTTTAAAAAAAATAAATAAATAAATAACTAAATAAAAGTGACGTGACTACGTGACAAAAGTGACGTGATATAGTGACAAGGATTATTTTGCCGACGGATTGTTAAGGCGGGTATTTTGTAAAACCGAGATAATTGAATCAATTAGTATCGAGTTTATTCTTCTCATCGTTTGAGCCGACCACAATTTTTTGATGCCGAGAAAAGAGACATATCATCTATCGAGGATTTTTTAGAGTAATTTACGGATTTTTTCGTTGGTTTGTCAAAACCCGAGACATCAATTTCTCGTTGAATTATACTTTCCCATTGCCACTTACCTTTCATCAAACATCAATGGAATCGTTGAGTTCGACAGTTCACGAGGGAGAACTACAACCAATGCAAAACAAAGTTAGGAAAAGTGGCATCACTTCATTTCAAATGCTTCATTCTCATCTGGTCACTCTTTCGAGGATTCAAGAAGGGAGCGAATTTGTGACAATCTTTGGTCAAGATCGTCATATATTCATCGACTCAATGTTCACCACTTTGACCCAACTCGCCGAGCAACTCAACCGTGACAACTTTAATCACTCTGCATCGTCATTTGCTTATAAGGCTCTTGTGACACAACTCACGCCTTTCCTCCAATTCAATATCATCAAGTCTGAAAGTTCAGTGATTTGCCAATCATTTCTTCGAGATACACATACCGAGCTTCGAGTTTTCCGTGATACAATTTTGAAACTCATGACATCGGTCTCGTCTTCGATTTATGAAAGATCTCGACTTCAGCAAGGGTATGATAATGGAATGCAAGACTCTTCGATGCAAGAGGAAACTGGTCATACGGTTGAAAACTTGGAGCCTAACAATGGCAAGAGCACGGAATCAGGAGGACAGCATGATACCAGTGGCACGTCAGGAAATGTTCACGAGATCTCTCTTGATAACACCTTACCCGTTTATGACGAAGAGCCGGCAAACATGGTACAATGTAATGTTGTTTATGATGTATATGCTGATGACATGTCGCATATTGAGCATTCCGAACTTAATTATGACAAACATGGGATGCAGAAGAGTGATAGCAATACCACTTCTGATTCATCCGATGTGAGTCATAATGGGGGAGAAGGTGTTCAAAATGCTAAACATCATGATAATTGTCCTATAACTGCTTCATTGTCTGCTTCTGATTCCAAGATTAAAGAGCTCGAAACGATCGTAGCTCGGCAATCAAAAGATTTTGAGGATGCCAAACTTGAATTTTCTAAGAAAACGGACAAATTTGAAACATATTTTGAAAAACTTGAAAAATCAAATGTTGTTCTTGAAAGAAAATTGGATCAAAAAGTGTTAGATTCTAAAGCTGAAAAGGATAATCTTTTGAAACAAATTCAACTGCTTGAATCTAAGTTGGCATCCCAAGATAACTTGCTCAAAGAGAATGAGACTTTAAAGGCCCAAGTACAGGAAAAGGTTTTTGCTATAGCTGCGTTGAAAAACGAGTTAAGGAAAAGTAAAGGACCTAGTGTGGACACTAAGCTTGAAAAACCATCAATTTTGGGGAAACCGCCTACAAATCAGTTCGTCAGACAACCGATTGTCAGACAACCTACTGCATTTAGATCCGAGCGACCACAATCCTCGAGACCGCGGTTTGCATCCCAAGTTGATTTGGGTCATATTTCTAGAACAGTCACTCCACCAACTAGGCCTAATGTGACTAAATCAGTTTTAGCAAGACCTCATCACATGATTGCCTCTAGTTTCTCTAAGAATAGTTTAAAGAACACGTCTAGAACTAGTTCAACTAATGTGCGCCATGATTTTGGTCAAAGGGAAACTATTCAAAAGACACATGTAAGAGATAGCAATGTCCAACCTAGTCAGATGCCTTCTAGATTACCCAACACTGCTAACCGTAGCATGCCATCTTCTAGGAGCATCGACCAATCATCTAGGAATTATTCAGACATTAAATATGCTACTTGTAAAACATGTAGAAAATGTGTCTTTACGGCAAATCCTGATGCTTGTGTCAAGAAATTACTTGATGAGGTGAACTCCCGTGCTAGAATTAAGTCCCAGTGGATAGCTAAAATCAAACCCTTTGGTAAAGTTTGGCGCACCACTGGTAGAACTTTCACTCTTGTAGGAAACGAGTGCCCTTTAACTAGGATAGTCTCCGATTCTACTAAGACTACTAGGGAGGAAATTGATAAAGATGATACTTCACTTAAGCCTAAACTTAAGATTTTCTATAAAAGGAAACGTTTGCCAGCTAAGACAAGTAAATCATCCCCTCAGGCCACCTCTGACACAAGAAAAGAAAACCGTGAACCCCCACGTGCTTCTAAAATAGATATCTCTAACCCATGCAAAAGTATACAACCTCCTAATGAAAATGCAGGTACCAAAGTTGATGTTCCAAAAGAACGAAGCGGTCCAATCATTGTATACGGTTCAACTAAGGACACTCTCAGAGTTTGGTTGCTGAAGAAGCAGATATCAGAGAAACTAGTATCTCAGGGGTTTCATGGTTAAAGCTTACACAAGGACTTACAGTCACATAACAGACTGTAACTCGATCTCAAAAGAAAGGAAAGTTTATCGCCGATGATAAACTTATCCTAAAAACGAGAAATTCATTTTTCTCGGGCATGAGCTTTTATCAAAAACATTCCAAGTTTTTAAGCTCATACATCAGGACTTATAGTCATATCACAGACTGTAACTCGATCTTCAAAGAAAGGAAAGTTTATCGCCGATGGTAAACTTATCCTAACAACGAGAAATTCATTTTTCTCGGGCATGAGCTTATATCAAAAACATTCGAAGTTTTTTAAGCTCATGCACAAAGGCTCATCATTAAATATCAGATGATGACCCGAACTTCAAAGAAAGGAAAGTTTATCGCCGATGGTAAACTTATCCTAACAACGAGAAATTAAGTTTTATCGGGCATGAGCTAATATTAAAAACATTCGAAGTTTTTAAGCTCATGCACTATGACTTACAGTTAAATGTCAGACTGTAACTCGAACTTCAAATAAAGGAAAGTTTATCATTAATGATAAACTTATCCTCATAACGAGAAATTCAATTTTCTCGGTCATGAGCTTGTCTTAAAACATTCGAAGTTTTAAGCTCAGAAAGGAAAGTGTATCTTTTAAATAAGAGAACTTTTCCTCATAACGAGAAATTAACCTTTCTCGGTAATGAGCTTTCCGTTAAAACAGTCAAAGTTTTCAAGCTCATGAAAACGACTTCTAAGTAAATGTCAGCTTAGGACTCGTCCTTCAGATAAAAGGAAAGTTTATCGCCGATGGTAACTTATCCTTAACAACGGGAAGTTTACAACTTCTCGGACTTGAGCTCGCCTTTAAGATATTCAACATCTTAAGCTCAAGTAATTGGTTTTCAAAACTTTGAACACAATTTTTCAAGAATTTCTCAAAAGATTTTTCTAAATCTTTCAAAATTGTGTGTTCAAAAACGTTTTGATAAAACGAGCATGTCTTCTGGAATCGATAATATTTACGAACCTAGAAATGTCATTCAATAATGACACGGGGTTGTAAATAAAGTTCGAGCAGAAGTTTAAAAGTTTTAAAACATGCTCCATATGGTTTGCTATTATTTCCGATAGTAACCCGCTTTTCACTTTGAAGTCAAGCATTTCACCGGAAAGCTTTGTCTTCAAAATCCGAAGTTATCAACTCCACAATCCAAAGTTCGTTGCAATTGATATCTACATACTCGACGATGCGACTACTCAAACGGTGACTACAGCTCTTTCAATAGAACACGGGTCAACAATTGAGGGGGAGCAATTGTCTAGCATTCAGAATCCTTGATGCCGAGAGTGCCAAGTTCACATATTGGTGTTAAGACAACGATATCAATCATACACATGGAGTCAATAGATAACTTCAGAAGTTACGAGGAAGACCAACATTCGTGAACAAGAACCATGTGCTTCTTTCATATGATGTTCTCCATCATTCAGGTCCAACCTCGTAAATTGCTAATATTGTGAATTCA
The DNA here is from genome assembly GCA_025667525.1 of Glebionis coronaria. Taxonomy (NCBI): domain Eukaryota; kingdom Viridiplantae; phylum Streptophyta; class Magnoliopsida; order Asterales; family Asteraceae; genus Glebionis; species Glebionis coronaria. The sequence continues at coordinate 242,281,129 of CM046881.1, read as the reverse complement.
TTATCATATATGATCTTTGCACGTGATAAATACCTTACACTTGTGTTTTAAAGGTATTTAATTTACGTTTCAAGTACACCCTCATTAATTTGAGGGGGAGCTTGTGTAATTCATGAAGATAATTGGATTTGCATTTTTCTTCCCAAATTTTCTTAAAATGCTATTAAATCAATTGATATTAAAAACATCGATTGGGTTAATATTTTTAATATGGGGGAGAAAATGTGATTTAATATGGGAAATGATTAATCACAAATGGTTTGACTTAACGTGCTAGCTCATCCCGACATGTGCGAAATGTTTTCGGATATCGTGGCATATGTTAAGGGGGAGCAAAATGGATTTGCACTTCAAAATGGATTTCATGGTGACATACACTTACCCAAAACATCTCTATTCACGACGGTGAAGATTGTGGTGACATAAGGATGGTAGGATAGGTTAAAGTCCAATGATTTCTCTAGAACCGGAGGAATCTTCCCAAGGACATTCCATAGCTAGAAATAGTAGTCCTTAGGAAAGATGGAGAAAGATTGTGAACGCAGCTGAATGCCGACCAAGTACATAAGTTAGCACTGGAACAATCACAACAAGGTGCTAGTTATGACGTATTGGTAAGCATTGAAGGGGTTGAAGAATGAAAATGAATTGTAAAGATAAAGGGTGTAAAGAAAGTAGCCCTCCTTACAACTTAGGCAGAAACCGGGTCAATTCATATGCTATTGAGATCATTTTTAATGATTCTTGATATTGACGATAGACATCATGGACCCAGTGATGCAAGGCACAACCCATCCCAGCTAACTCAGATATCTCTTAAAAGATATTTGTTTTAATCACACGGAGACAACACATTATCTATTGATTTATTCACTCCGAATAAATTGGTATTGAAAAGGTGGCACTCCTCTCCAGCCTCCGATCACTAAAATCCAAAATGCACGATCGAGTCTAGAGCCATTTGAGATCATCAAATATCTCATTAGGACACACTTTCATATTTACTTGCTTCTTCACACACTGTGAAAAGTAAGAAAGTTCTTAAGAGTCCTACGCAAAATCTTCATGATCTTGCCTGAACATCCGAGTAATACGAAAGTATTTACAATGAAGATGGAAATCCTTCTTGAGCGAACGTCAAAAAGCTCATGGTAGGTGCTTGTGCGATTCTTTATGAATCAAACTTGTGATAACTGGAAAGCAACAGTGGTTTAAACTCTTAAATGAATTTAAACACGTTCCAGGCCTCTACGCAATATCTTAGTGATCTTGCCAGAACATTCAGAGTAATACTATTAAGTATTTACAGTGACGAATGGAAATCCTTCTAGTGTTAACATCAAACAGCACTTGGTAGGTAACTTGCAAGATTCTATACGAATCAAGCTCGTGACAACTGGAAAGCAACGATGGTGCGGTTCTTAATTGAACTTCACTTGTTCCAGGAACATGAATTGACGGCTTCAAATCATGCGGATAATATTATCCAAATGATTCACTCTTTACGTTCGCAGTCAGCTTTGGACGGTCGAGTAAAGAGAACGGGTTTACCCGCGAAATCTTGTCAAGGAGGTTCTTTATTGAAACTACCTGCCACAAGTACGATATTTAATATCGTCCAACGGTCTTCACCGACCGGTGGTAAAATGCTACCGAATTAGAATGAAATGTTCAAGGCCATTTCATCCATGTATATTGTTTGTTGCTAACTGTCTTATGCAGCGTAACAAGAAGGTGGCATTGCGGTGTACAATCCAGAAGAAGTCGTCACCACATGCTTATACTACATACAATTAGTACTTCAACAAATTCAAGAAAGCCTGAAGGTCAAGTCTTCCGCTGTATCAAACTCTGAAGCTTTCAAGAATTTAAAAGTATAAGTATGTGGAACATGAAGTCACGAAGAGGCAAATATCACAAGTGAAGAATGCACAAGGTCAAGGCAAGGAAACATGCTCAAGACTAAAGTCAAAGATCACATCAAGCATATTCACAAGAACAAGATCGAAGACTCAAGCATAGATGCTAGGTTTAAGATTTTGTAAAATGGTGTGACCTCCCTTAGGGGGAGATTGTTGGAAATATGTTTTCCCAAAGAAAGTCTCGGTCACATCATTATTAGCATAGATCACGAGCTATAGAATATTTAGAACTTTGTAACTTGGAGCGACCTCCCTTAGGGGGAGATTGTTGGAAATACGTTTTTACATATTTATGAAGGATCGTTCGCTCCAACGATATATTAATATATTAGGCTCGTGATCCAAGTATAGCCCATATAGCCCACATGTAGGGTGGGCTATATATACCCCTCCTAGCATGTTAGGAGGGGTGGTTCTTCTCATTTTATAACTTTTCATTTAATCAAATAACACTTTCTCTCTCTACTTTTCTTTTCTCTCCTTTCTCTCTCTATACCTCATCTCCTTCTTCCCCATTTCCACCATCTAATCAATAGATCAATCCATCAATTACCAAATCATAAGATATCGTAGACCTTCAATTTCTTCAACACAATGAACAAACAACCCAACCAAAGGCTCCAATCCCTTCACAAGCTTGGTGTCAACAAGCTTGTAAGAGCTTATAGCTTTTGGTCAAGGATTAGTACAAGAAAAATAGCAAAATCAGAAACCACTTTTCAAGCTTATTTCAAACTTGAAAACCTTACCAAACATAAACTTCCTTGAACCACAAGATTCAAGCACACTTATAACATCAAATGGAACTCAGAATTACCCTTAAACAACACCAACTTTCAAAAACGTAAAAAGGAATTACAATTTTCTCAAAATACCAACTTTTATAAAATTTAAAAAGGGATTATAATGTTTAAAAGGTAAAACTGGAACAAAGGCCTCACCACAGGTTGGGGGTCCTTTTATAGAGTACAAGGGATGATTCTAGAACTAGAAAATACATGAAACCCTAGCTAGGAATTCCCAAATTTGCCCTTGAGTGCATTGAGTTCTTTAGCTGTCCAAAATGATCTTGAGCGTTCCTTTTAGCTTTGTAACCAAGCAAAGAGTGTCAGTCGTTGATTTGGACACGTGGCATTCCTTGGAGGTTAAGTTGTGATGTGATAGGTGGACGTCTTGAATGGTGGGGTCCTTTGGTGAGTGGGGGTGAGGGTTTTGGGTGTGGGATGAGTTTCTGCATGTGTGAATCAAGCGTGGGTAAGGTTAATTGTAATTTACCCTTTGTTTAAGTGAAGGTAAATCTGGGTGGGATGAATGGTGAATAGTAGTAATTTTGATCCGAAAAAGGTGGGGAGGTGGTGTTTGGCACGTGTTTGTGTGATTTAAACTTTGGGAATTGACAATAGAAGCCCTTGTGTTTTGGTGAAATGTGTATATCATGTTTTTCAGCCAATAAAACCGTTTTCCTTTGTTAATAAACTTTCAAAGTTTATAGTTTTGCCAGAAAACTTTGGTAAAAGGGTTTCAAGGGTTATTTTTGCAACTTTTGCATATTTGAGGGACTGATTTTGGACATTCTTGATCTTCAAAGGTCTTCATTGTATCTTTGACTTCATGAGGGACCATAATTGACAATTTAGAATTGTTGAGGTACTAAACTTGTCATTTCTTCAAAGTTGAAGGACCATTTTGTAATTTTGACAAACTTAAGGGACCAAACTTGTAATTATGAATATACAAGGGTTTTAAGTGTCATTTCTTCATATTTTGAGGATCAATCTTGTATATCTTCAAGTCTTCAAGGGTTAATCTTGGATAATTCATGAACTAGGGCCCGGTTCTCTGTACGGCTTCGTTTCTCGTGTCTGTTTTTCCTTGTCTCTTGTGATCTTTTGTCTTTTTCACGATATCCATACCTAAAACACAAAAGTAAACAAATACAAGCATATATATGGTATTTTATGACATTTAAATGCATTTAAAGCCCGAAAAGAATGATGAGATCATGTACAAATGCCATCTCATCACTCCCCCATACTAAGCCATTGTCGTGCCCTCACGCAATGCTAGAATAAAGTATCTAAGCATCACCAAATTTCAATTTTATTAAACTTTATTGAAAAGTAAAAGACTTGCAACAATATTGCTAAGATGTGTAAAGACATAATGTATGATTTTCATCACGAATGTGACTTTTAGGGTCAATGAATAGAAACAAGTAAATGTCCCATAGAGTAAATCTCGTCATCCTTGATTGTCATACATTCCATGCTAGGTGCAAAAACGAGATCATTGTTGGTACAAGTCACAATGCTAACACTATTCATACGTCCAAATTGTGTAATACTTGTCTCCCCGCAATCCTAGTTATTATAAAAGGAAATGGGTTACTAGAATTTTTTTAACTATTTGTCATGGATCACAAGTGATTCATATTGACATATTTGAGTATTTATTAGTCCGAAGCAAAGTAGCACGATTTAATCGATAGTTAGCCGAAGGAAAAAAAATTTTAAAACGGCTTCTCATGTATCTCCTTAAGTTCATATCTTGGCATAACTCGTTTCACGATTTGAGACCTTTCTCGGACCGATATTTGGCATGTACTTCATACTTCAAATCTTGGGAAGACGTTCTTGAAATTATGGTCTTCTCTTCATATTTTGGAATTTCTTAACTTGACGTTTTTGAGAGATTCTTCATACTTGGACCACGACTTCATCAATTTTCTTCAGTCTTTATTTTGGATTTTGATATACAACGATCTGCCTCCTTTTCGGACTTGGATATATTTATCCTCATACCTTGTAAGGGTATTTTGTATAGACTTTCTCCATGATCTTTAGGGGAGTAATTGCTTTTCGTCGTGTGTCTCGATCCTTCATATTGATTTCGGAATAATGATACTTCACATCATCTTGGATCTTTTAGCAACAAAATAGAGCTCCTCGTGCCATGTTAGGGCCTTTTTGGATCTTCACCAATCTTCGCGTCCTGTTTCAATAAGTTATGCCTTGGCTATGAACTCTATTCAACCCCGAGCAACTTTTAAACGATCTTGTGCTAGAAGCTAAGTAACCTTTCAAATCGTACGACCTTACTTAGTGCAAATATTTTTATTCCTAATGCATTGATCTTATGGGAAGAAAAAGCCACAATTAAAAACATATGAGTTTTTGAAAGAACATTTTCATGTTCTACGTTTAGCATGATCACTTGTCTAACTCTATCATCTCTCGTTCTTCACTATATAAAGACCTCTAATTAAAGAGACTCGTGAATACTTAGCCATGCAAGTAAAAATTAAGCTAAATTTGGATTAGCTTTCATTAAGACTATTTCAAATCAAAGTTTTGGGTTTTCAAGCCACTTATAGGATCTTGCACTTTCTTGGACTTTTTCAAGTTTAGAGAATGCATTTTATAGTTCCCTTGATAAGTGACTTTCTAGGATCAATTATAGGAACTTGCGAAAAGTTCTTGTTCTTAAACCGAATGAGCTAAGACTTTCGCGTTTTAAAGTTCCCTATATAAAAGTCTAGCAAAACTTGAATTGAGCGGGTTAAGGAATGTAAAGGGCTCCACATGCCCATCAAGTCAAAAATTAGCTCTTATTCTACCCATCGGAAAATATACATTCGTGTCTTAAAAACACTGTTTAAAAGGTAAAACTGGAACAAAGGCCTCACCACAGGTTAGGGGTCCTTTTATAGAGTACAAGGGATGATTCTAGAACTAGAAAATACATGAAACCCTAGCTAGGAATTCCCAAATTTTCCCTTGAGTGCATTGAGTTGTTTAGCTGTCCAAAATGATCTTGAGCGTTCCTTTTAGCTTTGTAACCAAGTAAAGAGTGTCAACTGTTGATTTGGACACGTGGCATTCCTTGGAGGTTAAGTTGTGATGTGATAGGTGGACGTCTTGAATGGTGGGGCCCTTTGGTGAGTGGGGGTGAGGGTTTTGGGTGTGGGATGAGTTTCTGCATGTGTGAATCAAGCGTGGGTAAGGTTAACTGTAATTTACCCTTTATTTAAGTGAAGGTAAATCTGGGTGGGATGAATGGTGAATAGTAGTAATTTTGATCCGAAAAAGGTGGGGAGGTGGTGTCTGGCGCGTGTTTGTGTGATTTAAACTTTGGGAATTGACAATAGCAGCCCTTGTGTTTTGGTGAAATGTGTATATCATGTTTTTCAGCCAACAAAACCGTTTTCCTTTGTTAATAAACTTTCAAAGTTTATAGTTTTGCCACAAAACTTTGGTAAAAGGGTTTCAAGGATTATTTTTGCAACTTTTGCATATTTGAGGGACTGATTTTGGACATTCTTGATCTTCAAAGGTCTTCATTGTATCTTTGACTTCATGAGGGACCATAATTGACAATTTAGAATTGTTGAGGGACTAAACTTGTCATTTCTTCAAAGTTGAAGGACCATTTTGTAGTTTTGACAAACTTAAGGGACCAAACTTGTAATTATGAATATACAAGGGTTTTAAGTATCATTTCTTCATATTTTGATGATCAATCTTGTATATCTTCAAGTCTTCAAGGGTTAATCTTGGATAATTCATGAACTAGGGCCCGGTTCTTTGTACGGCTTCGTTTCTCGTGTCCGTTTTTCCTTGTTTCTTGTGATCTTTTGTCTTTTTCACGATATCCATACCTAAAACACACAAGTAAACAAATACAAGCATATATATGGTATTTTATGACATTTAAATGCATTTAAAGCCCGAAAAGAACGATGAGATCATGTACAAATGCAATCTCATCAGAGTACAAACTTTCATGCAATATTATTCTCTCCATGTTTCATCACTAGTTTCACAAAAATTTCAATCTCATGCAATTTTTGAGGGGGAAAATAGTGATTAAAATGTGTCATCTTGTATAAGATCTTTGGTATAAGTGCTTTCTCTTCCTAATATGTGCAAAAACCTTTTTTTATAATGCACATATGTAGGGGAAGCGTTTTGGTGATATAGAAAACTTTCAAGGTGTAAACACTGATTTCATCAACACCTTGATTAATTTTTCAACAGGTTTTTCTGGTTACGATATCTATACCCTTCAACACATTATTTCACGACGGTATTGGTGTCAAAAGGTGGTTAGGTATTCGTCATATGATCCAACCAGAACCAGAGGGATCTTCCCAGGGACAATCCATTAGAATTTAGATGTCCTTAGGAAAGATAGAGTAGTTGTGTATACGAGAAAAATGCTGACTAATGACTTAAGCTAGCACTGGAACAACCACAACAAGGTGCTAGTTATGACCTCTTGGTAAGCATTGAAGGGGTTGAATAATGAAAAAGAAATGTAAGGATAAAGGGTGTAAAGAAAGAAGCCCTCCATACAACTTAGGCAGAAACCGGGTCAATACATCTATTACCAGAATCACTTTGATGATTTCTGATACTGAAGACAAAGCATCATGGACCTAGTGATGCAATGCACAACCCTTCCCAACCTACTCAAGCTTCTCTCAAAAGAAGTTTGTTTATTGTCACGGAGTTCAACTCATTTCTATCAACTTTCTCACTCCGAGATAGTAGATATTGAAAAGGTGGCAGTCTGCTCCAGCCTCCGATCACCAAATAAACGTGCACTTATAGAGTCTAGAGCCAACGAGATTCATCAAAAAAAATTTCATTAGGACACTTATTCCATATATCAATTGTTGTTCATCACTAGAATACAAGCGATAACTTACAGAGTCCTACGCTCTATCCTTGTGATATTGCCAGAACATTTAGAGTGATACTCATTAGTATTCACAGTGATGAATGGAAATCCTTCCAGTGTTAACATCAAACAGCACTGCGGCAGGTCATATGTAAGATTCACTTGAATTGAACATATGTTAACTGGAAAGCAACAGTGGTTTGGTTCTTTTGTGATTCAAACTCGTTCCAGGTCTCGATGAAATATCTTTATGATCTTGCCAGAACATTCAGAGTAATACTCCTCAGTATTTACAGTGACGAATGGAAATCCTTCCAGTGTCATCATCAAACAGCACTGCGGTAGGTGACTTGTGAGATTCCATACGAATCTAACTTGTGTCAACTGGAAAACAACAATGTTTTTTGATTCTTAATTGATTCAAACTTGTTCCAGGAAATTGAATTGACGACTTAATCAACATAATGGAACTACATGATTCACTCCTTACTATGAAGTATCTTTCGATATATTCAAGTATTGAGAACGGCTACCACAGCCGGAAACCCTGTCAAAAAAGTTCTTTGAACTTACCTAATCACAGGTACAGTATTCGTATTGTATAACGGAAACCGGAGGAATGCAAACGGTGGCGTAACCTCAAGAGTCGTAATTCAAGACCACATGCTCATGTAAAAGAAGAAAGCTCAAGAACATCTAAAGACAAAGACTTCCGCTACTCTGATGATCAAGGGAGATTGTTAACAAGCTTTCATATCAAATCAAAGTTTGAGTATGTGGGGAAAGACACAAGAACACAAGATGACAAAGTTTTAAGATCAAGTCAAGGCAAAGATCAAAGATCCAAGATCACAAGTCACGAAAGAAACTATGAAAGAACTCTCAAGACAACGAGCTTCAAAGTCAACAACACCAAAGAAGTAAAGTCACATATTACATGACCAACCCTTAGGGGGAGATTGTTAGTCGTATTTAAAGTGATGGTCATATAATATACCATTGCGAAACTCGTGGAAAATGCTACATAATGGTGTTGAGAGTTCTAGTATAATGTTATGCATGTAACGGGAATTAGTCCCGAACACTCAAATGAGGAAGGCCTTCTATACTTTACACTTGTAGTATAAAAGGCCCCTAGAACCTCATTTGAGTGTGTGTGTTTTCCATTTCATAGATTATAGAGAGAAACTTATGTCTTTCTCTCACTAGGAATTCACAACCTTTTTGTTTTTCTCTTTATTATTCATCTAATCTAATCTTTCTTTTTGGTTTAATCCATGATGGTATTCGCATTTGGTTAAGTCGTGTGTAGAAGCTCTACAAGAGGGGTTGCCTCTAATTAACTGGTCAATGGGTAGGAGGGATCAGCTCCTTGTGAAGGATGCAAGGCACACACCACATTCACCATGAAAATCCTGACTGAAACATGTAACTAGGATGCACCCATACGCCCCACATGATAATATAATATAATGGCCAAAACTGGAAAGGGACGCCACGAGCTATCACTCCGCCGTGGTGAAGTCATAACACTAGTACCTGTAGTGTTATGGTTATGGTACCTCCATAACTAGGTGAAACTGGTCATGCATGTATATGGCTAAGGTAAATAATAAAACATAAGCATTTAATCTGTATCTACTGGGGAAAATAGTTGGCTGCATACGGGAAATCCTAATGAAGGAAGAGATTGTCCTTACTAAAGGATGGGAAATCCGTACCTTATGTCCAGTAGAAGCTAACAGGAACGATGAAGACTAATCCGCCTTGACGGATATCACTACATAAGAAGTATGGACGTGTGAGTTATACGAATTACATGCGTTTTACTGGTTTCGTGTGTTATTAGCTTGTTATACGTATTTTGTCATGTTTTACTGTTTACTATGTTAACTGTAGTTATTCTGATGTTCTGTTGTGTATTATTCATGTATTAGTGTATTATAATACTTGTATTGTAATACTAAGCAACTTTCTAAAAATAGCAGGTTTCCATAAATAGTAAGTTTCCAAAAATAAAAACTTTCCAAAAATATAAAGTTTCCAAAAATAGTAAGTTTCCATAATTAGAATTAAGCTGAATTGTAAATAATAAATGAAGTTAAATTAGTACAACACAAGTCGTGATCATAGTTGGTTAATTAAATAACTGGTTAATTTAATTAAACTATATGTTATATCATTTTAATTAAAATACATGTTTAATTAAAATAACTAAGTATAAATACCTTAGGTTATACATGAATTAATTAAATAAATTAATTAACCTAAAGTTTAATATGACATGATTTATAAAAATAGTTTTTATAAAAACCCGAATCTCAAGCCCGTGTTCTAATAAAAGCCGAATCAAATAAGCTATAAACAAGTCCCACCGAGTCCTTGGAAAGAAACTCGGTTGACACTACTTAAGAAACTAACATGTAAATATACCCCGACTCGAAGTCGGGGTCCCTTTTGTCTCGGGTCCGAATAAATAAAACCAACCGATCACCCTTACGGGTCTCGGTGGTGTCACGGTTCATACAAAAACCGAACACAAACACACCCCGACCCATGGTCGGGGTTCCCTTGTCTGGCCGAGCCAAAACCCAACCAAGCCGAGACCTAAAGGTCTCGGTGCTGGTGATAATAAACAAGCCGAGCACACCTTTGGGGTCTCAGTTGTCTCGGACGAACAACACCAACGCCAAACACCCCCTTTTAACATGATTTAATTAATCTCCTTGTTTTATTTACTTGTTTTATTGATTAATTAAATTTAGTAACATGAAATCATAAGAAATTTTAAAAGAAAAGGAAGTGTTATGATTACCGACACGTGGAAAGAAAAGAATTAGAGATCACGAACACGTAGACTCCAAAATCAAAGATCAAAATTGTCTGGATCGTCCTTGTGGTTTAGTGTGGTCGGTGGCAAGGGCAAGAAGGAGGCAGGGGGAGACTTTTTGTTAAACCTAAAATTATGAAAAGGTTTCCTAGAGTTTTTACTTAACATGTATTTAATTTAGATCATGGGCCAAAGCCCATGCCTTCCTTCTTTCTTTTGTAGCCGCGACACCAAGGGAGCCCACGGGGTAAACCCGTAACTTTCTGTGTGTTAATTTATTAACGTGTGTGTTCGTGATTTATTATTCGTGATTTTAGTATTCGTGATCGTGTCACATTTATTATATTCATGATTGTTCGTTATTTATTGTCGTGACACGTGTATTAATATTATAAATGGAAAGTTTAAATTTTACCGTGTTTTCGTAAGTCACTGTTCACGTGTACTGTTCATAGGTTTTTAATGCGGGTTTTACACTTCTTGAACAACATCAACAACAACAGTCAGGGAGGTGGTAATAACAGTGGATGTACCTATAAGACATTCATGTCTTGTGGAGTGAAAGAGTATGACGGCAAGGGAGATGCAATAACCCTCGCACGATGGATTGAGAAGATGGAGAACGCGATGGAAATGAGCGGTTGCGTGCTAGGACAAAGGGTCACGTATGCATCTGGGTCGTTTGTAGGTAAGGCTTTGACTTGGTGGATTACTCAAGTTCAAGTAATAGGGAGAGTAGCTCCAAATGCAATGACTTGGGATGAGTTAAAATCCCTCATGATTGGAGAGTTCTGTCCAAGCAACGAGTTGGAGAAGCTGGAGAAGGAGTTTTGGGGACATGTCATGAAAGGAGCTGCTCATGCAGAATACACGGATCGCTTCCATGAGTTGGCAAGGTTAGTACCTCATTTGGTTACTCTAGAGGCGAACAAGATAAAGCAATACATCGCTGGACTACCAACTCATATTAGGGGAATGATTAGGGCTACTCAGCCAAACACAATGCAACAAGCCATTTTGACGGCTGCGGTGCTAACAAAAGAAGCAGTTAAAGGTGGTAGGCTAAGTACGGCTGGAGAAAAACGCAAGGAGCTGGAGGAAACAGAGCAGGACGGAGGTAACTGGGAAGACAGTAAGAAGAAGATAAAGGTAAAGAGAGTGATAGTGGGAACGCGGGTAGTAGTCCGAAGTGTTCAGCATGCTCTACATATCATGGACCTAATAAGCCATGCTTGGTAGCTGCCAAGAACTAGGGCATGGTATTAAGGACTGTCAAAAGCCTATTTTGAATGATGCGTATGCGTCAACGATTGGGACGACATATGAAAGGCGAGCTTGTTATGAGTATGGAGAAACGGGACACTATTAGGACCAATGCCCAAAGTTGGAAAGAGCACCAGGACAAGCTAGAAATCCGTTAGCTCTAAAAAGGAATCAAGGTGGTGAGATCATTGGGTACCGTGTTGGAAGAAGAGTGTTCTATTCAATTGGAATAGAAGAAGCACAAGATACGGATGGGGTAACGGGCATGTACTTTGCTAACAAGTTTCCTGTCACTATATTTCTTTTCTCCTAGGACTGATGGTAGCTTTATATTTTCCGAATTATGCCTTGTTAGTGTAATTTTAGGGTGGTAGAAATAGGATTACGTAATTTCGACGACGGTTGGTAAGCAAGAAGAGGTAGGTGAAATTCCCGAATCCGTAGTTAGAGTTAGGAAATTTAAGTTCTTTGTAGATATAGTTTCTTTAAGGCAGGGAGGTTGAAGTGATCATGGAGTTGGAGTGGTAGCAGCATGACGGACTGAGCTAGTATGTGGTGATAAGCAGTGAGAATGATGAAGACATTGGAGGAGTGCGACGAGCGAGAAGGAAACTAGAGAGTCGTATGTGAGATTTTCAAGCATGAGAAAGTTGAGTAGAGAGTTAGAGGGGATGGCATTTCATGGAACCAGCAAGGGGCGAAGTGAAGCAAGATGAAGAAGCATTTTGGAAGCTGAAGAGGTGCCCTGGATAATGAGCCGATCTTGGCATTATCGAAAGGACTGGACGAAATACACAAAACACGACGATACGTAGGGCAAGGATTATGATGCTTACGAGGACGGCGAGGAAAGATGATTGTTTATACGTTGCAGAAACTGAATATTTGGAAGAGCAAGATTAGACTTAGTTAGCGGAACGGGATCATTAGAACTGCCTAGAATGCTAGAGGCATTTGGTGTACGAGACATAGCAAATGATCTATCCGGGTTATGGACATCTCCAACACCTATTCAATCTTCTTGATTAGACATTTAGGCAAGGATGCTAGATGGAGATGAGTGGTGACAAGGATATGCAAAGGCTAAGTACCATATGGGAAGGGCAAGCATAGTTGATGAGACATGGAATATGAAGAAGGAAGTGAAGTTGAGACGAGATTGAGCTATATGGATGACGTGTTAGGATAGTTTGGCTGAAGGATGTAAGTTGCATGAGTTGAGTTGTTTAGAGCAGGGAACGCGTCAACATTTATGTTGCGTGGCTTGGACAATCAAATGAAAAAATGTAGACTATACTTCCTACATAGATAGGAGTAGCATAGAATGACGGTGTAAGGACGAAGATGGTAGAAGGGATACATAACGGAGAGGAGGAATAAGCACGAAGAGAGTTGGGTAATAGTCGATAGACTAACTAATTCATCTCATATTCTAAGCAGAATGAGAAGTCATGGAGTTATGAAGTTGGAGGGATTGCGTACGGATGCAAAGGAATAGGAGGTTTGCTTAAAAGTTAGCCCAGTAAGTAAGGAATGCTTATGAAAGGATTATGGCAAGGGAAGAAACGATGGGAAGCAAGTGTGGTATACCATTGATAGACTAATGGTTGATGTAAGCAGACTATGGGCATAAATGAGGAAGACATCTAAACATTGGCGTGAGGTTGGGGGATATTTGGAAAATGCATTTTATTATGGATAATTATTCTAAGAGAGGGTCACAGTGAGAGGGGTATATTCCTCACTAATGAAAATGTAGAGGATAAAGGAGAACACCTAAGATATAGGCTAAAGACAAGGTGGAAGATGATATGAAAATTGAGATCGTGGAGAGACAAGCAGAGAGTAGTATGGAGGAAGAATGGCATCGGAAAGCAGAGTATTGTCAAGGTAGTGGAAAGATATTGAAGTGAAAACCGTAAGAGCGAGAGGTTAGTAATCACGAGCAATGGAATGTTCACTTAGAGGAAAGGGTGTAGGACTTGTTAGAATGAAGGGTGGTTAGTTATTTGGTGTCGAGCATGGAAAAGCGAAGGGGTAGTGGTGAGTATGACATGGTCATGTGAGGCAGTGACGGTCATGAGAAGTTTCTGGCTATGCAATCCTGCATATGCCATTGGACGTGATAATGGTTGGGAGGAACTTTCAGATGATGGAAAATTCGTAGAGGATAAAAGTCGTTAGGTTTGGAGATGGAAAGGTAGTAGAAACTGCTGGAATAAATTCATAAGAGATGAGAGGGATCATTGTTATGGTGGAATGAAGTTAGAAGCGGCCAACGTATTGGACCGGATGTGGATCGGAAAACTATGGAGGTGGTGGCAGTACTTAAAGTAGAAGTTGAAAATGGCAAAGGACTGACAAGAGAGCTATGCGGATAAGAGGCAAAAGTCGTCGGGAATTTAAGATTGGAAATAATGGAAAGAAGTAACGTGATCTGGGAAGAAAGAGAAGTTAACACTTAGAATCGTGAGTCTATTTGGAAATCCTTGAAATCATCGGAGGGATCGGGCTAGTGGTATATAAGTTGAGGATGGCTGGAAGACTTAGGTAGTGTGCATGATGTATTTCATGTGTTAAACTTGAAGAAATGATTAGCAAGAACCTACTTGCAAGTACCGTTGGAAGTTATTAGTATAGATACGAGACTTCGTTTTATCGAAGGGCCGTTAGAGGGTACGGATCGTGAAGTTAGGACATTGGTAAAGTAAGATACCGTAGTAAGGATAGATTGGAATTTGGAAACGTGGATTAGAGTTCACGTGGGAACGAAAAGGAATGGTATGAGGAACAAGTATCCTCATTTATTTGTCAATGAAGGTCCTAAGGAGTAAATCTCGAGGACGAGATTTCTATTAGGAGGGAGTGATGTGACAACCATGTTGTTGATCCCTTTGAATGGATCTATATTCTGCTAAGAATTAATATAATAGTTTGTAATCAAACTAGAACACTTTAAGAACTCTTACTCAACCAAATAAGTTATGCGGAATCTAACTTATAAAGCAAAGAAGAATATAATTACTTTTAACTATTCGATTCTCTATTAATCGACTTTCAATGAGGTACAATAAACTCATCATACCTATGTTCCTTTTATAGAATTAGGAACCCTAGAAACTTTAGAATATTCTATAATGATAAGTATATCACACACGATATCTTATCAATATTCTAAACTATTAATTATATCACATAAGATATACTCTAACAATAACGATGAAATATCTTTTATAAAGATATATTCGTCCTAATCATATAGCAGTACTTACAATATAACTAACAGTACTTGTTATGTACCGCGTAAACACTAACGGTACTTGCCAAAACTAACAGTACTTCTACTTATACTAATGGTACTTGATACTTTACAAATAATTCCCAACAATCCTCCCCTAAACAAGAATGATAACTTGTTTTCCTCTTGTTTCTCTTTGTACTGAATGTATTAAAATACATGTCTTCAGTCTTCTCTTTAAACTTGGATTGACCTTGGTAATCTTCTATTTGTATCCAATTGAATGTAGCCAAACACTTTGTGCAGATCTTCTTCTGATAAGATAATCTTCAAGTCTCATGAATATCATCTTTGTCTTCAAATTATGATCTTCTTGTGTCTTGTAAACATTCATTTTGCAACAATTTTGTTTATCATTTCATATGTCTTCTTCCCCTTTTTGTCATCATCAAATAGGAGTCTTCTGCATATAAAGCACCTATGAATCAACAATTCTGCTTGTATCTTCTTACCTGAAATAAAACAATTAACAACAAAAACCAATTTGTATTGACATCATGATTTTTAGCCAATCATCAGCTATCAACGGATTTGATTTATTCTTTACCAGTTAGCCGTACACTCTGGAATAACCAATACTTTATTCATAAAGAATAAGGTATACCGATAACCTTACACTTTTTGGTAAAATGTCAACCGTCAACGGATTTGATAATGTATTTACCTAGTACCATTTTCCCTAGGACTAGCCAACTCTTTATCTTGAAACATGGTGAGTTAGAACCATATAGTTTTTAGCAAAATACCAGCTATCAACGGATTTGAGAAGTCTTTACCACAAATCGTTTGCTTATGGACTAGCCAATTCTTATGTGTGTTAGACATGTTGAACTGAGAACCATTTGTGAAGTGTGACTGAAAGTCAAACACTTAAGGCTCTTTCTCAACTTCTTCTTCTTGCTCTAAATCCTTGATTTGTTGTTTAACCATTCTGATCAACTCCAAAGCGCCATCATATTCTTATGAAACTTCTAATTGTTGTTCTAACATACTTTCTAACAACCTTCTTCCAAATGGTATCTTTTCTCTTAAAGCATGTAATAGGTTATATCATCTATATCCAAAGTATGTATGCTACATGATCTATAATATCTCCAGTAAGTAGGAACCTGATTCTCTAAGTCCTTCAACATTCTTTGATCACTGTTGTATGGCTCATACATGAACTTCAACTCATTTCTTAATAGTGAGACTTCTTCTTGACTTTCACTTCCTCCTTGAACAAATCTGTTAAGGTCTTGAATGTCTTATCTGGCAAGGATATGTAGAATCTCTTCTAGTAATCTGAACATCCTAAATGTTCCATCTGATCTAGTGATTCCATGAATTTCTAATCCATGTTTCATAGCACTTGTCCATCTTATGATGTCTGATTTCCAAGATTTCTATGTCAATACATTGATCTTCAAATTTGACTATCTTCAAGTGCTTTCTACAACTTTCATCATCATCACTATCTTGATCTGTAGACTTCACCTTTTTCTAAGCTTCTTGCTTTTTCTTGGTTGATCTCTTCTTTTTGATACCTTTGGAGGTTCCTTCAAATTCAATTGATCCCTCCTCCAAATTAGTATGTACCGTTCCTTCAAGTACTGTTGACTGTGTATGTACTGCTTGTACATTTTTAGTCTGTTTTTCAACACCATGAGATGCATTTCCCCCATCCATCTCTTGATTAGTCTTTGCTTCTTTTGAAACTTCTGTCACCCTTTTCTTCTTTCTAGCATATGTAGTCTTGATAGGTGGAGATGCTTCTTTCTGTCCAGCAGTACTTGCATCAAGTCTGGGGGTACTTCCAAATTGTCTTTGTTGTTGGAGATGCTTCTTGACATCTTCAATATCCTTTTTATCCTTTTTAGATCCAATCTCAACAAAATTTAATTTGCTCCTCTGGTGTTGTTCATACAAAGCCTTTACTTCATCAAAGGTCTTTCTGACTAATTGAGCATGGGTAAAATGCTTTACTTTTTTGAGATAAGACATCATCTGATTCCTGATTTGCATAGTGGTTGGAGGCTTAACTCTTTCTCTTCTTCTCTTTTTTGCAAAGAATCTTTGATCTTTTTTCTCTTCATCATAAGCATCCCTTTCTTCAGCTACTAATGATTCTACAAGAAGTTCACTTGCCTTTAGTTCAGCTTGAATCCTATCATATTCTGCTATGTTCCATTCTTGTTGCCCTCTTTGGGCTTCAAGCAATTGTTGCTTTGCTGCAAGTTCTTCTTGTAGCTCTTCATCACGCAATTGTTCTTGTAGTCTGAAAGCTACCTCTTCATCATGCTCCAGTTGATGAAATCTGTTCATGACTTTGCTTATGTCATCATCTGAATCACTTTCTTTTTCAGATTCAGATTGTAGTTTCTTTTTGCTCTTATCCTTTGGATTTATCTTAGGTAGTTTCTTCAATAATCTTGAAGATATTCTTTCTTTATCTTCATTGGATTGTTGTTGAATGATAATACCTTTAGTGGGTTGTGAAGCTTGAATTTTCTTACCTTTATCTTTTTCTTTAATGGCAAGAATTTTTTGTTGTGTCTTCATCTCTACTTCTGCTTGTCTTGCTTTCTCAGCTGAGCTCTTTTCTCTGAGATCAAGCAGTTGTTGTGATAAAGTATCATCTTCTCTAAAAGATGGAGTTTGACTTTCTGCAGAAGAAGGCAGTGAAGGTTTTTCACCAGCGTTACTTGCAGTTGGCCTAGCAGTACTTGGTTCTTCAATAGTATTTACTTCACCAGTAACAGACACACTTGTTTCTTGAATCACCAAAGTATCTCCAGATACTTTTTCTCCTTTGGAAGCTGTCTTCTCAATCTGTAACTCCTTAGTCTTGTCTGATTCAACATTCATTCTTGATCTTGACAATACTTGGAAAGACTGTTTCTTTGTCTTTGTGGTGGAGTTAAAGACACAAGAAACTTAATAGTTATTTCCTCTAGCTTCTCATAAAAGCTACTCCAATTAGCTTGTAGTTGTGGTGATGGAGGTTGTGGTCGGTACCAACATTTCTTCATCTTATGGTTCCTCATGAGCAGTTTGTGGTTCCTCATGTTGAAGCTCCATATTTGTATGCTCCAAACTTGCATTATCCACATTATTTTGTGTGCCATCAACATCTTCAAAGTTTTCATTGTCATCATCAGCTTCAAAATTGATGTCATTGCCAGAGATCCTTGTATGAATATCAGAAGAAGGTCCTTGTTCTTCATCATTCCTCCCCTGTTTGGTTGCATTCAGTTGCTTATTCTTGAAGTTTCTGAACCTTTGCTTCTTAAGAGCAGCTCTCTAAATTACTATGTGTTGCCTCATCCAAGGAGTGACTTTATTCCTTAGCTTTGTCAAGTTGGCTTCCAATTCAGTAATTCTATTATCCCGAGCAAACTTCTCTTTTTGCAAAACTTGTACTTGTTTGGACAAGCTTGTGCACAGAGTAGTTAAATTTGCAACATCCACCACCTCTGTTGTTGTTGCCTATGGAGAACCACTAGCAGCAATTGAAGCAGCAGGTGTGTGGATCATCTCATTAGAATGTGGTTGATCACCATCATTATGAGAAGAAGATTGAGTATCTTCAGATGATTGGGGACTCTGGTGAGAAGGAGTTTGCTGAGAAGAACTAGCTGAGCTAGGTTCCTCACCTTCTTGATTGGCTGGTTGGGCTAACATATTTGCAAATAAGGATGTAACAGTTCCTATAAAAGCACTTCCTGGTTTGGTCAAGAAAGAGAAAGTTCTCTTTGTAAAACTAGGAACATCCTATGTATTTGTCAATTTTGGTAGGTTAGGGATTTGGTCATTAACTAAAGCTTGAATGAATCTTGGATACATTAAAAACTTTTTAATTCCTTCCAAATTCCTAGTCATGCCTTCAAAAATTAATTTTGAAAAATTAAAGACTGTGTTATTTGCTAGACAAATACCAGCTGATGCCAAAGCAGCAGGGATTTGATCAAAAGATGTACTCTTTGAGCTTAAATAGTGAATAATGGCATGAAAAAACAATTTCCATTATGGTAAAAATAAACCTTTAAAGAAAGTAAGACTTTCCCTACCACCCTCATAACCCATGGCTGCAAGACCATCATGTATCTTTGTGTTATTCAGCATACTAATTCCATTATCATCATTAAGTCTTAAACTTTCCCTTAACAGTACCTCATTCACATAGATATTTCTATTATTAACCCTAGCCCTAATGCAAGGTTGATCGTGACGAGTACCTAAAACAATAGTATTCCAAAATTATGTAACAATGGGAATAGAGACAACATGACTTACAGTAAGCGCAAAACGAACATGACTTCGAGAGAGAAAGCCAAGTATCTCATGGAAACCAATAGAATCATCATTCTGAGTAAGGTTAGCAACCTGGTTGTGCTTAGATATCACTTGTAGAGCAGCCATTAGTATTTTTTATGATTGAAAATTAGAGAGAAGGGTATAGAAATAAGAGATAAAAATAAAAGATTAGGTGAATCAATTGTATAAGTGGAGTTAGTATTTATGTAAATAACAAACCCAAGCGCGAAGAAACCGCCAAATTTATAAAAGAGACACTCAATGGTATAACGGTTATGTAGCGGTACACGAAACATACACGGTACTTCAATTTTACATAGTGGTACTTGGTACCTCAAGAATTAGACCGGTTCATGCATTCCACTACCTCTTTTATCTTATTCTAACAACCTGCAATCACATCAAAAACACAAAACAAACACTATACAATAAAAATTAGCATAAAATTTGTACAACTGTTACATCCTTTAACATATGCAGCAGTTATTGGTTGAGCATACCAATATGTGTTACCAAGAACTCAAATCTCTTTGCACCAAATGCCTTGGTTAACAAATCATCTACATTATTATCTGTATGAATCTTCAAGACCTGAATAAGCTTTTTGTCATAAGCATCTCTTATAAAGTGATGTCTTATCTCAATGTGCTTGGTCTTGGAGTGAAAGACTGGATTCTTGACAATGCAAATAGTAATTTCATTATCAATGTAGATCTTGGTGTTCATGAAGTTGAAACCATAGTCTAACAACTGATTTTGAATCCAAAGTACTTGTCCAAAGCAATGAGCAGCAGCTACATATTCAGCTTCAGTTGTAGAAGTAGCAACAATAGTTTGCTTCTTAGACTGCCATGATATGAGTCTTCTGCCTAGGAATTGACAACCTCCTGTTGTGGATTTCCTATCAAACGCTTTAAAATCCTTAAGATCATTAAATGCACAAATTTACAGTTAAATTTAAACTTTTTAATTAATTAATATACGACATGAATCATGAACATTTAATACGAACGTTAAGTATATTAATTAATTATTATAAGTATTACGTATGTAAACATGAATATTAATGCACGATGAGTATTCACGTAAAATACTTAAAACATACAAGACATAAAACACGAGCATTAAAAACGAACACACACGATGATAATTAAGTCACAAAAAATTAAACGAATATGTATTTATATGTGGCGTCCAACAAGGGGAAGAAAAGGGCCTTGGCCCAATCCACTAAATGTCCAAGTCATAACCAAATAAGGATCCCCAGGGATTTCATAAAAACAAAAACACAAAAAATAGTTAAACCCTAAAAATCTTTTCCTTCCTCCTTGTCTCTTTGTGTCCGCGACATCAACAACAACATCAAGGGCAAATCATTGCTTTTTGATCTTTAGTAATTACGTGTTCGTGTT
Source organism: Glebionis coronaria (assembly GCA_025667525.1). Lineage (NCBI taxonomy): Eukaryota > Viridiplantae > Streptophyta > Magnoliopsida > Asterales > Asteraceae > Glebionis > Glebionis coronaria. Next base: position 242,260,426 of record CM046881.1, on the reverse strand, counting down.
CATCGTTCAATCCTTAACCAATCCACGCATTTGGTATTGATCTAATCTTAATCTTTTAATCTTTTTATTTTAATTATGATCATATGTTCATGGATCTTTAAAAACAATAATTAAAAACATGTTAGGTTAAAGATTAAATAAGAAAAAGGTTTAGTTTGGTGTTCGGTTTGGCTCGACTGCACACCAACCGAGAGTCGCAAGACTCTCGGTTGCTGTTTGGTACCACCAGCCGCAACCCAAGGGTGCGGTGGTGTTTGTTTGCTGCCAGCCGCAAGCCAAGAACCCCAGCAGTGGGGAACTTGGCCAACCAGTGGGAACTGAGACCATGTGTTGGTCTCGGCGGGTATGCAACGACAACAGGGGGAAGCCACGGCAGCAGTGGTTGTTGTGTTGGGCTTGGCCGCACGCCACAGCCGTCCGGCTGTGGTTTTGCGTGGTCTTCGAGGCAACACCGGGACCCCATGGTCTCGGTGAGGTTTCGTTCGGGGTGCGGTTAACACCAAAACACGCAAGGGGTGTTTCGCTAAACTTTTTCTAAACATGTATGCATTTAATTATTAATTGGTTTAATTAAAAACATAGTTAATTAAATTAATTAATGTCATGACTTATGATATAATTTTATTTAAATAAAATCATGTTATTTTGTATGTACATTTTATTTAAATAAACTTATGCTATGATAATTAATTATTTAATTATTCATGTATAGTAACTTAATTATTAAAACTTAGCTTAATTAATTAATATCTTTTAAGGTAAAATTTAATTACACTAATCGTGCAACATTATTAATTAATAATAACTTATGATAACATAAAATATCATTAAAATTAATAATAACAAGTTAAGCCTAAGTATTTATTTATTATTAAACTTTACAATATAATTATACATCTATACTAATATATAAAAAGCTCATCTTAAAAGTTGAAAAAGTTGAAAATTCAACATTTCCATATATAAACATAATGATTAAATAGAAAACAAGTGTATTAGCCACTACATTATAGGTTCGATCATCGTGTGACGGGTTCGATCACCGCGTCAACCCGTTCGACTCACCGTGTCGAGTCACCGTGTAACGGGTTCGATCACCGGGTCAATCCGATCGAGTCATTGTTTTGCGAGTTCGCTCACCGGGTCAACCCGATCGAGCCACCGGGTCACGAGTTCAATTTTCGTGTCAACTCGATCGAGTCACCAAGTTATCGGTTCGACCACCAAATCAATTAGGATATCGTAAATTATCCGCCGTTATACGCGGGTATACGTCTAGTGACATATTATAAGCTTATTAAAACCATATGTTATATCATGTAATTATTTAATAAGCATATAATTAATTATGGGAATACATTAATTATGGAAACATGTTAATTATGTAATTATACTAATTATGGCAACATGATAAATATGGAAACACACTAAATATGGTAACATGCTATTTATAGAAACACACTAAATATGGTAACATGCTATTTATGGAAACATACTAAATATGGTAACATGTTATTTATAGAAACATGTTAAATATGGAAACTTTCTATTTTTAGAAACTTACTATTTTTGGAAAGTTACTATATATGAAAACCGGCTATTTATGGAAAGTTACTATATATAGAAACCTGTTATATTTAGAAAGTTACTCATTATGTTATAACAAGTACTGTAACACATAAAACATGAAATACATGAATCTAAAACATATGAAACACTAAGAAACACATGATTAAACATGAAATAATAAGACAAGACAAGAACAAGTATAATAAGTATGAACACATCAAGTAAACCAAATAACAAGTATCTATAAGTAAAACAGACACTTATTCATGTCCGTTTATTATGTAGTTATCGTGAAGCCAGAGTTATCTTCCGCGTTCGTTTTCATCATTATTTACTGGACATAAGGTACGGATATTCCGTCCTCCAGTAAGGACATCTTTCCTATATTAGGATTACACGTTTGCAGCCATTTGTTTTCCGCAGTAGTTTACGTGTCTTAAATACATAAATATGTGTTATGATTATTTTAGATTGCCTGAGCTATATACATGCATGCCAATTTCACCTAGTTATGGGGGTTCCATAAGCATAGCACTAGAGCCACCGGTGTTATTACTCTTCTGTGGTGAGAGTGATTGCTCGCAGTGTCCCTTTACAGTGTTTGGCCTTTGTTATTATTATCATGTGGGGCGAATGGGTGCATCCTAGGACAAGTAGTAAGATTTCATGGTAACTGTGGTGTGTGCCTTGCATCCGTTACAGGAGTTGATCCCTCCACTCATATTGTCATAATTAGAGGCACCCCCTCTAATTGCATGATGAGGTCACCCCTCTAAGTATTCATGCACGTTGATATAACATGACCTATATAGGCTACGGGCATATTTAAAATATAGTTTTCAGAATAAACTAAACATAAGTCTTTTTATAAATATAAAAGAAGTCTTATAAGCTTAAACTAGGTTTTCTAGGACATACACTTATTCCACTGTTATTCATTTCATTTCATTACTTGCTTATGTTTATGTTTTACATTCATTGTCATATATCCGCACACTGAGTCTATTGCTCAGCCGTATTTTTCTTTCCATGTCCCAATACGACATGTACTAAAGGGCAAAACTTGGAAACAAGAGTAAGTGCATGGAATGAGGTGCCTCGTCTTCTTTCTTCTTTAATGCGTTTAAATACTCTTTCTTTGCTGGACATTGTTTAGTCCTTTCCTTACATTCTATACTTATGCATTTGTGTGTAGAGCTTATGTTGGAACCGATGTTTGTTTCCAGTTTCCTTTATGGTCATTTAATATTTTAGACATTTACCTTGTATGCTTTGATGACACGCCATAATTACTACGTAACGGTCCATTTATCCAAATGGGGTGTTACAAATATTCTCCACCATCCGTAGAAATACATCGTCAATAATAGCTCGCAACTCATGGCCCATAAAAATAAATTTCAAAGATAAAACGAGACAAACTCTTACCAAGTCTTTATATGACAAATTGCTACAACGCTCATCATGCTCAATGATACATACAAGATCTATGTTTTTAGCATATTCACCTATCTTCTCAGGTAAAACTCTATCACATAAAGTTATTTCATCAGCCCTAAATTTACTGAAGCTTTGATGGCCAAATTCAAAAGTAGTAATGACACAAAATTCACGGCGACCAAAGTGAAATGTAATACATAGTGATAATTATCTGAAAACTTCTGCTTCTGAAGCATATAATGTATGAGACCATCTTCATTGTCAACATAATCTAAATCCAACAAGCGCTCAAAGCATGTGGACCTAAACAACTCACACCTTTTTAAATCTAATATATCTTTTGTCATACGAAAGTAATGAACTTTGCTATCCATGTGAATCCTCGCAATATATTCCTTTAGACAGAAAATAATTACTATATAAAATTAACAAAAGAAACAATACCAATTAGGTCAGTCTACAACTAACAATACTAGCCATCATTTAGAACTAATTGCAATTCAATAAAAATGCATTAAAAAATAAAATAAAAAATTAGTTCAACCTACATGTTAATTTGCAAAAAGAAGAGAGTGCTTTATGTAACCAAAAAACTAAAACAGAAACACAAAAGTGAAGAAGAAAAGTACCAATCTATTCATGGAGGATGTAAAAATAGAAAAATTATTGAGTGAAAATTAGTATTTAAACAAGTAAAACGAAAAGATATATTGAAAACGAATAAAAATAAAATGAAAATAAGTCGAAGAAAATAAAAATCTTTTCTTCCGAATAAAAACACACATATGAGACATGAATCATACGACTGATGAGACCACCCGTGAAGTTGGATTATGAGTCATGACTGATGAGTAATTCAATTCACGCTATCAGAGGTTGTACACTATGTTGCAGAACTAGTATTTCAACTTTTTTATTATATTCAGTCAGTCTCACTAGTCTGTTTTGTTTGAAACCTTTTCTCCCCGTCTGCTAAAGTTAAGAGTTTATCATTTTTTACTATAAAAGAAACAGTTTTCCTTTTTCATTTTATAAACTTAACTAGCTTAAAGACCCGTCTAACGCCGGGTTTAGTTTAATGAGTAATTTTTGTGAGAATTAATAAACAGATGTTAATATTAAAAGAACATCAACGGGATATGAAAAAAAACGGAAAAAACATGAATAATTCAAAAAATATTTTATTTTGAAACAATCACAATAATAGAGTTTCATGCATTTTGGTCTTTAACTTAGACGTATGTGAGAACAAATAAAGTCAACAACCAATGCTCATTTCATCAACACGTAATGGTTGAATAAAAAAGTAATCAAAAGAAATATATGAACAATTTAGATGTATAAAACATTTACCAAATATTAAGGCGTTTGAAATTATATATCGTACATCCTATTAAAACCTGTTTAGACATGTTTGATGTATTTCGTTGAGTCGCATGTGTGGTTTAGATTTTATAGTTTAACACTTTAGTGTAGCTAATATGTTACATTTGACGAAAGAAGTCAAAGAGTGTCCTCCATGTGTCAAATATTGGAGGGTGGTCAATGGGTCCATCTTTGTAATATGACTTATCTAAATGCAATGAAAGTACACATAGTGATTTCGCAATTATTGTTATAAGAAAATTAAACGATGTAAATCTTGCGGTTAATTATTTAAAATGGTCCGAGAAGAAAATCATTCAACCACATTGTCCTGTAATTCGCTTGTAATTTAAAAAGTTTTTAAAGAAATGAGTCTTGCTAGGTTTGGCACATCTAATACTTCAGGCATAGAGCTGTGTCAAAAGTCATAACTTAAAAAGATGCTTATGATTTCATAAGTTAAATGCATTGATGGGAGACAAAACTACAACAAATTAATTTATACTGTGGTCAGTGTTATTAAAGACGGCATTGATAACCAAGTAGCATAAGACCACTTCAACATGCACAAACAACGTATCATTAAAATATAGAAAGTCAATAACTCAAAAAATAAGATGATAAAAAATAAACCAAAGACAGTAAGTCACATAAGTGTAACAAAATTCGACTTATAAATATTGAAAGCCTTGCCCCCATAATAACTTAAACCTTTTGTTACCACACGACCCACGACTTAGCCAATTAGTCCTTGAACACGTTCTAAGGGTCTTTCTCAATTTTGACCTCCACAAGATACCTTTCGCCTTTGAACACTCACTGATTGGTTCAAAGTCTGATGTAAGTTGTTTGGTGTTAAGTTTTTCAGGAGGATTGGAAGTATTACTTTTCATCAGTATGGGATTCGAGATCCTAAAAGCCAGAATAACAACCACATGATTAGAAGAAATAACAAAAAGTACAATGTTCAATGTACAATGCACAATGCAGCGTGAATTTGTAACGACTAATTTTGATATGCCATAACCATACACTTACCAACGGAGTGATAGAACAGAGTTATGTAAGTGTGGCTTTACTTTCCGGCTAAACGACATATACATACGTCCAGTTGGTTATTTTTTTGCATTTCCTCTTCACCATCTACCAACACACACTAAAAATACAAAGTTCAGTTTATAAATAATTGCAACAACATACTAAGTAGTTGGGCCATCCAAAGTGAATTAAACTATTACCCAGTTTCTATAGCCTTAAGCGTGAATCGGTTTTAAAAAGCAGACATGCATGACACTATGATGCATAACTGAGAATGTTGTATGACACTATCTAACTTGATGAACAAAGTCGATAATAACCTAAGTTCCCACTAATGACCTGCAGGCTGCAACTATATATATTAACTCAGTATGGTAGGCACCAGTAAACTAAAAAGGTAATAAGCAGGAATGAGTCTAGAATCAAATATGCATATCACTATCACACATAAATAAGTAAATCCAAGAGCCAGAGACTAAAGATGCTATTATTTGGGTAATACACTAAATTTAAACTAAAAACACCCAACTTATCATAAAAGAATCTGGCTTGATATCACTATGATGAGAAATGTCACTATGATGAGTACCTAACTTATCATGAGTACCCAACTAAATTTAAACTAAAAACATCCAACTTATCAAAAAAGTGATAATACTTGATATCGCTATGATGAGAAATGTCAATATTTTGATTATACCAAAATTATGTGTATGCACCAACACTTCTAAGAAGGCTGGTGGGGAGAGTGGTTTAGCAATTACATATTTTCAACCGAAGAATCCGTATGCATTGTTTCTTTTTCGAATGGGCATAGTATATTTCAATTTGTCCCTAGATTCATTATGTCGTATACCCCTCTTTAGTTTATATACTGATCTGGTCATCTGAATTGCTATTTGGAAGCTATACGAAAAATACACATTTTGACCCGATACCCTATTTGTCAAGCCAATCAAATTCACTCCTCTACCTGATGATATATATCAATTCCGAGTCTATTTTTTTACCATGATTTGTTGGATATTGATGCTACTAAGTGAGAATAAACTGTAAACCAAACCCCAATTTCCATCAGTTACATATCCAACCCGATTATTGTAGTATTGTTACTGTGATCATACGTTGAATACAAGGTGAAACAAAGATGATTGAATAATTTAGCTGTAATTTACGTATAAAAATGTACTTATACTAATCAGATCATAAAAACGGATACTTAGATAGAACTAATCCACCAAAATTCAGGCAATGATTAATAACGTACCATACCTTTCTTGCAACTGTATGGCCCGTTGCTTCTACACATAAGTATTACTTTGCCAAATTATAGATGAAACATAACCCAAGGTAAATCACCCATAAGCACGAGTCAGAGTTGCTACCTCTAACTAAATCAATATTAAACAAGTGCAGTTGCTTACGTTGTGATAGTGCAAGTGATTCCGATGGCCACAAAGTTATGCATTGTCTTTCTTATTAAGACGTGAAAGAAATCCCACTCCAAACCACAACCTACAAATAATAAAAAAGAAGCCATATAGCCAAAATGATCGATGGAAAGGAATTTCATGAAGACTTTAGAAAAATGAAACCATTTTTTCCGTTTTAAGGCTGCAATTACTTTTGTATTCATTAAAAAAAGTTCATCATTCATAAATTCAAGGTTTGTATCATTCAATATCAAAAATGATCTTTTATAAAAAAAACTATTTAGTGAAGGATTTCATCAGCACTTAAGAGGCATTTCACATTGACCATTTACACACAGAAGTACCATAAAAAATAACAGGATTGTGATAAACCATGCAAGAGATGTTATGTGATCACTCATCACTTTTAAACTTGGGTACTGCAAGATTGCATATCCATGTACCTAATTTGAAGGCCATTGTTTTTTATAACTAATATATGCTTTAAAAAGAATTTGAATAAGACAATCAATTATTGATTAAGTATATTTTAGATACCATCATTCTAGCATCAGTCCCAAGCCCTTGGTTTCGGACTCCATGAGTTCAGAACCCACTCAACTGCGACCATCTTTTAGTTCCTCATAAGTGATATAGAAAGTCGAATTAGAACCTTGTAGAAGAATGTGTGAGCATCCCAACTTCCTCCTCAATCTTGGCATATACTGCCATCTTTTGATCGATACCTGCACTTAAAAACCGCATCACCAAGTTATATGGTTATACAAAGATATCGGAAAGCAGCAGACATAAACTACAAAAAGGGCTTAAATAGTTGAAATTTTGGCCAGTTAAATACATGAAAGGCATAAACCTTCCATAATAGCTCATTTTACGCCTGATCCTAACCTGGAGGTTTTTCTCTATCACCGGGTCAAACCCATTGATACAAGGCTTTTTGCCAGTATAAAAATTAAAGTTCGTTGTGTATGTCTAATCGAATTGATAACTGGTTAACTATGCGACTCAGTTGTCTTTGGTGAAACAAATAGTTGTGTCGTTGTAGTAATTAAAAAATGCAAAACTTTAAGGTAAATGATGGTAAATAAAAACTAAGACTAATTAAAAAGTAAATGGTGCAAAATTAAAACTTTGAAAAGTAAATTAATTAGATGACTTAAAATTAAAGTGTGACGAAAATTAAATTTAAAAACTTAAAACAATGTAAACTTGAAAATAGAATTAAAACAAAATACTAAAAGCAAACCTAATCGGAATCCCTAATGGGAATGTGATCGGAATATTGGCTCACCTGTCGGAATACCCAACAAACACCCTTGTCAGAATGTAACCGGAATATGTCACGGTCGGAATGACAAACCTTGGGTTGATCGGAATGTTGTCGGAACCCCAAATCTGAATGCTGTCACCAAGTCCCTAATCGGAATAACCAAACAATACCTTTGATCGGAATGTCAAATCGGAATGAGCCTGAAGTACTCCAATCGGAATCTTATCGGAATGCAACCAAAGGGATCTTGTCGGAATATGGGAAACTTAGTCCATCGGAATGTCCAAGATACTCACCTGTCGGAATGCAAATTGGAATCCCCAATCGGAATGTAGAAACCCATTTCCGACGGGTAAATCGGAATTCCCGTCGGAATGCAGAACCCTTTTCGGACCAAGCAAATGGAGCTATGGTCGGAATGTGAAACCCTTTTCCGATTACTTAGATCGGAATACAGTAAGGAAAATCGTAAATAAGCTAAACAAATAAGCTATTACTCAAATAAGCACACAACTAAAAACCTAATCAAAACGCGTATAAGAAAAACTAATAAGCTAAGTTTTAAAGACTTTTAAAAACTCTTAAACGAAAAAGATATACGAAAAACAATTTATATAAAAATAACTTTTATAAAAACTTAAGAAACTTCAAAGATAAACACAAATAAGCTCTAAAATCAATAAGCTAACAAGATCAAAAACATAAAAACATGAACATAAATCAAATAAGCAACACAATAAGCATATAAACAATAAGATTAAAGCATAGAAAGAAAGGTAGAATGAGAGATAAACAATAAAAGTAAAGATTGACAATAATTAAAAGGAAACTCACTTGAAATTAAATGAATTTAAGGTGCAAGAAAATTAAGTAAATGACATGTATTTAAATGACAAGTAATTAAAATGGTGGAAGACTAATTGTCACACTTAGCCAACAAAAACTAATGAAATGAAAATGAATCCTATTTATAGGAGATTAGGGAGGTGCTTAGAGGAAGCTTCCTCCCCGCTTTCTTCTTTCTTTAATTGCATCATTAAGTCCTTAATCTTCTTAGTTCTTCGACTTTAATGACTTTTTCTCGGGATTTCTTCAAACTCGTCTTGAAATTTCTTCATAAATAAGACTTGAGTTCTTCGGCTTTTAGTAAACTTCCGTCTTTTGACTTTTTCTTCGATAAATCTTCATAATTGGTCTTGGACTTCCGTTCTTTTTGCACTCTTGATTTCTTGACTTCGTCTTTTGTCTTTTTCTTCGATAAAAGCCCGTGAATGCCCGTGTTTTCTCCCCTTTTCACATTTTCGTCCTAAATCACAATAAAAACACAAACCACGCATAATTCCGACATTTACGACATAAAATACACGTTTTGGCTTGGTTATTATTGTAATTAAGTGGTAAAAAGGATGGGTGTTTACACACCTATCAAATCCCCTACACTTGACCATTGCAATGTCCTCATGCAATGCATTAGTTACAAAGCACGATTACATTTTCCATCATAATCAATCCATATTGGCCTTTATTAAAAAGATAGAAAATTATAAACATTCAAAGTAAAGAAATCAAAAACATACCTTCGGGTTTTAGAAATGTCATGAATAATCATCATCCTCAAGTTTTCACTTTCTCCAAACCAAGCTTAAAAACGAGATCATTGTTATTATAAGTTAGCAAACTAACACGAACTCATGTGGGCCAATTATTCACTTAGACTCCCTTATTCCTAGGTGTATCTCTTATATTTTATTGTTGTCTTGAACGATCACGAGGATGCATTGTTGACTTATTTCGATAGTTATTTAGGCTGAAAATAAAGTGGGACAATTTAATCAATAGTTAGCTAAAGGACAAATCTTTTAAAACTGCTTCTCGGGACCTCAAAAAGTTCATATCTTGACATAACTCGCTTCGTGATTTGAGACCTTTCTCGGACCGATATTTGGCAGCGACTTCATACTTCAAATCTTTGAGAGACGTTCATGAAATAATGGTCTTCTCTTCATAATAGAAATTTCTTCACTTCAAGTTTTGAGAGATTCTTCATACTTGGACCACGACTTCTTCATTTTTCTCCAATCTTTATTTTGGACTTTGATATACAACGATCCGCCTCCTTTTTGGACTTGGATCTATTTATCCTCATACCTTGTTAGGGCCTTTTTAGATAGACTTCTCCATGATCTTTACGGGAGTATTTGCTTTTCGTCGTGTGTCTTGATCCTTCATATTGATCTTTGATAAATGATTCTTCACATCACTTGGGATCTTTAGCAACAAAATGTATCCCTCATGCCTTGTTAGGGCCTTTTTGGACTCGCCAATCTTCGCATCCCGCTTCAATAAGTTATGCCTTGGCTATGAACTCAAATCCATACCGAGCAACTTTTAAACGATCTTGGGCTAGAAGCTAAGTAACTTTTCAAATCGTACAACCTTACTTATTGCAGATAAATTTATTAACAAGCGATGGGAGAATAGGCTTATAATCAACTCACATAAATTCACGAAAGGATACCAAACTTATAATTGACTCTATCATCTCTCGTTCTCCACAGTTTAAAATCTCAAGGAATAAGACTCGTGGATGCTTAGCCTATTAAATCAAAGTTTTGGGTTTTCGAGTCGCCTATAGGATCTTGCAAACTCTTAGACTTTTTCAAGTTTAGAAATCGCATTTTAAAGTTCCCTTGATAAACGACTCTCTAGGATCAATTATAGGAACTTGCGAAAAGTTCTTGTTCTTAACCCGTGAGAGTTAAGACTTTCGCGTTTTATAGCTCCCTATATAAAAGCCTAGCAAAACTTGACTTAAACACGTTAAGGATACTAGCTAGAGTAAACTTAGATAAGTAAACTCGGGTTGAGTCAAAATATTCACAACGTTTGAAAATTAAAACCACTTTATTAAAAATTTATTCTAATAAGGAAAGAAAATAACTATACAAAGGGAAAATTTAATAGGCCAAAATAGATCAAAAATTTTGAAAAATGTCGAAAAATTGATTTTCCGGTTAAAATGAGGACAAATACAAGGAAAAGACCACTTAACTTCGATAGAAGTCCCCCCTACACTTAATATAAACATTGTCCTCAATGTTTAAGCATGTGGGAGTAAACTCCCCTACACTTAGAACATTGTGCACGTTGTTTAAATCTCGCTAAGGAAGAGACAACTAACAAGATTCCTATTTTAATATTGAGAAATATAAAATAGTGAATCGAAAAGAGTTTAGGATAGAACCGGGAAGATGGGAACACGGAATCACGGGTCGTCAAAAATCATCAAGAGTGGATCATTGAGCGCTCGAATCCCTGAATAGAAGAAGAGAGGAAATAGCAAACACCAACGGGTCTCCCCTACACTTAGGATAAAGAAAGCTAAAAGATAGATACTTGGGTTGCCTCCCAAGAAGCGCTTGATTTTTGTTCACCGAGTCGTGAGCCTGACTCGACCTTGATTATCATAGGAAGAAGCATGAAACACATCCACCGGGATCAAATACATAGTTTTCGTCCATCAAATAGCACAAGCTTAAGGCAAACAAGGCAAGCCAAAGAAGAATAGGCAAGGTTCCCTTAAGCAAAGATGGAGCACGGTGGGAGGAAGGGTGAAGAGGTGCAAGCAGATTTCCATAAGTTCCAAAGATTTTTCCTTTTATTTCATCAAACGGATACTGAGATGGCTGAAGAATATCGATACCGGGGTCGAACACCTTTTCCTTTAGGGGAAAATAGCACTCAGGCTCAGCGGAATTTGAAGATGAGCCGCGAAGAAAATGCACAACCTCGTCCGCAGAAGGTGGACAAAGAGGTGTTAAATCATACGTGCTGCGGATGTTGGTGTCGTCCGGTTGTTTCTCCTTTGAAAGAATTTTCTTCAAATTCAAAGTAGGATCAAGACCATAATCATCAAAGTCTAAAGGAGGAGCATCACTCTCATGAGGGAGGTAAGTATTGAGAAAAGTAGAGAAGTCTTCCTCAAATGAGTAATCATCCAAAGTAGGATTAAGCATGGATGGCGGAGGATCTTCATCATGAGAAGAATCACTCGAAAGAGTATCGGCCTCATCAAAATCATCATACGTGGGCCTGTCGGGATACTCGGAAGTAAAGTCATCATAATCATCCGAGTCTGAGCTAGAATCATCATCATAAGCATCAAAGATCGGTGGAGAATCATATATGGGTGAAGGTTCCAAATTGGAGAGTGAATCATCCACATTATCTTGAAACAGTGGATTATCAATGCAAGAACCGAATAGAGGATTGTTGTAGATGACAAAATCATCGAGCACATTAATCATAATCGCTGATTCGCTTCCAAAGGATTTGCTTGTAAGCTTACCCATTTCAAAAACTTGTGCATCATCCCCGACTCTTAAGATGAGCTTACATTTATCCACATCAATTAAAGCTCTACCGGTTCTCAAAAATGGGCGTCCAAGTATTAACGGAATACGAGGGTCCATTTCATAATCAACAACGACAAAGTCGATCGGAAAAGTGAATGTACCAACTTTGATGAACACATCTTCGGCAATACCAACGGGGTAAGCGAGAGTGCGATTGGATAGCTCAAGAGTCATTTTGGTGGGTGTAAGGTCGGGCAATGATAACTTTTTCCAAACACTTAAAGGCGTCAAATTAATACTTTCCCCGAGATCGGCTAAGGCAGTAAATTTGTCGGTTTGGTTAAAAGTACAAGGAAGCACAAAACGGCCGGGATCTCCAAGTTTTTCCGGAAGTTCTTTAAGAAGGATTGCAGAGCAATTTTCATTCAAGCGAGTATTAAAAAACTCGACCATCTTCTCCTTCTTATTAAGCAATTCCTTAAACATCTTGACAAATTGTGGCATTTGAGCAAGAGCTTCAACAAGGGTAAAGGTGACTTTCATGCCGGCAATCTTTTCCAAAAAGTAAGCAACTTGAATGTCATTCTTAGTCAAAATTCTAGCCTTGTCGAGTCGAGAGGGGTAAGGAATGCTGGGGTTGGGTGGTGGAGGTGTAACAGGTGAAGGTTGAGATGTTGAAGGGTTCTTCTTGGGTACTTCGTCATGACGAGGCGGAGACGGTAATGGTGTACTAATACTAGGTGTGGGAGGAGTAGGGATAAATGGTGGAGGACGAGGTGTAGATGATGGAGGCGGAATAGGTGGTCCTACTATGGTAACTCCACTACGGGTAGTAATAGCACTCACATTCGCTCGTGGATTGGTGACGGTGTTTGAAGGTAGAGAACTCGAAGTAGAGGGTTGAGTTGTGGGCAAGAAACTAGCCAGCATATTCTTTAAATCATTCGTTTGATTGCTGAAGGAGGATTGTATATTATCTCGAAGCTCGGATCTAATGTCATTCCCTTGCTTGGTGATATCCCCTTTCAAATTGATAATTTGGCTCTGTAGATTCTTAATTTTCTCTCCTTGGGTTCTCATTAAAGCTTCAACATCTTGATTCATGGGTGGGGTTTGTTGAGCGGGTGGGTGATAAGGGTTAGAAGCTCTAGGTGGGATTTGGTTGCTTCTATTGTAATTGTTGTTGGGGTTTTGGTTTTGAGGAGAAAAACCGGGTGAAAGATAGTTGTTGGACCGGTAACTTAGCAAATTTCGATCCCCTTGAGGTTGAGCTTGGTAATTTTCCGGTGAATAATTACCATAAGCCGCATACACGTTTTCCGGATTTCCTTGAGTAGAAGGACAATCAGTGTATGGGTGAGGACCGCCGCATGTCTCATAAGGATTGGCTACCGCTTTAACTTGTTGTTGGTTTGTAGCGAGAAGCAATATATTTTTGTTCATTTCGGCCATCATGCGGGTGAATTCGGTCATGTCAGGGCTTGTTGAAGTAGAAGAAACATTGACTCTCGGGTTGTTCCTTGAAGAAGCGGAGGAATCCCAGTTTTTGTGATGAGTAGTCATGTTCTCAATAAGCTCTCTACACTCCTCGGGTCTCCTTTTCATAAATGTGCCACCGGCGGCTACATTAATCGTATCACGATCACGAAAAGTCAAACCATTGTAGAAAGTATCAATTAAGGTCACGGGGAGCATGTTGTGGTTTGGACATCGATCGATCAAAACATTATATCTTTCCCAAGCATCAAAAAGAGATTCATCGGGTTCTTGCATGAAACCGCTGATTTGATTGCGAAGGCTCGTGACCATGGATGGTGGAATGTAGCGCGACAAAAAGCGTTGAGTCATGTCATCCCAAGTATGAATAGAATTCTTCGGGAGACGATCAAACAATTTCTCGGCGTGGTGTGATAAAGTATGTGGGAAGAGTTGTAGGCGAAGAACATCCATTGTAGCACCGGGCAACTTCATGCTTTGAGTGATTGTAATGAACTTGTCGAGGTGTTTGTTGGCATCATCATCAGGCATTCCGCGGAATGGATTAGTTTGCACTTGCTGAATCATGTGATGCTTCAACGAAAACTCCGGAGCCGTGATTTGCATCGGCGCAATCGGTCCTCCTCGTCCAAACATGGTAGGTTGACAAAGCTCCTCCATGGTCCGAAGATCGGGCTGTGGAAGAACATTGTTGTTGTTATTGTTGAGGTGCGGTGGATTATTGTGATTGTTCACACCTGCCATAGCTAAATCTTCAGGAGTCTCGGGCTCTTGATAAGTAGAAGATCTAGTACGCATACACCTACAAAGGCAAAAGAAAAAGAAACCAAACACAAAGAGAATATATACACAATAAAAAATAAAATCTTTTTGGATTTTTTGAAAATTTTAATTTTTATAGATTTTTTAACAATTTTTAATTTTTTTATGGTTTTTTGAAATTTTTTTTTAGCAAGAAAATAACGCTCACAAGTGAACGGATCCCAAAAAGCAACGCATCTCTCACAGAAAACCGTTAATCTTCACGAAAAGAGCCGGCAGCGGCGCCATTTGATACAAGGCTTTTTGCCAGTATAAAAATTAAAGTTCGTTGTGTATGTCTAATCGAATTGATAACTGGTTAACTATGCGACTCAGTTGTCTTTGGTGAAACAAGTAGTTGTGTCGTTCTAGTAATTAAAAAATGCAAAACTTTAACGTAAATGATGGTAAATAAAAACTAAGACTAATTAAAAAGTAAATGGTGCAAAATTAAAACTTTGAAAAGTAAATTAATTAGATGACTTAAAATTAAAGCGTGACGAAAATTAAATTTAAAAACTTAAAACAATGTAAACTTGAAAATAGAATTAAAACAAAATACTAAAAGCAAACCTAATCGGAATCCCTAATCGGAAAGTCCAATCGGAATGTGATCGGAATATTGGCTCACCTGTCGGAATACCCAACAAACACCCTTGTCGGAATGTAATCGGAATATGTCACGGTCGGAATGACAATCCTTGGGTTGATCGGAATGTTGTCAGAACCCCAATCTGAATGCTGTCACCAAGTCCCTAATCGGAATAACCAAACAATACCTTTGATCGGAATGTTAAATCGGAATGAGCCTGAAGTACTCCAATCGGAATCTTATCGGAATGCAACCAAAGGGATCTCGTCGGAATATGGGAAATTTAGTCCATCGGAATGTCCAAGATACTCACCTGTCGGAATGAAAATTGGAATCCCCAATCGGAATGTAGAAACCCTTTTCCGACGAGTAAATCGGAATCCCCGTCGGAATGCAGAACCCTTTTCCGACCAAGCAAATGGAGCTATGGTCGGAATGTGAAACCCTTTTCCGGTTACTTAGATCGGAATACCGTAAGGAAAATCGTAAATAAGCTAAACAAATAAGCTATTACTCAAATAAGCACACAACTAAAAACCTAATCAAAACACGTATAAGAAAAACTAATAAGCTAAGTTTTAAAGACTTTTGAAAAACTCTTAAACGAAAAAGATATACGAAAAACAATTTATATAAAAATAACTTTTATAAAAACTTAAGAAACTTTAAAGATAAACACAAATAAGCTCTAAAATCAATAAGCTAACAAGATCAAAAACATAAAAACATGAACATAAATCAAATAAGCAACACAATAAGCATATAAACAATAAGATTAAAGCATAGAAAGAAAGGTAGAATGAGAGATAAACAATAAAAGTAAAGATTGACAATAATTAAAAGGAAACTTACTTGAAATTAAATGAATTAAGGTGCAAGACAATTAAGTAAATGACATGTATTTAAATGACAAGTAATTAAAATGGTGGAAGACTAATTGTCACACTTAGCCAACAAAAACTAATGAAATAAAAATGAATCCTATTTATAGGAGATTAGGGAGGTGCTTAGAGGAAGCTTCCTCCCCTCTTTCTTCTTTCTTTAATTGCATCATTAAGTCCTTAATCTTCTTAGTTCTTCGACTTTAATGACTTTGTCTCGGGATTTCTTTAAACTCGTATTGAAATTTCTTCATAAATAAGACTTGAGTTCTTCGGCTTTTAGTAAACTTCCGTCTTTTGACTTTTTCTTCGATAAATCTTCAGAATTGGTCTTGGACTTCAGTTCTCTTTGCACTCTTGATTTCTTGACTTCGTCTTTTGTCTTTTTCTTCGATAAAAGCCCGTGAATGCCCGTGTTTTCTCCCCTTTTCACATTTTCGTCCTAAATCACAATAAAAACACAAACCACGCATAATTCCGACATTTACGACATAAAATACACGTTTTGGCTTGGTTATTATTGTAATTAAGTGGTAAAAAGGATGGGTGTTTACACACCTATCACCCATTATATTATATGACGTTCCCTATTATAAAACACTATGAAGGGGACAATTGTTTTCCATACTAACTTTATGTAGCCAACTCTGTATCTAAGCTTAATATCCACTAAAACTCACAAATCATAATCCATTACAACTATGAACTATCGATTCTAATCACCTCGACATCAATACAAACTTGAACAAAACACCAGTTGATACAAATCTATTTCATAAAATCAGTTTTCCCCAAAAAAATTTGGGTTTTGCTAGGCTAATGAAGGGGACAATTTTTTTCCATACTAATTTTATAAATATATACTCACCCGTGCGTTTTGAGATAAAAAAACAATTTCCTCTTGTAAGAGTAACCATATGATAACGATATCGACTCTTGTGATCATCAAATACAGGTGTTTTATATGTAGCATTACTTCATGAAAAAGAGACGCACGTCTACCTTCTCTTTGCCCAAATTATGTTAAATTTATATCTTCCGGTTGATGAGCTAAACAAAGTCAATAGTTAAATGATCAACTTTACTACATCGCTATAATCGATAGTTCATATTATTTCACCCCGTTACTACTAAAAGGTTTTAACTGTTTTAAGTTCTAGGATGATCAAGCTTATTGCAGATGGCGAAACACCAATAACATATAACTGCAACTTTGATGCATATAATAAAATAATCAGATTCACAACTCAAATTAAAAGTGTGAATTAATTATTGTTGTAGATGCAACCCCGCCAGGTGGCCTAAATTGCTCATGTCATGCCATGTTGATTGGAAAAATGGGCAGCTGAAGGCATCCGATGGGGGTGTAATAGCTTGCCATATTGGTCTAGACCTCCTTAAACTTTGTTTGGTGAAAATAAACATCAGGAACAATCAGTAGACACATTTCTCTTTAATAGTTATATGTTTGATGATATACTATGGTAGTTGTTTCTGAAATGCATACATGTTTTGTTTCTACCAATTAAGAGTATAAATTTCGAACCATCTAGGTATGTATCGGCCAGTAGCTTTTAAAAGGTTGTTCGTCTATCCGATTCAATAGTTATAGTGTCCCACCTCTTTAAATCCCCAATTAAACTGAATAAAACAATCACAGAGCACTTCAAATAAACATAAAGATTGTTGAATAGAAATAGTGATTCTACCTAATGGACTGAATCTATTACCTTGCTCTGATCAACTTTATTGGATAACAGCCTCCTCATGTCGGGTCAATGAATGTCACTATTCCAAGATACTGTCCATGGGAGATCATAGGATCATCACATATCATATAAACACCTGCAATTACAATGAGGACAATACCTATAGTTTAGTGATAGTATGTATACAGATTAGCAATCACAAATCATTTTTTTTAATTTTGCAGACATATTCCTCATGAGCCTTTTGGGTATTTTGGGGGATATATATGTTTGGGGTGTAAAGTAGACGACCTGTAGACGTTTGCATATTTTTAGTTTATTCCATGGATATAAGGATGACATTTAACTATTCAACTTATTTTATAGATATCACACGAGTATTGAAACTAATTTAACTTCAAATTTTGGAATGTTATAGTTGAGTTTTTGGTGTTGGGTTTAATTTAAACATCTAGTTGAGTTAACTATATCACCAAGCTTAAACAAACGTCCCCTACGTAGATTGAATCTTGCACCAGTTAATGGTTAAGACACTTTGAAACTCAAATCATGTCAGCAAAGGAAAAAAAATGTATATTGAATGTGACCTTATGACGAAATTTTCCTTACCTTATTTTGTACAGCTCTAATCGGGCGCTGACATACCACTATAGTAACATATCTTCATGTATGACACATCTTGACATCCGAACTCTGTAATATTTCAGAAATTCAAGTCTGAGTACCAAACAACCCGTACTAAAAAAAGAAAATATATGTATAATGGTTGAGATAGGACACACCATATCAGTATGAATAACATTAATGTTCAGTCACACATTATTCACACCCAAACTCGAGTAATGATAGTATAAGACACTATCCTAAGGATTAGATCATACGCTCAGGGGCTGATGACTCTGGCTGAGATTAGTTGAAATGTCTAACGATAATATTCATGAATCACTATTTCTATTCAACAATCTTGTGAAAACATAATAAATATTGTTACCAAGGATTATGCTATAAAAAACAGTGTTGCTCTATTAATGATAAAAAACCAACTTGATTAAACCCCTTTTGTAGCACCAATTCATTTTCCGGGAGTTTTTAAATCGAATCACAAATTAAAAGTAAACCTCCATCAAGTTGAATCAAAACACAATTAAAATGATTAATAAAATAAAAAAAATCATCAAAATAGTTGTATTATAGGTTTTAAATAAAATCCCTAAACTAAGAAAAACTTGAAGAGAAGCAATACTTACGAATTTCATGTTAAGGAAAATCAACTCATCAACTGCTTGTTCATGGTTTGTGAGCCCTGTACATTTAAACAAAAAGTCACCATTAGATTTTCACTCACATCATCAAATGGTAAAAAGATCACTGCATACCCTTTTTTAAATATGTCAAACTAAATACATTAAATATTAAATGAAGATAAAAAAAGAGGAATTATTTTCTGATTAATCTTCATTTAATTACATTTTTTTCATTGAGTGAAGATAAAAAAGAGAGATTAATTTCTTGTTAATCTTCATTCAATTACATTTTTTCAGTGAATGAAAATCAAAAAGAGGGATTATTTTATGGTTAATCTTCATTCAATTACATTTTTTCATTGAATGAAGATCAAAAAGAGGGATTTGTTTGTGCAGAACAATGATGAGCAATCCATATTCTTGTGCAAGCAATTAGATCAATGATGTTGCAGGAATGAACCTAAATCCATTCCATTCTATGGCAGCATTACAAAGAATATAGATTAAGAAGGGAGTTTTTGGATCTAACAGATTGCACAAAACATGGAGACTGAGCATTGTGGAAAAAATGTTGAGCAAGGAATGAATTTATATAGGTGTGATTTTTTAGGGTTACATTGTTTGTATATGCTATAATTTAGGGTAGGAGTGTCCCTGCTATTAAACCAAAACGTGTTACATATTGATTGCCATAAAAACATACCAAAACTAACAAATGCGTTTTGAATTTTTGAATTTTAAACTGACGCTCCTAGGTTAAATGATATATATAGAAACTAGTTAATGGCATGTGCATTAAAAACTTGTACATTGGTGTCTAAGTAGGAAACAAATTAAATTTTTCCTGCATAAAAAAACTTGTAAATTATTTTGGTTTATTATATAAAATAGATATAGATATTAAAACTCATTTCTCCATAATAACAACAATTAAAAAGAAGGTTTTATTTTAAGAGTAATGCTATTTAGACCTACAATGTATGTCTAAATACATGCCTAATGCATAATTTATTTGTACATTTATATTATGATTTAAGTTCATTTGGATACCAAACTTATCTAAGATATGAGGGGACTCATCCCCACCCTTCATCTCTTTTTCATCCAATGACTAAGATTAAATCTCTAATTTACACTTCAAGGGTATTTCGGTCATTTCATCATCTACTATATAATGTTTTTTCTTCTTTTTTCTCTCACAAAAAACACACATCGAATCTCTTTTTCTCTCTCTGCCCCTGATTTACTTTATCTCTCTACCTCCGATCCACCATTAGTCCATCACTAATTAATCATGAATCCATCGAAACGCGATCATGATGAATCCATGACGAATTCATCACGAACATCTATAATCACGAATTGATTCATCCATCACCAGGTTTGATTAAGTTGTATTTTTATTTTTAGCTTATTTGGTTTAAATAAGCTTATTAATGTATTATCATTAGCTTTTAATTGAATTATTGTGAACGAATCTTTTTGGATTGATTGTTCTTAATTATAAGCTAAATTCTTAGATGAGAAGTTATGAATAAGTTATGAAGTTGGATTAATAAGCTAGTTAGTTTGAATAAGCTTATGAATAAGCTTTTTTTAATAATAGTGGAGTTATGAATAAGCTTTGTAACTTAAATGATTTGAATTTATTGTGTTGCATTATAAGATAGCTTATTAAAAATTATTTCAATGAGTTATACTTTTTTGTGAATAAGATAGTTATGAATAAGCTTACTTTCATGTTAATAAGCCGTATTATTATGATTTTTTTTAACTTTCTGATGTTATCATACATGATGTACATTTCTTATCATATATGATAGATATATCATATATGATAACTGATGATATATCATATATGATATATAAAAAAAATCATAAGAAAAAATAGATTTTGTATGAGTATCTTTTAAAAAATATGTATAAACTCTTGAAACCTGTCTTCTATCATATATATATGAGTAATTCATTTGGTATTAAAATTTTGCATAATATGTTCTTTTTTTTTCTTTTATAAATGCAGTCAAACAGAGATGGTGTGATTGCCCTATTTGGAGCAAAGGGGAGAGGGATGTTGATTATCACAAGAGGATGTGCACGGATATGTTTTAAGGGTCAAGACGGAGTATGCGTTGTTCATGAATTCATCATTTGATAATTTGTTATAAGAATAGTGTATTATTGAAAAAGAAGAGTAGTTTCAATAATAATGTTGTTAGCACCTTTTGATTTTGTATAAATGGTTATCATATACGATATCAGATGTATATCATGTATGATTTTACATTAGGTTATGTTCTATTTGAATGATCATATATGATTTTGTTCAAAAGTACAATTTTTTATATTATGAACAAGTGTTTAGTTATTAATTGTGCATACCTTTTGTTGTAATCATGAATTCATCAAATTCTTTGTTTAATATATCCAAGTTTTCTTTGAGTATCATATATGATAATTCATTATCATATATGATAGTGCATTATCATATATGGCTTAATTTATCAAATCATCATGACATAATACCAAAGAAAGTTAATCATATTAACAAGACGTTGTACCAGATACCAATGGATTATAAAATCGTCCATATACTTCAAAACTCCATTAGGAGATTACAAAGAAAAAACAAGAAATAAACGTAAAAAATTCATGAGCTTCTTCACTAAGCTTCTTGGCCTTTTGGATGCTTGTAATATTCAACATGCCTTGTAAACAGCTTCCTCTACACAAAAAAAGAAGATTTAATTCAATTTTCAAGCACTAATCATATATGATATATTTTATCATATACGATATATTAGCTTATATCATATATGATATAGTATATCATATATGATATGTCACTGGCAGGTCATACTAAATATTTTCAGCGAGATTAAGCCATAAAAAAAGAGTTAATTCAATTTTGAACCACATAATCATATATGATATATTTTTATCATATATGATACTTTAGCTTATATCATATATGATACTTTACAAACAGGTCATACTAAATATGTTCAGCGAGATTAAGCCATAAAACCTTATGATTCACGAAAATAAGCTAATAAGTTAGCTTATAATTCATCATAATAAAGATAGTGATAATCTATAACGTTATTCACATGAGTTAGCTTTAAATTCACGTAGTTTCTCATATAAGCTATAAAAGAATAAGATGAACTATAAGCTTATTCACATCGAATAAGCTAAAAAAAGATGAATCAAAATAAATCGAATGAACTTTACCTTATTTATGAAGTGGATGATCGATGCGTTTGATGTTTGTTTTGATAAGTTAAGATGTAAATATGTGTATGTGTGTGTGTGTGTTTGTGTGTGTTTTAGAGAGAAGAAGAAGAAGAAAAAAAGTATCGATCCAGATCTATGAATGTGGGAGTGGTAGGTGGAGGGGTAAAATGACGAAAATACCCCTCCGCCTTTTTTTAATTTAAAAATGAGAATTAATCTGGGCCTTTAATCAAGATTAGATGGAAGGTGGGGATTGGTTCCCTTGTATCCTTTGGATACAAGGTATCCAAAATAACCGGACTCTTATATTATACACTTTCTATTTCCAAATTTTCACTAATCAAGATTTCAAAACAACCAATCAAAGGTTCATTTGTAAGCTGATTAATAGGCATACTAATAATTTTTCTTATTTTAATTTCTTGACACTTGATTTTGTATGTAAGAAATAAAAGGTACCCTTTTTCATTTGTTACTAAATTTTACTAAAAACATAAAGAAACACACTTTTTAGTTAAAAACTTACTACTACATTTTTATGTGATTTTTAGGTGAAAATGGATAAAGGTCGTCTTGTTTTCATGAAGATGAGTTTTCAAAGCTCATTCTTTCATGGTCTCTTGATGATATTTTCAATCAAGATCTTTACAACAACCAGGTCCTTTTTTTACACTACTCTTTTTGTTGGGTGTAGCATACATACTTTACTTACGCGTGTTTCCGTAAGCTTATTGAACTAGCTTATGCTTATTTAGAAACAACTTATTGACTTTACCCAAACACCCACAATAGCGTTACAAAGATGCAATAAGGCCAAAAAATAAGCTTACCTAAACACCATGTATGTAGTCAGTGGCGGACGCAGGAATTTAAAAGGTGGGGTGCAAAAAAAAAATTTTGGACAATGACATCAAAATACGAAAAAAAAAATAGTATCAAAATGACAAAAATCGGGTATTTTCACTTAAAATGAGGGATTTCTAAGGTGTTAGAGAGTTGAATGTTGTGTTTTAATACGTAGGTGGGGGGCAATTTGGTTTATGAATGGGGGGCACGTTCGAAAAATGCTTAAAATCGGAAAAAAATTACACTAAAATTTCATTTTATCGGGCTAGCCATGGGGGGCGCCGCCACCCCAATCCTAACATGTATGTCCGCCACTGTATGTAGTTGCTTCTTGTTTTAAAGTCGGGTTTATGGAAAACAAGTGACAACCTTGATATATTTGCTTACGTGCATAATTTACCAGATAAGCTGTTTGGACTGTCTGGGATTGCTTTAAATTTGCTTATGTTATGGTTATCAAGTGTAATGTTTATTTAAGATATTTATATACACGTTGTTTGAGATTTTTTATTTATTTATGTGGCTATCTACGTAGTCTTAAAGCAGAGAAGCTTTTATTGAGGTTTGGATGAAATTTTTTGTATGCTTGTATCTTACGTTAACTAAGTACTTGAGAATAAGGGGCTATGAACCAGTTTAAAGCGAGAATGTCCTAGAACAGATCATTAGAACTTTTGAACTCAATGTTTCCACTCTTTAGTTTGGACATGAAGGATTATTGCTGTTTTATGTTTCCCCTATTAGTATAACATGTAAATACTTGCTGATCTATGTTAAAAAAATTAGAAAACATATTAAGACCTGACTTGCTCATAATTATTACAAATGGCTTCACAGTTAGAACTTTTCCTGTCTCTTGATGTTGTTAAGTTGTATAAACCGATTGGGCCACTTTAGATCATGATAACTCACTACATGAATATCTCTGATGATTTTATGCGTTATATGTAGGTGGAGAACATACCGCTTACTTTTGAGTCTAAAGAGCACTATTTCGGTTCTTTTGTTTATCCTTTGCTTGAGGATACACGCTCAGAGCTGGCTTCTTCCATGGAGGTCATGTATAGAGCTCCATTTGCTGATATTTTATCTATTAACGAGTCCAATAGTGGTGAAAATAGGATCTATGATGTAACGGTTGGTCATTGGAGAAATCAGTTTAGTGAACATTATCATATGTTACTTGGTGATCTGCTTCTCTTAGTTGATGGGAAACCAGAATCTGTTTCTGATTTGAAGTGCGTGGGAAGGACATGGGCTCTTTCACTAGTCAAAAGTAATGAAGATACATCTACAAAATTTAGAATTAAGGCATCACAACCAGTTGAATTCCAAGACGGGATGTTTGCTGTCTTTGTGACGAATATAACAACTCCGAAAAGAATATGGAATTCATTGCACATGCATAGAAATCTTAATATCGTCAAAGAGGTTCTTTACTTAGACTCTAAGGTGAGAGTTTGGTTAAATAAATTTACCATTTGTTTATTAATAATGTTGTTATTAATTATGGATTTGTTGTTTGTAGGTTGAGAAGAAGTGTGACACTTGCTCTATTGGTTATTATAGTGTGGTATCTCAGAAACTCGATCCACATTTTTTGCTTAAATTGAACAAATCCCAGAGGACAGCAGTTATGGCGGCGCTTTGTAAAACAGAATGCTGCCATATGTCTTCTGTGGAACAAATATCGGGACCACCTGGAACGGGGAAAACAATGACAGTTAGTGTTTTGATTGTTATCCTCTTGCAAATGAAGCACAGGACTTTTAGTTGTGGTCCAACGAATGTGGCTATAGTAGAGTTAGCCTCACGTGTGCTAAACTTAGTAAGAGAATCATTTAAAACTACATCTGCAAGTGGTGATTATTTCTGTTCCCTTGGAGATTTGCTCTTGTTTGGTAAAAGGGAGATATTGAAAGTTAGTACTGATATTGAAGAAATATATCTCGAGCAGCGGATTGAGAGGCTTGCAGAGTGCCTAGGGCCAGTGACTGGTTGGAAGCCTTGCGTAACATCTATGATTGGTCTATTGGAAAATTGTGTTTCTGAATATTATAATTTTTTAGAAAATCATTTCTTGAAAGACAAACATCATAGAAATGAGAATGAAGGTAGAAGAACAATGTTGGAAATGAAATCTTTTATCGAGTTTGTGCAAGAGCGATTCAATTCTCTTGCACCACCACTCAGAAGTTGTATTCTTACATTTTGTACTCATATCTCGAGAAGTTTCATGGGAGAATATAATTTCCAGAATATGATTTCTCTTATGGACAGTTTGAGTTCTTTGTTGTTTCAAAAAAATCTCGTTTCAGAAGAACTTGAAGACCTCTTTAATTGTAAACCGTTGCAGGATGATATTGTTAAGTCATGTCTATCTTTGCTAAGAACTCTGCAAATATCTCTTGAAGGACTCCCTCTTCCATGTTTTTCAAACAAATATGCTATAAAACAGTTTTGTTTTGAAAGAGCTTCTGTTATATTTTGCACAATTTCAAGTTCCTATAAGTTGCATGCTGTCAATATGGAGCCTTTAAATATCGTAATTATAGACGAAGCGCTCAGCTGAAGGAGGCAGAGTCCACCATTCCCCTTCAACTTCCCGGAATGAAGCACGCTATTCTTATTGGAGACGAGCGCCAATTACCTGCAATGGTTAAGAGCAACGTAAGTCTATACTTACTCCTACCTTAACACTACTAGCTTAAATTTTATCTTGATGGACTCGGTGTTGTGGACAGGTGTGTATTGAATCTGGCTTTGGAAGAAGCTTATTTGAGCGATTGAGTTCTTTGGGTCTCTCTGTTCACCTTCTCTCTGTTCAATATAGAATGCATCCTTCCATAAGTTCCTTCCCAAATTTGAAATTTTATAAAAATAAAGTTCTGGATGCACAAAATGTGTTATCTAAATGTTATGAGAAAAGGCCTCTTTCAGGACCAATGTTCGGTTCCTATTCATTCATAAATGTAGTCGGCGGAAGAGAAGAATTAGATGATGATGGAAAAAGCCGAAGAAATATGGTTGAGGTGGCTATTGTGATTAAAATTGTTAAATTTCTCTACAGAGGTGTGCATATTGGTTATATCTTTCAGATTCTTTTTATCATTTTAGCTTAAATTAATTAAATTCGTTTTTAGTGAACCCAAAATCTAACATTGGTGTCTTTCACATTTATAGCGTGGCATGACTCAAAGAAGAAGCTTCGCATCGGTGTTATATCTCCATACGCTGCCCAAGTCATTTCGATTCAAGAAAAACTTGGTCACAAGTATGAGAAGCTAGATGGATTTTCAGTAAAGGTTAAATCAATTGACGGGTTTCAGGGTGGAGAAGAAGATATTATTATCTTATCGACAGTAAGAACGAATAGTCATGGGTCTGTTGGCTTCATATCATGTCCTCGAAGGACTAATGTTTCCTTGACAAGAGCACGGTATGCGATCCTCTCACTTTCTTTACAGTTGGTGTTGGTCTTTATTAATACTTGTTTAGAACAGAAAGTGTGATATTGCCTTCCTTTTTTCTGCAGGCATTGTCTTTGGATATTGGGAAATGAAAAAACCCTGACTAATAGCGAGTCTATATGGAAAGAGTTGGTATTTGATGCAAGGAATCGACATTGTTTCTTTGACGCTGATGCTGATGAATGCTTGAAGAAAATAATCGTAGCAGCAATGAAAGAGTTAGAACAACTTGATGACTTGGTAAACGGAAATAGTGTACTCTTTGAACATGCAAAATGGAAGGTGTGTGATTTTTTTTTTTTTTGAACAGCGAGTTGGTAGTTAGTGATTCGAGCTTACAGTGACATCCAAATGGGCAGTATGCAAGCATCAAGCCTTCTCCTTAGGGGATAAACCCCACTCTTGCTTCTGTTTAATTCGGGCCCTGAAGGTTCTTGGTGAGACTCGAACTTGAGACCTCTCCAAGAAAACCTCGTTACCCTTGGTGGCCAACTGAGCTAGCTCAATTGGTTAGGTGTGTGATTTATTGTCACCAAATTATATCATTATGCAGTATCCTGCGTTGTTCTTCATGTTTGTTCAATTTTATGCTATCAGGTTCTCTTCAGTGACGACTTCAGAAGATCGTTTAGAAAGTTGACTCGTCCTCGCTTGAAGAAGCAGGTTTTAAACCTTTTACTGAAACTCTCCAGTGGTTGGCGGCCCAAGAACAAAAGTGTAGACTTGTCCTGTGAAAATTCTTCACAAATCTTGAAACAATTTAAGGTTGAAGGAATCTATGTGATTTGCACTATTGACATCATCAAGGAAGTCAATTACACACAAGTTTTGAAGGTTTGGAATATATTACCCTTGGAGGAGATTTCAGAACTCATAAAACGAATCGAGAGCATATTTTCTGCTTATTCAGATGATTATATTAATCGGTGCACTGAAAAATGTTTGGAGGGGTATGCTCATTTATTGTCTAGTAAACTTTAATTCTTAAAGTACTGATGATATATGCTGATTTCATTTTCTTTATTTTATTCAGGAATTTGGAAGTTCCTAAGAGTTGGCCCGCATCCCAAAAGATTATCCGATTTCGATATTTAAGTGACTGTGAAGACGAAAGTGAAGTGAGCGTGTATCCTGGTAATGCTAGAAATTATTTTGAAAACTCGAAAGTCAGTGAAAGCCTATTGCTCATGAAGTTCTACTCGTTGTCATGTGGGGTCGTGAGCCATTTGCTTTCCGGTGATGAGGTTGATCTACCCATGCAAGTTACAGATGAACAGATGGACATAATTTTATCTGGCAAGAGTTCGTTTATAATTGGGCGATCAGGAACTGGGAAAACCACCATTCTGACCATGAAGTTGTTCCAGCACAAACATAAATTTCGCATTGCTTCTAATGGGATTTATGAAGCAGAAAGTAGCCGTATTAGAGATGGTGAAGTTGATCATCCCGAAATTAGCAAACGGAGTGTTCTTCGCCAGCTTTTTGTGACAGTCAGCCCAAAATTATGTTATGCTGTGAAACAAAATGTTTCCCATCTAACAAGGTGCGCAAATTCTCATCATTTTTATCGTTTTTTTTGCCATCTATGTGGTTTGGTTCTGACTTTAAGAATTAATGTATTTGACAGTAGTTCATCAGGAGATATTAATCTTGATAATACGGATGTTATTCCATCAGAATTCAACGATATTCCTGACACATTTATCAACATCCCGGTGAAACATTACCCTCTCGTTATAACATTTCAAAGTTTCTAATGATGTTAGATGGTACATTGGGAAGTTCGTTTTTCGAAAAATTTCTAAAGGCAAGAGAAGGTTCTATTCTATTGCAAACTTTTATAAGATTAAGGGAGGTAACATTTGACAGATTTTGTTCACTTTACTGGCCCCACTTCAATACAAATCTTACAAAGAAGCTTGATAGCTCTAGAGTGTTCACTGAAATTATTTCTCATATAAAAGGAGGCCTAAAAGCAGGGGAATACAGTGATGGAAAATTGAGTTATGAGGGTTACCGTCTACTGGCCGAAACTCGTTCTTCCACTTTATGTAAAGAGAAAAGAGAGATTGTGTACACCCTCTTTGAAACCTATGAAAAGATGAAAAGTGAAAGGGGAGAATTCGATTTAGGTGATCTAGTTAATGACATTCATCACCGGCTTAAAAATGGGATTTATGAAGGTGACCAGATGGATCTGGTTTATATCGATGAGGTGCAAGATCTTAGTATGAGGCAGATTTCTCTTTTTAAATATATTTGCCAAAATGTTGAAGAAGGCTTTATGTTTGCGGGAGACACTGCACAGACTATTGCAAGAGGAATTGATTTTAGATTTCAAGATATACGATCTCTTTTTTATAAAGAGTTCCTAAGCACCAGAACAGCTGAAGAACAACACAAAGGTCGTGTATCCGAGATTAAACAATTAAAAGAGAATTTCAGAACACATGCTGGTGTGCTTGATTTAGCTCAGAGTATCATTGACATTTTGTACCATTACTATATTCACTCAGTTGATAAGTTAGAGCCTGAAATTAGTCTTATAGCTGGTGAAGCTCCTGTTTTACTTGAATCTGGTGATGATGAAAACGCAATTGCGACTATTTTTGGTGGCAGTAGTGGCAGTGGAAGTGGTGAAGACATGGTAGGGTTTGGGGCAGAACAAGTGATATTGGTACGTGATGATCATGCGAAAACTGAAGTTTGTGAATTTGTTGGGAAAAATGCAGTTGTTCTCACTATACTGGAGTGTAAAGGTCTCGAGTTTCAGGTAAGAGCCTTAAATCAGTTTCTTGTATTAAACTATTGTTACAAAATGATTATTCATACGTTAACTTGGTTTTTCTAGGATGTATTGCTGTACAACTTTTTTGGGACATCCCCTTTGAAAGACCAGTGGAGAGTTATATATGGATACATGAAAAAACATAATTGGCTCGATGAAAAACTTCCTCAGTCTTTCCCGACATTCGATGAAGCAAGACATAGTGTTTTGTGTACTGAATTGAAACAGCTGTATGTGGCCATAACTCGAACTAGACAAAGGCTATGGATTTGTGAGAACAAAGAGGAGCTCTCCAAACCAATGTTTAACTACTGGAAAACAAGGGGGCTCGTTCAAATACAAAAGCTGGATGATTCGGTGGCACAGGCTATGCGGGTCACAAGCAGCCCTAAGGAGTGGTTGGAACGTGGGAAAAAGGTTGGTAGTTTACGTTTTTTGCTTCAGTTTTCTTATGTTTTGATATTTTATTTTTATCTTATTTGACATGCTTTCATGATCTTTATATGGTTTACAGCTGTTTTATGAACATAATTTTGTAATGGCAACATTATGTTTTGAAAGAGGTGGAGACGCGGTGTGGGAGAAGTTGGCGAAGGCTTGTGGTCTAAGGGCATTGGCTGATCAAATGCGGGGAACACATCCTGAATCTTATTTCGGTTATCTTATAGAAGCAGTGCGAATGTTCGAGTCTATTGGAAAATTTGAGCCGGCTGCATCATGTTATTGTGATATGGGGGAGTATGAAAGAGCCGGTAACGTAATTTTTAATTGAAAATTCCTTGCCGAATGATTAATTATTAACATGATTGGTTAACTTTTTGCATTTAAAAATAAATCATAGTATCCACCGTGTATGGTTAAAATCAGATGTAAAATATTAGTTATAAACGAAACAGGTAAAATGGTTGAAAGTCTCACAATCCTTAATTCTAATATGTATAAAAGAAATATAGAAAGAGAATAAAGTGGTCCGCTGGTCAGACTGGTCTTCCACCCATACCAAAAATGAGTTGTTTCAACTCGAGCTCATTTGTAAACATTCCCGTTTTAAACTCGTGTGTTTGTGCAGGAAAAATCTATATGCATAAGTGCGGAAAGTTTGATACAGCAGCTGAGTGTTTCACTCTAGCAGGGTGTTGTCGTGAAGCCACGGAAGCCTACGCCAAAGGAGATCAGTTCTCCAATTGTCTGTCAGTTTGCAAAAGCAAGGAACCTTTTGATAAAGAATTAAAAGAACATGTTAATTTTGAAAGTAAAGAGCTATAAGAAGTTGAGCAAGAACTGTTGATGTTAGAAGAAGAACCGGGTCATTTTCTTGAAGATGTTGCGTTGGCGAGGTCATCAGGTGATCTTCTAAAAGAGGTGGATCTTTTGGAGAAGGCTCGACATGTCAAGGAGGCTGCTAATTTGTTACTGTGGTATGTGTATTTAAGGTCGTTATGGGGAAACGGAAATATAAGTTGGACACTGAAGCAGTTTGCTCAAAAGGAAGAACTCTTTAATAAAGTGAAGTTGCTCGCAAAGAGTGACTTAGATGCTATGTATGATTTTGTTTGTAGGGAGCTTAAAATACTCTCTGATCAGCACTATAGCTTGGCTGAGCTGAAGCAAGATTTGGACGTTTCGAGTCTAAGGGGTCAAATCTTGTTGATTAGGAAAATCTTAGATAGGCATCTTCAAATGAATTCCTCAAATTATGATTGGGAGGATAAATTACCTGTGGATATATATAAGTTCTGTGAAGACCAGATGTTTCAGAACCGAGTTTCTATTAGAACTCTTGCTTTTTATTGGAATCTGTGGAAGAAGCATATTTCGGATATCTTAAGAAGTGTTAAAAGTCTGGAAATGGAGGAACCAGCCTCGGTGCATGCTGATTTTTGTTTATATTATTTTGGAGTGAGGAAACAATTTCTAGAAGGAAACACGGTGTACGTGTCACTCAATAAGGATGCTGATTGGATAAAAAACACTTGTAACAAGGGTCTTCAGAGGGACGAGAAGCGTCATTTTGATGTCAGGGAGTTGGTGTTTGCTATTCGGTCTTATTGGCAGTCGGAGTTACTTTCTGTCGGTATAAAGGTACTCCAAACTCTTGACGCCCTCTGTAAGTCAAAGTCAAATGGTTCTGTATTTCACCAAAGCACATCTTTCCTACACATTTTTTAGGTCTCCAAGTTTCTATTAGATTTTCAGTGTCATAACCTTGCAAATCCTTATAGAAAGAGGCTGCAGCATTTCCTTGAAATATCATTTAGTTACCTTGATATTGTGTTTCCATTGACTGGCGGAAATCAGTTGATGAGGACTTGGTTTCCTTAAGGGAGACCGATCTTTCGGTGAACTTACTTGAGGAGATTATTCTTCAAACTGTTGACATCAAGGCTTTGGAGAGGGTGATTATAATATGTCTAGGTTCAAGAGTATCCGCACCAGTTTATGAGAATCTCATTAATAAGCTAAAAAGTAAACCTCAGTGGAAATCATTTGTTATGAGATTTAGGGATGGTGGGTTGAAAGATGTTTTGGTTGCTCCAATACTTCAATGTGCTTTGGAAGATAACTTTAGAGTTCCTCACAGTTTCCTATCACCTCACAGTTTCGGGTATCTATTGGACCGTCTTCTTTTAATGCAAACTTTCACTTCAGAAAATTCTTACACGACAAGATCTTCTTTTGTTGGATCACTTTCACATGTTCACTCTGCTTCAACTCTATCTATTGGCCCGTCTTCTTTAAATCTAAGATTTTTGATGGAAATAATCAATGATTTTATCTGGAAATGTGAACTTACTATGGTTATGATTGACAGATCCAAGATTGATATCTCTTATTTTCCACTGTTCGTATTAAAGATGGTTATGATAATGTCCTTAATATGTTTGAAAGCACCAACATATTCTCCTAAGCTACTTGAGTATCTGTCAGGTAACGACAACCTTGCTTATTTTCTTCCTAAGAAGTTTGTCTCTAGTCTTCTAAGGAAAAGAAAAGATAAAAAACTGAACTTGGATCCAGAAGTTGTTGCAGAAGCATTTTCTAGCATAGATGATCCTCTCCTGATTGTTAGATCGGAAAATGCGAGTCCGAAAATCAATGCTCCTTGTGCTATATTTGTTGACCTTGGCAAATCTAAAGAGGAGATATTGAGCATTTTGTTTCCAAGGAAAAATACACAAAGTGCATATGTCACCAAATAATGTTAACACTGGAACCATTCCTGATGTGTCGTCTTCAGAACCGTTGCCAGATACAAACATTATGAATCGTGTGGAACTGCAAATGAATTGGAATGTTGTAGAAGAGATATCTAAGGCTATTAAAAAGAAGGGAGTGGCACTAAACAAGTTATCTGCTGCAACTATGATTAAGGTAATATACATCATTGTGTTTGGAATGACTGATTTCTGTCAATGCTATCGTGGTAATTATAATTTTGACAGCTTCTGATTTATCTGTTTCCTTGCCAGAATGAAGTTGACATAAATAGGGGCACATTACTTATTGCTGTTGCGGCTCAAATTTCTTGTTTAAATGATACCGAGATAAATGGCATTATAACTTATGCAATTGAACGTCTGAAGTTGCTTGCTTTTGCGTTTGACACAAGGTTAGACATGCACAATTTTATTGTAAATTCCGAAGTGGTTTTTTGTCTTCAAACCGATATAAACTGGAATCTATGTTAAGAATTTTTTTTTTTGTGTTGGGATTATTTCTCACTCGAGAAGAATTGGAGCATTCAGGTGTATGGAAGTGTGTGAATCGTGCTGTGAAGGGGCTAAAAAGTGATAGGCGAACGATAGATAATTTTGTGAAGTGTTCTGCAATGATTCAGGCATCAAAGGTTGAACACAGAGTTGATGAAGTATCGGTGGTGTTAGAAAATCAAAGCGACTGTGATAATACTCAGGATGGCATCAAGCAAGGGAAAGAAAACAGCAAGGGGAAGAAGAGTAAAAAGAGCAAAGGTAAAAAGAAATGACACTGATAACACTCCGCTTGCGGAAAAGGAGAAAGGGACGTGTTCAAATAGTATGGTTTTCTTTTTCGCATATTCAGAAACGATTACGAATTTTATGTCCATGATTAGTAGTTTTTCAAATAGGACAGCTTTTTGTTTTGCTGGTTTGAGAATCCTGGCGATGTAAGATGTTTGGTAGATGTTTAAAGGAGACGGTTATGTTCAGTCATTCAGATGCTTATAATGTTATGTTAAATATGGAATGACGACTTGCTAAGCGATTGATTTTTCGTTTCACTTATAGAGCTTAATGATAATAAGATGAGCATGTTCACGATAATTTTATGGTACATTGTTAAAAAACCTGCGTCTCAATTTTGTTCCAATAGGAGTGTCATGTGTAAAGTCAGGGAGCATGTACATATAATACACACAGAATGAGATGCTAGATAGATTAAAGGGATCGAATGTTTAATTTTTGATTTTACCAAAAAATTAACTAATCAAAACTATTTCAAGCGAAAATCCATCATCGCTGTGATCCCTATTTTATTTAGTTTGTTTTATTTTGTATTTTTTACATTGTTTGGATGATTAAGCAATCAGAAGGATGTTCATCATCGCCTTAATATTTGGTTAAGTGAAATTTGTTATTGCAGACTTTAACTGCGTAGTTTGGTAATGATGTGCGGCGGTCGTAATCCCAAGTTTTACGACCTCTTAAGCAGTGCATCTGTAAAACTCGCATGAAAAATTCATGAAAATATTAATTACACGAAATTACAGAGTTACTAAAAGTTTTAAGTAATTAATTCACGATGAGTATTACGTACAATTAAATAAGTCACGGCAAGTAAATAACGAAATTATACAAGATATAACACGAAGGTATTAATCAAGAACTTACGAATACACAAGATTATAGAGTATAAATAATAAGTAATAAATTTAGACGATTTGGCTTTGTAAGAAAATCGAGCATATTATTGACGAAACAAATTTGGAAGCAAATCAAGTCTACATAACAACAATAAATATTATTTAATTTTTTTTTGATCGTTAAAGTGTTATTCCTACATTAGAAAAATTAAGTTTCATACAAATCACTCCTCGCAAGCGAGGTAAGTTCTAGAGGAAAAGAAACATCCCAACTAAATCCTGTTGTTGAAGAAAACGCCTGACGAGCAACCCAATGAGCGGCTTGATTATTTGCTCGATTAACCCATGAAAATGACAATTGCATAGTATTTGCCCATAATCGGATGTCATCTACAAGGGCAGCCAAGCTCCAAGGTGGGGTTGTTTTAGAAGACGATAAGGAGATTGCTAGTTGGGAGTCGGATTCTACCGTAGCATTTGACCATCCTTGATTGAATGCCAGCAAGCAAGCGTAGTGTATAGCAATTATCTCGGCATGGAGAGGGGAACTAGCATGGCACTTATTACCGAGGACATAACAAAGACGACCTGTAGAATCACGTACAACAATTCCAAAGGCAGCGTTTGAATTCTTGAAGGCAGCATCGCAATTTAACTTCACCGAGAGGCCGTGGGGGGGTATCCACTGTGGAGAAGATCGCGAAGTGGAATCAAGATTAGTGGTCACTGAGAAGGTGATCATAGCTGACTGAGAGGCAATTTGAAAATCATTTAGCTGAGCTGAAATGGAGGCTAACGTGTTATGTGGCGATATAGGCACATTATCAAATACAAAGCTATTACGAGATCGCCATATAAACCAACAGATTGTAGCAACAACTGATAAAACCCGAGAGACATGTTCAGCAGGATGGGTGTTATCAATAAAGCCTTGTATAATACCATAAATATTAATACCTGGTGGAGTTCGAAAACTTAAAGAAGAACCGAACCATACCGGGCGTGTCCAAGCGCATTCAAAAAAAAGATGTTCAACTGATTCGACACATTCTTGACATATAGGGCATGCGGGAGAAGGAGAGCAACGTCTTATAAATAAGTTCTCCTTTGTAGCAACTGAATTTGAGATGGCTTTCCATAACTTGATTTTTGGTTGCACGGGGATCTGCCATATAACTTTCCAGAATTTTGATGATGGAGTTGTACTGGGTTCCCCAATCGCATCACTTGTATTCTTCAATGCAATAGCGCGCTTATAGCCTGACTTAACAGTATATTGGCCCTTAGGATCAAAGTGCCAAACGAGTTTGTCCTCAGAGCCGGTACGAGAGATTGGAATTTGAACAACCATTTCAGCTTCTGTAGCTGAAATATGCTCACGTAATGCACTGACATTCCACTGTCCATCATCAATAAAATCGGCAACGGTGTTGCAATTATGGAAAGGGCCGAGCGGTGAATGGATATAAAAATCATTAGTGAAAGGAACCCACTTATGCGTCCAGAAATATATGCTCCGCCCGTTTCCAACTTGCCATCTTAAACCATGTAACAACAAATCACGACCATGAAGCAAGCTACTCCATAGCCAAGAGGGACGTGATCCCTTTTTTGCGACAAGAAAGTTAGAGTTGGGAAAATATATACCTTTTAGAATCCTTCCCCAAAAAGCGTCAGGGTTAATAAGTAGCCTCCACCTCTGTTTTGCAAGAAGAGCCATGTTAAAAGCTTCAAAGTCCCGAAATCCTAAACCTCCCTGATGCTTTGGCTCTGAAAGTTTTTTCCAATTTTTCCAATGGATATGTTGTTCATGGGAATCACCTCCCCAAAAAAAACGACGGACATAAACCATTAGTTTGTTCAAAAGGGTTGATGGGAGTCGAAAGCACTGCATAGCATATGTTGGAATCGCTTGAATAATGGACTTGATTAAAACTTCTCTACCTGATTGGGAAAGAAGTTTCTGCTTCCAGCCTTGCATCTTTTGGAGAACTTTGTCTAACAAGAAACTGAACATCTCTGTTTTCTTTTGGCCAAAAATCGAGGGTAGGCCCAAATATTTAGCTTTAGAGTCCATTTGTTGTACGCCAAGAACTGAACATATATCATCACGCAGATAACATGGGGTATTGGGAGAAAAGAAGGCAGACGATTTCTGGAAATTAACTGTCTGGCCCGAAGCTTCACAATACGAATTTAGGATGGAAACAAGAGAGGTGCACTCAACATGTGAAGCTTTTAAAAAGAAGAGCGAGTCATCCGCAAAAAATATATGGGAGATAAGAGGACAAGTGCGCACCATTTTAATACCTGATAAGGTGCCTAAAGACATTGCTCTGGAAATTTGGCGAGAGAGGACGTCAGCAACAATGATAAAGAGATATGGTGAGATAGGATCTCCTTGACGAAGCCCCCTTTGTGGTTTTATAACCCCGACAGAATCACCGTTTACAATAAACTCTAGCTCGTAAGTGGTGAGGCAAGCCCGTATCCAGCTACACCAAACATCACCAAAACCCATTCTCCTTAATATGGCAAATAAAAAATCCCATTCTACTCTATCAAAAGCTTTGTTTAGATCCACTTTTAGAGCCATGACACATTGCTCCCCTTGCTTTTTGTTGCGGATATAATGGAAAGCCTCATTAGCTACTACTATAGAATCTTGAATTTGTCGTCCAGGAATGAAGGCCGACTGTTCGGGAGAGATGATTTTGCTCATCAAGGGTTTCAAGTGATTTGAAAGAACTTTAGAGATGATCTTGTAGATGAAGTTGCACAGGCTGATCGGGCGAAATTGGGAGATTGTTTCTGGTGCAGACGTCTTAGGAATAAGGACGACGAGTGTTTTATTCAGTTCTGGTGGCATGGTTCCGACTTCGAAGAAATACCGGACTGCATAACAAACGGA
The DNA here is from genome assembly GCA_025667525.1 of Glebionis coronaria. Taxonomy (NCBI): domain Eukaryota; kingdom Viridiplantae; phylum Streptophyta; class Magnoliopsida; order Asterales; family Asteraceae; genus Glebionis; species Glebionis coronaria. The sequence continues at coordinate 242,223,134 of CM046881.1, read as the reverse complement.
ATCGCCGACTATATTCCAGTACCTTTGATAAAACATGCCAGGAAATCCGTCTTCACCTGGAGCCTTTAATCCCCCAAGCTGCTTTGTAGCCTTATAAACCTCTGAATTTATAACTGGTGATTGCAAATAGGTATTCATTATCGTAGAGACAATAGGATTAAGCACGCTAATCACTTCCTCAAAATCACGAGCACTTGTAGTCATGTAGATAGATTGAAAATGATCTCGAACAAGTCCTCCGATACTTGTTTTATCATACACCCATTCCCCATTAGTATTTTTAGCCCCATAATATTATTTCTTTGACCACCTTGGATTGCAGAAAGATGAAAAAAACGAGAATTGCAGTCCCCGTACTTGAGCCAGTTAATTCGGGAGCGTTGGTGCCAATACATTTCTTCACGCAACCAAGTGGCTTCGAGCTCTTGTAGCAGCAACTTTTGTCTACGAAAGTGCTCGGGTGTATGTGGAAGCCTTTGAACTATCTGAATTTCTCTTGTTAGGTCCCCTATCTTCCGTTTGTTATTCCCAAAAGTGTCTTGGCTCCATCTTTTAAGTGTATATGCACATTTAGATAAATTATGCTTAACGCCCAATAGTTGATTGTCCGTCTCGATGCTTGGCCAAGACCCACGGATAGTATTTTCGCACTCTCCGTGAGTCGTCCATAAAGACTCAAAGCAAAAACGAGACGAATTCCTTTTATTGGTTGGAAGAGAAGAGTAAATAAGAGGAGCATGATCACTGCCAGTAATAGGTTTGTGGAGGAGAGTCTGAAATGGGCAGACCTCAAAAAGGTTAATGTTACCCAACGCACGGTTAATTCTTTCGCGAATATTATCAGCCTCATTGCGTTGGTTTGACCATGTGTATTGAATTCCGGAAAACGTAATGTCAATTAAACCAGCACTAGCGGTAAAGTGTTGGAATTCCTCAACATGATGTAAAGTGGAAGACCCTCCAACTTTATCACTGATTGCTAAGTTAAAGTCGCCTATAACCAGGCATGGTGCATCATAAAGGGATCTTTGTGTAATAGCATCCCACACAGGAGCCCGTGATACCCGATCATGTGGAGCATATACAAAGCAAATTGATAATTCAGAGATGGTCTGACTAATAACTCGTCCGTGGGAGATAATCAAATTTTTGTTGCTAGTAATAATATCGAGATCGATTGCAGATGTCCACCAAAGAGCTAGACCACCTGAACGACCCACTGGATCAACATAATAAGCAGATGGAAAATTTAAGGACCGTCGAATAATTTCCAACTTGTTTTGTTTATTCTTCGTTTCCATAAGAAAAATTACATCTGGGAGATGCGCTTTATGAAGTTGTCGCAAGTTAGAAACTGTCAAGGCTCGCCCGATTCCTTGACAGTTCCAAAACAGAACTAACATTTGTCGTATGGCTGTTTCAGGTCAGCCACCACAACCTTTGTAAAGTTCTTCGCAATATCAGACTCCACCATTTGAATGGGGACAGACTTTGGTACATTTGATAGTGAATTGTCCGAAACATTATTCTTTTTCGGGTGCCCTCTCCTTTTCCGTTGACATACCACAATTGGCGGAGGGCGATGAGTCAAGGAGCCAGATGATGGGTTATCATTTGTATCGATGCTCATTGAATTGCTCTTTTCACTCTCAATATCCTCATGAACATGTGGCTCCTCAGGCTGGGTAGCCTTGGTATGTGCCGTTTGGAGCATGCACTGGTTGCTTATTGCATATGAACCATGAGACAAACATTTCAATCTTTTGTCCGAGGAAAAGCTTGCAGGTACCTCATCATGTTTACGTTTCAATGCTAACTTAGAGAGTGCAGCAACTAAAGAAACGTCTACTGTGATGCTTGCATGGATCGATGGTGTAGGAGGACTGGTAGGTTCAGGAGGCTCTATAACATAGTAATTTGAGCAAACAAGAGGGTTAACCATCTTAATGGTGGAGACGTTGTCCTTACCAGGTGAAGAGCCTGTAATAGGTTCACATGAGTGTTGAGGAGAATCAGTGGGGCGCATGAATTGGTTGGTGAAGAGGTTGGCTGTGTGGACTTATTATGCAAATGTTCAACAGTGGATGGGTGTTGAGGAGACCGTGGAAAATTTGGATGGTGGGTTGGGGTTTGTAGACGTCGAGCCGTTTTAGTACGCATCTCCGAGGACCATTTTCCAGCATACTTGGAAATAACCTCATTTGTATATGAATCACGGCCGTGACCGAGACGTCCACAACGATAACAAAAGTCAGATAAACGCTCATATTTCAACGATACCCATGATTCTGTTCCACCTGAGCGTTCGATAAAAAACCCTGGAACCAACGGTTTAGTAATGTCTATCTTGACTCGGAATCGAAGGAAGTCACGATCAGTTTGTAGTCCTTCACCAACGCAATCCAATTCAATTAGTTTGCCCAAAGAGTCTGCCAGATGTTTAGCATATTCAAAAGTCAACATGCCAAGGGGAAGGTCATGAACTTGTATCCAAAACTCTCCTCTGTTGAATTCTAGTTCATTAAGAGTTTTGTTCGAATCCCACGACGCAAGAGCTACATAATACCCCATCACAGACCATGGAGAATCACGCAATTAGATTAATAGAATTGGTAAATTGGCAACTCATTGGCAACCAATTGTGTTAAAACTTAAGACCGAATTAAAACGTACTCCCTCCGTTCCATTTTATTTGTCCCCCAACAAATTTTTTGTTAATAGATACATTGAATGTAGACTTTTTATGTTAAAAAAAACAAGTTTATCATTTGAATACATTAATAGTTTCCTTTTAAGAAATTAATAACATAGGTAAAACTGGAAAATTAATTAATTTTGACTTCTTATTTAAGAAACTGGACAATATTTTGGGACAAACTAAAATAGTAATGAGGACAATAAAAGTGGGACGGAGGAAGTAATATTCAAAGGATTAAGTCCCGTTATATTTGTAATCAGTTATGAGTGAGATATATAGTCACCTTATAGCATCTCCAATGGTAAACTTTTTAATAGGTTTATAGTTACATCATAACATTAATTTATGAACCTTGAACCTATATTCACTATGTAGAATTCTCACAAAATTTTATAAACCTCATATATTAATCAAGTGCATTTATTTTTGAAGAGGTCTAAGATTATAAACCTCTTCCTGCCACATAAGCATGAAATGGTTCTTCACTATGGTTAACAAGTTTTTAGACCTCTTCATACTTTTATAAACTATTCATAAACCTACGTGGATGCCCTTATAATTCGTTTTGATATAGAAACAAATATAAAAGATTACCTTAATCACTCAATAATTTACTAAGTCATAAAATTCCTCAATTACGTTTTGATATTCATGAGGACAGTTACAATTTATATAGTATACATAACTAACAAGTTAAGGTAATCACCATTTTTCCATCACTCATATCAAAAGCTCATCACCTATTTTCCTCTCAAATTCCCATGATACACTAGTTTGTTCGCTGGAGGTTCGAGTCCGTGGTTAGAATAAAGTTTGTATCATATTACGTTCAGTTTGTGGCTGTGTTGGTGTTCGGTTTCAGTTTCAATCCATTGTTTGATTGAAGTTGAGGTACGTCTTAATTGTGATTCTACTAAAATGATCATGCATTACACATAATATTTTAATGATAAAGTACTATATAAATCATAACCCATAAGAATGAGCATGGTTGAATCGTTTATATAATTACATGAAGCTTAGAAAGCAATTTATTTCAAACAAGATGGTCATTCTTTTAGTAGTTTACTATATGAGAAAATTATGTACAAGAATCATGATATGTAAGATCAGAATATGAATTGAAGCAAATGGGTTTATGTCTTTCTCATTTGTCACTATAAATGGTCATAATTTTGGTAGCGTAATCATAAAGTCATTTCAAAATGAATAAAGATGGGTCAGCCGTAAATCATGCGAGGTATAGATTAAATCGAAACAACATCAGTAATATAGAATGACCATAATTACAAAAAAACTAGAAGAATACACCAGGAACTTATGAATAATTATTTACGGCTTATTTGAATTGGCTTATTACTATTTTGGGATATATTAATTTGGCTTATTAATTCATGATTTATTAAAATTGCTCATTAAGTTTAGGCTTAATTAATATGGGTTTATTAACTTTTGGCTTATTAAAACTGGCTTATTAAGTAATCGGCTTAATAATATCGGCTTTTTGATTTTGGTTTAATTAAACTAAAAATGAGCTAATTAATGATTTATGGAAACCATGTATTTTTAGAAAGTTACTATTTATGGAAATATCAAGTATGATAAAACATGAATACATGAAATACTTTGATCAGAAATGTATGGAACAGTCAGAGTTATCAGATTTTACGCGAAACAGTAAAACAATACAAGAACATATCAAGCAAGTTAAGAACAATAAGAATCAGTAAAAGTACATAGTAATCAGACAACTCATTTACGTCCCTTATTTATGTAGTATATGTGAAGTTGGAGTAGATCCGTCAGCTTTCATTCTTATTTTATTACTGGACACGAGGTACGGATTTTCCCTCCTTTCAGTAAGGACTTCCTTTCTATGCATGATTATGATTCCCCGTCTGCAGCCAAATGTTTTCCCTAGTATATGTTATAAATTATCAGAAATTATTTTAATAACTAAGATATTGCCTGAGCCTTATATACAAGCATGACAGTTAGTTGTACTAGTTACGGAGGTACCGTAACCATGACACTTGAGGCACCGGTGTCATGACTCATCTGTAGGAGAGTGATATCCTGCAGCGTCCCATTCAGCTCAGCTTGGCCATTTTATCAGTATTGTTAGTGGGGCGCATGGATGCATCCTAGGCTTATCAGTTTACAGTTATCAGGTAAATGTGGTGTGTGTTATACATCCTTCACATTGGAGCTGATCCCTCCACCCATCACATTATTTAGAGGTCACCCCTCTATAGCATGACGAGGTCACCCCTCTAGTTATTCATGCAATAGTTGTTTCAGCACATGACCTATATAAGCTCTTGGCAATTAAAATACAGTAAATACATGTTTTCAGATTTAACAGATAACAGTTCATCCTTATTATTTAATAATCAGACTTTTCGGATTTTACACAGGTTTCCGCCGAAACTTCACTTATCAGTCTTACAGCTTCAGTATTTTATCATCTGCTTCATTTCAGTATTTCTTATCATGCTTTATATCCGTTCACTGGGCGTTATGCTTAGCCGTAGTTCCTTTTATGTTCTAACGGCAGGTACACCATGACGCTCTTAGGATTCTTACTTTATGCATTTCTTATATTATTTCTTATTTGGACTTTGTTTAGTCCTTTCTTTCAGTATTTTACTTTTCATGTTTTGAGCTTATGTTGGATTACCGATGTTTGATTCCGGTATTTCCGTTATGGTCAGTTAATGTTTTAGGACATTTACCTTATGCTTTGATGACACGCCATAAATACACGTAACGGTCTACTTATCCAAGTGGGGTGTTACAGCATCTAATCGTAGTAATATAGTACGGGCAGAACTCGGGGTCAATATCGTTCTTTAAAAGAATACGGTGAAGGTATGTGTCGAACGTATAAAGGTATATAGGTACAAAGAAATATTATTTTTGTACCTTTTGTGTTTTATAAGAAGGGGTTTTGACTAACACTTTTGTTGGAAATACGTTTTTACGTATTTTAGAAGGATCGTTCACTTCAACGAGATACATTTAGTATGGGCTCGTAATCTAGTAAGTTATATGGCCCATGTAAGCCCCACATGTAGGGCGACCTATATATATATATATATATATATATATATATATATATATATATATATATATATATATATATATATATATATATATATATATATATATATATATATATATATATATATATATATATATATATATATATATATATATATATATATATATATATATATATATATATATATATATATATATATATATATATATATATATATATATATATATATATATATATATATATATATATATATATATATACTAGCGTCGTAACCCGCCCAACGGGCGGGTCATTTTTGTTTCTTGTTCCAAAGGGTTTATTGTTGTGCGTTTTTAGTTTCTTGAATTTTTAATTTAACCTTTAGTATATTTTAGTTATAGTTTACGCTTAAGCAACGTTTATTTCTGGTCAAAGGGCGGGGTTGTTTTTTTTATATGAACGAACCAATGACGATGAACCCGTGACCCGGTGACTCAATCAGGTTGACATAATGATCGATCTCGTTACCCGGTGACTTGACCGGGTTGACCCGGTGGTGAAACTGTAACCTGATATATTTGCTATAATATGATTCTTAAATTTATATTAAAAATAAATATTTTTAAAAGATTTAAAATTCAATCTTAATTTAAAAAAAATATATTTTGTAAATTAATAAAATAAATTCTATGTCTAAACCTCACAAACACGCATTAATGAAAACAAAAATCTTTACACTTGGATAAACCATAAAAGAAATACCAAATTTTACAAAAACAACGTTATATTATTTTCCTATAGCAATTGTTACTTTGGGTCTTTAAATATATTTTTACCCGACTGCAATTTTTGTTTTTACTTTGTATTACTCCATGAAAATCTTTACATGTGTAAACCTTTATACTCGGATAATTATTGAGTTGTGAAAATTAATACGGAATTTAGACAATAAAAATTTTTGAAACTTAAAAAGAAAAACTAATAAAAATATTTCAAAAATTAAAATGCAAAAAATAAAGGGGTTGTTTAGTTGTGGAAAACTTTTCATAATTTTCTGCTTCTAAATTTCTAGAGAAGGAAAAAGTTTTCGTTTCTAGGGTAGAGTTAAAAATCTTGAACACCCGTTTAGATGGCATATTTCATTTTCTAAAAAAGAGAACAATGTTTAGACGAAACTATATTCTATCTTTTTTTCATGATCAAGCTTTTTCACATTTTTGCTAGTTTTTTATGTTTTAATCCGTTTTTTCCGGTCTTCTGTTTTCACATTTTAGTAAGTTCTTTTACGCTTTCATCAAGTTTTTTTATGTTTTCATCAACTTTTTTGTTTCATCATTATTATTACGTTTTCTTCTGATTTTTATGGTTTCATCATGCTTTTACGTTTTCGCCCGATTTTTTTACGTTTTCGTCCGACTTTTTAGCGTTTCATCGGCGTTTTTATGTTTTCGTCAGCGTTTTTACGTTTTTCTCAGCAGTTTAATGTTTTCATCAGTAATTTTATATTTTCGTTAGTAATTTTACGTTTTAGTCATTAATTTTACTTTATCGTCCGCATTTTTACGTTTTCTTCAATATTTATATCTTTTCGTCAGTATTTTTACGTTTTCGTTCAAATTTTTACGTTTTCGTCAGTATTTTAATATTTTTGTCTGTATTTTAATGTTGCATCCGTTTTTTACGTTTTCATCAGCGTCTTTTACGTTTTCATCAGCGTTTTTCACGTTTTGCTTAGAATGTTTTGCACATTTTGGACGACAACGTAAAAATAATGACAAAAATGTAAATATACAGATTTAAATGTAAAATTACTGACAAAAACGTAAAAATACTAATGAAAAACGTAAAAAACGCTGATGAAAACGTAAAAAGTTAGACTAAAACAAAAAAAATCAGTCGAAAACAAAGAACTCGGACGAAAACGTAAAAAACCTGACTTAAACGTAAACAAATCGGGAAAACGTAAAAAAGCTGTCAAAACGTAAAAAAATCGGAAAAAAGCGTATAAAAATCGGACGATAACATAGAAAACCAGACAAAAACGTAAAATACTGACGAAAATGTAAAAAATCGGAAGAAAAAGTAACAAATCAGACGAAAAAGTAAAAATTCGGACGAAAACGTATATATTATGACATAAGCGTAAAAAATCTAACAAAACGTAAAAATATTGACGAAAACGTAAAAGTTCGAACGAAAACGTAATAATAATGACGAAAACTTAAAATTACTGATGAAAACGTTAAAATAGTAACGAAAACATACTAAATTGAAGAAAAAAACTTAAAAAAACTTAGGAAAACGTAAATATACTGATGAAAACGTAAAAAACTGACAAGAACGTGAAAAACTAACCAAAAACGTAAAAATAAGTGACGAAGACATAAAAAAACTTACAAAAATGTAAAAAAATGGCGAAAACGTGAAAAATGAAGAGACGTAAAGAAAAGTGACAAAAACGTGAGAAACTGTCGAAATGATAAAAAATGTGAACATGTTTTATTTGTATTTAAGAAAAGAAAATGAAAACGGTAAAATGGGGTTTTCTAGTTTCTATAAAAAAATTAGAAATGGAAATTTCATGATTTTTGGAAAATATTGAAAAAAAGTTGAAATAAACACGTTTTTAATCTGAAAGTTAGAAAATAAAAAAAATGAAACTTAAAAATAAAACCAATAATAATATTTCGAAAATTAAAAACAAAAAATAAAGGTATTCAGTTTTAGTGAGTTTAAGTATATGGGTTAGTAACAATTAAACAAAGACCCTACTATAGCAAGTTGGTAAGTTTGATTACCCCTAAACGAAAGGTCATATGTTCAATTCTTGCAAATGGCATATTTTTTAATAAAAAATAGAAATAAGCAAAAACTGCGTTTCGAAAATGCAATTTTCAAAAACAGCGTTTCGAAATCGCAGGTTTCAAAAATGCGTTGTTTCGAAAACGCAATTTCCAAAACAGCGTTTCCAAAACGCAGTTTCAGAAAAGTTCCAAAAGAACGTTTCCAAAACACAGTTTCAGAAAATTGCGATTTCAAATCACAAAAAACATGGAAAATGGAGATTTTCTAGTAATTTCTTAAATCCTATTGGTTTAAAGATGTGACTGGGACATGACTGGATTAAAAAGTGTGGTTTCAAATCATAATTATACCTATATATAATATAAAGATATATATCCTCATAGCATGTTAGGAGGGGTAAACTTTGTCATTTTACACATTCAATCTAATATTAATCTTTTCACTATAGTTAGATAATCCAAGGGTTACATAGACCTACAATTGGTATCAGATCCATGGGATGATTGTATTGTCTATGTGTTTATTTTGGTTTTGATTTCGTGAGTTTTCATCTATTACGCGCGACATCAATTTTTTTTTGCCTCAAATCTTTTTACAAATCATGTACATAGTTGTGGTGTGATTTGAGTTTTTTTATTTTGGCTTAAAACACAAAATCCTTTCTCATTTGGTTTGATTTATGGTGAAAATCAACTTTCAAAAGTACAAATCTTGATTATATTTTTCGTCAAAAAAATTGGAAAAGTTTGCCTTTTAATGACATTCGTCGAGTTCGTTACCTAGTGACACCGTTGCAAATCCGAAGGAACAATGTAAAGCCGCCTCATCTCGTGAGAAAGGTCGTGTGATTACCCCTTACCTTGATGGATTTCAAGTTGTTCCTTCTTCTCAACCCTCGACTTCTAAGACGTCTTATTGTTCTAAAGTCGATGGGGTGAATGTGGCTACCAAGGAAAATAGTGCACACCCTCGTGTACCTCAAATTCCATCCACGGTTCAAAAAGAGAGCTTTACTGACCTTAACAAAGTAACCCTTGAAGAAACTTGTGCTTCGATCCTTCTTAAAAAACCCAAAAGGCATATGCCGAGAAAGGAAGAGGATGCAGGCCAATTTCTATTACCTTGTGATTTTTCTGAGATTGAGGGATGTTTAGCCATTGCCGATTTAGGTGCTAGCATAAATCTCATGCCTCATTCTCTTTGGAAATTGATTAGATTGCCTAATCTTACCCCCACGAACATGACTATCGAGCTTGCAAATTGTACACCACTTATACCAATTGGAATAGCCGAGGATGTCTATGTCAAAGTTGGAAAGTTTGTTTTTCCCGTGGATTTCGTTATATCCGATTACGAGTGTGACCCTAAATGTCCCATTATTTTAGGCCGGCCATTTTTATCGACGGCTCGAACCGTAATCGACGTTCATGAGGGGAGACTTACTATGAGATATGGGGAGGATAAAATGAACTTTTTCACGAGTAATTCCCAAGTGTCTTATGATAATGAAAAAACCGAGGTTTCAAAACCTAATGGTTCTAAACCTAATGATTTCAAAATGTTCACTTTAGCGGAAAGAATGAGGCTTAATGCATGTTTTGAAAAAATTAAGAAGAACGGTTTTAAAGATGAGGATTTTAATGATAAAGAATACGTGTACCTAATTCAAAAGGGTATGCGTAAATTTATGAATGAAAAATCACTTTGGGATGGCATTCGATGAAACAAGTGACACACCAATTCTGAAGGGCGACGTTAGTGCCATCACGACAATGACCAAAATGGACCCGTCTTCACCACCTTCGAAGGACCACGTCTTTGAGGCTTCAACTTCTAACTCCATCGAAGTGCCTCCTTTTCCTAGCCCAACACCCATTGAGGCTAAAGGTTTCATCGACATCGATCCTCTCGTTCTTGAAAAGTCACCTAAGCGTAGCCCTAGTGCTTGTAAGACCATGGTTGTGAGTGCTCACATCGATTCTTTCTTTGACGATGACGATCGCGATTTTCTCGAGATTGATCACGTACTTCGAAATCCACATGCCCTTTTTGAGGATTCTCCTAAAAAGACCTCTTCACATGTGAAGTAGGATGATTACGAGATTGATCCCGAGATTGAGGAAATCATTGAACGAGATCTAGCTCTTTTGCCTCCACTCCCACCTAGGAGTGAGGTTGATCTTTCCAAAATCGAGGATGAACTTAATGAGTTGGAACGTCTTATTTTCAATGACGAACCAACTCATGTGACCACCAAAAATCCAATTCTCGAGGAGTTACCTAATCAACACTCCTCAAATGAGAATTACGTTTACCACATTCATGAGGATTTAACTTATCAACAATCCCCACAAATGAATGATGGTTTCGTGCTTGATCGTGATCTTTTCGAGAGAGTTTCTAAGATACTCACGGAGGGGAATGACAAACCTTGGTTTGACAAGCCTATCTTTGATGAAGAAATCGATGAGATCGACGTTCATGAGGATGACGAGTATGTTGACCCCGAGGGGGCGGTGTTCTTTATTGACAAACGTTTTGAGAACTTATATAATCCGCCACCCCTCCCACCAATGACTTAAATGTGAGGATTTTTAGAGCGACTAATTTTGAATTCGACAGGCCAAATATTTTCGACATTATCAAATCGGGTTTTCATAAAGAGTTTTTAAACGATGAAAAAAGAAAAGATTTTAAAAAGTTTTAAATGATTTTTTCTACAAGTTTAACTCCGTCATCACCGCGTTTTATGAGTGCTACCACCTCGTCTACTCCTTTTGACGATGGTTGGTGTGGATCTAGTGTGGGGGAAGCCCCTTATGTTCCCTCACATTTCTCCACCGAGGACGAGATTTACGATCCTGGAATTGCTTGTAAAGGGAAATCTCGATCTTCCACCGATGCAATAAATGGAAAATATATTCGTTTGCTTGGTGTGAGTCTACCTCGAGTAGCTCATAAGTTTGACTTACCCATTGTCCCACCTTTCTACTTCTCATCTCTTTTCTTCTACCTTTTTGAGGTTTTAGAACGTGTTGAGGTGGCGTTGTTTCGTCTTTCTTCCGAAAACGAAGACACTATCTTTGACCCCGGTATACGTGTATCGGGTTTTTAAAGTACTCCACGTACTTTTGGGCATTGTTTATCATGTAAGCCCCACCAAAAATGGCGAAACCATGATTATCCCTAAATGATCACATTTATGGGGATTCAAGTCGAGCTTTTGACTCGGTTATCAAAAACAAGGTGCCTCGTGGGGGATTCTCATGCTTATCCTTGTAAATATTATCGATTTCTTAATTAATGTAACGAGGGGACTTATGCTCTTCCAACCTTTGTTCCGTGGTTGTTTGTGATTGTGATTCATTAGGTTCATCGTCATCATTGAAGCCTCTCGTGTTCGTTTTACGGATCACTCGAGCTTCGATCATTGTCTTTGGAGATTCCGATATCCGATGATATCCTTTTATGTTGTAATGTTAATCTTAATGGCATAATTCATAAACGGCTTTTAGGTTATTGGTTTTACCCTTTCCATACTCGAGATTAAGCATTCGACTACGTCTCTAGTATGGGGGTGTTTTCACCCCTAGACTCGAAACATTGAGGACAATGTTTAGTTTTAGTATGGGGGGTGAGTAGATACTTCACCTTGCTTACGTCAACACGCAATCCAATATTCATCTTTTTGTTATCGTTTTGTTGCAAAATAAGGCTAAAAATGGCAAAATTTTAAAATTTTCGTATTTTTCATAAGTGTTTAAGACACGTATGTAGGTTTTCCGATGGTGAGAATAAGAGTAATTTTTTACTCGACCGTGCGTGTTGAGCACTTAGCTTCGATTTCTTAACTTTTTAGGCTAAGTCTCTTAAATGAGGAGTAGAAATGATAGAGTTATTTATAAGTCTCGTAATCTTTCACGATCTCTTGTGTAGTAATTATTAGCTTATTCTCCCCACGCTTTTGATAATAAATTGTTAATAAATATTGGTTTTGCGGTTTAATCACTATTGTTGGTTTCTAATTTGTTTTAGTAGCTTCCATGTAATTAAATTGGGAAAACATTAAGGTATCGCCAGCGTCACGGTTTTGAAGTATTGGCACCCGAATAATCGAAAGCTTCACCTAATAATAAGATTTCAAGTGCTCACCTAAATTAAGCAAAAATTTGAAGCTCACAAGGCCGAAAAATCTATGCCCAAATTGAAAGGGAATCAAGCCTTAATCTTTGAAGCTTTAAAGATCCAAAATTCGCTTTAGCGTGAGGATATACGTCTTTGGCCATAATAAAACCACCGATGATGACAGATAATAAAAGGCAAGGTAAGACCGAAGTCATAATAAAAGCTTCATGGCGAAGTTGAATAAAAGATGGAGGTAAACCTATGATAATAAGGCCCTTCTGTTAGGGGGCGTATAAAAGTCTTGGTAATAAGTCTCATGTTCGAAACCGTTATAAAACCGTGTTTATCGATCTTTCTTGTTGACTTAATCTTTTGACATCGTTATCTATTAGGGTGAATTATTAATTCGATGATTTTGGTTACACCGTTAAAACTCTATTATAGACTTAATCTCTATTCACGCATAAGTCAATGATGTATCCTCGTGATCATTAAGACAAAAATAAAAGATAAGAGATACCAAGTAGGAATAAGGGAGTTTAGGTTCGTAATTAACACTCATGAGATATGATCGTGTTGCTAACTTATAATAACAATGATCTCGTTACACGCTTAGCATGGAATTGGGTGAAAATCGAGGACGACGAAATTATTTCTAACGAAGCATTCACGTGTTCTTATTCTTTGACTCTAAAAGTCACTTAATCGTGATGAATACAATACATTATGTCTAAAAACATGTGTAGTAGTTTATTTAAATTTATGTCTTCAATAAATGTCATCATAAAATGAATTTTGGAAGTGCTATGATACTTAATTCTAGCATTGCGTGAGGGCACGACAATGGTTTAGTATGGGGGAGTGATGAGACTGTAATTATACATAGTCTCATCATCCAAATCGGGCTTAAAAGGCTTAAAATATCATCAAAATACCCAAGTATATGCTATTAGCGTTATTATTATTATGGCCCAAGCCCATCTATGTAAACCGACTAATGCATGCGTATATATATTCGGGTATGTGATTGACAAGGATTATGGGGAATAAATCAATTCAATATGGTATCAAGTCTTTACGATCCTCTTCTTAAACCCTAACCCTGAATTGCATTTTTTCTGCCGCTACTGTTCATACAAGTTTCATCTTTGCTGCTATGTTTTCCTTTTTTCTTGATTTTCTTTGCATCTCCCTTGTCATAGCACCATGACAGGAGTGACATCACCACCAAAACAACCAATCGATAAGGCTTACTCGATTGCAAGTATCAAGGCGTGCATCCCCACCCCCTTGATCTTGATCAATTAAACTACAACTCTTGGAGTTCTTTGTTTCAACGATTTTGTAAAACCTACGAGGTACATCATCACCTTGCTGAACCGTCCACCACAGCCACATCCACATCCACAGTGGATCCCCTCCATGAAACTAATGATTCTCTTGTTGTCATGTGGATGTATTCCACGATCTCTCCAAAGCTTGTGGAGATGGTTGTAGATGTTGATTCCACACCATATGGAGTTTGGAAACGCTTGAAGGATCTTTTTCATAACAACAAGGATGCCCGCGTCACTCAGCTTGATAACGAAATCCGTAACATGGTGATCGGTACTTCTTCCATCACCGATTTTTTTCAACTCATAAAATCAAAAGCCGATCGACTTGCTAATCTTGAGTCCCCGGTTAAAGATTCTAGTCTTGTTACATACACCATTAATGGCCTTCGTAGCAAGTACCCGGATGCTGCACGTGTTATTCGTCTTCGTGAAAAAGCCCCTACTTTTGATGAGTTGTGATCTTTGATGCTTATTGAAGAGATTGATATGTCTCACACCTCTCAAGGTAACTCACTTTTTCATAACACATCGTCTTCTCCTACGGCTCTTATTGCCTCTACGAGTAATGAAAAGGCCAACACTATGGGAAATTCGGGTTTCGAGGTGTGTCGTAATTTCAAAAGAGGCTCATGCCCTTATGGAGCTCGGTGTAGATTTATTCATGGTGACAATGATATGAGGTCACGTCCAAACCCTAATACTAATGTTATTGGAAGTACTTCTACTTCACGTGTGACATCAAGTAGTTCACGTGGGTCATCCAATGGGTATACTACCAATTCACGTGGAAACAATAACTGTGCTCAAAATTCTATTCAATCTTTACCAAAAGTTAATCTTTTATCTCTAATGGGCCCTTTAGCATCCAACTTTAATGCGTCTAATATGTCGCCTAATATGGGCCTTATGTATTTTCACTATGGCCTTGGACCTCATGCTTACCAGTCTCAGCCAGCCTAACCCGTGCAAGCTCACCTTGCTACTGCTGCTCCGACCCAACCTCATATGTCCCACCAGCCTTCGGTCCATTCAGGTCTGGTCCATCAGACTTCGGTCCAGCCGTACCCACAATTATATGGTGCAAATCCAGGAATGTTTGCTTCACAGAATACACCAGCGGGACCACCAAGTTACATGGGAACATATACATATCCTGCTCAAGCTACTATGCTCCCACAAGCATTTCAGACTATGACTCTTCAAGACCCACAGTGGAACATGGATACCGGGGCATCCTCTCATCTTGCCGAGAACACATGTATGCTCACTTCTTTTAGCAATTCAAGCATGTATAATTCTGTATTTGTTGGCAACGATCAACCAATACCTGTGACTCACACGGGCCATAGCTTTTTACCCACACCGCATAAACCGCTTCACCTTCATCATATTCTTGTCACACCTAATATTGTCAAAAATCTTATCTTTGTTCGTCAATTTACTCGTGATAATGATGTATCTGTTGAATTTGATGCTTACGGTTTTTCTGTGAAGGATTACCAGACTCGCAAGCTCCTTCTTCGTTGTGACAACATCGGTGATCTATACCCTGTCACTCAATCACCATCAACTACCTCAACTTTTTCCTTGCTTACTTTGAGTCCCACCACGTGGCACAGGCGCCTTGGACATCTAAGTGAAGATGTGCTTCGTCGTTTAGAGTCTTCTCGTTTCATTTCATGTAATAAATAAAAGTTGTCCGCTTTGTGTCATGCTTGTCAATCAGGTAAACACACTAAGCTTCCTTTTTTCAGTTCTGTGTCTAATGTTGCGTCTGTATTTGATATTATTCACTCGGATTTGTGGACATCCCCCATTCCTAGTGAAAGTGGTATTGTAGAATCGTGTTTTTCTAAGGATTTAGCATTGTATGGATTATCTATTAAATGGATGGAGAAATGGAGAACTTAGAGAGAGAAAGAAGAGAGAGAAAGGAGAGAAAGATAAGAAAGATGGAAATATGATTATTGAATGAAAGTGTTTCAACAACAACCCCTCCTAACATGCTAGGAGGGGGGTTTATATAGCCCACCCTACATGTGGGCTATATGGGCTATATTGGATCACGAGCCCAATATCATTGGAGTGACCGATCCTTTCTAAATACGTAAAAACGTATTTCCAATAATCTCCCCCAAAGGGAGGTCACTCCAAGTTACAATGTCCTAGATAGTCTATAGCTCGTGATCTATGCTAATAATGATGTGACCGAGACTTTCCTTGGAAAAATGTATTTCCAACAATCTCCCCCAAAGGGAGGTCACACCATTTTACAAAATCTTAAACCTAGCATACTATGCTTGAGTCTTCGATCTTGTTCTTGTGAATATGCTGATGAGATCTTTGACTTTAGTCTTGAGCATGTTCTCTTGCCTTGACCTTGTGCATTCATCACTTGTGATATTCGCCTCTTCGTGACTTCATGTTCCACATACTTACACCTTTATAATTCTTGAAAGCTTCAGAGTTTGATACAGCGGAAGACTTGACCTTCAGACTTTCTTGAATTCGTTGAAGTACTGAGTGTATGCAGTATAAGCATGTGGGGACGACTTCTTCTTGGATTCCGCAACGCCACCGTCTTCAAATGCCGCAACATAAGTAGACACGAAAGAAATGGCTTTGAACATTTCCTTCTAAATCGGTAGCATTTTACCTCCGGTCGGTGAAGACCGTTGGACGATATTAGATATCGTACCCGTGACGGATAGTTTCAATTAAGTAACTTCCTGACAGGATTTCGCGGGTAAACCCGTTCTCTTTATTCGACCGTCCAAAGCTGACTGCGAACATAAAGAGTGAATCATTTGGATAATAATATCCGCATGATTTGAAGCCGTCAATTCATGTTCCTGGAAGAAGTGAAATTCAATTAAGAACCGCACCATCGTTGCTTTCCAGTTGTCACGAGCTTGATTCGTATAGAATCTTGCAAGTTACCTACCAAGTGCTGTTTGAGGTTAACACTAGAAGGATTTCCACTCATCACCGTGAACACAAAGGTATCACTCTGAGTGTTCTGGCAAGATCACTGAGATATTGCGTAGAGGCCTGTAACGTGTTTAAATTCAGTTAAGAATTAACCAGCTGTTGCTTTCTAGTTATCACAAGTTTGATTCATAAAGAATCGCACAAGTCACCTACCATGAGCTTTTTGATATTCGCTCAAGAAGGATTTCCATCTTCATTGTAAATACTTTCGTATTACTCGGATGTTCAGGCAAGATCATGAAGATTTTGCGTAGGACTCTTAAGATCTTTCTTACTTTTCACAGTGTATGAAGAAGCAAGGAATTATGAAAGTGTGTCCTAATGAGATATTTAATGATCTCAAATGGCTCTAGACTCGATCGTGCATTTTGGATTTTTAGTGATCGGAGGCTGGAGAGGAGTGCCACCATTTCAATACCAATTTATTCGGAGTGAATAAATCAATAGATAATGTGTTGTCTCCGTGTGATTAAAACAAATACCTTTTGAGAGATATCTGAGTTAGCTGGGATGGGTTGTGCCTTGCATCACTGGGTCCATGATGTCTGTCTTCAATATCAAGAATCCTTAAACAATGATCTTAATAGCATATGTATTGACCCGGTTTCTGCCTAAGGTTGTAAGGAGGGCTTCTTTCTTTACACCCTTTATCTTTACAATTCTTTTTCATTCTTCAACCCCTTCAATGCTTACCAATACGTCATAACTAGCACCTTTTTGTGATTATTCCAGTGCTAACTTAAGTACTTGGTCGGCATTCAGCTACGTTCACAATCTTTCTCCATCTTTCTTAAGGACTACTATTTCTAGCTATGGAATGTCCTTGGGAAGATTTCTCCGGTTCTAGAGGAATCATTGGACTTTAACCTATCCTACCATCCTTATGTCACCACAATCTTCACCGTCGTGAGTAGAGATGTTTTGGGTAAGTGTATGTCACCATGAAATCCATTTTGAAGTGCAAATCCATTTTGCTCCCCCTTAACATATGCCACGATATCCGAAAACATTTCGCACATGTCGGGATGAGCTAGCACGTTAAGTCAAACCATTTGTGATTAATTATTTCCCATATTAAATCACATTTTCTCCCCCATATTAAAAATATTAACCCAATCGATGTTTTTAATATCAATTGATTTAATAGCATTTTAAGAAAATTTGGGAAGAAACATGCAAATCCAATTATCTTCATGAATTACACAAGCTCGCCCTCAAATTAATGAGGGTGTGCTGAAACGTAAATTAAATACCTTTTAAACACCAGTGTAAGGTATTTATCACGTGCAAAGATCATATATGATAATGAATTCACAAGATTAGCAATTTACGAGGTAGGACCTGAATGATGTAGAATATCATATGAAAGATTCACATGGTTCTTGTTCACGAATGTTGGTCACCTCGTCACGTCTGAAGTTATCTCTTGACTCCATGTGTATGATTGATATCGTTGTCTTGACACCAATATGTGAACTTGGCACTCTCGGCATCAAGGATTCTGAATGCTGGAAAATTTCTCCCCCTCAATTGTTGACCCGTGTTCTATTGAAAGAGCTGTAGTCACCGTTTGAGTAGTCGCATCGTCGAGTATGTAGATGTCAATTGTAAGTTGCTACGGTTGGTGGAGATGATAACTTCATAAAAACAAGACTTCTCTTGTTTTAACAAATAAATGCACTGAATCGTACATATATTCGTGTTAGATTGTGTTATTACGTAAACACAATCCCTTACATGGTTATAAAGTAAACCATGCCCGAGAAAATTAATTCCCGTTGTTGAGTCAAAGCTTTCCTGTGAAATGCTTGACTTGAGTATGAAAAGCGGGTTACTATCTGAAATAATAGCAAACCATTTTGAGCATGTTTTATACTACCTCCGTCCCATAATTATTGTCCATGTTTGACTTTTTGAGTCTTTCATCGTCAACTTTGACCTTAAATATTTTTGTTTGTGTTATTTAATATTTGATGCATAATACAAAAATGGATAGAGTTTTAAATGTATTTTTTGTTGATATAACTTTCATCAAATATTATATAACACAAAGAAAATTATTTAAGGTCAAAGTTAACGAATAAAGACTTAAAAAGTAAAAAGTGGACAATAATTATGGGACGGAGGTAGTAATATTTAAACTTCTGCTCGAACTTTATTTATAACCCCGTGTCATTATTGAATGACATTTCTAGGTTCGTAAATATTATCGATTCCAGAAGACATGCTCTTTTTATCAAAACATTTTTGAACACACAATTTTGAAAGATTTAGAAAAAACCTTCTGAGAAATTCTCGAAAAATTGTGTTCAAAGTTTTGAAAACCAATTACTTGAGCTTAAGATGTTGAATATCTTATAAAACGAGCTCAAGTCCGAGAAGTTGTAAACTTCCCTTTGTTAAGGATAAGTTTATCATCGGCGATAAACTTTCCTTTTAACTAAAGAACGAGTCCTAAGCTGACATTTACTTAGAAGTCGTGTTCATGAGCTTGAAAACTTTGAATGTTTTAACGGAAAGCTCTTGACCAAGAAATATGAATTTCTCGTTATGAGGAAAAGTTCTCTTATTTAAAAGATACACTTTCCTTTCTGAGCTTAAAACTTGGAATGTTTTAATACAAGCTCATGACTGAGAAAATGAATTTCCCGTTACGAGGATAAGCTATCTTTAAAGATAAGTTTTCCTAAAATTAAAGTCCGAGTTACAGTATGATATTTAACTATAAGTCATTGTGCATGAGCTTAAAAACTTCGAATGTTTTTAATATAAGCTCATGCCCGAGAAAAATTAATTTCTCGTTGTTAGGATAAGTTTACCATCGGCGATAAACTTTCCTTAATTTGAAGATCGGGTCATCATCTGACATTTAATGAAGAGCCTTATACACAAGCTTAAAACCTTTGAATGGTTTTAGGATAAGCTCGTGTCCAAGAAAACTTAATTTCTCGTTAAAAGGGTAAGTTATCGTTGCGTAGATAAACTTCCCTGTCTCTGAAGTCCGGGTCATCGTCTGTCATTTAACGAGGAGCCATTGTGCATGAGCTTAAAAACTTGGAATGTTTTTGATATAAGCTCATGCCGAGAAAAATTAATTTCCCGTTGTTAGGATAAGTTTACCATCGGCGATAAACTTTCCTTTCTTTGAAGATCGAGTTATAGTCTGTGATGTGACTATAAGTCCTTTATGCACTGTAAGCTTAACTGGAAATCCCCTGAGACACTTGTTTCTTAGATATCAGCTTCTTTAGCAACCAAACTCTGAGAGTGTCCTTAATTGAATGGTATACAATGATTGGACCGCTTTGTTCTTTTGGAATATCCTCTTTGGCACCTGTATTTTCATTAGGAATTTGCATGCTTGGATAAGGGTTAGCGATATCTATCTTAGAAGCAAGTGGGGGTTCACAGTTGGCCTTACTTGTGCCAGAGGTGTTATGAGGAGATGATTCACTTGTCTTAGCTGGTAAACGTTTCCTTTTATAGAAAACCTTAAGTTCAGGCTTAGGTGATGCATCCTCCTTTTCAATTTCCTCCCTAGTAGTCTTAATAGAATCGGAGACTATCCTAGTTAAAGGGCACTCGTTTTCTACAAGGGTGAAAGTTCTACCAGTGGGGCGCCACATTTTACCAATGGTTTTGATTTTGGCAACCCACTGGGATTTAAGTCTAGCACGGGAGTTCACCTCATTAAGTAGTTTCTTGATACAAGAATCATGATTTGCCGTAAAGACACATTTTCTACATGTTTTACAAGTAGCATATTTAATGTCCGAGTAAGATCTAGAATTCCTAGATGATTGATTGATGCTCCTAGGATGTGACATGCTACGGTTAGCAGTGTTGGGTAAACTAGAAGGCATCTGACTAGGTTTGAAATTCCTATCTCTTACTTGTGTCTTTTGCTTAGCTTCCCTTAAACCAAAAGTATGGCGAACGTCATTTGAACTAGTTCGAGACGTGTTCTTTGGACTATGTCTAGGGAGACTAGAGGAAATCATGTGATTAGGTCTTGCAAAAGCTGTTTTAGTCATACTGGGCCTAGATGGTGGAGTGACTGGTCTAGGAAAATGAACCAAATCAACTTGGGAGGCAAACCGCGGTCTCGAGGATTGTGGTCGCTCGGATCTAAATGCAGTAGGTTGTCTGACAATCGGTTGTCTGACGAACTGATTTGTAGGCGGTTTCCCCAAGATTGATGGTTTTTCAAACTTAGTGTCCACACTAGGTCCTTTAGTTTTCCTCAAATCGTTTTTCAAGGCAGCTATAGCAAAGACCTTTTCCTGTACTTGAGCCTTTAAGGTCTCATTTTCTTTGAACAATTGATCTTGGGATGCCAATTTAGATTCAAGCAACTTAATTTGTTTCAAAAGATTATCCTTTTCAGCTTTAGAATCTAGAACTGTTTGATCCAATTTTCTTTCAAGAACAACGTTTGACTTTTCAAGTTTTTCAAAGTATGTTTCAAATTTGTCCGTTTTCTTAGAAAATTCAAGTTTGGCATCCTCAAGATCTTTTAATTGTTGAGCTACAATCGTTTCGAGCTCTTTAATCCTAGAAGCAGAATTGGTTAACGTAGCAGTCATAAAGCACTTATCATGATGTTTAGCATTTTGAACACTTTCTCCCCCATTATGACTCACATCGGATGAATCAAAAGTGGTATCGCTATCACTCTTTTCCATCCCATGTTTGGCATAATTAGGTTCAGAAAGCCCAACATGCTGTATATTGTTGAAACTTGGCACCTGAACAGTTGGTGCTTGTGACTTGCTGCTTGTTTCATGCGTTCCTCCTGATTCCATGTCATTGCTTACCGGGACGACCAAATTGGCCCCCATTTCTTTCATCGGGCAGAGCTGATCATCTGTTGACGATAGCGTGAAGCGTGTCTGTCTCTCATGTTCATGAGGTATTGTTGCATGCAATGATTTAGACGACTCCTTGATGCTTGAATCTGACCCTCTTTCAAACGTATCTCGTTGTAATTAACTAACCTGACCTCAATACACTTCTCAAGTATATTGATGTGATTGAGTAAACCACTTCTAAAGGTTTCAGTTTGCCAACCTGTATACGCGTTGAAAAGCTGGTGAAGGATTTGAGTCGAATAATCATAAGGATGTACCATTGTTGAGGCAAAGAAATCCTTAAACTGAGTGCGAAGGAGTTCTAGACATATCTTTACTTTAACCTCATGAAGATTTTCCTTTTCAAGTTGCAACTGTAACTCATCCAAATTATTGAAAATCTTCTCTTTAAAATTATCCATTTTGCCAAAGAATATTTGAACCGTGGCTGGAAGTTCAGGCATGTTGTGCGGATAAAGAAGTGCAAGATGTGTCTTGAGCTTGTGAAAGATTTCCAATGTCTTTTGACGCAGTTTGATCTCTTTGAGTTGCATGTGTTGCAGTTCTCCCTCGTGAACTGTCGAACTCAACGATTCCATTGATGTCGATGAAAAATTCTTGAGCCCTTGTTTTGTAGTATGTCTTTTTCTTTGCTCAATAAATTCTTGATTAGCGCAAACGTTGATAAAACAAACCAAGTAAAATTTGGCTCACTTTAAAAATAAAGCCCGTAAAGTAAGTAATCCAACCTTCGGTTAATATAGTGATCGGCCCTACAATTTATATCCAATTTTTCTTGGTCTCGTCAATTAAATCTCATCACGTTGTCTCGTCTCGTTGTCTTGACTTTTAGTCTCAACAAAGTGAATGTAAATATAATCTTTTAACACAAAGTTTAAAAAATAAACTTATGTAAAAATTATAAAATTAAGCACCAAAATAGAAAATAAGCCCAAATAAAAAATAATAAGAAAAATAAAAAATAAAAAAATTAGCAAATTTCAAAAGTGTTTTATATAAAAACGTGAGTTGTGTTTTATAAAGTATTTTATATAAAAATCTTTGTGATGATGCGTTGGAAACAGCCCAGACACACACGTCATCTATGACTGTCAAACTCGTTTATACGAGTGTCCTTACAATACTTAACACGTGTTAACCCAATACCCAGTCATCTCTTAAATACCTCACACAATTCTACCCTAATTTATCTCTATCTCCTAATCTCACTAAATCCCTTCTCTTGGTAAACTCCGCCTCTCTTCACCTTTTCCCTACCTGCTCTTGCTAAACTAATCTCCTCCACCCTCAACACCTCCGTTCTATCACAATCTAGTCAACCAATCAATCTCACCATCTACTGATCACCATAAACAATCTTTTCTACCAATTAATATTCTCAACCAATCTCATCCTATAATCACTGAAATTGTGTATAATGCAGTTCGTTTTTTCTCAGTTCTTGCTAATAGAAAGTCCAACCAATATCGGGTTTTTAATTTTTCTTGGTTGTTAAACTTGCTTGGATATTATATTTGCTAATTCAACAAATGCTTGCAAAACGGAAAAATATTTCCTACTTATATGTAAAACAAATTGCAAATACCAAATTTTTATTCAAGTAAAATTCAAAATGCAATATATGAAACTAAAAGGACTGAAATTGTAAATTCTATGAAAGATAAATGCTTGAATTGTAAATTCTAACAAATCTAGGGACTAAAAGTGTAAAACAGTTAACTACAAGGATCAAAAATGCAAATCTTATAACCAACTACCCAAAAATGTAACAAACTAACAACTAGTTAACTGAAAATAACAACTTTTTAAACTACAAGGACTAAACACTTGCAAACCCTAAAAACTTGGAAGTTTAGCCAAGTATACAAACTGTTTAGAACAATAGGGACCAAAGTGCAATTATGAAAATTATTTAAGCCAAAAATGGGATAAGCTTGAAAATAAGCTCGTTTGAGCTTATTTCTTAACCAAATTCAATGAGACAAGTTTCAAAACTTTTCAAATCCAAAATAAGCTACGTGTGTCAAAGGAAATTGGCTAAAGTTGAGAAATAAGCAAATGAGTGCTTATCAATAAGCACAAAATAAGCTATAGCAAAAACTAAACAGTCACAACTTGATTTTCTGATTGAAACTGATTAAGCAACTGAATTAAGGAACGGGAAATCAAACTAGAACATTTTTCATCAAGTAATAAGCTCTAAATTTGAATTAAGCTGAAAATGGGCTTATGTTGACCAAGCGTTGACCAGCTTATTTTTCAAAAAGCTGAAACTCTCAAAAATCATGTAACTCAATGACTTAAGAGGATTTGTGAAGAAAATTGGCAATGTTTATGAATAGGATAAGGAGATACAGATTTTCAGTCTCAAGTTACAGAAACTTGACTTAAGTCTGCTTGTCTGATTTTTGCTTATTCCTAATTGCTTATTGTAAACTGTATAAAATCCTCTTGGAATATGAATTATATGATATAAGCTATGATTGAGAATAAATTTGATCCAATTTCATCAAGTATTGAATGAGTTCTAATCAAATCAAAATGACAAGTTTCTAAATGGCAAAACTGAATAAGAATGACCCAAACCTTTTTTATGCCATTTGCCTGTTTGACTATCAAAATGACTTGTAAATGACTGAAAACACTTTACTACTACCTTTTAACTGCAAATGAACTCTAAAACACCAAAACTCAATGCTTGAAAACTCTTTTTAAGCTAGTCCCAAACACTCCTTTATCTGATATTTCAAACTTTTTACAAAGACTTTTTAAGATCTGAATTAAGCTGAATCAAATGCTTTTAACCACCAAGTTTAATACTCAAAATGCTATGATTTAAGACTGAAAGTGAGCATTAAGAACAACTATGACCAAATAGGATGCAAGTATCAAATTTCAACTGAAAATCAGCTAAGACTAGACTTAATCCAAAACTAAGAACAAGTAAGCAGATTAAGCTACAAGCAACCAAAATTCAAACAATTAGCAACTCTAAACAACTTTTATCATGCAGACATCAAATTTACACTATGAAAAGAAACATGCATTTGACTTGTTGAGTGGAACAAAAACAAGGACTTTAAAACCTATTGGAGTTAACCACTGAGAAGAAGAGGAGCGCTGAGCTCTCTTAACCTAGTGATAACCACCACCTTATCACTAGGACACAATCAATCAACAATAACAGCTAACAAATCAACAGGAATCATCATTCTGCTTGAAATCTTCAAAAATCATGGAATGAACTGAATTCTTCAAGAACAGCTAACAAACTCCTTCTATGTCAGTTATGATCAATCTATGATCATAACAAACACAAAACAGCTACTCAAGTATCCAATATCAGCAGGTAATGAACAGTAATAGGAAGAACAGTTTTGGCGGGAAATGGTGAATTTGAAATTTATTCAATGAAAACGGTTACAAAGTTGTTAGGAAGCTACTAACTAACTAACTAACTCAAGAGTTTGTCAGACTCTTGAGTAGCTAGGGTAAAAATGGAGGAAAGGGAAAGAAAGTAAAGAACTATGTGTTTTTTGCAAATTTAAGCTACAAGTACAAATGAAGTCCTATCCATCTATTTATAGGCATGAAGGAGAAGTTAGTTGGGGTTGGTGACGTGTCAGAACCAATCCCAGCTTGCCACGTGTACAATTCTGCACAATTGCATTTGCAGGTATGAACAAGGATTTGGGGTTTCTTGAATGAGTGGATGATATGTTAATTGATTGGCACCATTGTGTTCGTCTCTTCAAAATGATAAATTTTGGTGTTGAAATCTTTCCATGAAATAGCTTGTAGCTCAAACGCGATCCTGGAAAATATTTTGAATGAAGAAGATGCCACGTGTCACAATTTGATTGGCTAAAAGTTGATCACACGGATCCAACTGTTGAGATTGGATATTAAATGCAAAGCGGCTGAGTGGATATTAATTGCTCAATCCGTGTGATCAATTTCCTCTCTTCTCATTGGCTGAAATATTTGTCACATGGATCAAACTTGAATATCTTTCCAATATTGGCAGAATTAGTCCTCATACTTGGCAGATTGTATTTTCAAGCTAGCAGCTTCATTCTTTTGACATATTTGGTCCTTCAACTTTCATTCTTGAACAAAATGGTCCTTTGACTGAGTTGACTTGAGAGTTGACCAAGTTTGACTTGAATCTTGACTTTCACAATATTTGCACTTTAGTCCTTCTACTTTGACAACTTGTCAAGATAGGTCCTTATACTTAAAGTCTTGTCACTTTTGATCCTTCTTTGTCTTTTTCATCCATTTGAGCTTGATTTTTCTTTGTTTGCTTGAAAATGTATCCTCTTACCTACACAAGTGTACACAAACACAAACATACCACATAACACTGTTTTTGCCAAATAAATTGGTATTTTGCTTCATGTTTTAGGGTTATTTGTTGATAAAAGGATATGAGTTTAAGCTCATATCAAATTCCCCTACACTTGAACATTGTCATGTCCTCATGCAATATTATATATTAAAGCTCAAATTTACATTTCCCTCATAATTAATCCACCTTGGCCATATGAGATGCATCTACACTACTCTAAACTAAATGATGCATGATTTTGACTTTTAATAATGCAATGAACAAAATACAATTCTATCTATTTCTTTTTTATTTTTCTTGAAATGGTTTTGATGGAAATAACTCATAAAGAATTCAATGGCTTAGATTAGGGCTTGGGTACCATGGACATTTATCACCCTCAAGTTTCACTTTCCCCATACCAAGCTTAAAAATGGGATCATTGCATTCACAAGTAAAAAGTGCATCAACTTATTCATGACAATTAAATGTGGAACCGGTTATTATTTGAGCAAATTGCTTTTGGGCAAATTTGTCATTATTTTAAGCGTGAAGTATAAGAAATGTAAAATCCGAAAATAAGGAAGCACGGTTTTAATCCTAAGTAATCATCTCATCCATTACTTGAAAAACCGCTCACAATTAATATAAGTCCGTTTTAAGAGTAATAAGTCATTCGCCTTATGTGTAAAATCCTCATGTCATGCTTTCATAAGTAGCTACACACTCGCTAAGGAAAGAAAAATAAAACTCACGCAATAATTTACATCCGCCATCTTTTTGAGACTTTGGATCTTCAACCCCGCAACCCGTCAAGGTAATATTGGATTGGAGCAATCTATTGAATCCCCGCAACCCGTCAAGGTAATATTGGAACTCAATAGTCACTATAATTAACACCACACTGCCCCTCTTGGGAGTCTTGCATTATTTTTTTTTTCTTTTTCTTTCTTTTTCTTTTCTCTTTTTTTTTTCTAGCCACTCATTTTTTTTATAAGCCGCTCTTATTTTTCTTTATTCCTCACAAAGAAATTTGAAAAGAAGAAAAGGAAAAAACACCCGCTAAATATGGAGCATGACATAAGTCTAGTACACATAAAACGTGCTAACTTAGAATCTTAAGACGTACTCATACCAATCATGAATGATTAGCCAAAAATGCATAAGAGATTACAAACCAATTAAAACCGTACTTGATTATTTATTAACAATTATATACATGCGAAGAAAATAGAGGTAAAGAAGAGAAGGGTTTAGCCACAAGTAATTGCCATGAAGTCTATCTAGCCCTTTTATACTTGCTTCAACTCTATCATTTCCCATTCTCCACAAATTTAAAATTTCAAATAATGAAATTGGTGGATGCTTAGCCTAATAGACCAATGAAGGACTACATGGTTAAGGATACTAGCTAGAGAATGCTAAGATAAGCAAACTCGGGTTGAGTCAAAATATCCATGGCGGGCCTAATATGTCAAAGAAATCTAAATTTGTTAAAACCATGTTTTATTATATTTTTTTTTCTTTTTATATATTTTTGATGAAAAATAAAAGAAGAAATATATATAATGCAAATGTGTTATGCAAAATTGATTGATGCAAAAATTATGAATGCATATTTTTGTTGGCCAAAGTAGATCAAAAATTTGAAAAATGTTTGAAAAACCAATTTTTCCATGTTATCATGCAAGACAATGACAAGTTCTAGGTAAGGTCACTTCGATAGAAGACCCCCCTACACTGAAGCTAAACATTGTCCTCAATGTTTAAGAGCATGGAAGTATAAAAAACTTCCCCTACACTTATGACAATGAATTGACTTTGCTTAACCCAAGTTAAGGAAAGGACAACTATTAGTGAAATCATGTTAAAGCACAAGGTGTCAATGAAAAATCACTATAGTAACGAAGTGAACCGGATACAAGGGCCTCCTCTATAAGCTCCAAAGCATGAGATGAGTGAGAAACCCTACAAACAATCATGAAGACAAAAGAAGGTCTCCCCTACACTTATCTCCAAGTCTATACCTTTATTTCTAACCTACAACACTCTACACCTAGTTATACGATGCTTGAGTTAAGGAGTCTCTAGCTCGACTCGTCCCACACTTAAAAGTGTCTAAAACCTATCATGGAGAAGAAAAATTTGCCCTTTTTAAGAAAAATCTCCATGATGAGGTAAAACAAGTGTTCATTTATCAAAACTCCATAAATATCCCCCAGGATCAAATACATAATTACCCTCCCACTTATAACACAATTCAACAACTAGCTTCCCAAGCAATGGTGAAAAGAATGAGGTGTAGTTCTCTAAAATGGTTTCCCATATGATCTTCCCAAGGTGATAGTGTAAAGCTCTCAAATCTTTCACAAGGTTTCCTTTTATTGCATCAGATGGATACTGAGATGGTTTAGCAAGCTCTATACCAGGATCAAAAATCCGTTCCTTGATGGGAAAACAACAAGTGTTGGTTGCCTTATGTAACACCCCCAATTTCGTTCATAGCAGCGGAAGGGTCATTGGGTGTTACTATCATGGTTCAATCTCATAATCATAGAAAACGGCTCAAAACGAGTCGTTTTAATAAACATCCATTCAATTCCATTTAATCAAGATAAAATTTCATACATGGTCCCGGATGATTCAAAAGTTTACAAACTATTATAATTGATAAAAGTTATTTGAATGGACATGTTTTAGAAAAGCGGGCCAAAACATTTCAAATATGCAAGCTTCACGAAACCGCCTTCCTCGAGTGCCTTCTAAATGGACCTGAGATAAAACATGCTAAAAAGTCAGCAAAATTGCCGAGTGAATCTATAGAGTTTTAATTTTAATTAAAGTGAACACAGTATGAAAAATAACCTTCCATGGTTAATAATTCACTAAAAGACAATAGCATTGTACGGACAGAATTATCGTTGTTATTTCTATAAGTCTCGTGAAATTGAACGTTAACATATATTATTTCAGCCCAACACACCTAGCCAAGTGCGTATATTTCTCTTATACAATGCATCCGATGTTTCATTACTGGTGCATCACAACACCACGCGATAGCTAGTCGCGACCGGACTGGGCGTCACCCCGATAGATCTATCCATAGTATTAGCGTTCTTTTCGATTAACAATTCACGATTCATGGGTCTTTAAGGCTAAACAAACTTATATAACAACTTTCATCTAAGCATACAATCAAGTTCCTTTGTGTTCAATTTTTAAAACAAAGAGGGTCTACCACAACTTCTCGTTGCACCCTTTCATTTATAATAAATACTTTTCCAGTAATAAGGGTTCCCACAACTTCTCGTTGCACCTCTACTCTTCTAATAACTAGAGTTTCCACAACTTACTGTTGTATCCTTTAATTTCAATAATTACTCTTCAAGTAAAATAAGGGTTCCCACAACTTCTCGTTGCCCCCTTTTATTTTAGTAAACAAGCATGTTATCCCCCTCGCGGGTTTTATAAAACAAGTAAACATGTTGAGAGCGAGGCTATAGACTCACCTTAGCCATTAGTGGTAATGAGACGATCGCCGACGATTAGTGATGCCCGTTAAAACACGAAAACCGCAACCTATCGAATAAGGCGCATTCGTTAATAATCGACTTAAGTATAAATCATACTTAAATAATATAAAAATCAAAATTACAAAACCAAGACAATCCCGAAAATTTTAATAATACAAGTGTTATTACTATACCCTTTTTATTCAACACTATTCTTTTAAACACTTGCACTCTCGATATTGACCCGTCATAAGACGCCAAGTCAACGCAAGTCAACTTATCATTTTACTTCCCTCGGACCAGTAGCTAAGTCATTTATATAATGACTTAACACTTGAGTAAAATACCATGTCCAATGGCGAATACTCAACTCACGCCATACAAGTATTGAACTACGTGTCCAAAATACCACTCAGCATGTACACTCCAAATGTACACACCAATCTAACCTATCTAGACATGTCCGATTTCGACGAAACTTGGTGACAAACTCACACATAATATGAATAAGACTCAGTAAAAGTTTCATTCAAAAATATTACTTCTAAGACCTTCTGCCCGACACATCTTCGTGTTATAAAAACCGGACAGTTTTACGTCTTTGAATTGTAAAACCATTTCGACTTATCTAAACAATTCCGTTTATAAAACCGACACTCGGGTTTGAAAATAGACTCATGACCTGAGGTTTAGCAACTTACATCAGTCCTTGAACATTTTTAAAACTCATTCCATAGTCCCCGAGATTCGATCCAAATATCGACAACAATTTTCGGATTGTGCCGATACCCGTCTCCCGGTACACGAATACTAAAAGTAGCATAACTTTTCGCTCGAAATGAGTTAGAAGCTCATTCAAGCGGCAAATCGAAGCTAAAAGAATCCTCTACAAGCCTATCCTATTAGTTTCATCATTTTCAAACAGTAAGATTTTCAAAAATTACGTTTTACCTACTGGTCTAAAATGCCTTTCTAAAAATCATACTAAAACAATTTTTCAACCCATTCCAACAATTTGTATACTCCTAATATTACCCCAATATCATCCTAACACATCTAACTAACCTATATCATCCTCAAATTCAATCTTACAAAAATTAAATATATAAAAATCTTGCATGCAACCACTCAAAATTTTAAATATAATAATATTAACACTACTTACAAGCATAGAAATAGATCAAACACCCTTGTTCTTCATCAAAATTTGAAAGTTCTTGCATGTGGGATTTTCTTAGATCAAAATGATCACAAGAAGATTTGCAACATGGGTCTTTTCTTAGTTTCTCTTGATTCAAACTTGATCTTGAAAATCAAATGGGTTTGGGGGTGGTGTTTTTGGCCGTGGGTTTCAAAGAGAGAAAGAGAGAGAGTTTTCTTGAAAATTTTAAATAAATAAAATGAGGTGTGTGTGTGAGTGGGGGATTTTTATATAGTGGGGTGAGGGTAGTTTTTGCCAATAAGGTATAGTTTTGGTCCAAAAAGTAATTAAATGGTTATAAGGGTAGAAAATGTAAATATTACATTTTAAATACATTTACGGGACTCGGGTTTCGTAAAAATACTTTTTAAAAGTTAAAACGCTTCAAGAATAAATTGATATAACTTCGACACGACTTAAAACGTAATTAAATCGAAAACGTCGAAAATATTAAATATCGAGACAATCGATAATAAAACGTAAATTTTTGGGCATCCGTCGGTATCGCGATCATTCGTAGTTCTCGTCATTCGTTAAAACGAAAAATACGAGAAATAAAAATAAATATAAGAAAAATCATTTCCATGATTATTTGAGAATATAATATCGATACTTAACATATTCCTTGTCGGTTTTCATCTAATCGACATTCTTACGCTAGTTTCAAGCCATAACCTTCTCGGTTAATCGATAATTTAAAATTCTCATTAAAATAAATTTATAATTCTTAATAGTCGAGACTAAAATAACGACCTGAAATTGACGGATTGTCACATTATCCCCACCAAATTGGGATCTTCGTCCCGAAGATCAACTTGCGTTCTTCCTCGATCGCTCGTTGAAATCAAAGAGTTAAACGTATTTTGGTCCTCGTCTAGAGTTCCATCACACATGACAATAAAAATCCGACTTCGTTTCTGTTGCCTAACTTCCTTATCGATAATATCTACAAGTACTTTGATGAAATGCAACTTACTGTCGATTCATGCTTCATCAAGAGAGATAATAAGATCTTCGACGAGAAGAAATTTCTTTAGGTTCGACATATGAAAAGTATCGTGAATTCCTTGCGGCTCTCGAGGTAATTTAAGTTTTCATGCCATCGGACCTTCCATCGATATCATCTCGAATGGTCCAAACTAACGGGGACTTAACTTCCCACGTTTTCCAAAATACATAACACCTTCTTTATGGTGATAACTTGGCATAACTTTTCCTAGAAAGCGACGTCCCGGCGCTTAATTCGCATACGATAGTCTTCAGTGTAACAGTGAAGAGTGAAAAACAGGATAGTCATCGTCTAAGTTCCAAAGAAAGTCAAAGATATTATATGGTACATGTTCTCCATGATCGGACGTCATTGGACAATGCCGCCTCAAGTTCTCACAACTTACGATCACTCAGCTCGATCACATACCACATAAGTACCTAAAAACAAAGGTCAAACATAAACATCAAATGTAAATCTCCGTCGTTGGTCATAGATAAAACCTTGGACTAGCCCTTGATAATACAACTCGATCTCTAAAGTCTTTCCACTTGCAGTGTCGGCAACAACATACTCTTCGAAGTGAAAACGAATTTGTTAATTCCAGTCATTAAGAAATTCGGTCCATTGGCGAGAATTCACAACATATCGGGCATACCATTAAGTTCTACTCCAGTGTTCCACGTACAAAAGCGTCCCACTAATTTTTGCTTCAGCGTTCATCGTACAAAGGCGTCCCAATAATTTCGACTTTAGTGCTCAAGGTGCTGCATCATATTCCTCGTTTTTAGTTCGTCATACTAGCCCCAAGAGTTTCGTCATCAAGAAAAGTCTTCGGTGACCCTTCGATAGTAGCAAGTAAAATTACAAAATCTTCACGTCCACGATAAGTTGTCGTTGATAACTGATCCTCAGTCAATCCGCAAGTACACACATAAATCATGGTGACGCTTAAGTGAGTCGCCTATTCTCGGAACGGTCAACGGTTCTTAACAATCTGCTTATAAAGCTCACGATCATCGAGACACATTAGAAATGGTCTATTAAAACAAATCATAACTCGAGAGAAGTCCAACGGGTTACTTGTACATAGATGATAATCGATGATCATCATAATGACGACAGCATCGAATGATTCTTACCAACGAAATACGAGTCGAAGGAAGACGTACGCACACCAAAAATCCACAAATCGAGCCAGACATACTTGGGCCCACTCATTTATAACTCCTTGTCTACATCAAAAGGCGTCCCTCTTCATGTATACAAGAGTTTATAAATTTACGGTTCGGGAACTTATAACTTTCTTGTTCAAATGAAAAGGCGTCCCATTCCAATTCAACAAAACGATTATAAGTCAACCTACTCAAGTATTACTACCTCTCAACACGATCATATCAAAATACCATGATAAATACAAGGTGTCAATAAACTTACATCATGATTTCCGTATTCAAATGTCCCATTCCATTTGAATAAGGAGATCATAACGATCTAAGGTCCAGTCGTTTAAAATTTTCTTATTCAAATGTCCTAATCCATTTAAGTAAGACAACATTAAACGACTCTTAGTTGGGTGAGTTAAAATCTATATATCTAAATGTCCCATTCCATTTAGATACAAGGCATTAAGCCACTCAACCGAATGACTACTACGAGCATATCTTTGTTGTACCCAAACTATATATTTGATTAGGATATATATATCTTAAGTCCAACATTGGCATCCTCCTTTCGCCAATAAAACGTAGTCATATAAACTCAAATCACACGTCGCATTACATAGAAGATGTCGCCTCAGATAAATGATTCTTCAAAATCATAAGTAGTAACGAAAACACGAACATCGCATTTATTAATTACGTTTCGAAAGGAGATGTCCAAAAATGGCACATCACGATACGATGATAACAATCGAATTTAAACAAGTCGATATGCGATAGGTTACAAAACCATGACAATCTGCGTTATAATAATACCTCGTATTAATATAAAACTATCATTTATAATTTAAAAAAAATGAAAACATACCTTGTAATTCACAAGTACAAATAATCGTTAAAGATTACAGCAACATATATAATGACATATATATATAAATACTATCATTCTCGTCCATTGGCAACTCGGAGGTTTCGCTTGCAACAGTTATAGTTAAAAGATTTCAAAAATTCATTTTTGGAAAATCTTTTCGTTCTCTATAACTTGAGCTCTGATGCCAATCTGTAACACCCCCAATTTCGTTCATAGCAGCGGAAGGGTCATTGGGTGTTACTATCATGGTTCAATCTCATAATCATAGAAAACGGCTCAAAACGAGTCGTTTTAATAAACATCCATTCAATTCCATTTAATCAAGATAAAATTTCATACATGGTCCCGGATGATTCAAAAGTTTACAAACTATTATAATTGATAAAAGTTATTTGAATGGACATGTTTTAGAAAAGCGGGCCAAAACATTTCAAATATGCAAGCTTCACGAAACCGCCTTCCTCGAGTGCCTTCTAAATGGACCTGAGATAAAACATGCTAAAAAGTCAGCAAAATTGCCGAGTGAATCTATAGAGTTTTAATTTTAAATAAAGTGAACACAGTATGAAAAATAACCTTCCATGGTTAATAATTCACTAAAAGACAATAGCGTTGTACGGACAGAATTATCGTTGTTATTTCTATAAGTCTCGTGAAATTGAACGTTAACATATATTATTTCAGCCCAACACACCTAGCCAAGTGCGTATATTTCTCTTATACAATGCATCCGATGTTTCATTACTGGTGCATCACAACACCACGCGATAGCTAGTCGCGACCGGACTGGGCGTCACCCCGATAGATCTATCCATAGTATTAGCGTTCTTTTCGATTAACAATTCACGATTCATGGGTCTTTAAGGCTAAACAAACTTATATAACAACTTTCATCTAAGCATACAATCAAGTTCCTTTGTGTTCAATTTTTAAAACAAAGAGGGTCTACCACAACTTCTCGTTGCACCCTTTCATTTATAATAAATACTTTTCCAGTAATAAGGGTTCCCACAACTTCTCGTTGCACCCCTACTCTTCTAATAAGTAGAGTTTCCACAACTTACTGTTGTATCCTTTAATTTCAATAATTACTCTTCAAGTAAAATAAGGGTTCCCACAACTTCTCGTTGCCCCCTTTTATTTTAGTAAACAAGCATGTTATCCCCCTCGCGGGTTTTATAAAACAAGTAAACATGTTGAGAGCGAGGCTATAGACTCACCTTAGCCATTAGTGGTAATGAGACGATCGCCGACGATTAGTGATGCCCGTTAAAACACGAAAACCGCAACCTATCGAATAAGGCGCGTTCGTTAATAATCGACTTAAGTATAAATCATACTTAAATAATATAAAAATCAAAATTACAAAACCAAGACAATCCCGAAAATTTTAATAATACAAGTGTTATTACTATACCCTTTTTATTCAACACTATTCTTTTAAACACTTGCACTCTCGATATTGACCCGTCATAAGACGCCAAGTCAACGCAAGTCAACTTATCATTTTACTTCCCTCGGACCAGTAGCTAAGTCATTTATATAATGACTTAACACTTGAGTAAAATACCATGTCCAATGGCGAATACTCAACTCACGCCATACAAGTATTGAACTACGTGTCCAAAATACCACTCAGCATGTACACTCCAAATGTACACACCAATCTAACCTATCTAGACATGTCCGATTTCGACGAAACTTGGTGACAAACTCACACATAATATGAATAAGACTCAGTAAAAGTTTTATTCAAAAATATTACTTCTAAGACCTTCTGCCCGACACATCTTCGTGTTATAAAAACCGGACAGTTTTACGTCTTTGAATTGTAAAACCATTTCGACTTATCTAAACAATTCCGTTTATAAAACCGACACTCGGGTTTGAAAATAGACTCATGACCTGAGGTTTAGCAACTTACATCAGTCCTTGAACATTTTTAAAACTCATTCCATAGTCCCCGAGATTCGATCCAAATATCGACAACAATTTTCGGATTGTGCCGATACCCGTCTCCCGGTACACGAATACTAAAAGTAGCATAACTTTTCGCTCGAAATGAGTTAGAAGCTCATTCAAGCGGCAAATCGAAGCTAAAAGAATCCTCTACAAGCCTATCCTATTAGTTTCATCATTTTCAAACAGTAAGATTTTCAAAAATTACGTTTTACCTACTGGTCTAAAATGCCTTTCTAAAAATCATACTAAAACAATTTTTCAACCCATTCCAACAATTTGTATACTCCTAATATTACCCCAATATCATCCTAACACATCTAACTAACCTATATCATCCTCAAATTCAATCTTACAAAAATTAAATATATAAAAATCTTGCATGCAACCACTCAAAATTTTAAATATAATAATATTAACACTACTTACAAGCATAGAAATAGATCAAACACCCTTGTTCTTCATCAAAATTTGAAAGTTCTTGCATGTGGGATTTTCTTAGATCAAAATGATCACAAGAAGATTTGCAACATGGGTCTTTTCTTAGTTTCTCTTGATTCAAACTTGATCTTGAAAATCAAATGGGTTTGGGGGTGGTGTTTTTGGCCGTGGGTTTCAAAGAGAGAAAGAGAGAGAGTTTTCTTGAAAATTTTAAATAAATAAAATGAGGTGTGTGTGTGAGTGGGGGATTTTTATATAGTGGGGTGAGGGTAGTTTTTGCCAATAAGGTATAGTTTTGGTCCAAAAAGTAATTAAATGGTTATAAGGGTAGAAAATGTAAATATTACATTTTAAATACATTTACGGGACTCGGGTTTCGTAAAAATACTTTTTAAAAGTTAAAACGCTTCAAGAATAAATTGATATAACTTCGACACGACTTAAAACGTAATTAAATCGAAAACGTCGAAAATATTAAATATCGAGACAATCGATAATAAAACGTAAATTTTTGGGCATCCGTCGGTATCGCGATCATTCGTAGTTCTCGTCATTCGTTAAAACGAAAAATACGAGAAATAAAAATAAATATAAGAAAAATCATTTCCATGATTATTTGAGAATATAATATCGATACTTAACATATTCCTTGTCGGTTTTCATCTAATCGACATTCTTACGCTAGTTTCAAGCCATAACCTTCTCGGTTAATCGATAATTTAAAATTCTCATTAAAATAAATTTATAATTCTTAATAGTCGAGACTAAAATAACGACCTGAAATTGACGGATTGTCACACCTTAGAAGATTCTCCTTTGAAAATCACATTGTGAGAGAAAGATTGTGAAGGCATGGGTAACAACAAGCTCTTGGAAGGAACTATCATGACTTGTTTTCCTTTATCACTTTGAAAAGGTGAAATGGGCAAGGAAAAAGGTGAAGGATCTTCATCCAATAGGGATTCTAAATAGAGTATGTCCCCCTCCTCATCAAGGTAACCAAGAGTATACTCAAAAGATATATCCTCCACTAAAAACTCATCACTCTCATCCATTATAGAATCCTCCTCATCACCATAAACATCATAGATTGGACTATCAAAAATGGGTGATCCCTCAAAACCAAAGGAAGTATGATCATCAACAAATAGAGAATCACAAGTAGAAAGCTCATCATCACTATAGTCATCATATGTTGGTGAATCAAAAAGAAAAGATTCCTCATTACTTAAGTCCTCATCAAAGTGATTAGTATTGTGAAAAAGTGGGGTGTCATAAGGAATTTCACTAAAGTTTAGCTCTTGAGGTTCATGAAAATCCAAAGAGGAAGTAATAGAAGCAATGGTCTCAATATGAGGGTAATCATAGTATCCACTTGAGCAAGCTTCATAAAAGTACTCATCACAAACTTCATCAAGAAGATCATCTTGTGTTTCCTCCTCATGCACCACATCAATGTGTTTTACCGCTTCGGGCTCATTAGACTTTTTGGACAACTTCCCCATATTAAACACAACTCTTTCATCTCCTACCCGCATTGTAAGTTCTCCTTCCGCCACATCGATTAAAGTACGACCCGTTCTTAAAAATGGCCTACCAACAATCAAAGGCACTCTAGGATCCACATCATAATCAACCACTACAAAATCCGCGGGAAATGTAAATCTATCAACCCCAACAAAAACATCCTCCGCAATTCCCACCGGATAAGCTATAGTACGGTTGGCCAACTCAAGAGTCATCTTAGTAGGAGTAAGCTCGGGAAGTGAACGTCTTTTCCAAACCGATAATGGCATAAGATTTATGCTTGCTCCTAAATCCGCTAAAGCCATACAATTTTCCACCCCCGGGAAATTGCAAGGAATCAAAAACCTCCCCGGATCTCCAAGCTTAGTAGGCAACTTCTTAAGCAAAACCGCGGAGCAATTTTCATTCAATGAAGCATTAGGCAAATCCACCAATCTTTCCTTGTTAGAAAGCAAGTCCTTAATCATCTTAGCGAATTTAGGCATATTGGCTAAGGCTTCCGCAAAGGAGATATTGATGTTAAGTTGCTTGAACATCCTCAAAAAGTTAGAAACTTGGATATCATCCTTGTTCTTAAGCTTTTCTTTTCTCAATCTTGAGGGATAAGGAAGACTTGGTTTTGGTTGTGGTTGAGGTGTGGATAAAGGATTTTCCTTATTGAGTGTTTCATAAATAGGCTTTGAAATTGGAGAAATGGGAGCATTTTGAGGTGGTGAAGTAGAGGTAGAGGGCTTGTCACAAGTATGAGCACAAGTGGGTTGAACAATATTAGGTTTAGGATGTGAAGGATCCTTTGTTGTTGTTCCACTCCTTGTTGTAATAGCATTGACATTGGCCCTAGGGTTTGTTTGTGTGTTGGAAGGTAAAGCCCCTTGTGGTCTTTGATTTAATACCACCAAAACCCTATTGAATTGGTCATTCATTTTCTTCTCCATAGCTTGGAACTCCCTTTCATTCTCTTGATTCATTTTTTGCAAGAGATCCATTGTGTTAAACTCTTGTGGCACATGACCTTGAAAACCTTGAGGTTGGAAAGGTAAAGGTTGGGTATAAATCCTTGATTTGGTGGATAAAAGGTATTTGCTTGAGGTTGAAATTGATTGGGTTCCTTGTAGTTATTTCCTTGGTATGGTGGTCTTTGCCCTTGATTCCTTGGTAAAATTTGAGGAGGATTTTGTTGAATTTGGGTGGGTGGTTGGGGTGGGAATCCGGGTGGAGTAAGGTAGTTTTGGGATTTGTAAGAAAGGTTATTTGGATTGATATTAGGCTTGAAGTGTTCACGATGTTCCTCTTGGTAAGCATAGAATTCCCCTTGATACCCTTGCACCTTATCACATTGTTCATAAGAATGGGGACCTCCACAAGTAACACAAGAAATGGTGATGGCATTCACATTATTTGAGGAATTGTTCAATGACAAGTTCTTAAAAGCTTGAAGCATTTCTAGTTGTACTTGCAAATTCTTCTCACTATCTCTATCCATCCTTTGAAAAATCTCTTCTTGAAACTTGAGGAGTTGGTTGTCACAAGGGGTTTGAGAATTGTTTTGGATAACATGAACCTTTTCTTCAAATGGATTGTTTGTTTGAACCATTGCCTTAGTCTCAATGATGTCCAAAGCCTCTTGGTAAGTCTTAAGAAGAATATTCCCTCCCGCGGAAGCATTGAGTGAATCTTGGTGGTGAGATTTAAGGCCATCATAAAAGAGATTGATTTGGTGAACTTGATCCAATGCATGATTAGGGCATCGCCTCAACAACTCACTATACTCTTCCCAAGCATCACTAAAGGATTGACTAGGTTTTTGTTGAAAGCCCATAATTAAAGTTCTCAAAGCCATAGTCTTATGTGGAGGAAAGAACTTGTTCAAAAACTTAGTGGTGAAACCATCCCATGTGATGATACTATCGGGTGGTTGGGTGTCTAACCAATGCTTAGCAATCCCCTCTAAGGAAAATGACACTAACATCAACCTAATCACCTCATGTGGAACCCCATTATGCTTAATGGTATTGCAAAGTGAAAGGAATCTCTTAAGGTGAGCATGAGGATCCTCATTCTTGTTACCAAAGAAAGGTGATTGTGAAACCATATTGATCATGGATGTATGTAGCTCAAATGTGTTAGCGGGAAAGTCGGGAATCTTAATGGCACTAGAATATCCATGAATGTTGGATTGCATACGTTCATACAAAGTGCGATTATCAATAGCCATGGCTTCTTGTGGTGGAGTCAAAGCACGATTCTCGTGATCGGCTTGGTGGACGGTGGTGGTCT
This sequence comes from Glebionis coronaria, assembly GCA_025667525.1. NCBI lineage: Eukaryota > Viridiplantae > Streptophyta > Magnoliopsida > Asterales > Asteraceae > Glebionis > Glebionis coronaria. The sequence continues at coordinate 242,182,995 of CM046881.1, read as the reverse complement.
TACTCTTTCTCTTTTTCTTCCTTTTCGGAGGAAGAGGTTGTACACCAATCGGTATTTGTGCACGCCCGCGAGTGAGCATGCAACTCAATACGAGGAATGAGAGAGAAGCTCTCGTGTGACTTTGAAGAGAAATGGATTATCCTCTTCGAGTTTCAATATTAAATATCCACAAGAAAATAACAATATACGTATGTACTACTTTGGGTGCAAGACCCTCAATGAAGCCTTCCTTCTTAGAATACTTACAAGTGAACGGGGGGTAAGGTGGCGCGAAGCACTTAAGTACCTATTGACCCTTAGATGGCATTTTATAGCACATCGCCTTTCTATTCACTTAAATGTTTGTATTCTTCGAATTGTTGCTTATTGAGAGTATTTATCTATTCTTGCTTTATTTTGTTTGATCGATACACGTGTCAAGGACCGGAACGCCCCTCAACACGGTGTATTGCCTCGGCAATACTTATGGAAGATATGTAGATTGGTTGTTCTTATACGTATACGTATTTACTTATAATAATATATGGAAAATATTTTTGTATTTATGAGTTTTTTAAGAGAAAATACTATATGTACATAAAAACCGAGAGAATCCAATAATATATATTTTTGGGTGCAATCTCTTAGGAAAAAGATTGCTTTTTGGATTTTTTATTTTTTTGGTCAATTCTTTAGGAAAAGAATTGTTTTGTTAATTTTTTAATTTTTATATATTTTTATATTTTTGATTTTTTTATTTGTTTTTGATTTATGATACGTAAAAATAACGTTCACAAAGTGAACGGATCCCAAAAGCCAATGAAAACCGTCAATCGATAGTCTCTCGTGTAGTCAAAGAACCGGCAGCGACGCCATTTGACATTGTGTATAATGCAGTTCGTTTTTTCTCAGTTCTTGCTAATAGAAAGTCCAACCAATATCGGGTTTTTAATTGTTCTTGGTTGTTAAACTTGCTTGAATATTCTATTTGCTAATTCAACAAATGCTTGCAAAAAGGAAAAATATTTCCTACTTATATGTAAAACAAATTGCAAATACCAAATTTTTATTCAAGTAAAATTCAAAATGCAAAATATGAAACTAAAAGGACTGAAATTGTAAATTCTATGAAAGATAAATGCTTAAATTTTAAATTCTAACAAATCTAGGGACTAAAAGTGTAAAATAGTTAACTACAAGGATCAAAAATGCATATCTTATAACCAACTACCCAAAAATGTAACAAACTAACAACTAGTTAACTGAAAATAACAACTTTTCAAACTACAAGGACTAAACACTTGCAAACCCTAAAAACTTGGAAGTTTAGCCAAGTATACAAACTGTTTAGTACAATAGGGACCAAAGTGCAATTATGAAAATTATTTCAGCCAAAAACGGGATAAGCTTGAAAATAAGCTCGTTTGAGCTTATTTCTTAACCAAATTCAATGAGACAAGTTTCAAAACTTTTCAAATCCAAAATAAGCTACGTGTGTCAAAGGAAATTGGCTAAAGTTGAGAAATAAGCAAATGAGTGCTTATCAATAAGCACAAAATAAGCTATAGCAAAAACTAAACAGTCACAACTTGATTTTCTGATTGAAACTGATTAAGCAACTGAATTAAGGAACGGGAAATCAAACTAGAACATTTTTCATCAAGTAATAAGCTCTAAATTTGAATTAAGCTGAAAATGGGCTTATGTTGACCAAGCGTTGACCAGCTTATTTTTCAAAAAGCTGAAACTCTCAAAAATCATGTAACTCAATGACTTAAGAGGATTTGTGAAGAAAATTGGCCATGTTTATGAATAGGATAAGGAGATACAGATTTTCAGTCTCAAGTTACAGAAACTTGACTTAAGTCTGCTTGTCTGATTTTTGCTTATTCCTAATTGCTTATTGTAAACTGTATAAAATCCTCTTGGAATATGAATCTCTATGATATAAGCTATGATTGAGAACAAATTTGATCCAATTTCATCAAGTATTGAATGAGTTCTAATCAAATCAAAATGACAAGTTTCTAAATGGCAAAACTGAATAAGAATGACCCAAACCCTTTTTATGCCATTTGCCTGTTTGACTATCAAAATGACTTGTAAATGACTGAAAACACTTTACTACTACCTTTTAACTGCAAATGAACTCTAAAACACCAAAACTCAATGCTTGAAAACTCTTTTTAAGCTAGTCCCAAACACTCCTTTATCTGATATTTCAAACTTTTTACAAAGACTTTTTAAGATCTGAATTAAGCTGAATCAAATGCTTTTAACCACCAAGTTTAATACTCAAAATGCTATGATTTAAGACTGAAAGTGAGCATTAAGAACAACTATGACCAAATAGGATGCAAGTATCAAATTTCAACTGAAAATCAGCTAAGACTAGACTTAATCCAAAACTAAGAACAAGTAAGCAGATTAAGCTACAAGCAACCAAAATTCAAACAATTAGCAACTCTAAACAACTTTTATCATGCAGACATCAAATTTACACTATGAAAAGAAACATGCATTTGACTTGTTGAGTGGAACAAAAACAAGGACTTTAAAACCTATTGGAGTTAACCACTGAGAAGAAGAGGATCGCTGAGCTCTCTTAACCTAGTGATAACCACCACCTTATCACTAGGACACAATCAATCAACAATAACAGCTAACAAATCAACAGGAATCATCATTCTGCTTGAAATCTTCAAAAATCATGGAATGAACTGAATTCTTCAAGAACAGCTAACAAACTCCTTCTATGTCAGTTATGATCAATCTATGATCATAACAAACACAAAACAGCTACTCAAGTATCCAATATCAGCAGGTAATGAACAGTAATAGGAAGAACAGTTTTGGCGGGAAATGGTGAATTTGAAATTTATTCAATGAAAACGGTTACAAAGTTGTTAGGAAGCTACTAACTAACTAACTAACTCAAGAGTTTGTCAGACTCTTGAGTAGCTAGGGTAAAAATGGAGGAAAGGGAAAGAAAGTGAAGAACTATGTGTTTTTTGCAAATTTAAGCTACAAGTACAAATGAAGTCCTATCCATCTATTTATAGGCATGAAGGAGAAGTTAGTTGGGGTTGGTGACGTGTCAGAACCAATCCCAACTTGCCACGTGTACAATTCTGCACAATTGCATTTGCAGGTATGAACAAGGATTTGGGGTTTCTTGAATGAGTGGATGATATGTTAATTGATTGGCACCATTGTGTTCATCTCTTCAAAATGATAAATTTTGGTGTTGAAATCTTTCCATGAAATAGCTTGTAGCTCAAACGCGATCCTGGAAAATATTTTGAATGAAGAAGACGCCACGTGTCACAATTTGATTGGCTAAAAGTTGATCACACGGATCCAACTGTTGAGATTGGATATTAAATGCAAAGCGGCTGAGTGGATATTAATTGCTCAATCCGTGTGATCAATTTCCTCTCTTCTCATTGGCTGAAATATTTGTCACATGGATCAAACTTGAATATCTTTCCAATATTGGCAGAATTAGTCCTCATACTTGGCAGATTGTATTTTCAAGCTAGCAGCTTCATTCTTTTGACATATTTGGTCCTTCAACTTTCATTCTTGAAGAAAATGGTCCTTTGACTGAGTTGACTTGAGAGTTGACCAAGTTTGACTTGAATCTTGACTTTCACAATATTTGCACTTTAGTCCTTCTACTTTGACAACTTGTCAAGATAGGTCCTTATACTTCAAAGTCTTGTCACTTTTGATCCTTCTTTGTCTTTTTCATCCATTTGAGCTTGATTTTTCTTTGTTTGCTTGAAAATGTATCCTCTTACCTACACAAGTGTACACAAACACAAACATACCACATAACACTGTTTTTGCCAAATAAATTGGTATTTTGCTTCATGTTTTAGGGTTATTTGTTGATAAAAGGATATGAGTTTAAGCTCATATCAATCACACAACCCTTTAAGATTCGAATCAAACAAAGACCATAAAAGGAGATAAAAATCTCTACTGTTTTTCCAAATAAAATCAATCCCACTCACGAATCCAAAACCATGAAGAACACACAATTTTATGGCTTCAAGATCCCTTGATGGATCTCGGGTAGGTTTAATTTAGATTTCATGTATGTGATTTACTTTTTGAGTCCTCGGTCGATGAAGGTTTATTTTGAAACAGAGATCTTGATTTTGAAGTCGTGTGAGTTCGAGTCTTATGATAGGTTTAGGTGTTGTTTGATGAAGAATATTGTGTGGGTATCGAAATTTAGATGTCGAAGCTGTTGTCAAAAACTTCTATTTTGGGTCTCTGTTCGTCGTGATTCAAAAGAGGTATGGGTTGTAAAACAGGTTTTGATGTTTTGAGGTGGTCGTTGTGAAAGAGTCTGTTTGAGGAGTCGAAGGTCTGTTTTTTTTTTTTTTTGGTTACTGAGTCTGTGAGAGTGGGTCTGAGGGTGTGAGTCAAGAGTGTGAAGGGTTCTAGTTGATGTTGTGGACAGTGAGTCTAAGTCAAAATATGTGTGTCGAGTGATGTGTGATGATGTGTGGGTTTTGTATGTTGTTGTTTTGGCTTGATTCGAGAGATGTTTTAGTTCGAGAGGTGAGGGAGTCGTGTTGGTCTGTGAGGATGTTTGTGTTGGTGTGTGAGTCTGTGAGGATTTCAGTCGAGAGAGGAGACGGTCTCGAGGGTGTTGGGGGTGACCGAGAGTGTTAGTTAAACGAGGGTGTTTTTTTAAAGAGTTTGTGTATGTTAGTCTCGGGTCGAGTGTGTGTTTTGATTTGGGTGAGTGATGTCGAGTCTTGTGTTTGGGATGGTTTAAGAGTCTGGTATATTGAAATGTTGTAGTCGAGAGGTCTGGTTAGAGTCACAACTTGGTCAAATCGTAATCTAAAATGTTAAGTCCATCGCAGTCTTACATCGTACCGAGTCGTCGTAGTCACACATCGTGGTCGCACATCGCAGTCACAATCGTAACTTCGATCGCACTCTCATCGTAACAAGGATCGTACTCAGATCGCAGCTTGATCGCACTTGATGATCATGACAAGTGATCGCAGTCCTTGATCGTGATCGTGAGTATCAAGTGATCGTACTCACTATCTAAGTCTAGTGTTCGTGATCTTGGATCGCAAGTAGAAACCCCCAGGGTTTATGCGATCACAAAAATCAGATCAGGTGACCTAACGAACTGAAAAATGAACTTTGATGACAAATTGATATGACAAGAGAAAGTTGATGACAAAAAAGTATTATACTGATGAAAGAAAAAAAATGATATGACAAAGTTGATAAATATCAAAGGACAAAGTTGATAAAAACTTTGATAGGACAAAGTTAAAAAAAAATTGAAACAGTTTAAAAATTGATAGAAAGATTGATACTTTAAAACAGTTTATTTGAATTTGAGACCAAAGATGATAATGAGAAGGAAAAAAAAATATAGACGAGACAAACAAGATTGTGAAAGAAGAAAACTTTTACCACTAATTCAATAGATAAAACACGCAAATCCGAAGAGTCAACCAAAGCTCTGATACCAATTGTAGAATCGTGTTTTTCTAAGGATTTAGCATTGTATGGATTATCTATTGAATGGATGGAGAAATGGAGAACTTAGAGAGAGAAAGAAGAGAGAGAAAGGAGAGAAAGATAAGAAAGATGGAAATATGATTATTGAATGGAAGTGTTTCAACAACAACCCCTCCTAACATGCTAGGAGGGGGGCTTATATAGCCCACCCTACATGTGGGCTATATGGGCTATATTGGATCACGAGCCCAATATCATTGGAGTGACCGATCCTTTCTAAATACGTAAAAACGTATTTCCAACAGGTATTAAATACTATGCTATTTTTTGGATCATTTCTCGCATTATGTTTGGGTATATCCTTTGCTTCGAAGATCTGATTTATTTGATACCTTTGTTACTTTTCGTGCATATGTAAACCAACAATTTAATGTAGATATTAAGGCTTTGCAATGTGACCATGGGGGTGAGTTTGACAACACCCGTTTCCACACTCTTTTTTGAGAGATGGCATTCAGTTTCGATTTTCATGTCCTAAAACCTCCCAACAAAATGGGAAATCAGAACGCATGTTGCGCACCATTAACAATATTACTCGAACCTTGCTTTTTCAAGCACATTTACCTCCATCATATTGGGTGGAAGCATTAAACATGGCCGCTCATCTTTTAAATATCCTTCCATCCACCGCCATAAATAATGAGATACCATTTAGTAAGCTTTATAAAACACCGCCCACTTATGATCACTTACGTGTGTTTGGATTCCTTTGTTATCCTCACATTTATTTTGACCATAAACTTCAACCTCGGTCTACTGCATGTGTCTGGTGGTTGTAAAATTACCCCTTTAGGAAAAGGTAGGTAAAATATAGGGTAAGCACGACGATTTAGGAAAACCGTGTGTAAATGACCCTAAAGTGAGTTCGTTCTCGAGGAGGCTAGTGCGTTGTGTAATGAAATGATTAAATTTTGTGATTTTATTGTTATGAGAAAAGAAAATAGAAATAGGGTAAGAAGATAATGACGGTTACGAAGATGGATTAAGCTAAGACGAAAAGGTCGTTCACGTAAAACCGTAAAAAGCACAAAATTAAAAAAATTAAACCTAAAAATTAATTAAAAGTTAAAACTAAGTCTAGAATAATATAAATAAGAGTAAAAATCCAACAAAAATATTTTAAAACCTTTTATTAATTAAATATTCAATTTTAAATGCTAATTAAAGCCCTAAAATTAAATATAATTAACAAAATGTCCAAAATATTATTTTATTGAACTAATAAGTTACTTATATTATTTAAAGGATAAAAAGTATTTTTCCTAAATTTTAAAAACTATTTTTCTATTTTTAAAACACTTAAAACTATTTTTAAACTAAAATAATCATAAAAAATAATAAAATAATGCTAAAAATAATTTGACAATTTTAAAAATCCTAATCTATACTAAGGAACAGTAGAAAAATGAAAAAGTTTGAAAAATATAAAATTTTGCACTAAAAGACAAAACAGTTTGAGATTAAACCCTAATTAAACTAAATTTAATTCTAAAAATCAAATAAAAAGAGAACAGTAAAAACTTTTTAACTAAAAATATTAAAATCTTTTTCTTAATCTATGAAAAATTTTAAAACTGAAAAATATTACTTTTTCATACTAAAAGACAAAAAACAGAAATTAAAAAGTACTTAAAATAGCTATTTAATCTAAAAAATACCAAATGAACAGTAACTGAAAATTTACTTAAACTAAAAAATCAAAAATTAAATTAGAAAAATAATGAAACTTGAATCAAAGTCTAAAACCTGTTTTCACCCACTAAAGACAAAAAAATGAAAGACTGAAAGTGACATGTGCCTGATTTTTGTCTGCTTGTAGAGCAGGGGAAACTTTAATACTGACAGTGGGAAATTGGTTCCCACTGGTAGTGCAAATGTTTGGTCAGGAAGGCAATAAGCTTAGGAAAGCTTATTTTGTTGGCTTATTTTGGACAATAAGGCACCCTCACACTCAGTGGAGTGTGGGGAGTCAGTTTATGCTAAAAAAACAAACAAGTTCTTCACAAGAATCAAACACAACAGGCACAAGAAGGTGACTGTTAAGGCTATGTTGTATCTGTGAACAGTAAGCTGGTGTGATGTGCACATAAACGATTTTCAAAGCTTAAAGTCTTGCACAAAAATCCACCAAATCACATAAAACTGATTAGCAATCCTTAATTACCTAATCATCTAACATATGACAAGCCATGGGGGCACAAATTCCACTTAAACAATCAAAGAAAGGCTGACTGATTTTCAAGAAGGTTTTACCATTTTTTAACATGCAAGCTACTGATTTCTACTAACAAACTATTAGAAAAATACAAAATGACCCTAACACTATCTATGTGGGTGTGTTAAACCTGCTTATACTCACTTATATGACACCAATATTCAAGTATTCAACAATGCCAAACACCCCTTAATTTCAGAAACCAAAAATTTACTCACCAAATCTATTCATAAAACAACCAAACTGATCTATGACTGATTTAACATGCATATAATCATCAATAGAGCATAAACAAACAATAATCAAAGCACATAAACAGTTAGCACATAAAATTACTAAATCACTTAAGGAAAAAGCATAAAAACAAGAAAAAGGTTTCAAGCCAAGTTACCTTGTGGGACCAACAATCCAGGTCCCAGTAAGGCTGAGAAGCCATCTCCTTTCAGGCTCGGGCCTGAGCTGAACTTGTTGGAAAACAATCAAAAGCTTCAAATGATTTCCTGCTAAGAACAATAGAAACACAATATCCAAATAATCTGATTTTATTTTTCTCTTTTTAAATCTTTTTCACAAATTTTCTCAAATACTTTCCTTTCAAAACACTTAAACAAACCAACTTACACACTTTGAAAACACATTTTTGGAACAAGATTTTATCAAAACAACAACTTTTTCAGAAACTTTGAAAAAAGGAATTATTTTTGAAGATTCTTGAACTTATGTTAACAATCTTGGAACTCAGATTAATCTCAAGCAAATACCAACTTTTAAACTATAAAAGGAATTACAATTTCACCAAAAATACCAACATTATAAATCTTTAAAAAGGAATTACAGGACTTGAGTAAAAATTTGGAACCAGGAAATAGGGACACATACGTCCTCGATTTATACAAGTGAATAGAAAATTCTAGATATCTAAACCCTAATAGCTGAAATTCCTGAAAAGCCCTTGGAGTCTTCTTGGGAAATCTTGGTCAAGATGGATACATGTGATGCCTGCCAAGTTCTTGTGATGTCCAGCTGTTTGCAAGTGATCTCAAACGTCCAATATGTTGTGGGGGTTAAGGAATGAATAAGGACTGTTGATCTTGTCGATTTTTGAGAATGGGGAAGAAAGTGAAGGGGCAGGGGAATCTTGGGGGTGTCACATGGGTTGGTTGGGATCAACTTTGTGGGTGGGTTTAGGTTTGGGTTTAGGTTTATTAGGGACCTGGAAATTTTGGGGCATAAACCCTTTGATTATGGTTTGATTTGGGATTAGGGTTTATGTTTAGGATTAGGGGTTAATTTGGGTGGGGTGATGAACATGAATTGTTTCCCCCCCCCCCCCAGTTTTTACTATATTAAAATTGGTTTAAACGTGGGTTAGTGGGTGTGTTTGACTGGGGTTTGACTTGGGCCGGGTTTTAATGGGTATTGGGCTTAGGGTGATAAAAGGTGGGCTACAGCCGGGTATGGAGTGGGTATGGGTTTGGTTTTAACAACTTTGCCCCCTAATGTCTCAAAATCTTGTCATATAAGTTTTTTAACATATTTTCCTTGATTCCTTTGTAAATATCTTTCATCAACTTGTCACATTTGGCACCACAAACTTCACAACTTTAAACAAGGACTTCTTTTGTAATTTCTTCATACTCCAAGGACTAAACTTGTAATACTTGATAATTTAGGGACCCAAAATGCAATAAATGAGATTTGCAAGGGTATAAATTGACAAGTCTTCAATTCTTGAGGGACCAATCTTGTATTTCTTCAATTCTTCAAGGACTTCGATAGGAAAATCATGATTCGGGTCCGGTTCATCGTGCGGCTTCGTTTCCCGTGTTCGTTTTTGATTGATTCTTGTGATCTTTTGCCATTTCCTCAATATCCGTACCTAAAATACACAAGTAACAAACACGAGCATATATTTGGCATTTTTAATGATATTTAATGCATTTTAAGCCCAATTTGGACGATGAGACTATGTATAAAAGCAGTCTCATCACTCCCCCATACTAAACCATTACCGTGCCCTCACGCAATGCTAGAATAAAGTATCGTAGCACCTCCAAAATTCATTTTTATTCACTTTATTGAATGATAAACTAGCTACACTACTACTATTACTACTACTTGTGTTTTAGACATAATGTATGATTTTCATCGCAAAATGGGACGTTTACGTTCATAGAATAAGAACACGTGAATGCTTCGTTAGAAATAATTTCATCGTCCTTGATTTTCACCCCAATTCCATGCCAAGCGTGCATCGAGATCATTGTCATTATAAGTTAGTAATGTTAACACTACTCATATGCCCTAATCACGTACTTATCCTCCCATTATTCCTAAGTTGTATCTCTTATATTTTATTTTGTCTTGAATGTTTCACGAGGATACATTGTTTACCTTATGCGATAATAGAGATTTAGGTCTAAAAATAGAGTCCTAACGGTGTAACCAAGACCATCAAATCAATAACCCCTCCCAATAGACAACGATGTCAAAAAATTAAGTTGACAAGAAGAATCGATAAACACGGTTTTATAACGGTTTTGAACATGAGACTTATTACCAAGACTTTTATACGCCCCCTAACGGAAGGGCCTTATTATCTTTGGTTTACCTCCATCTTTTATTCAACTTCGCCATGAAGCTTTTATTATGACTTCGGTCTTGCCTTTCCTTTTATTATCCGCCTCATCGGTGGTTTTATTAGCCAAAGACGTATATCCTCACGCTAAGGCAACTTTTGGATCTTTAAATCTTCGAAGATTAAGGCTTGATTCACTTTCAATTTTGCATAGATTTTTCGGCCTTGTGGGGCTTCAAATTGTTTGCTTGATTTAGGTGAGCACTTGAAATCTTATTATTAGGTGAAGCTTTTGATTATTCGGGTGCCAATACTTCAAAACCGTGACGCTGGCGATACCTTAATGTCTTCCCAATTTAATTACACGTAAGCTACTAGAAAAGACTAGAAACCCAACAATCCCAACTAAACCGCTAAGTCAATATTTATTAAGAAAAAAATATTTACATGCGAAGGGAGAATAAGCAAACAACGAGAACACATGAGTTTTTGAAAGAATACGAGTACTCTACGTTTAGCATAGTAACTTATAATTAACCCTATCATTTCTCGTCCTCATTTAAGAGACTTAGCCTAATGTGTAGTTAAGGAACCAAAGCTAAGTGCTCAGCACGCACGGTCGAGTAAAAAATTACTCTTATTCTCGCCATCGGAAAACCTACATTCGTGTCTTAAAACACTTATAAAACATGAGAAAAATTTAAAATTGTGCCATTTTTAGCCTTATTTTGCAACAAAAAAGATAAACTTTGGAAAGCGTGAAGGTTTGGCAAGGCAAATATCTATTCACCCCCCATACTAAAGTTAAACATTGTCCTCAATGTTTCGTGTCTAGGGGTACAAACACCCCCATACTAGAGACGTAGTCGAATGCCTAATCTAGCAAGGAAAGGGTGTAACCGTTAAATTAATGGCCGTTTATGAAGTGTGCTAAAAACCTAAGGTTAGAACATCAAAGGATATATCATTTGGATATTGAGAAAGTCTTCAAAGCAAACGATCGAGTGCTCCTATAAAACGAACACCAGATGCTCCAATCGTGAAGATCATGATCTAAAAACCACAATTCACAAACAACCACGAAACAAAGGTTGGAAGGGCACAAATCCCCTCACATTAAACTAATTAGAAAGCAATAATATGTACATGGATAAGCATGGGTTTCCCCCACGAGGCACCTTGTTTTTAATAACCGAGTCAAAAGCTCGACTCGGATCCTCATAAATATGATCATTTAGGGATTATCTTGGCATGGTTAATTTTCAGTGGGGCTTACATGATAAACAAGGCCCAAAAACAACCAGTATTAAGGACTAAGTCCTTTGATGGTGAAAAATACCGGGATCGAAGATGGCGTTCTCGTTTTCATTGGAAAAACAAATCAACGCCACTTCATCATGTGTCAACACAAACCCAAAGGGTTTCAAGAAAATAGATGAGAAGAAATAGAAGGGTGGGACAATGGGTAAGTCATAAAAAACATGAGCTACTCGAGGTAGACTTGCACCAATCAAATAGAAAGATTTTCCATTTATTGCATCGATGGAAGACCGAGATTTCCCTTTATAAGCAATTCCGGGATCAAATATCTCGTCCTCGGTGGAGAAAGGGGAGGGAACATAAGGGGCTTCCCCCACACTAGGTCCACACGAAGCATCGTCAAAAGGAGAAGACGAGCTTGTAGCACTCAAAACACGAGGTGATGACGGAGTTAGCATCGTAGAAAATCTTTTAAATCTAATTTAAAATCTTTCCCTTTTTCATCTTTTAAACTCTCCTTATGAATACCCGACTTGATTATGTCAAAAATATTTGGTGTTTCTAAAGCAATATTAGTCACACTAAAAATCCTCACATTTGAAAATCGTTTTGGTTTAGGTGGTGGTAAGTTCTCAAAATGTTTGTCAACAAAGAAAACTTCCCCATCGGGATCAACATATTCATCATCCGAAGAATCATTCGTGATTGGAAACGTAGGCTTAACACTCTTAACCTCCACCGGCGGAGGGGACGGAAAATCGTTTTTATCATCAACTCCTAAAACTCTTTTTGAAATCTTTTTGCAAATATTTTTGATGGGACTAACATTGTTCAAAGACGTGATAGAGTACACATGAGAAAGTGTTGAGTTTTGAGTTGCATTTATGACGAGTTCTTCCTCATTGAAACGAAGAGTGATTTTCCTAGCATGCACATCGATAAGTGCTCTCGAGGTATCCAAAAATGATCGACCTAAAATTAGAGGAACTTTAGGATCGATGGGAATGTCAACAACGATAAAGTCCACGGGATAGTAGAACTTTCCAACTTTCACGAAGACGTCCTCGCCTACTCCACAAGCTAGAATCGTAGAATGATCGGCCATCTCGATTGACATTCTTGATGGAGTGAGATTTGGAAGATTGAGCGACTTAAAAATCTCAAGAGGCATCAAATTAATACTAGCACCAAGATCGGCCAAGGCGTAGCATTATTCCATATCTTTTATTACACATGGGATTAAAAACTTGCCAGGATCACCGACTTTTTGAGGTATGCGGCTAAGAAAAACCGAAGAACAACTAGACGACTTTTGCAATTTCTCTTTGTTATTCAACATACTTTTAAAGTTCACGGCAAATCGAGGCATCATGACCAAGGCGTCGGCAAAACTTATATTAAAATGCAAGTCACGAAACATTTTCATAAAAAGTTCAAATTGATAATTATTTCGTTCTTGTGCCTTTTCCTTGTTTCGTCTTGAAGGGTAAGGTAAGGGTGGTGTGGGTTGGGGCATAGGCATCGGCCTTGGAATCTCGGGTTCCACTATTGGTATTGGTTCGACCGTAGGTGTGGTTTGAGCGGTACTTCGTGGGCTTGGAATTTTCTCCTTTTCTACCACCACCTCGGGTTCTTTCTCTTTTTCCTTCTCCATAGAAGTACTTGGTCGAGAAATGGGTTCTTTGAAAGTTTTACCACTATGAGTAGTAATAACCTTCAATTCTCCTTTCGGGTTTATGATGGTATCACTAGGAAGACCACCCGAATAAGAAGGTTTACACATGATAGCTTCAAACATTTTTCCCATTCGGTCTTCAAACTTAGATTGCCTAACATCCGCTTTTAACAACTCTTGCTTAATCTCATGTTGACCTTGCTCCAATTTTTGTTGATTTTGTTGGAGACGTTGAACATTTCCTTCCATTTTATTAGCATGAGTCTTAAGTTCATTAGCAAGTTCGTTTTTAAGCTCGTTTTTCAACTCGGATCTTAAGCTAACCATTTCACGTTTCATATTATCAAACTTAGCATCGTTTGCCTTAGCATAATTCAAAAATTCTCCTTGAAGATTTTTGGTGTGATCATTTTGAAAACCTTGTGTGGTAGTTTGAAAATCACGGTTTTGGTTTTGGTTTGAAATTTGCCCATTTCCACTTTGATAATTACCCTTGTTGTAGTTACGTTGATTTCCTTGATAAGCACCACTTTGATTGTTGTTTCGATAGTTGTTAGCATTTTGATTTTGTGGAGCTTGATTTTGGCGGGAACCTTGACCGTTTTGGTTATAAGTTCCCGTGGCTACATAAGCATTCGAAGTGTTACCATCCGCGGTAATGCACTCGGAAAAATCATGAGCTCCACCACACGAAATACAACTCTTGGCAACCGCCTTAACCGAAGCGGAATTCAAAGCATCTTGTGCTTTCCAATGAGTCATAAGAGTCGAAAACCTATCGAAAAACCGATTCTCCTCATTTGCTTCATCTTGCAAGGCATTAATGCTATGAGACGATGACGAACCCAAATTGGCAACACTCGGTGTGTTACGAGGGCTATAAACCTTAGACCTATTCTCAATGATTTTCAAAGCCTCTTCGGTTGTTTTGCACAAAAAATTACCACCCATGGAGGCATTTAAGTAATCTCGTTCATGATCATTAAGCCCATTATAAAAAGTGTCAATTTGATGCAATTCGGAAAAATCATGGCGTGGACATTCATGTAACATTTCTTTAAACCTTTCCCAAGCCATTGAAAAACTTTCATTAGATCTTTGTGTAAATCGTGAAATCTCGTTTTTCAAATGTGTTGTTTTAGATGGTGGAAAAAATTGATTCACAAATTTAGAAACGAGATCACCCCACGTCAAAATCGAATTTGGGGGTTCTTTCTCGAGCCATATCTTGGCGGGTCCATCTAACGAGTATGGAAACAACATCATCTTAATGGCATCGTGTGGTACATCCTTAAACTTGCTTGTCGCGGTGAGACAATTAAATTGCCTAATGTGATAATGTGGGTTGTCTTTTTCGTGTCCGCAAAACTTGTTGGCTTGAAGCATAGACATTAAACCCGTCTTGATCTCGAAGTTCTCCGCAAGGATGGCGGGAATCACAATGGTCTCTCCAAAACCCTCGGTGGGTGCTTGAAGCAACTCCATCATAGTACGATTAGCCATAATAGCTTCTTGTTCTACAATAGGTTCCTCACTTGGAGTCTCTTCACTAGAAAGATTAGGAGTAGGTGTTGCCTCCTTTTTGTTTCTTCGTTTACGTGCACGTCTTGCTTGATTGCGAGTAAGCATAAACGTCACGTACAACGTAGGGATGAGCAAAGAAGATTCTTTTTGGTGTTTTTAACTTTTTCAATTTTTTTGGATTTTTGATTGTTTTTACTTTTTTGGATTTTTGGAATTGTATTAAGTAGACAAAAATCTACAAATCTCCTCCTTAATCAAATCTCTTGATTAAAGAAGCCTCAAGGAATGAAAACAATCACATGAAGTGAACGCCTTCGATGAATTTAGAACGTTGGTGGAACACCAAAACGTTCAAGAGGGTTTAATCAATGAAACCAAGAAAATATATATGATACTTAATAATACTTTGGGCGGCAAAACCCTCGATTAGCTCTCAAAATCAAATACTCACAAGCAAGAGGGGAAACGAGGCGGCGCGAAGCACTTAAGAGCCTTTTTCCTTAGGATATATTTTATAATATCCGCCTTATACCCACCTTATAGTTTGTATTTTCAAAATTGAGCTTCACGAAAGTATTTATCTATTTTTGCCTTTTTCTTTGGTTTGAGATTCAAATACAATGATTGGGTAATGACCTCCCAAGTCAAGGTTGTGATTTCTCACGTATTTGGAGTACTTGTGAATTTATTGTTCTACGTATACACTATAGTAATAGTGTTCACAAAAACCGAAAACCAATAATACGTATTAGTAGAGTGCTACTAATACAAATACTTATTATGGCTATATAAAAACAACAATTGTTCAAGTCAAAACATAACACGCCTCCCCGGCAGCGGCGCCAAAATGGTGGTTGTAAAATTACCCCTTTAGGAAAAGGTAGGTAAAATATAGGGTAAGCACGACGATTTAGGAAAACCGTGTGTAAATGACCCTAAAGTGAGTTCGTTCTAGAGGAGGCTAGTGCGTTGTGTAATGAAATTATTAACTTTTGTGATTTTATTGTTATGAGAAAAGAAAATAGAAATGGGGTAAGAAGAGAATGACGGTTACGAAGACGGATTAAGATAAGACGAAAAGGCCGTTCACGTAAAACCGTAAAAAGCACCAAATTAAAAAAATTAAACCTAAAAATTAATTAAAAGTTAAAACTAAGTCTAGTATAATATAAATAAGAGTAAAAATCCAACAAAAATATTTTAAAACCTTTTCTTAATTAAATATTCAATTTTAAATGCTAATTAAAGCCTTAAATTAAATATAATTAACAAAATGTCCAAAATATTATTTTATTGAACTAATAAGTTACTTATATTATTTAAAGGCTAAAAAGTATTTTTCCTAAATTTTAAAAACTATTTTTCTATTTTTAAAACACTTAAAACTATTTTTAAACTAAAATAATCATAAAAAATAATAAAATAATGTTAAAAATAATTTGACAATTTTAAAAATCCTAATTTATACTAAGGAACAGTAGAAAAATGAAAAATTTTGAAAAATATAAAATTTTGCACTAACAGACAAAACAGTTTGAAATTAAACCCTAATTAAACTAAATTTAATTCTAAAAATTAAATAAAAAGTGAACAGTAAAAACTTTTTTAACTAAAAATCTTAAAGTCTTTCTTAATCTATGAAAAATTTTAAAACTGAAAAATATTACTTTTTCACACTAAAAGACAAAAAACAGAAATTAAAAAGTACTTAAAAATAGCTATTTAATCTAAAAAATACCAAATGAACAGTAACTGAAAATTTACTTAAACTGAAAAATCAAAAATTAAATTAGAAAAATAATGAAACTTGAATCAAAGTCTAAAACCTGTTTCACCCACTAAAGACAAAAAAAATGAAAGACTGAAAGTGACATGTGCCTGATTTTTGTCTGCTTGTAGAGCTGGGGAAACTTTAATACTGGCAGTGGGAAATTGGTTCCCACTGGTAGTGCAAATGTTTGGTCAGGAAGGCAATAAGCTTAGGAAAGCTTATTTTGTTGGCTTATTTTGGACAATAAGGCACCCCACACTCAGTGGAGTGTGGGGAGTCAGTTTATGCTAAAAAACAAACAAGTTCTTCACAAGAATCAAACACAATAGGCACAAGAAGGTGACTGTTAAGGCTATGTTGTATCTGTGAACAGTAAGCTGGTGTGATGTGCACACAAACGATTTTCAAAGCTTAAAGTCTTGCACAAAAATCCACCAAATCACATAAAACTGATTAGCAATCCTTAATTACCTAATCATATAACATATGACAAGCCATGGGGGCACAAATTCCACTTAAACAATCAAAGAAATGCTGACTGATTTTCAAGCAGGTTTTACCATTTTTTAACATGCAAGCTACTGATTTCTACTAACAAACTATCAAAAAAATACAAAATGACCCTAACACTGTCTATGTGGGTGTGTTAAACCTGCTTATACTCACTTCTATGACACCAATATTCAAGTATTCAACAATGCCAAACACCCTTTAATTTCAGAAACCAAAAATTTACTCACCAAATCTATTCATAAAACAACCAAACTGATCTATGACTGATTTAACATGCATATAATCATCAATAGAGCATAAACAAACAATAATCAAAGCACATAAACAGTTAGCACATAAAATTACTAAATCACTTAAGGAAAAAGCATAAAAACAAGAAAAAGGTTTCTAGCCAAGTTACCTTGTGGGACCTACAATCCAGGTCCCACTAAGGCTGAGAAGCCATCTCCTTTCAGGCTCGGGCCTGAGCTGAACTTGTTGGAAAACAATCAAAAGCTTTAAATGATTTCCTGCTAAGAACAATAGAAACACAATATCCAAATAATCTGATTTTATTTTTCTCTTTTTAAAATCTTTTTCACAAATTTTCTCAAATACTTTCCTTTCAAAACACTTAAACAAACCAACTTACACACTTTGAAAACACATTTTTGGAACAA
Source organism: Glebionis coronaria (assembly GCA_025667525.1). Taxonomy (NCBI): domain Eukaryota; kingdom Viridiplantae; phylum Streptophyta; class Magnoliopsida; order Asterales; family Asteraceae; genus Glebionis; species Glebionis coronaria. The sequence goes on along the minus strand of CM046881.1, from coordinate 242,165,256 downwards.
GATTTTATCAAAACAACAACTTTTTCAGAAACTTTGAAAAAAGGAATTATTTTTGAAGATTCTTGAACTTATGTTAACAATCTTGGAACTCAGATTAATCTCAAGCAAATACCAACTTTTAAACTATAAAAGGAATTACAATTTCACCAAAAATACCAACTTTATAAATCTTTAAAAAGGAATTACAGGACTTGAGTAAAAATCTGGAACCAGGAAATAGGGACACATACGTCCTCTATTTATACAAGTGAATAGAAAATTCTAGATATCTAAACCCTAATAGCTGAAATTCCTGAAAAGCCCTTGGAGTCTTCTTGGGGAATCTTGGTCAAGATGGATACATGTGATGCCTACCAAGTTCTTGTGATGTCCAGCTGTTAGCAAGTGATCTCAAACGTCCAATATGTTGTGGGGGTTAAGGAATGAATAAGGACTGTTGATCTTGTCGATTTTTGAGAATGGGGAAGAAAGTGACGGGGCAGGGGAATCTTGGGGGTGTCACATGGGTTGGTTGGGATCAACTTTGTGGGTGGGTTTAGGTTTGGGTTTAGGTTTATTAGGGATCTGGAAATTTTGGGGCATAAACCCTTTGATTATGGTTTGATTTGGGATTAGGGTTTATGTTTAGGATTAGGGGTTAATTTGGGTGGGGTGATGAACAGGAATTGTTTCCCCCCAGTTTTTACTATATTAAAATTGGTTTAAACGTGGGTTAGTGGGTGTGTTTGACTGGGGTTTGACTTGGGCCGGGTTTTAATGGGTATTGGGCTTAGGGTGATAAAAGGTGGGCTACAGCCGGGTATGGAGTGGGTATGGGTTTGGTTTTAACAACTTTGCCCCCTAATATCTCAAAATCTTGTCATATAAGTTTTTTAATAGATTTTCCTTGATTCCTTTGTAAATATCTTTCATCAACTTGTCACATTTGGCACCACAAACTTCACAACTTTAAACAAGGACTTCTTTTGTAATTTCTTCATACTCTAAGGACTAAACTTGTAATACTTGATAATTTAGGGACCCAAAATGCAATAAATGAGATTTGCAAGGGTATAAATTGACAAGTCTTCAATTCTTGAGGGACCAATCTTGTATTTCTTCAATTCTTCAAGGACTTTGATAGGAAAATCATGATTCGGGTCCGGTTCATCGTGCGGCTTCGTTTCCCGTGTTTGTTTTTGATTGATTCTTGTGATCTTTTGCCATTTCCTCAATATCCGTACCTAAAATACACAAGTAACAAACACGAGCATATATTTGGCATTTTTAATGATATTTAATGCATTTTAAGCCCAATTTGGACGATGAGACTATGTATAAAAGCAGTCTCATCAGTGTCTTTCTTGGTTATCCGGCTTTTCATCGTGGATATCGATGCCTTGATCTCTCAACGAATAAAATTATCATTTCTAGGCATTTTAATTTTGATGAAGACCAATTTCCTTTTGGTTCCATGACACCTGACACACCCCCATCCTATGATTTTTGCTTCCACCTCAAGACACTGTTAGCCAATCACCAAATACCATCGATACTCCAACACAACGCTTACCTCCATTTATTGGTAATCCATTTTCCATGCCTCCTACAACTCCAATACTCTCACCTCTATCCAATAGAAGTCCAACCGAATTGCATCCCGCCCAACCGCAACCCCATTCACCTTGCACACCCGCGACCCAACATCATTCACCAAACACACCATTGAACTCGACGCCTCAGTCAAATTCAAAAGTACCAACATATGCGTCTAACCATTCCATCAATACCTCCACCGCCACTTCTGCTAACACCACACCTATTTCCAACCACCACCCTATGGTCACTCGTGTAAAATCCGGAATATTCAAACCTCTTGAACGTATGAATTGTCATATTACCACCACTTCGCCACTTCCTCGCTCTCACTTACACGCCCTTCGTGACCCTCACTGGCATAAAGATATGGTAGATGAATATAATGCTTTGATTTTGATGTAGACTAAAAAACAAAGTAATAAAGATAAGTAATTAGATCTATTGATTCAAAAGAATTCCAGACACAATCCTGCTAATAATCGTTGATTATGAAGAATGCCCGAAAATTAGGGTAAAACACGGCAACACAACGGCCAGTGGTTTAACTTTTATTAAAGTGATAACTATCTTGCTAGGGTTACAGCGGATTCATTAAATAATGACTGCAAACAAAGAAAAACCCTAAAAATCCAGCGGGCTGGACCGTAGCCCAATGACAAAGTCCAACTGAAAGTGAAAAAAACATAAAAATGCAAAAAACTGATAGTAAAAAGGATTTTCAGGCCTTGGAAAATCCGCAACCAGCTAAAAGATGGTTACAGCGTCGTCGATCTCCTTTTTACGTACGTTTTGACAGGTCACGGGCTGAAAACGGACTTAGGATGCAAAAGTTATGACCATTACTAAACCCCTCTTCGTCACGCGATCTCGGACCTCCAGAAACAAGTCAGCCCATTCTTCAATACTTGGGCCTCCATCATTCCCCCCTGGATAAGAAAAATTCGCCCTCGAATTCCCAACTATATCATCATCTAAAGAATCACCATGGTAAGGCAACAAGTGCTTCACATTAAAAACCTTATAACAACGAATATGACTTGGCAACTTCAAACGATAAGCATTTGAGTTCATCTTATCCACAATTTCCACTGGACCAATCTTCTTAGCAGACAATTTATTATATTCACCAACTGGAAAACGATCCGTAGTCAAAACAGCCCACACAAAGTCTCTTACTTCAAAGTCAACATGTCTCCTCTTTTGATCTACATCCTGCTTGTACTTCAAATTAGCGCGAACCAAGTTGTCACGAACAGATTTATGAACATCATGCAACCCCTCAACAAAATCCTACACTTTCTTCGGAACAGACCTAGAAATCTGAGGAGTCATAAGATCAAGAGGACCACGTGGCTGAGCAGAATAAACCACATGGAAAGGACTAAACCCAGTGCTCCAATTAACAGCATGATTATGAGCAAACTCAGCTTGATACAACTTCTGATCCCATGCCTTCATATGATCACCCACCAAACACCTTAACAGGTTACCAAGGGACCTGTTAACAACTTCGGTTTGCCCATCAGTTTGAGGATGATAAACACTACTAAAATTGAGTTGAGTATTCACCATCTTCCACAAACTACGCCAAAAATGACTCAAAAACCTGGTGTCCCGATCAGAAACAATGGAGGAAGGTAAACCATGTAAATGGTACACATCCCTAAAGAAAAGTTGGGCTACATTAACTGCATCTGTTGTCTTCTTGCAAGGAATAAAATGAACCATCTTAGAAAAACGATCAACAACAACAAATACTGAATCATTACCCCTTTGAGTACGAGGTAGCCCCAACACAAAATCCATGCTAATATCAACCCAGGGCTGCAAAGGAACCGGCAAAGGCATATAAATACCTGCATTAGTAGCCGTCCCCTTTGAAACTTGACAAATACGACACCTCTTGACGTAACGATCCACTTCCTTCCTCATAGTAGGCCAAAAATAAGAAGCTTGAACCAACTGTAAAGTGTGATCACGACCAACATGTCCTTCACCATGCAACTCCTTAATAATTTGCAAGCGAAGACTTGAATCAGGAATACAAAGTTGATTCCCTTTGAATAGGAACCCATCATGCATAACAAAATCTGTTTTCTCTTCGGATTGCAAATCCTGCAGAACAATTGAAAAGTATGGATCCACAGTCACCATGTCACGAATGACATCCAGTCCAGGAACATCAACCTGCATGGTTACAAGTAAACTACTTCTCCTGCTTAAGGCATCAACAGCACGATTGGAAGCACCCGTTTTGTGTTTCACCACAAAAGTAAAATTCTCAAGAAAAGCCAACCAACGCCCATGTTTATGTAAAACCTTATCTTGAGTACGAATATGCCTTAAGGAATCATGGTCAGTGAACAAAACAAACTCCTTATGAAACAAATAATGGCGCCAATGCTTCACAGCTTGGACCACTGCATAAAACTCCAAGTCATAATTAGAGTACCTCGACTTCGGCCCAGTCAACTTCTCGCTAAAATAGGCAACAGGCCGCCCACCCTGACTAAGAACTCCACCAATTACATCCTTAGAAGCATCAGTATGAAGCTAAAAAACTTTAGAAAAGTCAGGCAATACCAGGATTGGCGATGTAGTAAGCTTTTTCTTGACAACCTGAAAAGCCATCTCTGCTTCCTCCGTCCACACAAATGACTTACCCTTCATACAGTCTGTCAAAGGGGCCATAATGGAACTGAAATTAGGGATAAACCGCCTATAGAAAGAAGCAAGACCATGGAAACTCTGAACTTCAATAATGGTAGTTGTAGTTGGCCACTCCTGAACATCTGCTACCTTAGATTCATCCACCTGTATGCCATCACCAGAAACAACATACCCTAAAAACAAAACTTTAGGGGTCATGAACACACACTTCTTCGTGGCTGCATAAAAATTATCCTTCCAAAGCAAGGTCAAGACCTGCCTCACATGATTGACATGCTCATTATAAGAAGCACTATAAATAAGAATGTCATCAAAATAAACAACCACAAACTTGCCAATAAAAGGCCTGAGCAGTTGATTCATCACACGCATAAATGTGCTTGGTGCGTTTGATAAACCAAAAGGCATGACCAACCACCCATACAACCCTTCACGGGTCTTGAAAGCGGGCTTCCACTCGTCACCAGGTCTAAGACGAATCTGGTAATACCCACTCTTCAAATCCAGCTTCGTGAAAATGGTATAGGAAACCTGTACCTCACAGTAATCTTATTGATGGCTCGACTATCAACACACATACGCCATGTACCATCCTTCTTTGGAGTCAATAGGGCAGGAACGGCACACGGGCTCATACTCTCACGAACATGACCCTTGGAAACCAGCTCCTCAACCTTCCTACGCAACTCCTCATGTTCTCCCGGGCTCATCCTATAATGTGGCCTGTTAGGCAACTGTGACCCAGGCTCTAGATCAATATGATGTTGTATGTCACGCAATGGTGGCAAACCATCAGGTAATTCATCAGGGAAAACATCAGAGAATTCCTCAAGTAAAGGAATCATGGCTTTAGGAACTTCACCGTCTTCAGAAACCTCCTTCCCTATTAATACAAAAACATCACCTCCCACCTCCAGCTCGTCTTCAAATTGCGAAAGAGTTAGTAAAGTACCAGTGGGTTTATTAACTACTTCCTTAGGTTTATTTGGCATCAAAGTAATCTTCACACCCCCAAACAAAAAACTATAAGTATTAGTTCTCCCATGGTGAGTTACATCATGGTCATACTCCCAAGGTCTACCCAACAATAAGTGACAAGCATCCATAGGTATCACATCACACCAAAGATTATCCTTATAAGTTGTTCCTACAGAAAACGGAACTTGGACACGCTTGGAAACTGTTATCTCCCTACCCTTTTTAAGCCACTATAACTTATAAGGTTTGGGACGATCTTCAGTTTTCAGCCCTAATTTATGGACTGCTCCTTCAGCTATCAAATTATCACAACTACCTGAATCGCATACAAAAGTGAAAACCTTACCCATAATGGTACAAGTTGACTGAAAGATGTTGTGTTTGAGCCAATCATCACCACCAGCTTTAGGTGTTAAGCAGGAGCGCCTTACCACTAAATTCACCCCACATCTCCAGACACATACTCCTCCTCATACTCAGGTTCTGCATCATAAACTACGTCTAGCACGTAGTCATCATAAGCCACGTCATCATCTTCCTCAGGTTCAATAAATAACTGCCTCTTCCCAGCCTTCTTACACTCCGATTGTCGGTGACCAGGTTCACCACAGTTAAAGCAATTGAACCCACCACTGCCGGCCGCTTTAGGAACTGGTCCAGTATTCTCACCAACTGCTTTAGCCTGAGTTGGGGCAAAACGCGATGCCGCATTACCCGAACCAGAAGCACCTGTTATTGCAGGATAAGAAGAACTCCCCACTCGTCGGTTCTGCTTCTCAAAAGTCAGTGCTCGTTGATACGCTTCAGAAAGTGTCATCGGATCAAACATGTTAACAGAATCCATGATCTGGACTCTTAAACCACTAATGTATCGAGAGACAAGCTGATCTTCTGTCTCTTGAACGTCATTCCTTGCAATTAGTTGGTAAAATTCGGTCGTGTAATCTTCAACCGACTTGGCCCCCTATTTCAGATTCTTTAACCGCTGGTACATCATTCGCTGGTAGTTATGAGGAATAAAATTATCCCTCATGACTTTCTTCATCTTCTGCCAACTCGTGATCTTTGACTTCGCAACTCTGTTCCTCGTCAGTTTCAATTGTTGCCACCACGCGGATGCCCGACCACGTAACTTGGTAGCGATCAACGAAACCCTTTTGTTTTCTTGAACTCTTTTGAATTCAAATACTTCTTCAACAACAACAAGCCAATCAATAAACTCATCAGGTTTTAAAGTGTCCCCATTAAACTCAGGAATATTAACCCTCATTCCGGTCTCCCAACTCCTATCATTATTCCCACTACGATCTCTCATCCGTCGCCCTACTGATTGTTCATCATCAGACAAACCATCACCAAACGTATTTTCTTCCAGATCTGCATCTTCCTCCTCATGACGACGATTACGAGGCCTCCTATTGCTCATCAAAGTGTTCATATGGTCGGTCAATTGATCAAACATTTGATCGAATCGCTCCTCCATTCTTTCCATCATACGCTGCTCAAATTCCTGTTCATTCACATCATGAATAGGCCTAGTTCTCCTTGGAGGCATCTTGATCAGGAATTTGGCTCTGATACCAACTGATGTAGACTAAAAAACAAAGTAATAAAGATAAGTAATTGGATGTTGATTCAAAAGAATTCCAGACACAATCCTGCTAATAATCGTTGATTCTGAAGAATGCCCGAAAATTAGGGTAAAACACGGCAACACAACGGCCAGTGTTTTAACTTTTATTAAACTGATAACTGTCTTGCTAGAGTTACAGCAGATTCATTAAATAATGACTGCAAACAAAGAAAAACCCTAAAAATCTAGCGGGCTGGACCGTAGCCCAATGACAAAGTCCAACTGAAAGTGAAAAAACATAAAAATGCAAAAAACTGATAGTAAAAAGGATTTTCGAGCCTTGGAAAATCCGCAACCAGCTAAAAGATGGTTACAACGTCGTCGGTCTCCTTTTTACGCACGTTTTGACAGGTCACGGGCTGAAAACGGACTTAGGATGCAAAAGTTATGCCCATTTTACTAAACCCCTCTTCGTCACGCGATCTCGGGCCTCCAGAAACAAGTCAGCCCGTTCTTCAATACTTGGGCCTCCATCGTTCCCCCCTGGATAAGAAAAATTCGCCCTTGAATTCCCAACTGTATCATCATCTGAAGAATCACCATGGTAAGGCAACAAGTGCTTCACATTAAAAACATCAGAACAACGAATATGACTTGGCAACTTCAAACATAAGCATTTGAGTTCATCTTATCCACAATTTCCACTGGACCAATCTTCTTAACAGACAATTTATTATATTTACCAACTGGAAAACGATCCTTAGTCAAAACAGCCCACACAAAGTCTCCTACTTCAAAGTCAACATGTCTCCTCTTTTGATCTGCATCTTGCTTGTACTTCGAATTAGCGCGAACCAAGTTGTCACGAACAGATTTATGAACATCATGCAACCCCTCAACAAAATCCTGCACTTTCTTCGGAACAAACCTAGAAATCTGAGGAGTCATAAGATCAAGAGGACTACGTGGCTGAGCAGAATAAACCACCTGGAAAGGACTAAACCCAGTGCTCCGATTAACAGCATGATTATGAGCAAACTCAGTTTGATACAACTTCTGATCCCATGCCTTCACATGATCACCCACCAAACACCTTAACAGGTTACCAAGGGACCTGTTAACAACTTCGGTTTGCCCATCAGTTTGAGGATGATAAGCACTACTAAAATTGAGTTGAGTATTCACCATCTTCCACAAACTACGCCAAAAATGACTCAGAAACCTGGTGTCCCGATCAGAAACAATGGAGGAAGGTAAACTATATAAACGGTACACATCCCTAAAGAAAAGTTGGGCTACATTAACTGCATCTGTTGTCTTCTTGCAAGGAATAAAATGAACCATCTTAGAAAAACGATCAACAACAACAAATATTGAATCATTACCCCTTTGAGTACGAGGTAGCCCCAACACAAAATCCATGCTAATATCAACCCAGGGCTGCAAAGGAACCGGCAAAGGCATATAAAGACCTGCATTAGTAGTCGTCCCCTTTGAAACTTGACAAATACGACACCTCTTGACGTAACGATCCACTTCCTTCCTCATAGTAGGCCAAAAATAAGAAGCTTGAACCAACTGTAAAGTGCGATCACGACCAACATGTCCTTCACCATGCAACTCCTTAATAATTTGCAAGCGAAGACTTGAATCAGGAATACAAAGTTGATTCCCTTTGAATAGGAACCCATCATGCATAACAAAATCTGTTTTCTCTCTGGATTGCAAATCCTGCAGAACAATTGAAAAGTATGGATCCACAGTTACCATGTCACGAATGACATCCAGTCCAGGAACATCAACCTGCATGGTTACAAGTAAACTACTTCTCCTGCTTAAGGCATCAGCAGCACGATTGGAAGCACCCGTTTTGTGTTTCACCACAAAAGTAAATTTCTCAAGAAAAGCCAACCAACGCCCATGTTTATGTGAAACCTTATCTTGAGTACGAATATGCCTTAAGGAATCATGGTCAGTGAACAAAACAAACTCCTTATGAAACAAATAATGACGCCAATGCTTCACAGCTTGGACCACTGCATAAAACTCTAAGTCATAAGTAGATTACCTCGACTTCGGCCCTGTCAACTTCTCGCTAACATAGGCAACAGGCCGCCCACCCTGACTAAGAACTCCACCAATTGCAACCTTAGAAGCATCAGTATGAAGCTCAAAAACTTTAGAAAAGTCAGGCAATACCAGGATTGGTGATGTAGTAAGCTTTTTCTTGACAACCTGAAAAGCCATCTCTGCTTCCTCCGTCCACACAAATGACTTACCCTTCATACAGTCTGTCAAAGGGGCCATAATGGAACTGAAATTAGGGATAAACCGCCTATAGAAAGAAGCAAGACCATGGAAACTCCGAACTTCAGTAATGGTAGTTGGAGTTGGCCACTCCTGAACAACTGCTACCTTAGATTCATCCACCTGTATGCCATCACCAGAAACAACATACCCTAAAAACAAAACTTTAGGGGTCATGAACACACACTTCTTCGTGGCTGCATAAAAATTATCCTTCCGAAGCAAGGTCAAGACCTGCCTCACATGATTGACATGCTCATTATAAGAAGCACTATAAATAAGAATGTCATCAAAATAAACAACCACAAACTTGCCAATAAAAGGCCTGAGCAGTTGATTCATCACACGCATAAATGTGCTTGGTGCGTTTGATAAACCAAAAGGCATGACCAACCACTCATACAACCCTTCACGGGTCTTGAAAGCGGTCTTCCACTCGTCACCATGTGACAATCCGTCAATTTATGGTTGATATTTTATTTTCAAATATTAATTAAAAATATTATTTTAATGTTATAATATGAACTCACTTATTTTTGGGAAGTAATTTGCATTTACGTCTTGAAGTAGCATCGACTACGTCTAAACCGGAGGATTCTACGTTACGTGCTTACGTTTACATACACCGTCTTTGGTGACAGTCCGACATTTCATAAAATAAATTTATCCGTGAATATTATTTTGGAATTTTAAATTTGTGTTGGTTCATAAACTCACAAATTTACGAGAAGAGATTAGGAATTAAGATTTTAATTTAACGTCCTTTACGACTAAACCGGAAACCTTAGGATTACGTATTTACGTTTTCGAACTCCGTTTTTGATGAGAAAATTTTTATTAGATTCGTTTTGTGCCGTTGATTCATAATTTATAAAAACGTTTTTCGTTAAACGACCCGAGGGCACGCAAATAGAGGAAACTAGAATCAAGGAATACCCGTAAATTAGTGGGATGAGACAAGATAAATCTTGCCCCACCCCACTAACATGGGACGGCCAAACATTGACACACAACACTTGATGTGTCAAATTGTAGCAACTAAGCTAACACATGTCCATTAGCTTAACTTGTAAGCCTTCCACCACAAAACCACCAAAACTAAACAACTAGCTTCATTCAAAACATGCAAAACACTCTCAAAAACACATAACTCTCCCCATTCTCTCTCTATATGCCGTCCCATTTACACCATAAACACCCCATTTGATCTAAATTTAACCACAAATCTTATGTTATTCTTGCATAAGATGATGTCCTTTTGAAGACTTATTGATTGGAGGTGATCATAACATCTACAAAGGAGTTTCCTTGGTGTCTTGGGGCTGATTTTCCACAAGGAGTTCATGAATATTGGTGGACTTGAAGATGATATTGGTTTATCACAAGTTTCTCCATCAAAATCCATGTCTTGATCATAACCTACATCATCATGGTGGTATAAAGATTGTTCTCCCCATCCTTTTGTTAATTTTGATTATGTAATCATATATTTTATTCTTAAATGTATATATGTATGATGATATATGATGATAAAAATATTGTGTGGGGATTTGGTGTTGATAATCATGGGTAAAAAGATGAAAAACTATAAGAAACAAGGCTAAAATCTTGCTTAAATGGTAAGCTGTATAAAAACAGTAACTAATCACATGTTAGACTGATAAAATGGCAAAGTGGAAACAATATACAGTAAGTAATATGTCTTGTACACATGTGAGAGTTGACCATGCGATGGAATCATTAGGATGAGTGAGATATGATCAAAACAAGTTTAGAGTACAAATCTGATTCACTGTTTTGGACGATTTTTAGAAAATACTTAGAAGCTGATTCAACAGTAGCTATAGGAGAGTTAAATGGAGCACATATCATGTAGTTTATGTCATAAAAATTTGAGCTTCTATCTCTATATAGAACCCTAGATATGGCTGTTTTGGTGAACATGAAAGTAAAAATCAGATTTTGGAAATTAAAGTATAATAGTATTATATAAGCACTCAAATAAAAATAGTATAAAATGTGAATTAAAACCCACTAACTCATATAATACATTTATATAAATATGTATAAGGATAAATAAATGGAAATTTTATAAAAATGGTAGTTTGATAAGTTTTATAAGTTATAAAACTATAAATATGATTTTTACGACTTTTTCGGCTATTACCGTAAAATTAACGTTTTTGTTAAATAAAAACTTAGACGGTTGGACCCATCTAATGTAAAGTTTTATAAACTCATATAATGATATATAAACATATATAACAAGTAAAAACCGATAAAACCCGAACTATATAGCATACGGACATTAACGGGCTAAGTTAACGTTATTGGACTAATAATGCAACAAAATGGACTAAAACACTTATAAACTTATTTATTGGGCTTAACTCATTTGGGCCCAACTTGTAAAGTGTAAATACTGATAATACAAGTATAAAATGGATTAATACAAGTTAATGGACTTATAATAGGCTTATTGGACCTAAAACATGTAAATAGGTAAAACTAGTAAACTAGTATAAAAGTTATCAACACATAACACTAAAATGAGTAAATGAGAATATGTAAGCCCATTTGATCATCATATGTATAAAATCATCATATGTATGCATAATCGTTATTTTTATAAAGTCATTGGACAAGAGTCTAAGACGAGTATTATTTGTCTACGTTTCCGTGATTGAAGCACGTACCGTACATCCGAATTGCCGATAACCCGCTTTCCCACATCAACGTGAGTTCATAGCCTCGCACTCTTTTAAATGTTTTTATGAAATTTTTTATAAACCCGCGAGGGAGATAACATGTTAATTTTTATAAAATAGGACACCATTTGTCCCTATTGTCTGTTTATTGATTTGGACCCGAATGATTGTATGACCGATGAATGATTAAATGACCCGATAGATGAAATGAAATGGATTATTAAAGTTAGGTTATGTCACTAAAAGTCCCATTAGCATGAACTGTGAACTACCGGGATTTGGTAGACGCTTATGCATATAATAGTACTATTTGGGGACGATCACCCCAGTTCGCGCCTTGACGGTTGATCCCCGTCGTGCCACATTGATTGGTAAGCGTATTTATGTATGAGAAGATTTCCATAGCGTGATTATTGTGACGAAACGCTAACTTAGATGGGCAAATTGAGTATCGGGTTAGCTACCCGTTGTTGGTTATAGTAAGGTAACAATGTCATGCGGCTTATAATATTCCAATTAACGAAATACTGCTTTAAGCATTAAATTACGATATATTGCCTGACTAGCAATACAGGGTCTTATCATTGATATTATGTTCGTGTTTTGGTTTTATATAACCATATTCATATAACGGTTTTTATTTAATCTATACAACGTTATAAAACGTATTGTATGATGTATTTAACGACAATGGTTCGTATAATGATTTTGAAGGCGAAAGCCTATATTATGATTTTGATAAGGATTTGTATAAAATGACTTTGGCTATTTTATGGCCTATTACAATGATTTGTACAAAATGATTTTCGGTAATAATTCTATACCGATGTTATATTGATGGATTTTATTAAACTCTATGAATTCACTCGGCGTTATCGCTGACCTTTTCTTTTAACATGTTTTATCTCAGGTACTTGAAGGTAATTCTCGGGAAGACAACAATAATTCATGGCCCGCACTTAAACAATAATTTCCATTCAAATGCTTCGTAAAACTTGTATGAAATACAATGACTTGGGACCTATGTAAACTTGATATTTATGAATGGAAATGCTTTATTAATAAATGACGCGATTTTTAAGCGTTGTCTATGATGTGAGTAATGTGCTATCCCGTAAAACCAACGAGTCTTCCGCTTTATTAAATCTTTGTAAATTTGGGGGTGTTACACACCAGGTCTAAGACGAATCTGGTAATACCCACTCTTCAAATCCAGCTTCGTGAAAATGGTAGCACCACTAATCTGGTCAAGCAAATCATCAAGGCGAGGAATAGGAAACCTCTACCTCACAGTAATCTTATTGATGGCTTGACTATAAACACACATACGCCATGTACCATCCTTCTTTGGAGTCAATAGGGCAGGAACGGCACACGGGCTCATACTCTCACGAACATGACCCTTGGAAACCAGCTCCTCAACCTGCCTGCGCAACTCCTCATGTTCTCCCAGGCTCATCCTATAATGTGGCCTATTAGGCAACTGTGACCCAGGCTCTAGATCAATATGATGTTGTATGTCACGCAATGGTGGCAAACCATCAGGTAATTCATCAGGGAAAACATCAGAGAATTCCTCAAGTACAGGGATCATGGCTTCAGGAACTTCACCGTCTTCAGAAACCTCCTTCCCTATTAATACAAAAACATCACCTCCCACCTCCAGCTCGTCTTCGAACTACGAAAGAGTTAGTAAAGTACCAGTGGGTTTATTAACTACTTCCTTAGGTTTATTTGGCATCAAAGTAATCTTCACACCCCCAAACAGAAAACTATAAGTATTAGTTCTCCCATGGTGAGTTACATCACGGTCATACTCCCAAGTCTACCCAACAATAAGTGACAAGCATCCATAGGTATCACATCACACCAAAGATTATCCTTATAAGTTGTTCCTACAGAAAACGGAACTTGGACACGCTTGGAAACTGTTATCTCCCTACCCTTTTTAAGCCACTGTAACTTATAAGGTTTGGGACGATCATTAGTTTTCAGCCCTAATTTCTGGACTGCTCCTTCAGCTATCAAATTATCACAACTACCTGAAACGCATACAAAAGTGCAAACCCTACCCATAATGGTACAAGTTGACTGAAAGATGTTGTGTTTGAGCCAATCGTCACCACCAGCTTTAGGTGTTAAGCAGGAGCGCCTTACCATAAAATTCACCCCCACATCTCCAGACACATACTCCTCCTCATACTCAGGTTCTGCATCATAAACTGCGTCTCCCACGTAGTCATCATAAGCCACATCATCATCTTCCTCAGGTTCAATAAATAACTGCCTCTTCTCAGCCTTCTTACACTCCGATTGTCGGTGACCAGGTTCACCACAGTTAAAGCACTTCAACCCACCACTGCCGGCCGCTTTAGGAACTGGTCCAGTATTCTCACCAACTGCTTTAGCCTGAGTTGGGGCAAAACGCGTTGCCGCATTACCCGAACCAGAAGCACCTGTTATTGCAGGAGAAGAAGAACTCCCCACTCGTCGGTTCTGCTTCTCAAAAGTCAGTGCTCGTTGATACACTTCAGAAAGTGTCATCGGATCAAACATGTTAACAGGATCCATGATCTGGACTCTTAAACCACCAATGTATCGAGAGACAAGCTGATCTTCTGTCTCTTGAACGTCATTCCTTGCAATTAGTTGGTAAAATTCGGTCGTGTAATCTTCAACCGACTTGGCCCCCTGTTTCAGATTCTGTAACCGCTGGTACATCATTCACTGGTAGTTATGAGGAATAAAATTATCCCTCATGACTTTCTTCATCTTCTGCCAACTCGTGATCTTTGACTTCCCAACTCTGTTCCTCGTCAGTTTCAATTGTTGCCACCACGCGGATGCCCGACCACGTAACTTGGTAGCGATCAACGAAACCCTTTTGTTTTCTGGAACTTCTTTGAATTCAAATACTTCTTCAACATCAACAAGCCAATTAATAAACTCATCAGGCTTTAAAGTGTCCCCATTAAACTCGGGAATATTAACCCTCATTCCGGTCTCCCAACGCCTATCATTATTCCCACTGTGATCTCTCATCCGTCTCCCTACTGATTGTTCATCATCAGACAAACCATCACCAAACGGATTTTCTCCCAGATCTGCATCTTCTTCCTCATGACGACGATTACGAGGCCTCCTATTGCTCATCAAAGTGTTCATCTGGTCAGTCAATTGATCAAACATTTGATCGAATCGCTCCTCCATTCTTTCCATTATACGCTGCTCAAATTCCTGTTCATTCACATCGTGAATAGGCCTAGTTCTCCTTAGAGGCATCTTGATCAGGAACTTTGGCTCTGATACCAACTGATGTAGACTAAAAAACAAAGTAATAAAGATAAGTAATTGGATCTGTTGATTCAAAAGAATTCCAGACACAATCCTGCTAATAATCGTTGATTCTGAAGAATGCCCGAAAATTAGGGTAAAACACGGCAACACAACGGCCAGTGGTTTAACTTTTATTAAACTGATAACTGTCTCGCTAGGGTTACAGCAGATTCATTAAATAATGACTGCACACAAAGAAAAACCCTAAAAATCCAGCGGGCTGGACCGTAGCCCAATGACAAAGTCCAACTGAAAGTGAAAAAAAACATAAAAATGCAAAAAACTGATAGTAAAAAGGATTTTCGGGCCTTGGAAAATCCGCAACCAGCTAAAAGATGGTTACAGCGTCGTCGGTCTCCTATTTACGCACGTTTTGACAGGTCACGGGCTGAAAACGTACTTAGCATACAAAAGTTATGCCCATTTTACTAAACCCCTCTTTGTCACGCGATCTCGGGCCTCCAGAAACAAGTCAGTCCGTTCTTCAATACTTGGGCCTCCATCATTCCCCCCTGGATAAGAAAAATTCACCCTCGAATTCCCAACTGTATCATCATCTGAAGAATCATCATGGTAAGGCAACAAGTGCTTCACATTAAAAACATCAGAACAGCGAATATGACTTGGCAACTTCAAACGATAAGCATTTGAGTTCATCTTATCCACAATTTCCATTGGACCAATCTTCTTAGCAGACAATTTATTATATTCACCAACTAGAAAACGATCCTTAGTCAAAACAGCCCACACAAAGTCTCCTACTTCAAAGTCAACATGTCTCCTCTTTTGATCTGCATCCTGCTTGTACTTCGAATTAGCGCGAACCAAGTTGTCACGAACAGATTTATGAACATCATACAACCCCTCAACAAAATCCTGCACTTTTTTCGGAACAGACCTAGAAATCGGAGGAGTCATAAGATCAAGAGGACCACGTGGCTGAGCAGAATAAACAACCTGGAAAGGACTAAACCCAGTGCTCCGATTAACAGCATGATTATGAGCAAACTCAGCTTGATACAACTTCTGATCCCATGCCTTCACATGATCACCCACCAAACACCTTAGCAGGTTACCAAGGGACCTGTTAACAACTTCGGTTTGCCCATCAGTTTGAGGATGATAAGCACTACTAAAATTGAGTTGAGTATTCACCATCTTCCACAAACTACGCCAAAAATGACTCAAAAACCTGGTGTCCCGATCAGAAACAATGGAGGAAGTTAAACCATGTAAACGGTACACATCCCTAAAGAAAAGTTGGGCTACATTAACTACATCTGTTGTCTTCTGGCAAGGAATAAAATGAACCATCTTAGAAAAACTATCAACAACAACAAATATTGAATCATTACCCCTTTGAGTACGAGGTAGCCCCAACACAAAATCCATGCTAATATCAACCCAGGGCTGCAAAGGAACCAGCAAAGGCATATAAAGACCTGCATTAGTAGCCGCCCCCTTTGAAACTTGACAAATACGACACCTCTTGACGTAACGATCCACTTCCTTCCTCATAGTAGGCCAAAAATAAGAAGCTTGAACCAACTGTAAAGTGCGATCACGACCAACATGTCCTTCACCATGCAACTCCTTAATAATTTGCAAGCGAAGACTTGAATCAGGAATACAAAGTTGATTCCCTTTGAATAGGAACCCATCATGCATAACAAAATCTGTTTTCTCTCCAGATTGCAAATCCTGCAGAACAATTGAAAAG
Source organism: Glebionis coronaria (assembly GCA_025667525.1). Classification (NCBI taxonomy): domain Eukaryota; kingdom Viridiplantae; phylum Streptophyta; class Magnoliopsida; order Asterales; family Asteraceae; genus Glebionis; species Glebionis coronaria. Next base: position 242,148,386 of record CM046881.1, on the reverse strand, counting down.
TATGGATCCACAGTCACCATGTCACGAATGAAATCCAGTCCAGGAACATCAACCTGTATGGTTACAAGTAAACTACTTCTCCTGCTTAAGGCATCAGCAGCACGATTGGAAGCACCCGTTTTGTGTTTCACCACAAAAGTAAATTTCTCAAGAAAAGCCAACCAACGCCCATGTTTATGTGAAACCTTATCTTGAGTACGAATATGCCATAAGGAATCATGGTCAGTGAACAAAACAAAATCCTTATGAAACAAATAATGGCGCCAATGCTTCACAGCTTGGACCACTGCATAAAACTCCAAGTGATAAGTAGAGTACCTCGACTTCGGCCCTGTCAACTTTTCGCTAAAATAGGCAACAGGCTGCCCACCCTGACTAAGAACTCCACCAATTGCAACCTTAGAAGCATCAGTATGAAGCTCAAAAACTTTAGAAAAGTCAGGCAATACCAGGATTGGCGATGTAGTAAGCTTTTTCTTGACAACCTGAAAAGCCATCTCTGCTTCCTCCGTCCACACAAATGACTTACCCTTCATACATTCTGTCAAAGGGGCCATAATGGAACGAAAATTAGGGATAAACCGCCTATAGAAAGAAGCAAGACCATGGAAACTCCGAACTTTAGTAATGGTAGTTGGAGTTGGCCACTCCTGAACAGCTGCTACCTCAGATTCATCCACCTGTATGCCATCACCAGAAACTACATACCCTAAAAACAAAACTTTAGGGGTCATGAACACACACTTCTTCGTGGCTGCATAAAAATTATCCTTCCGAAGCAAGGTCAAGACCTGCCTCACATGATTGACATGCTCATTATAAGAAGCACTATAAATAAGAATGTCATCAAAATAAACAACCACAAACTTGCCAATAAAAGGCTTGAGCAGTTGATTCATCACACGCATAAATGTGCTTGGTGCGTTTGATAAACCAAAAGGCATGACTAACCACTCATACACCCCTTCACGGGTCTTGAAAGCGGTCTTCCACTCGTCACCAGGTCTAAGACGAATCTGGTAATACCCACTCTTCAAATCCAGCTTCGTGAAAATGGTAGCACCACTAATCTGGTCAAGCAAATCATCAAGGCGAGGAATAGGAAACCTGTACCTCATAGTAATCTTATTGATGGCTCGACTATCAACACACATACGCCATGTACCATCCTTCTTTGGAGTCAATAGGGCAGGAACATCACATGGGCTCATACTCTCACGAACATGACCCTTGGAAACCAGCTCCTCAACCTGCCTGCGCAACTCCTCATGTTCTCCCGGGCTCATCCTATAATGTGGTCTGTTAGGCAACTGTGACCCAGGCTCTAGATCAATATGATGTTGTATGTCACGCAATGGTGGCAAACCATCAGGTAATTCATCAGGGAAAACATCAGAGAATTCCTCAAGTAAAGGGATCATGGCTTCAGGAACTTCACCGTCTTCAGAAACCTCCTTCCCTATTAATACAAAAACATCACCTCCCACCTCCAGCTCGTCTTCGAACTGCGAAAGAGTTAGTAAAGTACCAGTGGGTTTATTAACTACTTCCTTAGGTTTATTTGGCATCAAAGTAATCTTCACACCCCCAAACAGAAAACTATAAGTATTAGTTCTCCCATGGTGAGTTACATCACGGTCATACTCCCAAGGTCTACCCAACAATAAGTGACAAGCATCCATAGGTATCACATCACACCAAAGATTATCCTTATAAGTTGTTCCTACAGAAAACGGAACTTGGACACGCTTGGAAACTGTTATCTCCCCACCCTTTTTAAGCCACTGTAACTTATATGGTTTGGGACGATCTTCAGTTTTCAGCCCTAATTTCTGGACTGCTCCTTCAGCTATCAAATTATCACAACTACCTGAATCGCATACAAAAGTACAAACCTTACCCATAATGGTACAAGTTGACTGAAAGATGTTGTGTTTGAGCCAATCATCACCACCAGCTTTAGGTGTTAAGAAGGAGCGCCTTACTACCAAATTCACCCCCACATCTCCAGACACATACTCCTCCTCATACTCAGGTTCGGCATCATAAACTGCGTCTCCCACGTAGTCATCATAAGCCACATCATCATCTTCCTCAGGTTCAATAAATAACTGCCTCTTCCCAGCCTTCGTACACTCCGATTATCGGTGACCAGGTTCACCACAGTTAAAGCACTTGAACCCACCACTGCCGGCCGCTTTAGGAACTGGTCCAGTATTCTCACCAACTGCTTTAGCCTGAGTTGGGGCAAAACGCGATGCCGCATTACCCGAACCAGAAGCACCTGTTATTGCAGGAGAAGAAGAACTCCCCACTCGTCGGTTCTGCTTCTCAAAAGTCAGTGCTCGTTGATACGCTTCAGAAAGTGTCATCGGATCAAACATGTTAACAGAATCCATGATCTGGACTCTTAAACCACCAATTTATCAAGAGACAAGCTGATCTTCTGTCTCTTGAACGTCATTCCTTGCAATTAGTTGATAAAATTCGGTCGTGTAATCTTCAACCCACTTGGCCCCCTGTTTCAGATTCTGTAACCGCTGGTACATCATTCGCTGGTAGTTATGAGGAATAAAATTATCCCTCATGACTTTCTTCATCTTCTGCCAACTCGTGATCTTTGACTTCCCAACTCTGTTCCTCGTCAGTTTCAATTGTTGCCACCACGCGGATGCCCGACCACGTAACTTGGTAGCGATCAATGAAACCCTTTTGTTTTCTGGAACTTCTTTGAATTCAAATACTTCTTCAACAGCAAGAAACCAATCAATAACCTCATCAGGCTTTAAAGTGTCCCCATTAAACTCGGGAATATTAACCCTTATTCCGGTCTTCCAACGCCTATCATTATTCCCACTGCGATCTCTCATCCGTCGCCCTACTGATTGTTCATCATCAGACAAACCATCACCAAACAGATTTTGTTCCAGATCTGCATCTTCTTCCTCATGACGACGATTACGAGGCCTCCTATTGCTCATCAAAGTGTTCATCTGGTCGGTCAATTGATCAAACATTTGATCGAATCGCTCCTCCATTCTTTCCATCATACGCTGCTCAAATTCCTGTTCATTCACATCGTGAATAGGCCTAGTTCTCCTTGGAGGCATCTTGATCAGGAACTTTGGCTCTGATACCAACTGATGTAGACTAAAAAACAAAGTAATAAAGATAAGTAATTGGATCTGTTGATTCAAAAGAATTCCAGACACAATCCTGCTAATAATCGTTGATTCTGAAGAATGCCCGAAAATTAGTGTAAAACACGGCAACACAACGGCCAGTGGTATAACTTTTATTAAACTGATAACTGTCTTGCTAGGGTTACAGCAGATTCATTAAATAATGACTGCAAACAAAGAAAAACCCTAAAAATCCAGCGGGCTGGACCGTAGCCCAATGACAAAGTCCAACTGAAAGTGAAAAAAACATAAAAATGCAAAAAACTGATAGTAAAAAGGATTTTTGGGCCTTGGAAATTCCGCAACCAGCTAAAAGGTGGTTACAGCATCGTCGGCCTCCTTTTTACGCATGTTTTGACAGGTCACGGGCTGAAAACGGACTTAGGATGCAAAAGTTATGCCCATTTTACTAAACCCCTCTTCGTCACGCGATCTCGGGCCTCCAGAAACAAGTCAGCCCGTTCTTCAATACTTGGGCCTCCATCATTCCCCCCTGGATAGGAAAAATTCGCCCTCGAATTCCCAACTGTATCATCATCTAAAGAATCACCATGGTAAGGCAACAAGTGCTTCACATTAAAAACATCAGAACAACGAATATGACTTGGCAACTTCAAACGATAAGCATTTGAGTTCATCTTATCCACAATTTCCAATGGACCAATCTTCTTAGCAGACAATTTATTATATTCACCAACTGGAAAACGATCCTTAGTCAAAACAACCCACACAAAGTCTCCTACTTCAAAGTCAACATGTCTCCTCTTTTGATCTGCATCCTGCTTGTACTTCGAATTAGGGCGAACCAAGTTGTCACGAACAGATTTATGAACATCATGCAACCCCTCAACAAAATATTGCACTTTCTTCGGAACAGACCTCGAAATCTGAGGAGTCATAAGATCAAGAGGACCACGTGGCTGAGCAGAATAAACCACCTGGAAAGGACTAAACCCAGTGCTCCGATTAACAGCATGATTATGAGCAAACTCAGCTTGATACTACTTCTGATCCCATGCCTTCACATGATCACCCACCAAACACCTTAACAAGTTACCAAGGGACCTGTTAACAACTTCGGTTTGCCCATCAGTTTGAGGATGATAAGCACTACTAAAATTGAGTTGAGTATTCACCATCTTCCACAAACTACGCCAAAAATGACTCAAAAACCTGGTGTCCCGATCAGAAACAATGGAGGAAGGTAAACCATGTAAACGGTACACATCCCTAAAGAAAAGTTGGGCTACATTAGTTGCATCAGTTGTCTTCTTGCAAGGAATAAAATGAACCATCTTAGAAAAACGATCAACAACAACAAATATTGAATCATTACCCCTTTGAGTACGAGGTAGCCCCAACACATAATCCATGCTAATATCAACCTAGGGTTGCAAAGGAACCGACAAAGGCATATAAAGACCTGCATTAGTAGCCGTCCCCTTTGAAACTTGACAAATACGACACCTCTTAACGTAACGATCCACTTCCTTCCTCATAGTAGGCCAAAAATAAGAAGCTTGAACCAACTGTAAAGTGCGATCACGACCAACATGTCCTTCACCATGCGACTCCTTAATAATTTGCAAGCGAAGACTTGAACCAGGAATACAAAGTTGATTCCCTTTGAATAGGAACCCATCATGCATAACAAAATCTGTTTTCTCTCCGGATTGTAAATCCTGCAGAACAATTGAAAAGTATGGATCCACAGTCACCATGTCACGAATGACATCCAGTCAAGGAACATCAACCTGCATGGTTACAAGTAAACTACTTCTCCTGCTTAAAGCATCAGCAGCACGATTGGAAGCACCCGTTTTGTGTTTCACCACAAAAGTAAATTTCTCAAGAAAAGCCAACCAACGCCCATGTTTATGTGAAACCTTATCTTGAGTACGAATATGCCTTAAGGAATCATGGTCAGTGAACAAAACAAACTCCTTATGAAACAAATAACGGCGCCAATGCTTCACAGCTTGGACCACTGCATAAAACTCCAAGTCATAAGTAGAGTACCTCGACTTCGGCCCTGTCAACTTCTCGCTAAAATAGGCAACAGGTCGCCCACCCTGACTAAGAACTCCACCAATTGCAACCTTAGAAGCATCAGTATGAAGCTCAAAAACTTTAGAAAAGTCAGGCAATACCAGGATTGGCGATGTAGTAAGCTTTTTCTTGACAACCTGAAAAGCCATCTCTGCTTCCTCCGTCCACACAAATGACTTACCCTTCATACAGTCTGTTAAAGGGGCCATAATGGAACTGAAATTAGGGATAAACTGCCTATAGAAAGAAGCAAGACCATGGAAACTCCGAACTTCAGTAATGGTAGTTGGAGTTGGCCACTCCTGAACAACTGCTACCTTAGATTCATCCACCTGTATGCCATCACCAGAAACAACATACCCTAAAAACAAAACTTTAGGGGTCATGAACACACACTTCTTCGTGGCTGCATAAAAATTATCCTTCCGAAGCAAGGTCAAGACCTGCATCACATGATTGACATGCTCATTATAAGAAGCACTATAAATAAGAATTTCATCAAAATAAACAACCACAAACTTGCCAATAAAAGGCCTGAGCAGTTGATTCATCACACGGATAAATGTGCTTGGTGCGTTTGATAAACCAAAAGGCATGACCAACCACTCATACAACCCTTCACGGTCTTCCACTCGTCACCAGGTCTAAGACGAATCTGGTAGTACCCACTCTTCAAATCCAGCTTCGTGAAAATGGTAGCACCATTAATCTGGTCAAGCAAATCATCAAGGCGAGGAATAAGAAACCTGTACCTCACAATAATCGTATTCATGGCTCGACTATCAACACACATACGCCATGTACCATCCTTCTTTGGAGTCAATAGGGCAGGAACGGCACACGGGCTCATACTCTCACGAACATGACCCTTGGAAACCAGCTCCTCAACCTGCCTGCGCAACTCCTCATGTTCTCCCGGGCATGATATTTGTAGAAACACGTCTTTTAGGAAAAAGAGCGTATAATTGGCAAGTATTAAGTTGCACGTTTTAGGAAAAACGCGAAACCGAACAAATGCGGGTTCGTTCTCGAGGAGGTGTGTGGATTAATGTGCCAAAATATATAATCAAAAGTTTGGGGTAGTGTCGTTTCTGGATAAGAAAAGAAAGAAGACTAAAGACGAACTACGATTACAATTAAACTACGACGAATGACGTAAAACGCGAACGTAAGTACGTAAAACGTGAAAATTTAAAAATTTTAAGCTAAAAACAAATTAAAAATGAACAATAAGTTCAAAATAATATAAATAAGGATAAATATCCAATAAATATATTTTTAAACCTTTTATTAATTAAATATTCAATTATTAATGCTAATTAAAGCCCAAAAATTAAATATAATTAAGAAAAAACCCAAAATATTATTTTATTGGACAAATGACTCACTTATATTATTTAAAAACTAAAAAGTATTTTTCCTAAATTTTAAATACTATTTTTCTATTTTTAAAACTCTAAAAACATTTTTTAAACTAAAATAATCATAAAAAATAATAAAATAATGCTAAAAATAATTTGACAATTTTGAAAATCCTAAATTACACTAATGAACAATAGAAAAATGAAAAAGTTTGAAAAATCAAATATTTTTCACTAAAAGACAAAACAGTATATAATTTAAACCCTAATTAAACTAAATAAAATCTAAAAATTAATTAAAAAGTGACCAGTAAAATATTTTTGGACTAAAAACCTTAAAATGTTTTTCTAAATACTAGACGAGTACCCGCGCATAGCGGCGGAATTTGGTTAGTGGCAAATAATTTACAGTATGCGATATTGTGGTAAGTGTTTCGTGTACGTTCAAAATAAAGCATGAAAAGATCAAATTGAAATTATAGAATCTTTTAACATATGACAATACAATGCTAGATAAAATATTAAATAAACATGTATCAAAAACCCTATAAAAACTTTTAGTAAAGCTGAAAGTAAAACATTACATCACAGTTTATGAGCTAACTAATAATACACGTTACTCGTTACGTAAACCCTACATATTATATTAGTTGACAAACAATTTAGAAAACCGGGTTGATCCGAGTTTACCCGATGACTCGACCAGGTCGATTTAAAAACCGGGTTTCAAAACATTGAAAAATGGCATCGTTCATAACTTCATATGTTTATTTATTTTCGTTGCACGTCAATAATTCATCTTCAAATGACTTTAATGTGTTCATATAATATAATTTATATATGCATTAAGATGTTTGAATTATAAATGTAGTATAGATTAGTGGGACCCACATTTTTCAACCATTCAACATTTTCAACTTTCAACCAAAGGGATACACCATTTATAATGTAATATAGATAAATGTAGTATAGGTTAGTGGGACCCACATTTCTCAACCATTCAACATTTTCAACTTTCAACCAAAGGGATACACCCTTTATAATGTAGTATAGATAAATGAAGTATAGATTAGTGGGACCCACATTTTTCAATCATTCAACATTTTCAACTTTCAACCAAAGGGATACACCCTTTATAATTTAGTATAGATAAATGTAGTATAAATTAGTGAGACCCACATTTTTCAACCATTCAACATTTTTAACTTTCAACCAAAGGGATACACCCTTTATAATGTAGTATAGATATAGATAAATGTAGTATAGGTTAGTGGGACCCACATTTTTTAACCATTCAACATTTTCAACTTTGAACCAAAGGGATACACCCTTTATAATGTAGTATAGATAAATGTAGTATAAACTAGTGGGACCCACATTTTTCAATCATTCAACATTTTCAACTTTCAACCAAAGGGATACACCCTTTATAATGTAGTATAGATAAGAAAATTTTTAAAACTAAAAAGTATTACAATTTTACACTAAAAGACAAAAATCAGAAACTTAAAAAGTAATTTAAAATGCTATTAAATTTGAAAAATACTAAATGAACAGTAAAATAAAAATTAACTAAATAGAAAAATCACAAATAAAATAAGAAAAATAACAAAATTGGTTTCAGGACCTAATTCCTATTTTTGGTCACTAAAGACAAAAAAGAATGAAAACTGACAATGACATGTGACCCCTTTTTGTCCTTTTGTTTGGCAGGGGAAACCTTTACACTAGCAGTGGGAAGTGAGTTCCCACTGCCTTCACATAAAAACGGGTCTGGGCACTTTTGTGCCTAGATCTTGTTGGTTACTTTGTTTTATGGGCAAACAAAGGCACCCCCACAACCAGTTGGGTTGTGGGGAGTCAATAAAAAGCTAAAAACACAAGGTTACTTCACAAAGTCAAGCTCAAAAAGCCCTATTACAGTCACTGTATTGGGACTTTGGGGTCTGTGTGGATTTTGCTGGTGTGTTGTGCACTTGGGTGAGTTTTGGTTGGCCAAAACTCATTCAAGTCACTCACAAACTAGCCCAAATCAACCACAAGCACTAACCTAACCCCAATACTAACCAGCACAAAGATTTGATAATAGAAAAATCACAAAATCTGGGCAGTGTTGATGCTTACTGAATTTTGGACAATGTTTTATCAAAACTTGTATGCAAAACCTACCAAATGGTACTAAAACCAAAACTTTAGACTGAATACACACAAAACCACTCAAATGGGTGAATTAAAACAGCTTTCAAATCAAATTCATCACATTAACTCAATTTAAAACTTGAATCCAAACACCCCTTAAAAATCTGAAACTTGAATTTTAACCTACAATCTCTACTCAAACATGCATCAAACCTAATCAAATCATCCCTAACCTGTTTCAAACTAATCAGTATACAATATCTAACATTTGTTCTATCATCCACAACCCTAACCCCTAAAAATCACTCTAGCTCAAAACCTTTTTCAAGCAAGTATAGAAGAACAAGATTTATACCTTGTGACCCTACATCCAGGGATCACCAAGGCAGCGTTTTCTTTTCCATCAAGCCCGGGCTTGAGCTGACCAAGTTCAGAAAGTGGGGTGTTGGTATGAGTAGAAAGTGATGATGGATTTCAAAAGAAAAAGGCCACCACCTTCAATATGCCAAATTTGTTCCTACCAAGATAAAAAAACAAGAAAAGTGACCTGGATAATCAAGGCTTATGAGAGTATAAATCTAGCTTATTGATTAAGCTAGCTTATCTCTTTAAGCTTATAAGAAAAATGGCTTTTTCAAACAGATTTTCTTGAAACTTATTTTTGATAAAAATGAAACCTTTTTCATCCAAAAATGTTTTCCATCAAGAAATAAGTCTTAAACTAATAAGAAGAAACAATGGGAACTAAGATTATGCAATTTAAACTTTTTTCATTTTCATTACTTGAAATTCAAAATTGTAACAAAAATCTGGAACAAAGGGTATGCACAGGTTGCATCCTCTTTAAATACTACTCAAGGGAACATTCTAGTTACTCAAACCCTAGTTAATGAAATTCCTAACATGCCCTTTAAATTTTTGACTGAGAATTGGTCAAAAACAGCTCCATGTGATGAGACAGTTGGCTTTTTGATCTTGAACGTATATTGGACGCCTTTGGGATCAAGAAAAGTGTTGGAGTCGTTGGATGACTGAGAGATTCGAAATTTTCCATTTTGGGTTGAGCAGGGGAACCATGGGGGTCCCATTTGGGTCACGGGTTGAGTGATTTGATAAGTGGGTTTTGATGAGGTGAAGGTAAATCAAAGATCTGGATGTTTTGGGGTTTTAATTTTGGGTAATTAAGGTTTGAGGATTAGGGTTCTAGTGTTCTTAATCTGGGGGAAATTAGGGGTTTAAATGCTACAGTTTATGTTTGGCGCCAGTTTAATTAATAAATAAACATGATTTGAATTACTTATTTATTAATATAACTGGTTAAGTGGGTGTGAGGTGGAAGAGGTGATGTGGAATGGGGGTGTGTTGTGATTGGTTGAGGGGTTTTAGTGGGCTGCGTGTCAGGCTGGGATAGGAGGATAGCACTTTGTATGTCTGCCCAATATGGTCCCTGAACTCCTTTGTGCATGTCAAGTAACTTCCAAACAGTCAAAACCAAAAATCCCTTTGTATTGAAACTTTCTTTTTTCACATATTGGCCACAAAACTTCTTCAAGCATGTATACAAGGGTATTTAATGCATTTTATGCATTCTTCAAGGGCCAATGATGTGTATTCTTGAAATATTAGGGACCCAATGTGTATTTTGAGTGTTCACAAGGGTATAATATGACAAGTCTTCAATAGTTGAGGGACCAAAGTTTCCAATCTTCAAAACTTCAAGGACTTCAATGGAAAATCATCGTTCGGGTCCGGTTCTTTGTGCGGCTTCGTTTCCCGTGTTCGTTTTTGATTAATTATTGTGATCTTTTTGTCATTTCCTCAATATCCGTACCTAAAATACACAAGCAACAAACACAAGCATATATTTGGCATTTTTAATGATATTTAATGCATTTTAAGCCCATTTTGGACGATGAGACTATGTATAAAAGCAGTCTCATCACTCCCCCATACTAAACCATTGCCGTGTCCCCACGCAATGCTAGAATTAAGTATCATAGCTCTTCCAAAATTCATTTTATGATGACATTTATTTAAGATATAATTTTAAATAAACTACTACACGTGAGATCGTGACGATTACGAATGTTTAGTTTTAGTATGGGGAGTGATGAGACTGCAATTATACATAGTCTCATCGTCCAAATCGGGCTTAAAACGCTTAAAATATCATCAAAATACCCCTATATATGCTTGTATTTGTGTCTTGTGTATTTTAGGTACGGATATCGTGAAATCAACAAATGATCACAAGAATCAATCAAAAACGAACACGGGAAACGAAGCCGCACAATGAACCGGACCCAAATCAAGAATTTCCAAAACAACCCTTGAAGAATTGAAGAAATACAAGATTGGTCCCTCAATGTTTGAAGACTTGTCATTTTATACCCCTGTAAATCCTCAAAATTACTTGTGGGTCCCTAAAATATCAAGTATGTACAAGTTTAGTCCTTGGAGAATGAAGAAATTACAAAAGAAGTCCTTATGGAAGGTTTACAAAGTTGTTGTGCAAAAATTGACAAGTGGTTGAAAGTTGTTATAAAGGAAAATGGAGTTGATGGCTGGTTTTTACAAAGTAAACAAAACATGAGAGTCAAGGGGCCTTTTCTGACCAGACAAGAAACCTTTCCCCTCCAATACCCACACGCCACCTCACCCACCTTAGTCCAGTCACCCACCCACGTCACCCCACTTAAACCGTTTTTAAAACGTATTAAATAAAACCAAAATTGGTGGGAAACACTTTTAATTTCCCTAATCTAAATCAAAACCCACTGCTCATCACATTCTTAATCCAAAAAACCCTAATCCATTACACCACTCAAACCAAAGGGGTTTTCCCCTATCTTTTCCAGATTAGTAATTAAACACTCCCTAAACCAAACCCACAACCCAGAATCTTCACCACGTGACTCAAATGGGCCCCCCATCCTTCCCCTGCTTCACTATTTTGGGCAAAAACCGAATCTTCATACCAATCTACGTCCCATATGATTTTCTTGTTCCCAAAGGCTCCAAAGAATGGCTAAGATAAATTTCTCCAGCTGTCATATCACATGGGATACATTTGACCAAGAAATCAGTCAAGATCAAAGGGCATTTTTGGATTTCTTAAAATTAGGGTTTAAGGCTTTACATTATTTTTATTCATGTTCTAGAATAGTCTTAGGACTAGTATAAATAGAGTATGCAACCTGTGCCCCAAAATGATGTAGAGTTTTTGCTACCCTTTAGGAAAAGGAAGGCAAAATAGTGGTAAGCGTTAAGTGTCGGTTTAGGAAAACCAAGCACTAATGACCAAATAAGTTCAAGTTCGTTTCCCAAGGAGGCAAGTGCGTTGTGTAATGAAATGATTAACTTTTGTGATTATATGATTGAGAGAAAAGAAAATAGAAATGGGGTTAGAAGAGAATGACGGTTACGAAGACGGATTAAGCTAAGACGAAAGGGTCGTTCACGTAAAACCGTAAAAAGCTACAAATTAAAAATTTTAAACCTAAAAATTAATTAAAAGTTAAAATTAAGTCTAAAATAATATAAATAAGAATAAAAATCCAACAAAAATATTTTAAAACCTTTTATTAATTAAATATTCAATTTAAAATGCTAATTAAAGCCCTAAAATTAAATATAATTAAAAAAATGTCCAAAATATTATTTTATTGAACAAATAACTTACTTATATTATTTAAAGACTAAAAATTATTTTTCCTAAATTTTAAAAACTATTTTTTTATTTTTAAAGCACTAAAAACTATTTTTAAACTAAAATAATCATAAACAATAATAAAATAGTGCCAAAAATAATTTGACAATTTTAAAAATCCTAATTTATACTAAAGAACAGTAGAAAAATGAAAAAGTTTGAAAAATATAAAATTTTTCACTAAAAGACAAAATAGTTAATAAATAAAACCCTAATTAAACTAAATTAATTCTAAAAAAAATAATTAAAAATTGAACAGTAAAAACTTTTTGAACTAAAAATCTTAAATTATTTTTCTCAATATAAGAAAAATTTTAAAACTGAAAAATAATAATTTTTGTCACTAAAAGACAAAAATCAGAAATTAAAAAGTAATTAAAAATAGCTATTAAATGTAAAAAAATACTAAATGAACAGTAACAAAAAATCTAATTTAATAGAAAAATCAAAAGTTAAATAAGAAAAATATTGAAACTAATTTGAAACCCTAATTCCTATTTTAATGCACTAAAGACAAAAAAACTAGCTTTCTGATAGTGACATGTGCTAGGATTTGTCCTTTTGGTGAGCAGGGGTAACTTTAATACTAGCAGTGGGAAATTGGTTCCCACTGGTAGTGTTAAATTTTGGTCAGTTGAGAAATAAGCTTAGGAAAGCTTAATGTGATCTTTTTCTTGGGGCAATAAGGCACCCTACACTCAGTGGAGTGTAGGGAGTCTATTAAAACACAAAAACACACAAGTATCTTCACAAAATTAAGCACAAAATGGCAAAGAATGTTACTGATGAAGGCTAAGGTTACTAATGAAGGGTAACCTGAACTAGAGTGCACAAAAACGAATTTCAAAGCTTCAAATTTAGCACACAATCCAACCAAATGGCATGCAAGCTATTCAAAACCCTGAAATGACCTAGTATCTAACAGTTTGCAAGATTTGATGAGCAAATTCCAACAAAAACAGGCAGATAAAGGCACTTGCTGTTTTTTATGCTACTTACCAATTTTTATCATGCAAACTTGTTTTAAACTTTACCAAACTGAAAACCAAATACAAATATCACATAATAACAACCTAATAAGTGTGTTTGAGCTTATTGCAAGCCAAAATCTAGCACCTATTTGAACTAGTATGCAGATCTAAACACCCCTTAAATTTCAGAAATCATTTCTTAACACACCAAATTCATTTTAATCCTACCAAATCTGATTACAATTATCCTAAGCATGCATATAAACATCAAATGACCATAAACAAACCATAAAAAACAATGAAAACACAGATTCATAAAAATTCACCAAATCACATTTCTAAGCTTAAATAGAGGATTCAAGGTTTATACCTTGTGGGACCCACATCCAGGCCCCACTAAGGCTGTTGTGCCTTCTCCTTATAGCTTAAAAGCTATGCTAGGGCTTATGGGAAGAGATGTTTGACTGTGGAAGATGCTAGGTGGTGACTACTGCAGTCAAACCCACCCCAATATATCTTCAAGGAGAACAATGATCTTCTTGTAACCTGCAAGGTCAAAGAAACCAACAAGAACAAGAGGTTATATGATAAACAACCCTATGCAGTTATAAGCTTGACTTATTGGCTAAGCAAGCTTATAGATTATAGGCTATAATAAAGAAATTTGAAAAACTAATTTTTGACTGAAAATTTGAAAACCTAGCAAACTTGGAAAAACTGAAACTGATGAAATAGCTTATACAAGCTTATGTAGCTTATTTGGTTGTCAACCAAATAAGCTGATAAGCTCCTATAACTATCACAGAAAATCAAGGTTTTGGGTTAAGTGTCCTCTCACCAAAATCTTAACTTTCTGAATGAAATTTAACAAAATCAAAAGTGATTATGGAACTCAGATTGCTTCAATAATACCACCAACTTTTAAAAATAAAAAGGAATTACTTTATAAATCAAAATACCAACTTTTATAACTTAAAAAGAAATTACAATATTTTTTAAAGCAAAATCTGGAACAAAGGGTATGCACAGGTTGCATCCTCTTTAAATATTACTCAAGGGAACATTCTAGTTACTCAAACCCTAGTTAATGAAATTACTAACATGCCCTTTGAATTTTTGACTGAGAATTGGTCAAAAACAGCTCCATGTGATGAGACAGTTGGCTTTTTGATCTTGAACGTATATTGGACGCCTTTGGGATCAAGAAAAGTGTTGGAGTCGTTGGATGACTGAGAGATTCGAAATTTGCCATTTTGGGTTGAGCAGGGGAACCATGGGGGTCCCATTTGGGTCACGGGTTGAGTGATTTGATAAGTGGGTTTTGATGAGGTGAAGGTAAATCAAAGATCTGGATGTTTTGGGGTTTTAATTTTAGGTAATTAAGGTTTGAGGATTAGGGTTCTAGTGTTCTTAATCTGGGGGAAATTAGGGGTTTAAATGCTACAGTTTATGTTTGGCGCCAGTTTAATTAATAAATAAACATGATTTGAATTACTTATTTATTAATATAACTGGTTAAGTGGGTGTGAGGTGGAAGAGGTGATGTGGAATGGGGGTGTGTTGTGATTGGTTGAGGGGTTTTAGTGGGCTACGTGTCAGGCTGGGATAGGAGGATAGCACTTTGTATGTATGCCCAATATGGTCCCTGAACTCCTTTGTGCATGTCAAGTAACTTCCAAACAGTCAAAACCAAAAATCCCTTTGTATTGAAACTTTCTTTTTTCACATATTGGCCACAAAACTTCTTCAAGCATGTATACAAGGGTATTTAATGCATTTTATGCATTCTTCAAGGGCCAATGATGTGTATTCTTGAAATATTAGGGACCTAATGTGTAATTTGAGTGTTCACAAGGGTATAATATGACAAGTCTTCAATAGTTGAGGGACAAAAGTTGCCAATCTTCAAAACCTCAAGGACTTCAATGGAAAATCATTGTTCGGGTCCGGTTCTTTGTGCGGCTTCGTTTCCCGTGTTCGTTTTTGATTGATTCTTGTGATCTTTTTTTCATTTCCTCAATATCCGTACCTAAAATACACAAGCAACAAACACAAGCATATATTTGGCATTTTTAATGATATTTAATGCATTTTAAGCCCATTTTGGACGATGAGACTATGTATAAAAGCAGTCTCATCAGGGCTCATCCTATAATGTGGCCTGTTAGGCAACTGTGACCCAGGCTCTAGATCAATATGATGTTGTATGTCACGCAATGGTGGCAAACCATCAGGTAATTCATCAGGGAAAACATTAGAGAATTCCTCAAGTAAAGGGATCATGGCTTCAGGAACTTCACCGTCTTCAGAAACCTCCTTCCCTATTAATATAAAAACATCACCTCCCACCTCCAGCTCGTCTTCGAACTATGAAAGAGTTAGTAAAGTACCAGTGGGTTTATTAACTACTTCCTTTGGTTTATTTGGCATCAAAGTAATCTTCACACCGCCAAACAGAAAACTATAAGTATTAGTTCTCCCATGGTGAGTTACATCACGGTCATACTCCCAAGGTCTACCCAACAATAAGTGACAAACATCCATAGATATCACATCACACCAAAGATTATCCTTATAAGTTGTTCCTACAGAAAACGGAACTTGGACACGCTTGGAAACTGTTATCTCCCCACCCTTTTACGCCACTGTAACTTATAAGGTTTGGGACGATCTTCAGTTTTCAGCCCTAATTTCTGGACTGCTCCTTCAGCTATCAAATTATCACAACTACCTGAATCGCATACAAAAGTGCAAACCTTACCCATAATGGTACAAGTTGACTGAAAGATGTTGTGTTTGAGCCAATCATCACCACCAACTTTAGGTGTTAAGCAGGAGCGCCTTACCACCAAATTCACCCCCACATCTCCAGACACATACTCCTCCTCATACGCAGGTTCTGCATCATAAACTGCGTCTCCCACGTAGTCATCATAAGCCACATCATCATCTTCCTCAGGTTCAATAAATAACTGCCTCTTCCCAACCTTCTTACACTCCGATTGTCAGTGACTAGGTTCACCACAGTTAAAGCACTTGAACCCACCACTGCCGGCCGCTTTAGGAACTGGTCCAGTATTCTCACCAACTGCTTTAGCCTGAGTTGGGGCAAAACGCGATGCCACATTACCCGAACTAGAAGCACCTGTTATTGGAGGAGAAGAAAAACTCCCCACTCGTCGGTTCTGCTTCTCAAAAGTCAGTGCTCGTTGATACGCTTCAGAAAGTGTCATCGGATCAAACATGTTAACAGAATCCATGATCTGGACTCTTAAACCACCAATGTATCGAGAGACAAGCTGATCTTCTGTCTCTTGAACGTCATTCCTTGCAATTAGTTGGTAAAATTTGGTTGTGTAATCTTCAACCGACTTGGCCCCCTTTTCAGATTCTGTAACCGCTGGTACATCATTCGCTGGTAGTTATGATGAATAAAATTATCCCTCATGACTTTCTTCATCTTCTGCCAACTCGTGATCTTTGACTTCCCAACTCTATTCCTCGTCAGTTTCAATTGTTTCCACCACGCGGATGCCCGACCACGTAACTTGGTAGCGATCAACAAAACCCTTTTGTTTTCTGGAACTTCTTTGAATTCAAATACTTCTTCAACAACAACAAGCCAATCAATAAACTCATCAGGCTTTAAAGTGTCTCCATTAAACTTGGGAATATTAACCCTCATTCCGGTCTCCCAACGCCTATCATTATTCCCACTGCGATCTCTCATCCGTCGCCCTACTGATTGTTCATCATCAGACAAACCATCACCAAACAGATTTTCTTCCAGATCTGCATCTTCTTCCTCATGACGACGATTACGAGGCCTCCTATTGCTCATCAAAGTGTTCATCTGGTCGGTCAATTGATCAAACATTTGATCGAATCGATCCTCCATTCTTTCCATCATACGCTGCTCAAATTCCTGTTCATTCACATCGTGAATAGGCCTAGTTCTCCTTGGAGGCATCTTGATCAGGAACTTTGGCTCTGATACCAACTGATGTAGATTAAAAAACAAAGTAATAAAGATAAGTAATTGGATCTGTTGATTCAAAAGAATTCCAGACACAATCCTGCTGATAATCGTTGATTCTGAAGAATGCCCGAAAATTAGGGTAAAACACGGCAACACAACGGCCAGTGGTTTAACTTTTATTAAACTAATAAATGTCTTGCTAGGGTTACAGCAGATTCATTAAATAATGACTGCAAACAAAGAAAAACCCTAAAAATTCAGCGGGTTGGACCGTAGTCCAATGACAAAGTCCAATTGAAAGTGAAAAAACCTAAAAATGCAAAAAACTGATAGTAAAAAGGATTTTCGGGCCTTGGAAAATCCGCAACCAGCTAATAGATGGTTACAGCGTCGTCGGTCTCCTTTTTACGCACGTTTTGACAGGTCACGGGCTGAAAACGGACTTAGGATGCAAAAGTTATGCCCATTTTACTAAACCCCTCTTCGTCACGCGATCTCGGGCCTCCAGAAACAAGTCACCCCGTTCTTCAATACTTGGGCCTCCATCATTCCCCCCTGGATAAGAAAAATTCGCCCTCGAATTCCCAACTGTATCATCATCTGAAGAATCACCATGGTAAGGCAACAAGTGCTTCACATTAAAAACATCAGAACAACGCATATGACTTGGCAACTTCAAACGATAAGCATTTGAGTTCATCGTATCCACAATTTCCACTGGACCAATCTTCTTAGAAGAAAATTTATTATATTCACCAACTGGAAAACGTTCCTTAGTCAAAACAGCCCACACAAAGTCTCCTACTTCAAAGTCAACATGTCTCCTCTTTTGATCTGCATCCTGCTTGTACTTCGAATTAGCGCGAACCAAGTTGTCACGAACAGATTTATGAACATCATGCAACCCCTCAACAATATCCTGCACTTTCTTCGGAACAGACCTAGAAATCTGAGGAGTCTTAAGATCAAGAGGACCACGTGGCTGAGCAGAATAAACCACCTGGAAAGGACTAAACTCCGTGCTCCGATTAACAGCATGATTATGAGCAAACTCAGCTTGATACAACTTCTGATCCCATGCCTTCACATGATCACCCACCAAACACCTAAACAGGTTACCAAGGGACCTGTTAACAACTTCGGTTTGCCCATCAGTTTGAGGATGATAAGCACTACTAAGATTGAGTTGAGTATTCACCATCTTCCACAAACTACGCCAAAAATGACTCAAAAACCTGGTGTCCCGATCAGAAACAATGGAGGAAGGTAAACCATGTAAACGGTACACATCCCTAAAGAAAAGTTGGGCTACATTAACTGCATCTGTTGTCTTCTTGCAAGGAATAAAATGAACCATCTTAGAAAAACGATCAACAACAACAAATATTGAATCATTACCCCTTTGAGTACGAGGTAGCCCCAACACGAAATCCATGCTAATATCAACCCAGGGAAGCAAAGGAACCGGCAAAGGCATATAAAGACCTGCATTAGTAGCCGTCCCCTTTGAAACTTGACAAATACGACACCTCTTGACGTAACGATCCACTTCCTTCCTCATAGTAGGCCAAAAATAAGAAGCTTGAACCAACTGTAAAGTGCGATCACGACCAACATGTCCTTCACCATGCAACTCCTTAATAATTTGCAAGCGAAGACTTGAATCAGGAATACAAAGTTGATCCCTTTGAATAGAAACCCATCATGCATAACAAAATCTGTTTTCTCTCCGGATTGCAAATCCTGCAAAACAATTGAAAAGTATGGATCCACAGTCACCATGTCACGAATGACATCCAGTCCAGGAACATCAACCTGCATGGTTACAAGTAAACTACTTCTCCCGCTTAAGGCATCAACAGCACGATTAGAAGCACCCGTTTTGTGTTTCACCACAAAAGTAAATTTCTCAAGAAAAGCCAACCAACGCCAATGTTTATGTGAAACCTTATCTTGAGTACGAATATGCCTTAAGGAATCATGGTCAGTGAACAAAACAAACTCCTTATGAAACAAATAATGGCGCCAATGCTTCACAGCTTGGACCACTGCATAAAACTCCAAGTCATAAGTAGAGTACCTCGACTTCGGCCCTGTCAACTTCTCGCTAAAATAGGAAACAGGCCGCCCACCCTGACTAAGAACTCCACCAATTGCAACCTTAGAAGCATAAGTATGAAGCTCAAAAACTTTAGAAAAGTCAGGCAATACCAGGATTGGCGATGTAGTAAGCTTTTTCTTGACAACCTGAAAAGCCATCTCTGCTTCCTCCGTCCACACAAATGACTTACCCTTCATACAGTCTGCCAAAGGGGCCATAATGGAACTGAAATTAGGGATAAACCGCCTATAGAAAGAAGCAAGACCATGGAAACTCCGAACTTCAGTAATGGTAGTTGGAGTTGGCCACTCCTGAACAGCTGCTACCTTAGATTCATCCACCTGTATGCTATCACCAGAAACAACATACCCTAAAAACAAAACTTTAGGGGTCATGAACACACACTTCTTCGTGGATGCATAAAAATTATCCCTCCGAAGCAAGGTCAAGACCTGCCTCACATGATTGACATGCTCATTATAAGAAGCACTATAAATAAGAATGTCATCAAAATAAACAACCATAAACTTGCCAATAAAAGGCCTGAGCAGTTGATTCATCACACGCATAAATGTGCTTGGTGCGTTTGATAAACCAAAAGGCATGACCAACCACTCATACAACCCTTCACGGGTCTTGAAAGCGGTCTTCCACTCGTCACCAGGTCTAAGACGAATCTGGTAATACCCACTCTTCAAATCCAGCTTCGTGAAAATGGTAGCACCACTAATCTGGTCAAGCAAATCATCAAGGCGAGGAATAGGAAACCTGTACCTCACAGTAATCTTATTGATGGCTCGACTATCAATACATATACGCCATGTACCATCCTTCTTTGGAGTCAATAGGGCAGGAACGGCAGACGGGCTCATACTCTCACGAGCATGACCCTTGGAAACCAGCTCCTCAACCTGCCTGCGCAACTCCTCATGTTCTCCCAGGCTCATTCTATAATGTGGCCTATTAGGCAACTGTGACCCAGGCTCTAGATCAATATGATGTTGTATGTCACGCAATGGTGGCAAACCATCAGGTAATTCATCAGGGAAAACATCAGAGAATTCCTCAAGTAAAGGGATCATGGCTTCAGGAACTTCACCGTCTTCAGAAACCTCCTTCCCTATTAATACAAAAACATCACCTCCCACCTCCAGCTCGTCTTCGAACTGCGAAAGAGTTAGTAAAGTACCAGTGGGTTTATTAACTACTTCCTTAGGTTTATTTGGCATCAAAGTAATCTTCACACCCCCAAACAGAAAACTATAAGTATTAGTTCTCCCATGGTGAGTTACATCACGGTCATACTCCCAAGGTCTACCCAACAATAAGTGACAAGCATCCATAGGTATCACATCACACCAAAGATTATCCTTATAAGTTGTTCCTACAGTAAACAGAACTTGGACACGCTTGGAAACTGTTATCTCCCCACCCTTTTTAAGCCACTGTAACTTATAAGGTTTGGGACGATCTTCAGTTTTCAGCCCTAATTTCTGGACTGCTCCTTCAGCTATCAAATTATCACAACTACCTGAATCGCATACAAAAGTGCAAACCTTACCCATAATGGTACAAGTTGACTGAAAGATGTTGTGTTTGAGCCAATCATCAGCACCAGCTTTAGGTGTTAAGCAAGAGCGCCTTACCACCAAATTCACCCCCACATCTCCAGACACATACTCCTCCTCATATTCAGGTTCTGCATCATAAACTGCGTCTCCCAGGTAGTCATCATAAGCCACATCATCATCTTCCTCAGGTTCAATAAATAACTGCCTCTTCCCAGCCTTCTTACACTCCGATTGTCGGTGACCAGATTCACCACAGTTAAAGCACTTGAACCCACCACTGTCGGCCGCTTTAGGAACTGGTCTAGTAATCTCACCAACTGCTTTAGCCTGAGTTGGGTCAAAACACGATGCCGCATTACCCGAACCAGAAGCACCTGTTATTGCAGGAGAAGAAGAACTCCACACTCGTTGGTTCTGCTTCTCAAAAGTCAGTGCTCGTTGATATGCTTCAGAAAGTGTCATCGGATCAAACATGTTAACAGAATCCATGATCTGGACTCTTAAATCACCAATGTATCGAGAGACAAGCTGATCTTCTGTCTCTTGAACGTCATTCCTTGCAATTAGTTGGTAAAATTCGGTCGTGTAATCTTCAACCGACTTGGCCCCCTGTTTCAGATTCTGTAACCGCTGGTACATCATTCGCTGGTAGTTATGAGGAATAAAATTATCCCTCATGACTTTCTTCATCTTCTACCAACTCGTGATCTTTGACTTCCCAACTCTGTTCCTCGTCATTTTCAATTGTTGCCACCACGCGGATGCCCGACCACGTAACTTGGTAGCGATCAACGAAACCCTTTTGTTTTCGGGAACTTCTTTGAATTCAAATACTTCTTCAATAGCAACAAGCCAATCAATAAACTCATCAGGCTTTAAAGTGTCCCCATTAAACTCGGGAATATTAACCCTCATTCCGGTCTCCCAACGCCTATCATTATTCCCACTACGATCTCTCATCCGTCGCCCTACTGATTGTTCATCATCAGACAAACCATCACCAAACGGATTTTCTTCCAGATCTGCATCTTCTAACTCATGACGACGATTACGAGGCCTCCTATTGCTCATCAAAGTGTTCATCTGGTCGGTCAATTGATCAAACATTTGATCGAATCGCTCCTCCATTATTTCCATCATACGCTGCTCAAATTCCTGTTCATTCACATCGTGAATAGGCCTAGTTCTCCTTGGAGGCATCTTGATCAGGAACTTTGGCTCTGATACCAACTGATGTAGACTAAAAAACAAAGTATTAAAGATAAGTAATTGGATCTGTTGATTCAAAAGAATTCCAGACACAATCCTGCTAATAATCGTTGATTCTGAAGAATGCCCGAAAATTAGGGTAAAACACAGCAACACAACGGCCAGTGGTTTAACTTTTATTAAACTGATAATTGTCTTGCTAGGGTTACAGCAGATTCATTAAATAATGACTGCAAACAAAGAAAAACCCTAAAAATCCAGCGGGCTGGACCGTAGCCCAATGACAAAGTCCAACTGAAAGTGAAAAAAACATAAAAATGCAAAAAACTAATAGTAAAAAGGATTTTCTACCCTTGGAAAATCCGCAATCAGCTAAAAGATGGTTATAGCGTCGTCGGTCTCCTTTTTACGCACGTTTTGACAGGTCACAGGCTGAAAACGGACTTAGGATGCAAAAGTTATGCCCATTTTACTAAACCCCTCTTCGTCACGCGATCTCGGGCCTCCAGAAACAAGTCAGCCCGTTATTAAATACTTGGGCCTCCATCAGATTTCTAACGGAACGTGGGCTCTTGTGCCTCGTCCACCTAATGTTAATGTTGTTCGCTCTATGTGGCTTTTCAAGCATAAGTTTAATGCAGATGGTTCCTTAAGCAGATATAAAGCAAGGTTGGTCGCGAATGGACGTAGTCAACAACAAGGGATTGATTTTGATGAGACTTTTAGTCCGGTTGTTATACCGGCCACGATTTGTACTGTTTTGAGTCTTGCAGTATCACGTGCTTGGCCAATCCATCAGCTTTATGTGAAGAACGCTTTTCTTCATGGCGAGTTATCTAAGACAGTTTACATGCATCAGCCACCAGGATTTGTTGATTCCAATCACCCTAATTATGTTTGTCATTTTCAGCGTTCGTTATATGGGCTTAAACAAGCCCCTCGCGCTTGGTTTCAACGGTTTGCTAGCTTTATCACGCGCGTTGGTTTTCAGCACAACAAAACTGATGCGTCCTTATTTGTCTATCATCCGGGTTCAGATATTGCTTATGTATTGTTAGATGTGGATGATATTATACTCACTGCTTCATCATCGGCTCTCTTACAACGTGTTATCGCATTGCTTCACAGTGAGTTTGCTATGACTGATCTTGGCTCTATTAATTATTTCCTTGGTATATCTGGTCAGCGATCAGGCTCTGGATTATTCTTGTCTCAATCTAAATTTGCGGCGGAAATTCTTGAGCGGGCTCACATGACACATTGTAATCCATGTCAGACCCCTGTGGACACTGAGTCTAAGCTCGGTTCTGATGGTGCTCTTTTCAGTGACCCTACTTTATATCGCAGTCTTGAAGGAGCTCTTCAATACCTGACTTTTACTCGCCCAGATATATCATATGCTGTACAGCAAGTATGTCTTTATATGCATGATCCCCGTGAGCCTCATTTTACAGCTTTAAAGCGCATTTTACGCTATGTTCGTGTCACTATTGATCATGGTCTTCAGCTCCATGCGTCATCTACTGCTCAACTTATTGCCTACACCGATGCTGATTGGGCTGGTTGTCCTGTTACTCATCGATCTACTTCTGGATATTGTGTGTTCCTTGGTGATAATCTTTTGTCTTGGTCTGTAAAGCGGCAGGTCACAGTGTCTCGGTCTAGTGCCGAGGCTGAATATCGTGGTGTTGCAAATGTTGTTGCTGAGACAGCTTGGATTCGAAATTTGTTGCTTGAGCTCCATGCCCCGCTTATTACTGCTACTCTTGTTTGTTGTGACAATGTTAGTGCCGTGTATTTGTCCACTAATCCAGTTCAGCATCAGCGTACAAAACACATTGAGATTGACATTCACTTTGTCCGGGATTATGTTGCTTCTGGCCAGGTTCGTGTGCTACATGTTCCGTCTCATTTTCAGTATGCGGATATTTTTACTAAAGGTCTACCAAGTGCATTGTTTCTCGAGTTTCGTCCCAGTTTAAACGTTCGAAGGCCTCCCGTTCCAACTGCCGGGGAGTATTAGCGTTATTATTATTATGGCCCAAGCCCATCTATGTAAACCGACTAATGCATGTGTATATATATTCGGGTATGTGATTGATAAGGATTATGGGGAATAAATCAATTCAATATATGCTTGTGTTTGTTCATTGTGTATTTTAGGTACAGATATCGTGAAATCAACAAAAGATCACAAGAATGAAGCAAAAACGAACACGGGAAACGAAGTCGCACAAAGAACCGGACCCGAATCATGAATTTCCATTCAAGTCCTTGAAGTTTGAAGATTTGGCAAGATTGTTCCCTCTACTTTTGAAGACTTGTCAGATTAAACCCTTGTAAAACTCAAAATTGCACATTGGGTCCCTTAATTGACAAGAATGTACAAGATTGGTCCTTGAAGAATGCAATATATGCATAAAATACCCTTGGAATAGTTTTGCTAAAACTTTTGTGGCCAAAATAGGAGTTTATAAACTTGCTTAACAAAGAAAGTTGGACTTTTGGGCTGTTAAAGTTTATTTGACAAGAAGAAAGAAAGCATGGACTAAAATGGGCAGACATTAAAACCCCTCTCCACCAATACACCCACGCCACGTCACCCCACTTATAACCTCAGCCAATCACCTTCCAACCCTCGTCCACCTTACACAACCACTTAGTTTTTAAAAAAACTGATTAACTAATCAGTAACCAAAAGGGGGTAAACACGTTTTTTAAAAATCATTAACCCATAAACCTAATTAAACACTACTGTTAAACCACCTTCATCCCCACAAACCCTAAAAAACCCCAGGCTTAATTACCCACAAATCTTAACCAAATTCTAATTAACCATGTATGTTTTCATCCCAACCCCACTCCCAACACTTCCCACAACCCAGAAAACGACTACTCCACATCTTGTCCCCTCCCCTGTTAACCCATCACATGTCTTTGACCATATCAACAGCTCACAAGATTCCTTGGTCCCTAAGGAGTATAATGAACGTTCAAGATCAAGGGAACACAACTGGCAACATCACATGCCAAAGACTTGACCAAGTTCGAATAATTTTCTAAGGGCATATTCGGATCTTCAGAGAATTAGGGTTTAGGGTTTTATACCTCTTGTATTATTATATTTGTCTTCTGGAACTTTCATCTAGCTAGTATAAATTAGACGACTTGTGTCTCATTTTTTCTTTTGTTCCAGTTTTTGTGTAATAAAATTATTGAGGAATATTTAAAGTATCTTCATAAAGTTTGCACAAATCCTGAGTTCCATTTTTTTACTTATTGCTTTGGTGTAATCAGTTATGTTTACTTTGCAAAAATAGTGTAAGGTTTTCAAAAAGTTTTAGTTTTCAAGTTTTTCAAATCGTGTTCTTATTTTCTGAAATCCACAACTAGGCTCATGTGGAAGTGAGTGGAAGCATGAGCATAGTTAGGGAGCTTGGATTGATAAGCTTCTTCTAGTTTCAAGTTGAGTTGCAAGGTTTTTGTTTGTCAAAAGTTTATTTTGAATCAGTTTGAGTTTTTTTGTTTTGTACTAATTATCTTACTGTACCAAAAAGCCATAAGCTACAAGCTTATGGCCTTTTGATTACAAGTGTTTTCTTTTGGTTTGGTGGTGTTGTGTAGAAACAAAGAAACACCAAGATCCTTCATACCATTAGTCTCATTCTCATCTTTTTAAGCATTTCAGTGGTGAAGACATATCTTGCACCCTTGGGTCTTTCAAAGATTCCAGCAACAGGGTCCTTGCACCATCTTCATAAGCTCCCAAAAGCCCCTAAAAGCCCAAGTAAAAGGCATTCAGCCAGGTATTCAGGCTTGAACCCTACTTATAGTTTTTTTGAGTTTTATGTGAAATCTTGTGATCTTATGTGTTTGATATTTTTTAACGTTAGTGCAAGCTTGTTTTATGATCATTAGTGATATTATGCATGTTCATTTTGATTTTATCCAGTTTTGATTTGATTTGACAAAGTTTTGGTTTGAAAACATTCAATTTTAGAAATTAAGGGTATGTTTAGGATTAGGGCTTAAGCTAAAAATTGACACATTTTTGGTTTAAAATCTACCTAGACACACTTTAATGGTTGTTCTAGTTGTATTTAGTATTTGGATTTCAGTTTTGTATGGTTTTTAAGAAATTTGCATGTTCATTTTTTTGGGTAATACTAGTATGTAATCAGCAAGTCCTTAATCTACCTGGTTTTAGTTTTTCATGATTTCAAATCTTTCTAGCTGTTAGAGTATCTGTTAGTCTAGGATTTAGAATTAATTAGTCATGATTTGGTATGTTTATGTGATAGATTTTCTTGTTTGAAAGTCGTTTAAGTGCATAGTATATCAGCATAAAGCCCCCACACCCTACATTTTTTCATCAACAACTCATATTTGCTCATTTGGGTGTGATTTTTATGTTAGACTTGTTTGTTTTATACTTGCTTTGACTCCCTCAACCACATTGTTGAGGGGGTGCCTCTTGTGCCCAAAAACGCCATTAAATAAGCAAAACAAGCCAAAAAGGGCCTATTTTCGTTCTCTGTGTTCACAGTGAGTGGATCCATTTTAGCGACAGTTTGTTGACAAATTAAGTGTCACATATAGTGTGGGAGGGAGGAGAAATCACATTAGTGACAGATTTACGACAGTAAATAGTGTCATTTAAAGATTGGGAGGAAGGAGACTTCATATAATAAAAAAACATTTCAGAACAAAAATTCGTAAGCAAGGGTAGAACCCACGACCTCTGCTCCTATTAGATGCAACATCAGACCCTCAAACCATCTGGTCTGTTGTGCTTTTTGTTTATATATTCATTTCGTTTCTATTTTACATGGATTTTAATTTGTTATTCAGCTGATTTTAAAAATAAAGAACGAAAAGTGGCAACAGAGGGTCTTGAACACATGACCTACCGCTCAGCAAACCAACACCCCAACCATCAGCTCTGTGGTCACTTTGTGTTACTAATTCCTTTTATGTATTCTTTATACTCTTTTTTAATTTCATCTTATTTTCTTATTTTCAGCATTCATAGCTTATTTCGTAGATTATTCTTAGCTTATTTTTGGCCCTTTAATTTTTCCTAGGTTTCAAGTAATGTTTAGCATTTTCAGAAATTTTTTTCATTTTTTAAAATCATTTTATATTTTTAAATCATTTATTTAGTTTAAATAGTATTTAATTGATAAAAAATATTTAAAAGTAAAAAATATATAATTGTTTTTCTGAAAATTTTCTTTTGTCATATAGGACGTAGGAAAAATAATTTAGCTTTCGTAAAGTTTAAAATTTGATATTTTGCTTTAATATCGCGTTTTCTTGCTTTCGTACTATTTTCGTTCAAATTCGTACATTTGTTTTTTTAGCCCATTTGTGTTTTCAAAATAACTTTTATTAATTTTCTTTTTAAGTTTAATTAGTTTATTTTTAGTTAAGTTTTCAAAATTTTAATTTTTCGTCGATTTTTACGTTATACGTTTTAATTTTCATCGTAGTTTAATATATAATAATTAAAAAGGCTTTGAGAATTTTTGTTTCATTTTTGGTTTATTCATATTTTTCTTAGCTTAAATTAAAAATTTGGTTAATTTTAGAGTACTTTTTCGTTTTGTCGATTTTTACGATTTCGCGTTTGTTACGTCGTAGAATAACTTTTAGCATAATTTGTCTTTATTTTTCCTCCTTTTCTCAACCAAAAACGTCACTAATCCAAACTCTTGATTTTATACAATTGGCACTCATAATTCACACACCTCCTTCGAGAACTGACCCGCATTTATTCGGTTTTACGTTTTTCCTAAAGTGTAAGACTTAATACTTACCCATTATACGTTGTTTTCCTAAACACGTATTTTTACTACTATCATTTTGGAGCCGCTGCCGGGGAGGTGTTTTTAGTGTGCCATTATTATTATCGTGTTTGTGTGAGTAGTGCGTTTTTGCTTTTCAAATTTTGGAAAGCGTAAATATCGTACATACTAATTTTTGTTATTTTTCCTTAATATACTATAGTATCCAAATAAATCGTGTTTAATTTCCCTAAATTAAACACACAACAGTCTTTACTATATTGTAGATATCCCATTATCTTTTTTGTTTTTCTTGTGAATATATTACTATATTGTACTTACGTAGAACAATAAATATACAAGTACTCCAAAAGCGTGAAAACGCAACCTTGATCGGGATTTCATCACTCGATCATTGTATTCGAATCTAAAGCAAAAGTTTAAAGGCAAAATAGATAAATACTTTCGCGAGGCTTAATTTTGATTAACACAAACTATAAGGTGGGTATAAGGCGGTTGTATTTCACGACCCACCCGTTTCCCCCACTTGCTTGTGCGTGTTTTGAGAAAGAAGGCTAATCGAGGGTTTGCCGCCCAAGTATTATCTACGTATATTATATTTGCTTGTGTTTTCAAGATTAAACCCTCTTGAACGTTTTGGTGTTCCACCAACGTTCTAAAGTCATTGAAGGCGTTCACTCCACGTGATCGTTTTCATTCTTTGAGGCTCCTTTAATTGAGAAATCGATTCAAGGAGAGATTTGTAGATTTGAGTCTACGTAATACAACAAAAATCCAAAAAAAAATTAAGAACAATCAAAAACCAAAAAAAATTGGAAAATCGAAAAACCGCAAAAAGAATCTTCTTTGCTACCCCCCATTCTACGCTTAGTGCATGCGCACTCGATCAAAGGATTATTCTAATTCTAGCGACGCTTCTAATCGACGCAACCGTAATCGAAGGAATCGACGATGTAGACGAGATTTAGAAACCGACGTTCCTAATATCGTTGTTGAAGAGAGTGTAAAGGAGATGGCCGACAATCGTTCGATGATGGAATTTCTCCAAGAGCCCACCGAGGGTTATGGAGACGCGATCGTAATTCCCGCTATTGAAGCGGATAATTTTGAGATTAAGAGCGGAATGCTTTCGTTAATTCAAGCTACGAAGTTTCGAGGTCGTGAAGTCGATAATCCTCACGACCACAGTCGGAATTTTGATCGTCTTTTGGCTACGAGCAAGTTTAAGAATGTCGACACCGATGTCGTCAATCTTATGCTTTTTCCGTACTCGCTCGATGGTGCCGCCAAGGATTGGTACGAGAAAGAGCCACCTAATTCGATAACTACATGGAAGGATCTCGTCTCCAAGTTCGTTAATTATTTTTTCCCACCGTCTAAGACGACGTTTTTCAAAAATGAAATTACGAAATTTGAGCAAAAACCGAATGAATCTTCTAGAGACGCGTGGGATCGTTTTAAGGAATTGCTTAGGCAATGTCCTCACCATGGATTTTCCGAGTTGCACCAAATCGAAACGTTTTACAACGGTCTTAGTTTTCAAGAACAAGATTCGTTGAATTACTCCGCCGGTGGCAACTTTTTGTGTAAAACTACAAAAGATGCATTAATGATTATCAATCGATCCAAGGTTTACCAACTCCGCAACGCACCGACTGTTGCCAATGTCGCCAATGTTAGTAGTTCTAATCGTGATATTGAGAGGGTTGATGCAAAAGTCGACAAGCTTACGAATGTGTTTACGTCTTTTCTCGTTGAGATGCAAAAGAAAGACACTCCTGCTACAGTGAAAGCGGTTGAGACATCGTGTACGTTTTGTGGTGGACCTCATAATTGTTACGAGTGTGCAGCTACGGATGGCCAAACGTCGAATGTGAGTGCGTTAAACAATAATTTTTCTAATCAAAATCAAAATAAAGCCGGTCCATCACAACAAGGAAATTATAACCAAGGCAACAATTTTAATCAAAACCGAAACAATTTTTAAGGAAATAATCAACAAGGAAATTTTTTGAATCAAAATCAAGGTTATAATCAAGGTCGTAATTTGAATTGGCAATCGAGACAATAACTAAAACTCGAATTTTTCAAACAACAACAATCAAGGAAACAATTTTCCAAGTGGGAATCAAAACAATTTTCAAAGAAGTAATCAAAACCAAGGGAACTTTAATTCAAATCAAAATAGTTCGTCAAACGATTTTCAAAATTACATGAAAACGAATGAGGCTAATATGAGACGATTAGAGGGAGAAATTGGTACTTTGAAAAACGACTTTTCCAATACTTTGGAAATTCAAAACACGAAGATTGAGCAAGGACAAATTGACATAAAAAAGATGTTTTCGGCTATTATGAACAAAGCCTCGAGTGCTTCGTCGAGTTCTTTACCTAGTGACACCGTTGCAAATCCGAAGGAACAATGTAAAGCCGCCTTGATGCGAAAAATCTAGTTTTCCCAAAATTAACCTTTACTAGATTATGACACGGGCAGTGTACCCTTGTCAGTTGTAAAATAGTATTAGCAAATATCGGGTTCGAACACAGGGACTATTTATAGTTGGAAGTATTAGTTTATAAAAACGCGTAACGAGTAACAAGTTGGTTTTAGTCTTAGTGAAGACTTGCTTATAATAACAGTAAAAATATTTAAGATTTCAAATATGGATAAAAGAAACGCTTGCTTGGACCGTTAATGAATATGTGTTATTTCTTAGGTATGAAAATATCGATAAACTTCTAATGTAAAATCCTAAGTTCCTTTCGAATACCGGATTTCTCCAATTACCTAACCATGCAACGATTCCTTTCGAATACCGTTAACACCTCAAGTAATTGTGCATAAAGTTTCAAGCTGATATGTGAGAGTTAATTTATAAGCTTCCTTTCGAATAGCTTACTAACTCCTAAACCGATTTCTCTTAATTTAGTAGCTAGCGTTTGTGTGAATATCTACTTGTAAAAATTGTTGTTAATGACTCCTTTCGAATATCATTCACTTATAATCAACTAAAGACAGGCCGATTAATTCGTTCCTATTTTAGTAAAAATTACGGACTCCTTTCGAATACCCGTTTTTAGATTACCAAACAAGAGTATAAACAATTTTAACAAGATAATTAAGTTATTAACCCAAACGGATCCCCAATTAATCTCAACACATCAATCGAATTTCAAACCCAAAACCTAACACATAAACATCACATACTCCAAGCAAACGTATGAAGAAATTAGCTACTCATGATCGTAACAAACACAATTAAATATGTAAAAGACATACTTCAAATTGCAATTAAAATGATAGAAGATTCAATACCAAACTGGGAAATAGGTTCCAATGATCTCCAAATTAACAAAGTAGAAATTGAAAACAACGATTGTTCAACGGAAAATTATGATGATGATGTGTAATGTTAGGTCATGGCTCTGTGTATGATCCCCCTTGGTTATATATTCCTCCTGGTTGATAAAAAAACGTTCAGCAATAATCTCCCCCACTAACTCTTTGGGCTCCCCCTTAATTAGGAATAAAGACACAATTTCGTAACTGCCAGCAGCATCTGTTGCGCCGCAACTCATGTGTCTTGCGCCGCAACTCGTGATCCGCAAGCACCATGATCTATAGCCCCTTCAATTGCGCCGCAATAGGTAGGAGTTGCGCCGCAACTCGGCTTCCGAGGCTGGTACTGATTTGGGTGTCAATCATTTGCGCCGCAGGTGTGTTACTTGCGCCGCAAGATTAGACCAATTGATCCCTGACTTGTTTTGCTTAGCTCCTTTTGGTCCCAAATCGCCTCCAATAACTCCAAACATAACTAAAACCTATAAAACACACTTTACACAAAATATAAGCAATACGGGGTCTATCCATTACGTTTAGGACACAAAACATAACAAATATCGCTATGAAAAACTCGTATAAATGAGCGATATCACGCCTCGTCTCGTGAGAAAGGTCGTGTGATTACCCCTTACCTTGATGGATTTCGAGTTGTTCCTTCTTCTCAACCCTCGAATTCTAAGACGTCTTGTTGTTCTAATGTAGATGGGGGTGAACGTGGCTACCAAGGAAAAGAGTTCACACTCTCGTGTACCTAAAATTCCATCCACGGTTAAAAAAGAGAGCTTTACCGACCTTACCAAAGTAACCCTTGAAGAAACTTGTGCTTCGATCCTTCTTAAAAACCCAAAAGGCATATGCCGAGAAAGGAAGAGGATCCGGGCCAATTTCTATTACCTTGTGATTTTTCCGAGATTTAGGGATGTTTAGCCCTTGCCGATTTAGGTGCTAGCATAAATCTCATGCCTCATTCTCTTTGGAAATTGATGAGATTTCCTAATCTTACCCCCACGAACATGACTATCGAGCTTGCAAATTGTACACCACTTATACCAATTGGAATAGTCGAGGATATCTATGTCAAAGTTGGAAAGTTTGTTTTTCCCGTGGATTTCGTTATATACGATTACGAGTGTGACCCTAAATGTCCCATTATTTTAGGCCGACCATTTTTATCGATGGCTCGAACCGTAATCGACGTTCATGAGGGGAGACTTACTATGAGATATAGGGAGGATAAAATGGATTTTTCGCGAGTGAATCCTAAGTGTCTTATGATAATGAAAAAACCGAGGTTTCAAAACCTAATGTTTCTAAACCTAATGATTTCAAAATGTTCACTTTTGCGGAAAGAATGAGGCTTAATGCATGTTTTGAAAAAATTAAGAAGAACGGTTTTAAAGATGAG
The DNA here is from genome assembly GCA_025667525.1 of Glebionis coronaria. Taxonomy (NCBI): domain Eukaryota; kingdom Viridiplantae; phylum Streptophyta; class Magnoliopsida; order Asterales; family Asteraceae; genus Glebionis; species Glebionis coronaria. The sequence continues at coordinate 242,115,560 of CM046881.1, read as the reverse complement.
ATTTTAATGATAAAGAATACGTGTACCTAATTCAAAAGGGTATGCGTAAATTTATGAATGAAAAATCACTTTGGGATGCATTCGATGAAACAAGTGACACACCAATTCCGAAGGGCGACGTTAGTGCCATCACGACAATGACCAAAATGGACTCGTCTTCACCAGCTTTGAAGGACCACGTCTTTGAGGCTTCAACTTCTAACTCCATCGAAGTGCCTCCTTTTCCTAGCCCAACACCCGTTGAGGCTAAAGGTTTCATCGACATCGATCCTCTCGTTCTAGAAAAGTCACCTAAGCGTAGCCCTAGTGCTTGTAAGACCATGGTTGTGAGTGCTCACATCGACTCTTTCTTTGACGATGACGATGGCGATTTTGCCGAGATTGATCACGTACTTCGAAATCCACATGCCCTTTTTGAGGATTCTCCTAAAAAGACATCTTCACATGTGAAGTACGATGATTACGAGTTTGATCCCGAGATTGAGGAAATCATTGAACGAGAGCTAGCTCTTTTGCCTCCACTCCCACCTACGAGTGAGGTTGATCTTTCCAAAATCGAGGATGAACTTAATGAGTTGGAATGTCTTATTTTCACTGACGAACCGACTCATGTGACCACCAAAAATCCAATTCTCGAGGAGTTACCTAATCAACACTCCTCAAATGAGAATTACGTTTACCACATTCGTGAGGATTAACTTATCAACAATCCCCATAAATGAATGATGGTTTCGTGCTTGATCGTGATCTTTTCGAGAGAGTTTCTATGATACTCAAGGAGGGTAAGGACAAAACTTGGTTTGACAAGCCTATCTTTGTTGAAGAAATCGATGAGATCGACGTTCATAAGGATGACGAGTATGTTGACCCCGAGGGGGCGGTGTTCTTTATTGACAAATGTTTTGAGAACTTATATAATCCGCCACCCCCTCCCACCAATGAATTAAATGTGAGGATTTTTAGAGCGACTAATTTTGAATTCGACACGCCAAATATTTTCGACATTATCAAATCGGGTTTTCATAAAGAGTTTTTAAACGATGAAAAAGGAAAAGATTTTAAAAATCTTTTAAAAGATTTTTCTACAAGTTTAACTCCGTCGGGTGCTACCACCTCGTCTACTCCTTTTGAAATGTCGTCCTCGGTGGAGAAATGTGAGGGAACATAAGGGGCTTCCTAGAATTGCTTGTAAAGGGAAATCTCGGTCTTCCACCGATGCAATAAATGGAAAATATATTCGTTTGCTTGGTGTGAGTCCACCTCGAATAGCTCATACGTTTGACTTACCCATTGACCCACCTTTCTACTTCTCATCTATTTTCTTCTACCTCTTTGAGGTTTTAGCACTTGTTGAAGTGGCGTTGTTTCGTCTTTCTTCCGAAAACGAAGACGCTATCTTTGACCCTGGTATACGTGTATCGGGTTTTTAAAGTACTCCACGTACTTTTGGGCATTGTTTATCATGTAAGCCCCACCAGAAATGACCAAACCATGATTATCCCTAAATGATCAAATTTATGGGGATTCGAGTCGAGATTTTGACTCGGTTATCAAAAACAAGGTGCCTCATGGGGGATTCTCATGCTTATCCTTGTAAATATTATCGCTTTCTTAATTAATGTAACGAGGGGACTTGTGCTCTTCCAACCTTTGTTCCGTGATTGTTTGTGATTGTGATTCATTAGGTTCATCGTCATCATTGAAGCCTCTCGTGTTCGTTTTACGGATCACTCGAGCTTCAATCGTTGTCTTTGGAGATTCTGATATCCGATGATATTCTTTTATGTTCTAACGTTTATCTTAATGGCATAATTCATAAACGGCTTTTAGGTTATTCGTTTTACCCTTTCCATACTCGAGATTAAGCATTCGACTACGTCTCTAGTATGGGGGTGTTTTCACCCCTAGACTCGAAACATTGAGGACAATGTTTAGTTTTAGTATGGGGTGAGTAGATACTTCACCTTGCTTACGTCAACACGCAATCCAATATTCATCTTTTTGTTATCGTTTTGTTGCAAAATAAGGCTAAAAATGGCCAAATTTTAAAATTATTCGTATTTTTCATAAGTATTTAAGACACGAATGTAGGTTTTCCGATGGTGAGAATAAGAGTAATTTTTGACTCGACCGTGCGTGTTGAGCACTTAGCTTCGATTCCTTAACTTTTTAGGCTAAGTCTCTTAAATGAGGACGAGAAATGATAGAGTTATTTATAAGTCTCGTAATCTTTCACGATCTCATGTGTAGTAATTATTAGCTTATTCTCCTCACGCTTTTGATAAGAAATTGTTAATAAATATTGATTTAGCGGTTTAATCACTATTGTTGGTTTCTAATTTGTTTTAGTAGCTTCCATGTAATTAAATTGGGAAAATATTAAGGTATCGCCAGTGTCACGGTTTTGAAGTATTGGCACCCGAATAATCGAAAGCTTCACCTAATAATAAGATATCAAGTGCTCACCTAAATTAAGCAAATATTTGAAGCTCACAAGGCCGAAAAATCTATGCCCAAATTGAAAGTGAATCAAGCCTTAATCTTTGAAGCTTTAAAGATCCAAAATTCGCTTTAGCGTGAGGATATATGTCTTTGGCCATAATAAAACCACCGATGATGGCGGATAATAAAAGGCAAGGCAAGACCGAAGTCATAATAAAAGCTTCATGGCGAAGTTGAATAAAAGATGGAGGTAAACCTATGATAATAAGGCCCTTCCGTTAGGGGGCGTATAAAAGTCTTGGTAATAAGTCTCATGTTCAAAACCGTTATATAACCGTGTTTATCGATCCTTCTTGTTGACTTAATTTTTTCACATCGTTGTCTATTAGGGTGAATTATTAATTCGATGATTTTGGTTACATCGTTAAAACTCTATTTTTAGACTTAATCTCTATTCACGCATAAGTCAATGATGTATCCTCGTGATCATTAAGACAAAAAGAAAATATAAGAGATACCAAGTAGGAATAAGGGAGTTTAGGTTCGTAATTAACACTCATGAGATATGATCGTGTTGCTAACTTATAATAACAATGATCTCGTTACACGCTTAGCATGGAATCGGGTGAAAATCGAGGACGACGAAATTATTTCTAACGAAGCATTCACGTGTTCTTATTCTTTGACCCTAAAAGTTACTTAATCGTGATGAAAACAATACATTATGTCTAAAAACACGTGTAGTAGTTTATTTAAATTTATGTCTTCAATAATTGTCATCATAAAATGAATTTCGGAAGTGCTATGATACTTAATTCTAGCATTGCGTGAGGGCACGACAATGGTTTAGTATGGGGGAGTGATGAGACTGTAATTATACATAGTCTCATCGTCCAAATCGAGCTTAAAACGCTTAAAATATCATCAAAATACCCAAATATATGCTTGTGTTTGTTCATTGTGTATTTTAGGTACAAATATCGTGAAATCAACAAAAGATCACAAAAATGAAACAAAAACGAACACAGGAAACGAAGCCGCACAAAGAACCGGACCCGAATCATGAATTTCCATTCAAGTCCTTGAAGTTTGAAGATTTGGCAAGATTGGTCCCTCTACTTTTGAAGACTTGTCAATTTAAAACCTTGTAAAACTCAAAATTACACATTGGGTCCCTTAATTGACAAGAATGTATAAGATTGGTCCTTGAAGAATGCAATATATGCATAAAATACCCTTGGAATAGTTTTGCTAAAACTTTTGTGGCCAAAATGAGAGTTTATAAACTTGCTTAAAAAAGAAAGTTGGACTTTTGGGCTGTTAAAGTTTATTGGACAAGAAGAAAGAAAGCAGGGACTAAAACGGGCAGACATTAAAACCCCTCTCCACCAATACACCCACGCCACGTCACCCCATTTAAAACCTCAGCCAATCACCTTCCAACCCTCGTCCACCTCACACAACCACTTAGTTTTTAAAAAACTGATTAATTAATCAGTAACCAAAAAGGGGGTAAACATGTTTTTTAAAAATCATTAACCCATAAACCTAATTAAACACTACTGTTAAACCACCTTCATCCCCACAAACCCTAAAAACCCCCAAGCTTAGTTACCCACAAATCTTAACCAATTTCTAATTAACCATGTGGGTTTTCATCCCAACCCCACTCCCAACACTTCCCACAACCCAGAAAATGACTACTCCACATCTTGTCCCCTCCTCTGCTAACCAATCACATGTCTTTGACCATATCAACAGCTCACAAGATTCCTTGGTCCCTAAGGAGTATAATGAACGTTCAAGATCAAGGGAACACAACTGGCAAGATCACATGCCAAAGACTTGACCAAGTTTGAATAATTTTCCAAGGGCATATTCGGATCTTCAGAGAATTAGGGTTTAGGGTTTAGGGTTTTATACCTCTTGTATTATTTTATTTGTCTTCTAGAATTTTCATCTAGCTAGTATAAATTAGACGACTTGTGTCTCATTTTTTCTTTTGTTCCAGTTTTTGTGTAATAAAATTATTGTGGAATATTTAAAGTATCTTTATAAAGTTCGCACAAATCTGAGTTCCATTTTTTTACTTATTACTTTAGTGTAATCAGTTATGTTTACTTTGCAAAAATAGTGTAAGGTTTTCAAAAAGTTTTAGTTTTCAAGTTTTTCAAAACGTGTTCTTATTTTCTGAAATCCACAACTAGGCTCATGTGGAAGTGAAAGTGGAAGCATGAGCATAGTTGGGAGCTTGGATTGATAAGCTTCTTCCAGTTTCAAGTTGAGTTGCAAGGTTTCTGTTTGTCAAAAGTTTATTTTGAAAAACCAGTTTGAGTTTTTTGGTTTGTACTAATTATCTTACTGTACCAAAAATCCATAAGCTACAAGTTTATGGACTTTTGATTACAAGTGTTTTCTTTTGGTTTGGTGGTGTTGTGCAGGAACAAAGAAACACCAAGATCCTTCATACCATCAGTCTCATTCTCATCTTTTTAAGCATTTCAGTGGTGAAGACATATCTTGCACCCTTGGGTCTTTCAAAGATTCCAACAACAGGGTCCTTGCACTATCTTCATAAGCTCCCAAAAGCCCCTAAAAGCCCAAGTAGAAGGCATTCAGCCAGGTATTTAGGCTTGAACCCCACTTGTAGTTTTTTTTTTAGTTTTATGTGAAATCTTGTGATCTTGTGTGTTTGATATTTTTTAATGTTAGTGTATGCTTGTTTTATGATCATTAGTGATATTATGCATGTTCATTTAGATTGTATGCATTTTTGATTTGATTTGACAAAGTTTTGGTTTGAAAACTTTCATTTTTAGAAATTAAGGGTATGTTTGGGATTAGGGCTTAATCTAAAAATTGACACATTTTTGGTTTAAAATCTACCTAGACACACTTTAATAGTTTGTTCTAGTTGTATTTAGTATTTGGATTTCAGTTTTGTATGGTTTTTAAGAAATTTGCATGTTCATTTTTTTGGGGTAATATTAGTATGAAATCAACAAGTCCTTAATCTGTCTGGTTTTAGTTTTTCATGATTTCAAATCTTTCTAGTTGTTAGAGTATCTGTTAGTCTAGGATCTAGAATTAATTAGTCATGATTTGGTATGTTTATGTGATATATTTGCTTATTTGAAAGTCGTTTAAGTGCATAGTATATCAGCATAAAGCCCTCACACCCTACATTTTTTCATCAGCAACTCATATTTGCTCATTTGGGTGTGATTTTTGTGTTAGACTTTTTTGTTTTATACTTGCTTTGACTCCCCTCAACCCATTGTTGAGGGGGTGCCTCTTGTGCCCAAAAACGCCATCAAATAAGCAAAACAAGCCAAAAAGGGCCCATTTTCGTTCTCTGCGTTCACAGTGAGTGGATCCATTTTAGCGACAGTTTGGTGACACATTAAGTGTCACATATAGTGTGCGAGGGAGGAGAAATCACATTAGTGACAGATTTGCGACAGTAAATAGTGTCATTTAAAGATTGGGAGGAAGGAGACTTCATATAATAAAAAAAACATTTCAGAACAAAAAGTCGCAAGCAAGGGTAGAACCCACGACCTCTGCTCCCATTTGACACAACAACAAACCCTTAAACCATCTGGTCTGTTGTGCTTTTTGTTTATATATTCCTTTCGTTTCTATTTTACATGGATTTAAATTTGTTATTCAGCTGATTTTAAAAATAAAGAACGAAAAGTGGCAACAGAGGGTCTTGAACACATAACCTACCGCTCAGCAAACCAACACCCCAACCATCAGCTCTGTGGTCATAATAAGTGTGTAAACACTTATCCTTTTACCACTAAAATCAATGAAAAACAAGACCTAATCATGTGTTTAATATCGTAAAAGTCGGAGTTACGCGTGGTTTTGTGTGAAATAGGTACAAAAGATCAAAAGGAAAGAAAACACGGGATTTCACGGTCAATTGTTGAAGAAAAGTCAAAGAAAGAGACAAAGTCAAAGTCAAAGAATCAAAAGTGTACCGAAGATCACGAAAACCGGAAAAATCAACACAACTTTGAAGAAAAGATCAAAGAAGCCAATATCAAGTTTGTTTTTAGCGGATTTAATCTTAATGAAGATATTTGGGCTTGTGGGTCCCACATTTGGGTTAATGGGCTCAAAAGCCCATTTGAAGAACATGTATTATTTGTTAAATGGTCCAAGCCCATCAAAGGCCCAATGTGAACTATCTATGAGCCGGATGAATTTTTAATGGGCTACAAACCCATTACCAATTCAAGTTACTAACTATAGACGTCTATTTGGGCTTGTATAACCCATTAGGGTTATTAACAATGTTACACAGATTTTGTAGATAAATAAACGATTTATTTACTAAGTCAAAACCACTCACCCACTTTTCACATCCACTCACACCACAAAACTCACACACTTACTTTCGATATTACCTATGCATCATCTCTCTCCCAAAATAAAACAACCAGTTACTATTTATCAAAACCTAGTAAATAAATTGGGGTTTTTCACCCATCCAAAGCGCGTGTACATACACGCGAGGGGAATTAATTCCCCCTTTTTTCTGATCTTGATGATGGAGGAGAAAGCAGTGACGTGGCCCCATTCCCCTATTCTGATTGGTCTAAACACCTCACAACAACCACTCCTCCAATTAGATGAGTCCAGATCAGCAGAGAACTAGCACAAGAAACACAAACCCATGCAATCCGTGTGATGGGTGAATGTTTTTCAGCCGTAGATCAAGAAAAAGAGAGAGAAAAGATGGATTCAAGGGTCAAGATTGAAGATGTGTGCTCAACAAACCCTAACCAGCAGGCTTGGGGTTTGCCTATAAAAACCCCCTCATTCTGTAATTTTTATTTCGTCCCATTTTTATTTTTATAATTATTATGGTAAAATAGGTTTAGGGATTAATTGTAATTTTCTTTTTTCAAGTATTGTAATCAGTTTCATTTATTAATAAAATTTTATTCAGTTTAATCTTGTCTCATTTTTTTGTTTAAAGTTTACTACAATTTATTCTTTAATCTGTTTTTGTCATAATAATTATTATTAGTTGATTTTAGCTAAGTAATAGTTTAAATTACTTAATAAAAGTAAAAGTGGATAGAAAACTTCCCCACTGGAAGTTTTTATAAAACTGGTTTGTGAAGTGATGTTTAATGGTGACGGGTTCGTTTAAAGACAAAGGACTGTGTTGATTAGGGTTAATAAGACGGCTCAGCGCCACATCTTCTTCACAAAGGAATTCTTCATCAGGTTTTATTTCTTGTTATTCATAAGTTTTAGTTAATCAGATTTATTTGAGAATTTATGTCTTAATCTGCTTCGTTTGGATATTGGTTATATGATAAGATCGAGTCTGCTTTGTTTCTGATTTTAGATAACTAATATTTAGTTCAAATCTGATATAAGATTTTACTTGTTTTACCTTGCTGATTAAATAGTAGTTTTTCTGATTTTATAAACGTTTACGAGTTTTGCTGATTATTGGTTGAGTGCTTATTTTGGTATTAGGATTTTAAGTTATATCTTGGTTATTGTCTTAACTGTTTGGGTTTTGGTTTAAACTGATGATAGTGAGTTTTTTTATTCAAGATCTTTGCTGATATAAGTTTCGGATTTGCTGCTATAAGTTTTAGTTTTACTGATTTTTAGGGTTGGTTAAGTGATACTGGTTGTGCTTAAATGAGTTTCACTAGATTTATAAGATTAGCTGATATTATATTTGCCTGTATTAGTTTGTGAATCTGATTTAAGCTTTACTCATATCTTAACTTGCTGTATTTCTTATTTTGTCAAGCATAAACTATCAGACTCACTTGGTCTGATAGATTTTAAACTGTCAAAAAACATTTTATTCCAAAAACAAATATATCACCAAAAAGTCCTCCCAGGGACTCGAACCTGTGACCTTGTTTAGTGTTTCTACTGTCAAAAATATATTAAAGCAAAACGTCCACAATTGGACTCGAACCCTAGACCTCGAGGATAATAGCCATACGCGTTTACCAACTCAGCTTGCTTTTGTTTGTGTTTAATCTCAGTTTTTCTTTTTGATATAGTTAATTAATAGGCTGTCAGTTTTATTAATTAGTTTAAATACAAGTGTTTGTTTAGTTAATTTTAATTAAAAGTTTTTTAAAATTTACTTTTATAAAGTTTAAAAAAAGAATAAAAAATAAAAACAAACAAAATAAATATTTTATTCATTTTTAGGAATTTAAATTGTTTTTAAAATTTAGTTTTGTATAGAATTAGTTTATAAAAAATAAAAAGATTTTGTTTAGATAAATAGTTTTAGTTAAATATTAATTAGATTAAATTAGATTTAAGTTTTGTTTAAAATAGTTTTCAAATTTGTTTAAATAGTTTATAATTTTTTTAATAGTTCGGTTTAAATTTGTTTAATTAGAATTTTTAATAGTGAAAAAGTATTTTTAATTAAAGATTTTCTTTTTAATTAGTTTAAATAGTTTATAGTTTTTAAATACTAAACAAGGTTTTATTAACCAAGAACAATTAATCTTACGTATAAACTGGATATCAATTCGAGTCGAGTCGAGGAACGAAAAAATAGATATAAAAGGAATTGAAAAATTCTTACATTAGGTCACTTTGTGTTACTAATTCCTTTTATGTATTCTTTATACTCTTTTTTTTGTTTCATCTTATTTTCAGCATTCATAGCTCTTTTCCTAGGTTTCAAGTAATGTTTAGCATTTTCAGAAATTTTTTTCATTTTTTTAAAATCATTTAATATTTTTAAATCATTTATTTAGTTTAAATAGTATTTAATTCATAAAAAAATATTTAAAAGTAAAAAATATATAATTCTTTTTCTGAAAATTTTCTTTTGTCATATAGGACGTAGGAAAAATAAATTAGCTTTCGTAAAGTTTAAAATTTGATATTTTGATTTAATATCGCGTTTTCTTGCTTTCGTACTATTTTCGTTCAAATTCGTACATTTGTTTTTTAGCCCATTTGTGTTTTGAAAATAACTTTTATTAATTTTCTTTTTAAGTTTAATTAGTTTATTTTTAGTTAAGTTTTTAAAATTTTAATTTTCGTCGATTTTAACGTTTTACGTTATACGTTTAAATTTTCATCGTAGTTTAATATAAAATAATTAAAAAGGTTTGGATAATTTTTGTTTTCATTTTTGGTTTATTCATATTTTTCTAAGCTTAAATTAAAAATTTGGTTAATTTTAGAGTACTTTTTCGTTTTGTCGATTTTTACGATTTCCCGTTTGTTACGTCGTAGAATAATTTTTAGTATAATTCGTCTTTATTTTTCCTCGTTTTCTCAACCAAAAACTTCACTAATCCAAACTCTTGATTTTATATAATTGGCACTCATAATTCACACACCTCCTTCGAGAACGAACCCGCATTTATTCAGTTTTACGTTTTTCCTAAAGCGTAAGACTTAATACTTACCCATTATACGTTGTTTTTCTAAACACGTATTTTTACTACTATCACCCATTAAGCCCACTATGTAAGCCCTATAGAAACTAGGAGCCCATTAAGCCCACTAGGATAATCATACTTAAAATAAACTTTATCTTTGTTAAATAATTATATTATAAAACTTTTTGTATGAAAAATGTGATTTAATAAACTTTCAGATTAAAAGTGAGATTCAATAAAGTTTCGGACTAAAAGTGTAAATAATAAACTTTCGGATTGATTTGGTAAATTAAATAAGTCTAGGGACTTAAATGGTCATGTTTGGGAAATTCATTTTAACAAAATAACACATAAGGACCTACTTTGTAATGTGCCGAGATTCTAGGGGTGGTTTTTACACCATTCGAGACTTAAAACTAAAGTAGGAGGACCATTTTGTAATTATTGTTAGTTGTGTGCATTTGTGTAACTTGATTAGAACCTTAGGGACTTCCTTTGCCACTAACCGAAACACATAGGAGCCATAGGGGCCTTTCTTGCCATATAAGTTAAGTTAAACAAACCCTAAACAAACCCTAGGGACCATTTTGGCCCTTACCGAAACTTGTTTGGTGCCCTAAGGGGGCGTTTATGAAACTTTCCTAACCCTAATACTAACCGAATACTACAAGGACTAAAAATGACAACACTTGGAACTTTTATAAGCCCTAGTTACACGTGTAACTAGGGAGGGACTTGTTTTGCAATTATTGGAAAGTTTTACAAATCCTAGGGGTATTCTAGTAATTAACCGCGAGTAAATATATAATCGCGGGACTAAAATGTAATTTTCATAAACTATAACAAACCCTAATTTACTATATATATATATATACCCAATATTAAAAACTTAAAACTTAAATAAATACAACACTCGTTATTTTTCCCAAACTTACAATTTAATAATTATACAAAACTTCGGGAACGTTGAATTAAATTAAATTAAAACGTTATACATTTTTATAAACGTTATTTATATGGTATATAAATTAAATATGATTAACTTATAAAAATAAATATATTAATTATATTTATTTCTTTTCACCTTTAAATATATATAAAACTTTCTTTTATAAATATTTAAATTACTTTATAAACGGTATAAGTACGAGATTATTAATTAAACAAATTAATTAATTAAACGATATTATTTATTTACACTTAAAAATAGATACTTCTGTTACTTGTATAACGATGAACTAAATTACATATATCGTAATAAAATGCTTAAAACCAGTATAAGCATGCACAGACTTGTTCTGAAACTTTTATGCACTATGTTATGCATTTACTGAGACCTTATAATTATTTAGGTTATCAACATGGTATATTAAATACTTAACTTGGATAAAAACTAAAAAGAGTCCACAACTCAGTTGGGGAGCACACAGACAGATGACCTAGAGGTCCTGGGTTCGAGTCCTAGGAAGGACGTATTTTGGTGATTATTATTTTTAATGTGCAATAGATCTATTTTGGAGTTCGAATTCTTGGTACATAAGCAAACCAAACAAATCGTTTGGTCTGCTATTATATCAGTATAGATTTATACAAAATTAAAACATAAATATTAGCAAGCTATAAAAACCATATCTGCAATAAAGCTAGCAGACTATGCAAATATCAGTAGCATAACAATATGCATCCTAACTACCTTAAACAAACTTAGCAGGCTAATATAATGCAAACATCAAACCAAGCCATCCACATCCTAATTCCATTTCTCGTTATACCAACTGCAATAAATCTCCTAAAATACAGACAAACAGTCTACGAATCAAATAGAATAAGCAACAAATACTAATAAAAATATCAAGATGCTACACACCAATCCAATGATAGCAATTTAACTAATCTTAACAGTTATAAGCCAATTCAGTTTTCAGAAACAATTAACGCTTCAACAAATCAAGAACCGACTACTTAATTTCAGTTTAATACAAGCAGATTCATAAACTTAAACCTACATCATCAAAGGACCGAACATCTAAAGTAATCCTATAACCAAGCGTCTATAACCCAAATAAACCATATTCAAGAAGTTATGCATACAAAAAATATGAATGCAAGCAAATAATGCAGACTACATAAAAATGCAGCAATAAGCAGATTCAAACAGTTTCATCAAAGATAAAACCAAAAATCAGTTTAATCTAAAAACTTAGAAAGAAAATAAAAAGAGCTTACCATTTTGATGATGAAACCCTTGTGAAGAAGGCGAGCGCTGAGCTCCCTTATACAAAACAACACCAAACACCAATAACCCTCGAACCATTATTCATCATCAAAATCACCATATTACACGTCAGACCACGAACCATTATTTGAAACAAACTCCATGAATCATAACAACATCATGAATAGAAGATCCCAGCAACTATATTTAAACTTAAACATTGGTTTAAGTTTTATCCCTATCTCTCATGAATATTCAAATAAGCTATTATTTTCAGCTTACTTAAACATTCCATCAATAATAACAAATATCTTAAAGATTAAAATTGCAGAAATTTTAATTAAAGTAAAAAGAACATGAAATCAATATAAACTGAAACTTTTTTTGTATTTAATCAATTCAAATCATTACAGCTTTAAATAAAAATTACAACTCTAATCTAAGAATACCATTATAACTTTATAGAAAAGAAAGGGATGTGGATTACAATATTTTTTAGTTCAAAAAAAAAAGATTATAATATTTTTGGGGGTTTTTATAGGAAAACCCAAGGCCTTCTTGAGGAGGTTTGTTGAGCCGAAAATCAATCCTGGCCATCTAATCTTCTTTTCTTCTTCTCTTTCTTGATCAAGGGCTGAAAACTACCTCTCGGTCACACGGATCACCAGGGTGGCGTTTTTTTTTTCTGTTTGTTGTGCTTTCTTGAAGCTGAGGTGGAAGGATCTCATTGGTGCAATGATTGGTTCTCAATAATTTAACCAATCAAATGAGAGGAGTGACTCATCTTGATGCCACGTGGGATTGGAAGCAGCATCATCTTCTCCCTGAAATAGTAGGGGATTATTTAGGGCGCGTGAGGCTCAAACTCTTAAGATAAGAAAACCCCTAAATTGAATTAGGGTTTGTTATTGGTGGCTATGTGGTTATTTTTCTCTGCGTCTCTTTTCTCTTGTTTGTAACGAGGGATGGTTTGACCAAGGTGAAAAGTTTTCACCTAATATATTACTCACACCGTCTCATTTGTTGGTATATGGGCTTGGGCCCTTAAAATTACTCCTTTCGTTTAATAAATCTTCCACCATCCCATTATTTTGCTAGTCACTTTGGGCTTAAAATGGGCTTTTAAAATTCCATTCATATGTTTATTATCCAATTGGGCAATGATTTGGGCTTTGTCCCAAAAGTAAAAACATGTTTTCCAATATTGGGCTTTTAGGCACAATACACAAATATGGGTCCCACAAAGCCCAAATAACTTTATAAAACTTAAATCCTCGAATAAACGACTTGATTTTTGGCTTCTTGATCTTCTCTTCAAAACTTTGAGTCGATTTTGCCAGTTTTCGTGATCTTTGGTACCTACACACATGAAACAAGAAACAATGCATATACAATACCATATCATATGTTTTATGCAATTTATTGTTCATTATTGATGTAAATTATATGAGTAAATTCACTCATATCAAACACCCCCTTGCTAAGCAATTGTCGTGTCCTCACGCAATGATAAAAAAAAACTACTAACTACACTTTTATTCAATTTTTGACACTTTATTTTGCAAAGACATAATGTATTGCTTTCATTATTTGAAAAATAACTTTTAGGATTATAAAACTCAAATAGATTCATCGTCCTCGACTTTTCACTCTTCCATGCCAAGTTTAAAAACAAGATCATTGTCAATGATAAGTCCCAATGTTAAGACCACTCATACAAGTAATTTGTGTTAAACTCAATCTCCTTTTATTCCTAATTGTATCTCTAAATTTTAAATATTGTCATTCACCCAAAGGCTCATTTGACTTATTAAATATTTATTAGTCCAAAAATGAAGGCAAAAATGATGTAAACCCAACATTCAAAACCTAACATCGACTTCAAAAACCGTTGTCACTAAAGAAAGCCCACATCAAGGATAACTTAACACGATTTGAGGGATAAATCCCTGGGTCCGAAATTTGGCTAATAGGTCTACTTAAAGCAACAATAAATCCTCCAAAGACAATTTTGACCTTATTAATGTAGTTAGAAACAATTACATCATACACCTTGAGGCTCTTTTAGATGTAAAAGTGCTCCTTATCTATAATCCACACCCGAAGGCTCCTTGGACATAAACAAGGGAATTGACATTCACCATCCCACCTTAAGGCTCATGATGATGAAGTAATTTTTATTAAACACGTCACCATGCCATACACCCTAAGGCTCTAATGACAAGGTTAGTGCTACATGACTCCCACCCGAAGACTCATAGAGAACATGTTTTTATTTATTCTTCTTATTATTATGATATATATAGTAAGCCAAATTTCCGCAATCCCACGATCAAAAAGTCCATGACGCTGACACCCTCAATGTGTTCTTACTTTAATTACAAGGGAAGAAAAAGAAGGAGTTACGAGTTAAGAAATTAAGCCCAAACCGCTAAAAATTCATTTATTAAGCAATTTATTATTCAAGTGTGGAAAATAAATACGAGGAGATAGAATCAAACACAAAAATACTTATACAAGGAAGACTTAACCTCAAAAACTTATGATTAAACTTTATCATCTCTTGTTCTCCATATTGTAAGACCTCAAAAACGTGAGACTAATGGACACTTAGCCAATTAAATAAAAGTTTTGGGTTTTCAAGTCATCTATAGGATCTTGCATCTTCTTAGACTTTTTCAAGTTAGAATTTGCATTTTAAAGTTCCCTTGATAAGCGACTTTCTAGGATCAATTATAGGAACTTGCGAAAAGTTCTCGTTCTTAAACCCGTATGAGTTAAGACTTTCGCGTTTTAAAGTTCCCTATATAAAAGTCGAGCAAAACTTGATTTAAACACATTAAGGAATGAGCTAAGTTAAAATCCGAGTCGAGTCAAAAACTATTTTTATTTTTACCAACGAAAAGCCTACATTTGTGTCAAAAACACTTATTTCTTAATTATTAAACATAAAAATAAACACTAAAAATTTAAATTTTTTATGAAAAACGAGAAAAAAAATTACGTTTGAACACGACAAAAGCAATTGCAAGCGATTATATCGATTGACTCCACCATGCTAAAACCAAACATTGTCCTCAATGTTTCCTAGCTCAAGGGTAACACCCCCTTGCTAAAACACGAAGAGTCAAATGCAAAAGTCCTAAACATGGCAAGAGCACGCAAATTTATAAGCCGTTTATTAATTATGCTTCAAGATAAAACGTTAGTCGATAAAAATCAAAGGATAGAGAGTGCTCCTTATTGACAATCAAAGTACGGAAGCTCGAGTGGACCGGCAAAAACCGAACACGAGAGTCTTCAATGATTAGGGTCATACCTAAGATTCACAACACAACAAAACACGAGCACGAGCTTGAAAAGATCAAGCCTTATTAGTATTAGAAAATAGAAAGAAGATATAATGTATGGGACTCCCCCACAAGGCACCTCGTTTTTGTTAACCGAGTCATGAGCTCGACTCGATCCCCGCATTCATTGGTCTTTAGGGAAAGTGGTGAAACCGTCATATTGGAATAAAATCCATCATAAAGCACGATGTCGGGGTCAAAGATCACATCCTCGTTGTCGGATGACAAACGAAAGGATGAAAATCCAACATAAATCTCCAAAAAGAGATGGTGGTCACAAATGTTGAGAATAAAATGAGCCAAGACACTTAGACGCTGACAAGAGTTAATTGGACGTTGATAAGAAGAAATAAAGCATTGACAGATCAAGCGTTGACAAGATGAAATCAAGCTCAAATGAGAAGAAGTCCAACCACTGATAGAATACTTAGTCTACACGTTTTATGTTTCTAGTAAAGATATGTTCGACAATGTATTTTCTATGTTTATCTTTACCTAAAATAGCTGATACGTAGACTCTTGTACAAGGTTCCTTAATCTATAAAAGGAGGCCTTTAGGTTTTAGTTTAATATACGTTTTAACAATTTCATTGTACACAAGTTCGGTTATCAATCAAAGTGAAAGTTTGCTTTATTTTGTTTTGTGTGTTCTTGTTCTAAGTATTAATTCCGCATAATACTTAGATTGTTTCATAACACAAAGTTTCTCTAAGTGTTTAACTTGATTTAATCTCGTTTACACAAAGCTAATCGATCTAAGCTTGGGATCAACAAGTGGTATCAGAGCTTGTTGAGGAACTTTTCTCTAAAGAACACAAAACCCTAAAAAACCTAAATCGCCAAAACCCCTAATTTTTCAAGAAACCCTAAAAAAATCAGACAAGATGTCTGCTCCTGATATGACCTCCTCTTCAAGTCACAATCTAAAAATCCCCATGCTAGACCCAGACAACATTGAACTTTGGAAGTTAATTTTGGGCAGTACCTTCAGATTCATGATCACACTCTATGGGAAATTATTGAATATGGAAACACATTCGATAAGGCTGCCAAGATTGCTGCTGCTATTACTTTAAGATCAGTTGAGGGTTCAACTGAAGAGGATACTCAAGAAAGACCTACAGATGGGAGAGCTGTCACAACTGAGGATATTGCAAAGAGAAGTAATGACATGAAAACTTTGAGTATTCTCAAACTTTCTTTGGGACCAGCCAATCTGCACAAGTATAGAGGTTTTGAGTCTGCCAAAGAGCTTTGGGCATCCCTTCAAGTCAACTATGGTGTTAATGATGATACTGCCTCAGAGAAGAAGCTACTCTTGCATGAGTATGCTGTGTTCAAAGCTCTTCCCAATGAAAAGCTAAGTGGGGTGAGAAGCAGGCTTCTTGACATCATAAGCAAATTGTCCTTTATAGGAACAGTGTATGATGATGCTGATATCATTACCAGTTTCCTTAAAAGTCTTGGTGATGCATGGAAGATTAAAGCAAGGTCTATTATTGCTACCAATGCTCACAAAAGTTCCACTTTTGATGACGTCTACAATAAACTGAAGATTGTAGAGAATGAAATCCGCTTGGATCAAGGAAGCAAATCTACCTCTAGAAACATGGCTTTCTTCTTACATAGTGAAGGTCAATTTGATCAAAGAGAGTCATACGTGCATCCTGTTACTGGATCACCTTGTGTCAACACTGGATCAACCTTTGTCAACGCCTCATATTTAGACGCTGACACATACACTATTGACTCACCAAGGATTAAACCTGCTGGTATTAATCTAGACACAGTGTGTGCATACATTGCTGCATTGCCCAATGGTTCAGTGATTACATATGAGGACCTTGAGCAAATAAGTGATGAGAATTTGGAGGAGATGGACATTAAGTGGAATATGGCACTTGCAAGCATAAGGGCCAATAGATGGAATAGGAGATTCAGGAAGAAGATGAACTTTAATGCTAAAGACACTACTGGATTTGATAAATCCAAGGTTGAGTGTTACAATTGCCATAGAATGGGTCACTTTAGGAGGGAATGCAGATCTCCAAGAAGATTAGATGCTGGAAAGCCTTCAAGTCAAATCATCAAGGTTGAAGACACAAAGGCTATGGTTGCCATGAAAGAAATTGATGGTGTTTGCTGGGATTGGATCTTTATAGCCAAGGAGGTGGAAGAGAACAAGGATTTTATTGTAGAGAAGGAACAAGAAGAGCATGTTCATTATGCTCTCATGGCACATTCTTGATCTTCATCCGATAATGAGGTATATGATGATGCTTTCTGTAGTAAAGGTTGTCGTTTAAACACTGAAAAACTTAACAAAGAAATTTTAAAGTTAAAATCAGATGTTTTTGATGAAAAATGCAAGTTATCTAATTATCAACTAGCACTTGTTCAAACTGAAAAGACTGTGGCTGAATATAAGAAAATAGAGCTTGACCTAAAAGATCAAATTAACGTTTTATCTCATGACCTCAATGTTAGTGTTGACCTTAGGGACATTTTGGAAAGATCCAAAGGAGTCATACAAGCTAAGTTAGATGAGGCCATAAAAAACAAAGAGAATGTAGGGCTTAAAATTCAAAGATTTGATAAAGCTTCTCAAACCCTAGAAAAATGTGTAAGTGAGCAAAGAGACTCTAGGGATATGACTGGGATTGGGATAAAAGAGTATGCTTCATATTTCGTTTTCTGTATCGTTTCGTCTCGGTATCTAATCGAATTGATATAACTTTTCAAGCTCGACTTAATTGTTTTTGGTTATAAATGCGTGTTTGGAATCTAAACTACTTAGCACAAAGCACATAAAAAGGTAAAATATTATACTATTACTACATAATACGTACTAATCTAAAAACATTTTGCAAATACTAAATTTAAATGCACAAAATTGTAAAAATGTAAAAATACAAATTTTATTCTACAAATTAAAATTACAAAATACAAAATATTAAACTAATTCTAACAAGATACAAAATATAAATATAATTTACAAAATGTAAATTTTATAAAACTAAACTTAAAAATGAAGTGTATTATTGATTTTTCTTTTTCCAATTCGTTAATAAAACTAAACTGGCCCAAGAAATTCTCAAGCCCAACTAAAGATTGCCTACTAGTCCATTAACCAATTAAAAGAAAGTTGATTGTTAAGAACTTGTAAGAAAAGGACTTGATTTGTAACAAAATTAACAGAAATACTTAACAGAGGACCTACAGCTCGTCTGATTACTAACGAAGGACTAACAGTTAAGTAGCTGACTAACTGATTGGACCGTAACTGCTATTACTCGTGTCAAAATAAGGGACTAATCTTGTATGTTAACCGAAATTTATACATTTTTCAATCTTACTTCTATGGAAAACATTTCATAAAAGAAAACTAGGACTTCCATTCTAACTAATTTCCTTTTACTTTTATATTTCTAAAATTAATTATAAACTCCAACAGTAAAAAGCTAAATGACTGATCGCTTTTCTAATCTTCCATGAACCAAATTGTAGCATCAAAAAGTCTAAACCTATCAAAATTTACTCCTAAATTTCCAGGCAGAAATTAAGCTACCAAAATACATTCGCCGAACACTAGTTATGGCTGAGACTCACAAAGAATAACTATAATAATAATCCTCTTATACAATGAGCTAAAACAGTTAGTAAATTAGATCTATTCAGCATAATGAACAAATTTGCAAGCAAGTATTGAACACATAAAAAAAATCAGCTAGCTAAACGAAAAATTGCAGAAAATCGAAAAGAACGTGACCTCATCCTCCAGGCCTAGTCCTTTGATGTCGAAGGTCAACGTTGAGTTGCCTTATCGCTAGCACTCCTCCTACTGCGTCTATTGACTAATCTTGTGAACTGTTAACCTGCAAAACTTGAACACAAAATGACAACCACAAATCTAACAGATTACTCTAATTTGCAATCTGCACAAGCTGATCTATATCGAACAATTTCTATGAACTCTCTGCACCAATACTCGAAAAGATTTACTAAACAGTTCTTAAACTGCATTGATCTTATGAACTATGAACTGACTGAATTCATTCTATAATTCCTTAAACTATAAAACTCGATCAATCTTCAAATAATCAGCCATATATGAACCTGCAGAACTGAGACATTCAAACAAACAATTGTCGAAAATATAGTTAACTGCAAGCTCCCTGTGCACAGTAGAAGTATTGAAGAAGCAGATACTACTTTTATAACAAAATATAACCGAATTAAAACTCTTCTTTAAACTGAACTAGTAGAATGAACAGTAGTAACAAGAACTTCGCTAGAAAATCAATTACAGTTGAGATAGGAAATCAAATTCCCATGTAGACTCTAATAATGAACTTTTACATTAAGTCCACTAAACAACTCGAAGCAACAGTAATGATAGAAAAGAAAATAAAGAAAGCTTTGATGACTTCCATTAATGGAAGAAAAAGATAAAACTTTTAACATGATTCGATATGCTAACTACGAACTGACCAAATCATCTAATGAACAGTACTCGAACATAATCTTTTAGAAAGAAAGAGGTTAGGCAAGCTTGAAAAGTAAACTCTACTTCATTGATGGAAAAAACTAGTATTCTGTTACAATCATTTCAACAAACTTAACTACCCAGGTAACTGAATTTCATAACAATCTCAAAAGGTGTTTTACAAAATTCAAATAAGAATGTAGAAAAACAGAGAAGTGAGAAGAATCAAACTTCCATTAATGGTGAAAAACTAATTCGGTTACAAAGCTTAACTAATTCAGTTATAGATTTTAACAAGAAAGATAAAAGGACAATGAACTAACTAACTAATTTCTAACCTAACAATGTTGATAACTAGGGTTTTGCCTAATTAAAAAGATTCGTTGTGTGTGTTCTAATCAAATTGATCTGGTTTAACTATGCGACTCAATCGTTCTTTGGTGAAACAAATAGTTGTGTCGTTGTAGTATATTAAAATGTACAAAACAATGTAAGTAAATGACGGGAATTTAAAGCAAGACTAAAAGTAAATGACACTTAATTAAATCTAAACTAATTAAAAGTAAAGGGTGCAATATTTAAACTTTGAAAAGTAAATTAATTAAATGACTTAAATAAAAGCGTGACGAAAATTAAACTTAACAATGTAATATAATTTGAAAACTTAAAAATAAATCAAGTAAAAATGCGGGAAAACAAAATTTAAAATAAAACAAAAACAAAACAAGAATACGAATCTGATCGCACTACGATCGCAACCAACTAATGTGGTTGGATCGTACCCGGATCGTAGCTTGATCGTAGCCTAGATCACACTTGGTAATCGTAGCCTACGATCGCACTTGATGCGATGGAAACAAAATGGATCGTACTCTATGGATCATACTCTATGGATCGTACTCCACCACGATTGCAACAAAATGGATCGCAGTGGGTGATCGTGACCAAGCGATCGCAACTACGGATCGCACTCTATGATCTTACCCACGATCGCAACGAGTGATCGTGGTGTGGATTATGGAGTGTGATCGTAATGTGATCCTAGTCCTTGATCGCAACAATGGATCGCATGTAGAAACCCTAGGGGTTTATGCGATCGCACTTGTTGGATCGTACTGGGGTGAAAAGCTGTTACGATAGGAATAAGAAAAACAGAATAAGCAAACGAAATAAGCACTAAGACAAATAAGCAAATACCAAAGAAGCACTTTTAGCTATAAGCAGGTAACAAAACTTAATTAAAACGAGAACAAGCAAAACCAAATGAGCTTAAATATAAAACTTTAAAAAGACTCAAAGTAAGTAAACTTTATCAAATAATCTTTAAAAAGGTGAACTTTTTTAGATAACTAAGAAAAGAAAATAAGCTAAGTACAAAACAAGCCAATAAGATTGTCAAACTTATAGCTCATCTCATACAAAAACTTATATAAAAGTGAAAAGGTAAACTTTTTAGTAAAATAAGCAAAGAGATTAAGCAATCTCTTGCTTAATCCGAATTTTAAATAATCCAAAAAGAAGAAAAGTAGAAAAATAATGATAAAAGAAACTTGATCAAAGTTAAATGAAGATTAAACCAACAAAATTAAAGAACACTTACTTGGAATTAAAATGAATTAAAGTGCAAGACAAGTATTTAAAATGACATAAATTTAAAAAGCAAGTAA
Organism: Glebionis coronaria; assembly: GCA_025667525.1. Taxonomy (NCBI): domain Eukaryota; kingdom Viridiplantae; phylum Streptophyta; class Magnoliopsida; order Asterales; family Asteraceae; genus Glebionis; species Glebionis coronaria. The sequence goes on along the minus strand of CM046881.1, from coordinate 242,093,994 downwards.
TTAAAAGGTGGAAGACTAATTGTCACCTTAGCCAACAAAATGAAAATGATTTATCTAATGACTATTTATAGGGGAGGATTAAAGGGTGCTTAGGAAGCTTCCTCCCCTCCTTTATTTTCTCTTAATTGCACCATTAGGTCCTTAAGCCTTTAATCTTCTTTAATTTTGGACTTTAATGACTTTTGGCTCGGGATTTCTTTGGACTCGTCTTTTAATTCTTCAATAAATAAGACTTGAGTTCTTCGGCTTTTAGTAAACTTCCGTCTTTTGACTTTTTCTTCGATAAATCTTCAGAATTGGTCTTGGACTTACGTTCTTTTTGCACTCTTGACTTCGTATACCATCTTTTTCTTCAATAAAAGCCCGTAAATGCCCGTGTTTTCTCCACTTTTCACCTTTTCGTCCTAAATCACAACAAAAACACAAACCACGCATAATTCCGACATAAAAGACATAAAATACACGTTTTGGCTCGGTTATTATTGTAATTAAGTGGTAAAAAGGATGGGTGTTTACACACCTATCAAATCCCCTACACTTGACCATTGCAATGTCCTCATGCAACGCATTAGTTACAAAGCACGTTTACATTTTTCATCATAATCAATCCATGTTGGCCTTTATTAAAGAGATAGAAAATTATAAACATTCAAAGTAAAGAAATCAAAAGCATACCTTGGGTTTTGGAAATCTCATGAATAATCATCATCCTCAAGTTTTCACTTTCTCCAAACCAAGCTTAAAAACGAGATCATTGTTATTATAAGTTAGTAAACTAACACGAACTCATGTGGGCCAATTACTCACTTAGACTCCCTTATTCCTAGGTGTATCTCTTATATTTTATTGTTGTCTTGAATGATCACGAGGATGCATTGTTGACTTATTTCGATAGTTATTTAGTCCGAAAATAAAGTGAACGATTAATAGTTAGCTAAAGGACAAAATCTTTTAAAACTGCTTCTCGGGACCTCATAAAGTTCATATCTTGGCATAACTCGCTTCGCGATTTGAGACCTTTCTCGGACCGATATTTGGCAGCGACTTCATACTTCAAACCTTGAGAGACGTTCATGAAATAATGGTATTCTCTTCATAATGTAATTTCTTCACTTGAAGTTTTGAGAGATTCTTCATATTTGGACCACGACTTCTTCATTTTTCTCCAATCTTTATTTTGGACTTTCATATACAACGATCCGCCTCCTTTTTGGACTTGGCTTCATTTATCCTCATACCTTGTTAGGGCCTTCTTGGATAGACTTCTCCATGACTTTTGGGGAGTTTTTGCTTTTCGTCGTGTGTCTCGATCCTTCATATTGATTTTCGATAAATGATTCTTCACATCACTTTGGATCTTTAGCAACAAAATGTAGCCCTCATGTCTTGTTAGGACCTTTTTGGACTCGCCAATCTTCGCATCCCGCTTCAATAAGTTATGCCTTGGCTATGAAATCTAATCCATACCGAGCAACTTTTAAACGATCTTGTGCTAAAAGCTAAGTAACTTTTCAAATCGTACAACCTTATTAATTGCAGATAAATTTATTAGCAAGCGATGGGAGAATAGGCTTATAATTAACTCACATAAATTCACGAAAGAATTCCAAACTTATAATTGGCTCTATCATCTCTCGTTCTCCACAGTTTAAAATCTCAAGGAATGAGACTCGTGGATGCTTAGCCTATTAAATCAAAGTTTTGGGTTTTCGAGTCATCTATAGGATCTTGCAAACTCTTAGACTTTTTCAAGTTTAGAAATCGCATTTTAAAGTTCCCTTGATAAACGACTCTCTAGGATCAGTTATAGGAACTTACGAAAAGTTCTTGTTCTTAACCCATGAGAGTTAAGACATTCGCGTTTTATAGCTCCCTATATAAAAGCCTAGCAAAACCTGACTTAAACACGTTAAGGATACTAGCTAGAGTAACTTATATAAGTAAACTCGGGTTGAGTCAAAAGATTCACAACGTTTGAAAATTAAAACCACTTTATTAAACATTTATTCTAACAAAGAAGGAAAATAACTATACAAAGGGAAAAACTAATGGGCCAAAATAGATCAAAAATTTTAAAAAATGTCGAAAAATTGATTTTCCGGTTAAAATGAAGACAAATACAAGGAAAAGACCACTTAACTTCGATAGAATTCCCCCCTACACTTAATATAAACATTGTCCTCAATGTTTAAGCATGTGGGAGTAAACTCCCCTACACTTAGGACATTGTGTACGTTGTTTAAATCTTGCTAAGGAAAAGACAACTAAAGAGATTCCTATTTTAATATTGAGAAAATATAAAATAGTGAGTCGAAAAGAGTTTAGGATAGAACCGGGAAGAAGGGAACACGGAATCACGGGTCGTCAAAAATCATCAAGAGTGGATCATTGAAGCTCGAATCCCTGATTAGTAGAAGAGAGGAAATAGCAAACACCAACGGGTCTCCCCTACACTTAGGATAAAGAAAGCTAAAATATAGATGCATGGGTTGCCTCCCAAGAAGCGCTTGATTTTCGTTAACCGTGTTGTGAGCCTGACTCGACCTTGGTCATCATAGGAAGAAGCATGAAACATATCCACCAGGATCAAAGACATAGTTTTCGTCCATCAAATAGCACAAGCTTAAGGCGAACAAGGCAAGCCAAAGAAGAATAGGTAAGGTTCCCTTAAGCAACGATGGAGCACGGTGGAAGCAAGGGTGAAGTGGTGCAAGCAGATTTCCATAAGTTCCAAAGATATTTCCTTTTATTGCATCAGACGGATACTGAGATGGCTGAAAAATATCGATACCGGGGTCAAACACCTTTTCCTTTAAGGGAAAAAAGCACCCAGGCTCAGCAGAATGTGAAGAAGATCCACGAAGAAGATGCACAACCTCGTCCTCAGAAGGTGAACAAAGAGGTGTTAAATCATACGTGTTGCGGATGGTGGTGTCGACCGGTTTCTTCTCCTTTGAAAGAATTTTCTTCAAATCCAAAGTAGGATCAAGACGATAATCTTCAAAGTCCAAAGGAGGAGCATCACTCTCATGAGGGAAGTAAGTGTTGAGAAACGTAGAGAAGTCTTCCTCAAATGAGTAATCGTCCAAAGTAGGATCGAGTGATGGCGGAGGATCTTCATCATGGGAAGAATCGCTCGAAAGAGAATCGACCTCATCAAAATCATCGTATGTGGGCAGGTCGGGATACTCTGAAGTAAAGTCATCATAATCATCCGAATCTGAGCTAGAATCATCATCATAAGCATCAAAGATCGGTGGAGAATCATAAATGGGAGAAGGTTCCAAATTAGAGAGAGAATCATCCACATCATCTTGAAAAAGTGGATTATTAATGCACGAATCGAATAGAGGATTGTTGTAGACGACAAAATCATCAAGCACATTAATCATATTCACTGAATCTCGTCCAAAGGATTTGCTTGTAAGCTTCCCCATTTTAAAAACTTGTGAATCATTCCCGACTCTTAAGATTAACTCACCTTCGGCAACATCAACTAGAGCTCGTCCGGTTCTCAAGAATGGCCGACCAAGTATTGAAGGAATACGAGGGTCCATTTCATAATCAACAACCACAAAGTCGACCGGGAAAGTAAATGTGCCCACTTTAATGAACACATCTTCGGCAATACCAACGGGGTAAGCGAGAGTGCGATTTGCAAGCTCAAGAGTCATCTTTGTTGGAGTAAGGTCGGGTAATGATAGTGTTTTCCAAACACTCAAAGGCATAAGATTAATACTGGCCCCGAGATCAGCAAGGGCAGTAAATTCTTCAGTTTTGTTGAAAATGCAAGGCAACACAAAACGACCGGGATCTCCAAGTTTTTCTGGAAGTTCTTTGAGAATAACTGCAGAGCAGTTTTCATTTAAGCGTGTGTTGGCGAGCTCAATAAGCTTCTCCTTCTTGTTAAGCAATTCCTTGAATGATTTGACAAATTTCGGCATGTGGACAAGTGCTTCAACAAGGCTAATGTTGATGTTCATTTGAGAGAGCATCTTCACATAGCTCGACACTTGACAGTCATTCTTGGTTAGCTCGTTGGTCTTGCCTAAGCGAGAAGGATAAGGGATATTGGGTTTGGGTGGTGAAGGTGCAGGTGTAGGTAAAGGTTGAGATGTTAAAGGGTTCTTCTTGGGAACATCGTCATGACGAGGCGGAGACGATAATGGTGCACTAATACTAGGTGTAGGAGGAGTAGGGATAAATGGTGGTGGAGGAGGTGTAGATGATGGGGGTGGGATAGGTGGTCCTACGATGGTTACTCCACTACGAGTAGTAATAGCACTCACATTTGCTCGCGGATTGGTGACGGTGTTTGAAGGTAGAGAACTTGAAGTAGAAGGTTGAGCTACGGGCAAGAAACTAGCAAGCATATTCTTCAAATCATCTGTTTGATTGTTGAAGGAGAATTGAATATTATCTCGAAGCTCGGATCTAATGTTATTTCCTTGCTTGGTGATATCTCCTTTAAGATTGATAATTTGGCTCTGCAGATTCTTGATTTGCTCACCTTGGGTTCTCATTATGGCTTCAACATCCGGGTTAATGGGTGGGGCTTATTGGGCGGGTGGGTTATAAGGATTAGAAGCTCTTGGTGGGATTTGGTTGCTTCTATTGTAATTGTTGGCGGGGTTTTAGTTTTGAGGAGAAAAACCGGGTGAAAGGTAGTTGTTTGACCGGTAACTCAGCAAATTTCTATCCCCTTGAGGTCGAGCTTGGTAATTTTCCGGTGAATAATTACCATAAGCTGCATACACATTTTCTGGATTTCCTTGAGTAGAAGGACAATCGGTGTATGAGTGTGGACCGCCGCATGTTTCACAAGGATTGGCAACCGCTTTAACTTGTTGTTGTTGGTTTGAAGCGAGAAGCAAGATACTTTTGTTCATTTCAGTCATCATGCGGGTGAATTCGGTCATGTCGGGGCTTGCTGAAGTTGAAGAAACATTGACTCTCGGGTTGTTCCTTGAAGAAGCGGAGGAATCCCAATTTTTGTGGTGAGTAGTCATGTTCTCAATAAGCTCTCTACACTCCTCGGGTCTCCTTTTCATAAATGTGCCACCGGCGGCTGCATTAATCGTATCACGATCTCGAAAAGTCAAACCGTTGTAGAAAGTATCAATTAATGTGACGGGAAGCATGTTGTGGTTTGGACAACGATCAATCAAGACATTATATCTTTCCCAAGCATCAAAGAGACATTCATCGGGTTCTTGCATGAAACCGCTGATTTGATTGCGAAGGCTCGTGACCATGGATGGTGGAAAGTAGCGCGACAAAAAGCGTTGAGTCATGTCATCCCAAGTATGAATTGAATTCTTCGGGAGACGATCAAATCATTTCTCGGCGTGGTGTGATAAAGTATGTGGAAAGACTTGAAGGCGTAGAACATCCATTGTGGCACCGGGCAACTTCATGCTTCGGGTGATTGTAATGAATTTGTCGAGGTGTTTGTTGGCATCATCATCAGGCATTCCTCGAAAAGGATTTGTTTGCACTTGCTGAATCATGTGGTGCTTCAACGAAAACTCCGGAGCCGTGATTTGCATCTGCGCAATCGGTCCTCCTCGTCCAAACATGGTAGGTTGACAAAGCTCCTCCATTGTCCGAAGATCGGGCTGTGGAAGAACATTGTTGTTATTATTATTGAGGTGCGGTGGATTATTGTTGGTGTTAACACCTGCCATACTTAAATCTTCACGAGTCTCGGGCTCTTGATAATTAGAAGATCTAGTACGCATACACCTACAAAGGCAAAAGAAAACAATACCAAACGCAAAGACATATATATACACAATAAAAATAAAATCGTTTTGGATTTTTGAAATTTTTAATTTTTATGGATTTTTAACAATTTTTAATTTTTATGGTTTTTTGAATTTTTAAGCAAGAAAATAACGCTCACAAGTGAACGGATCCCAAAAAGCAACGCGTCTCTCACAGAAAACTGTTTATCTTCACGAAAAGAGCCGGCAGCGGCGCCATTTGATAACTAGGGTTTTGCCTAATTAAAAAGATTCGTTGTGTGTGTTCTAATCGAATTGATCTGGTTTAACTATGCGACTCAGTCGTTCTTTGGTGAAACAAATAGTTGTGTCGTTGTAGTATATTAAAATGTACAAAACAATGTAAGTAAATGACGGGAATTGAAAGCGAGACTAAAAGTAAATAACACTTAATTAAATCTAAACTAATTAAAAGTAAAGGGTGCAATATTTAAACTTTGAAAAGTAAATTAATTAAATGACTTAAATAAAAGCGTGACGAAAATTAAACTTAACAATGTAATATAATTTGAAAACTTAAAAATAAATCAAGTAAAAATGCGGGAAAACAAAATTTAAAATAAAACAAAAACAAAATAAGAATACGAATCTGATCGCACTACGATCGCAACCAACTAATGTGGTTGGATCGTACCCGGATCGTAGCTTGATCGCAGCCTAGATCACACTTGGTAATCGTAGCCTACGATCGCACTTGATGCGATGGAAACAAAATGGATCGTACTCTATGGATCATACTCTATGGATCGTACTCCACCACGATCGCAACAAAGTGGATCGCAGTGGGTGATCGTGACCAAGCGATCGCAAACAAGCCAATAAGATTGTCAAACTTATAGCTCATCTCATACAAAAACTTATATAAAAGTGAAAAGGTAAACTTTTTAGTAAAATAAGCAAAGAGATTAAGCAATCTCTTGCTTAATCCGAATTTTAAATAAACCAAAAAGAAGAAAAGTAGAAAGAGAATGATAAAAGAAAATTGATCAAAGGTAAATGAAGATTAAAGCTACAAAATTAAAGAACACTTACTTGGAACTAAAATGAATTAAATTGCAAGACAAGTATTTAAACTGACATAAATTTAAAGAGCAAGTAATTAAAAGGTGGAAGTCTAATTGTCACCTTAGCCAACAAAATGAAAATGATTTATCTAATGACTATTTATAGGGGAGGATTAAGGGGTGCTTAGGAAGCTTCCTCCCCTCCTTCATTTTCTCTTAATTGCACCATTAGGTCCTTAAGCCTTTATTCTTCTTTAATCTTGGACTTTAATGACTTTTGGCTCGGGATTTCTTTGGACTCGTCTTTTAATTCTTCAATAAATAAGACTTGAGTTCTTCGGCTTTTAGTAAACTTCCGTCTTTTGACTTTTTCTTCGATAAATCTTCAGAATTGGTCTTGAACTTCCGTTCTTTTTGCACTCTTGACTTCTTGACTTCGTCTTTCATCTTTTTCTTCAATAAAAGCCCGTAAATGCCCGTGTTTTCTCCACTTTTCACCTTTTCGTCCTAAATCACAACAAAAACACAAACCACGCATAATTCTGACATAAAAGACATAAAATACACGTTTTGGCTCGGTTATTATTGTAATTAAGTAGTAAAAAGGATGAGTGTTTACACACCTATCAAATGTGTTATCTAATCCTAAGATAACCATCTCCAAAATGAGGTCTTCATCTGTATTTATAGGCGCTGAGTGGTGAAGTAGAGGTGTTGATGACGTGTCTTGCCCAATCTCTTGATGCCTCGTGGAAAATACGATGATGTATCTTGTTCTTCGTTCTTCATCATTTTGGGGTTTTTTTATCCTTCCACTTTGATCTAATTAAATCATATCTCCTTGTAGAGGGGATGATGAGGAGTATTTTTGATGTTATAAACTTTGCTTGAATCTTTCTTGATTGTACATGAAATCAAATTGCAGGTTTGGTGGTGAGAAGAGAGATGGACGACTGAAATGCTTCTTTCTCTCTCTTGATCAGTTGATGAAGACGTGTTATGTTGACTGTGTGTATGACTTGGTCATTTGACCAAGTATAAAAGTTAAATAAACTTTCCTCCCAAATTTTCCTTTTTGGTCTCCTATTTTTATCTTTAATAAAAAATGTTGTAAGAGTTTTAGCATATTTCTGTTTTATCCTTCGTCTTGATAGAAGTTGCAACTTAAGCCCTCGATCTTGGTAAATAATGGCAAGTAAGGTCCTCAAAAGCTCTTTCGTCCTTTTCTTCGTCTTTTATCATAAAAATCTCTTGAAAACGCGTGTTTGCTTCAAAATGTATCTTGTTACCTGAAAACACATGAAACAAAAATACCCACGTAATTCTGATAATTTTCAGTTAAATATAATGTATTTGACTGTGTTTTGAGTGATTTATGGATCATTATTGATGAGTGTTTTCACACTTATCAACTCCCTTTCACTTGACCATTGCCATGACCTCGTACAATGCAGCATTTCAAAGCTCTAGAATGCATTTTTCTCATAATTAATCAACCTTGGCCATTTTATGATTTAATAAACTAAACTATACTACATGATGAATGGTTTTGAATATTTACAATGCAATGCAAAGAAAACAATTCTATTTATATATTTTTGATTTTTCTTGAAATGGTTTTGATGGAAAAACTCATAAAGAAATCAATGACTTAAATTAGGGCTTTGGTACCATGGACACTTATCACCCTCAAGTTTCACTTTCCCCATACCAAGCTTAAAAATGGGATCATTGCATTCACAAGTAAAAATTGCATCAACTTATTCATGACAATTAAATGTGGAACCGGTTATTATTTGAGCAAATTGCTTGAAGGCAAATTTGTCATTATTTGAAGCGTGAAATATAAGAAATGTAAAATCTAAAAATAAGGAAGCACGGTTTTAATCCTAAGTAATCCTCTCATCCATTACTTGAAAAACCGCTCACAATTAATATAAGTCCGTTTCAAAAATAATACGTCATTCGCCTTATGTGTAAAATCCTCATGTCATGCATTAATAAGTAGCTACACACTCGCTAAGGAAAGAAAAATAAAACTCACGCAATAATTTACATCCTCCGCCTTTTTGAGACTTTGGATCTTCAACCCCGCAACCTATCAAGGTAATATTGGATTGGAGCAACTATTAAATCCCCGCAACCCGTCAAGGTAATATTGGAATCTAATAGTTACTATAATTAACACTTCACTGCCCCTCTTGGGAGTCTTGTATAATTATTTTTCTTTTCTCTTTTTTTTTCTAGCCACTCATTTTTTTAAGCCGCTCTTATTTTTCTTTATTCCTCACTAAGAAATTTGAAAAGAATAAAAGGAAAAGCACCCGCTAAGTATTAAGCATGACATAAGTCTAGTACACATGAAACATTCTAACTTAGAATCTTAAGACGTAATTATATCAACCATGAATGATTAGACAAAAATGCATAAGAGATTACAAACCAATTAAAACCAATCTTGATTATTTATTAACATATATACATGTGAAGAAAATAGAGGTAAAGGAGAGAAGGGTTTAGCCACAAGTAATTATCATGAAGTTTATCTTGCCCTTTTATACTTGCTTCAACTCTTATCATTTCCCATTCTCCACAAATTTAAAATCTCAAATAATTCGAGTGGTGGATGCTTAGCCTAATAGACCAATGAAGGACTACATGGTTAAGGATAATAGCTAGAGAATGATTGGATAAGCAAACTCGGGTTGAGTCAAAATATCCATGGCGGGCCTAATATGTCAAAGAAGTCTAAATTTGTTAAACCATGTTTTTATTATATTTTTTTTCTTTTTATATATTTTTGATGAAAAGTAAAAGAAGAAATATATACAATGCAAATGTATTATGCAAATGAAAAATGATTAATGCAAAAATTATGAATGCATATTTTTGGTGGCCAAAGTAGATCAAAAATTTGAAAAATCTTTGAAAAATTAATTTTCCATGTTATCATGAAAGTCAATGACAAGTTCTAGGTAAGGTCACTTCGATAGAAGACCCCCCCTACACTTAAGCTAAACATTGTCCTCAATGTTTAAGAGCATGGAAGTATAAAACTTCCCCTACACTTATGACAATGAATAGACTTCGCTTAACCCAAGTTAAGGAAAAATTAACTATAGTGAATTCATTTTTAAAGCACAAGGTGTTCTATGAAAGATCACAATAGTAACGAAGTGAACCGGATACAAGGGCCTCCTCCATAAGCTCCAAAGCACGTGATGAGTGAGAAACCCTACAAACATCATGAAGACAAAAGAAGGTCTCCCCAACACTTCTCATCAATTTGCTATCCTTAGTTCTAACCTACAACACTCTAGATCTAAAAACTTCTAAACCTAGTTATTCAAGCTTGATTTAAGGAGTCTCTAGCTCGACTCATCTCACAATGAATTAATTCATGGGGAAAATGGGGATCTCTTGGAGCATTTCCACGGAAATGTCCTCCCGAAAATAATGCTTCACACGGTGACCATTCACTTTAAAATTGGGACCATCGGGTTGTGACAACTCAATAGTTCCATATGGAAATACTTGAGCAATAGTGAATGGACCGGACCATCTCGACTTAAGCTTGCCCGCAAAAAGTTTCAACCTTGAGTTAAAGAGGAGAACCGGCTCTCCAAATTTAAACTCACGGTTCTTGATCTTAGCATCATGCAATTTCTTAGTCTTCTCCTTATAAAGCAAAGAGTTCTCATAGACATTGGCTCTCAATTCATCCATTTCATTAAGTTGATCCTTTCTATGTGAACCGGCTTGGTTTAAATCAAAGTTAGCCTACTTGAGAGCCCAAGAAGCCTTGTGTTCTAACTCGAATGGGAGGTGGCATGCTTTTCCATAGACAAGCCTATAAGGGGTACAACCAATTGGTGTCTTAAAAGCCGTCCTAAAAGCCCACAAAGCATCATCAAGCTTATCCGACCAAGAAGCTCGATGCTCTCCCACCGTTCTCTCCAAAATTCTCTTTAAACCACGATTTGTGACCTCGGTTTGACCATTGGTTTGAGGGTGATACGCGGTAGAAAGTCTATGATAAACTCCATATTTCTTCATCACTCTTGTGAATTGATCATTACAAAAGTGCGTACCACGATCACTTATGATGGCCCGAGGTACACCAAATCTAGCAAACAATTGCTTCAAAAATTTCACAACAACTCTAGCATCATTAGTAGGTATGCTTTGGCCTCAACCCATTTTGACACATAATCCACCGCTACGAGTATATACTTATTTCCCTTGGAAGATAGAAAAGGTCCCATAAAATCTATGCCCCACACATCAAAAATCTCACACTCTTGAATGAAATTTTGTGGCATCTCATCACGTTGTGTAAGTTTTCCTTGTCTTTGACATACATCACAAAATTTCACCATCTCTTGGGCATCTTTGTTAATGGAAGGCCAATAGTAACCCAAATCAAAAACTTTCTTGGCGGTATAGTTGGGCCCAAAATGTCCACCCGTAGGTCCCTTATGACAAGCTTCTTGTAAGATATGTAAATCCTACTTTTGTTTTAGAGAGAGAAAGAGATAGAGAGATGGTTGATTTCACACAATTCTAGAGAGAGAAAAATGAAGTTTACTATGTGTAAAAATGAACCACTACCCTCTCCATCAAAGGAGAGGGTTTATATACCCAAGCCTTGTAATGGGCTTGGGCTTACATGTTTGGGCCGGTCATACAAGCATGGATCGGGCCTTTCCTTGTTTGATATATTAAAAGATATCTAGACTACGAGCTACTACATAATATATTGTCGGAGTGACCGAATCTTCCTAAATACGTAAAAACGTATTTCCAACAATCTCCCCCTAAGGGAGGTCACTCCAAACAAGGGCGTTACCTAAGTTACAATCATAAAATAAACCTAGCATACTATGCTTGTCTTGAGCTCGTAGTCTTCGTCTTTCTTTTCTTTTTCTTTTCTAGTGAACATGCTGATGTGATCTTTGATATCAATCTTTAGCATTAATCTCTTGCCTTGATCTTGTGCATCCTTCACTTGTGATCTTCGCCTCTTCGTGACACCATGTCCCACATACTTATACCTTCGTAATTCTTGAAAGCTTCAGAGTTCGATACATCGGAAGACTTAACTTTTAGGCTTTCTTGAATTAGACGAGGTATTAAGTACATAAAGTATAAGCATGCGGGGACGACTTCTTCTCGGATTCCGCAACGCCACCGTCTTCAAATGTCGCAACATAAGTAGACACGAACGAAATGGCTTTGAACATTTCATTCTAATTCGGTAGCATTTTACCTCCGGTCGGTGAAGACCGTTGGACAATATAAGATATCGTACTTGTGGCAGGTAGATTTAATTAAAAATCTCCTTGACAAGATTTCGCGGGTAAACCCGTTCTCTTTACTCGACCGTCCAAAGCTAACTGCGAACGTAAAGAGTGAATCATTTGGATAAAATTATCCGCATGATTGAAGCCGTCAATTCTGATTCCTGGAACAAGTTTGATTCTTTAAAGAATCGCACCATCGTTGCTTTCCAGTTGTCACAAGCTTGATTCATATTGAATCTTGCAAGTTACCTACCAAGTGTTGTTTGAGGTTAACACTAGAAGGATTTCCACTCATCACTGTGAACACTAAGGTATCACTCTGAGTGTTCTGGCAAGATCACTAAGACATTGCGTAGAGGCCTGGAACGTGTTTAAATTCAGTTAAGAATTAAACCACTGTTGCTTTCCAGTTATCACAAGTTTGATTCATAAATAATCGCACAAGTCACCTACCATGAGCTTTTTGATATTCGCTCAAGAAGGATTTCCATCTTCATTGTGAATACTTTCGTATTACTCAGATGTTCAGGCAAGATCATGAAGATTTTGCGTAGGACACTTAAAATCATTCTTACTTTACACAGTGTGTGAAGAAGCAAGGAATTATGGAAGTGTGTCCTCATGAGATATTTGATGATCTCAAATGGCTCTATACTCGATCGTGCATTTTGGATTTTAGTGATCGGAGGCTGGAGAGAAGTGCCACCTTTTCAATACCAATTTACTCGGAGTGAATAAATCGATAGATAATGCCTTGTCTCCGTGTGAATAAAACAAATACCTTTTGAGAGATATCTGAGTTAGCTGGGATGGGTTGTGCATTGCATCACTAGGTCCATGATGTCTATCTTCAATATCGAGCATCATTTAAATGATCTCAATAGCATATGTGTTGACCCGATTTCTGCCTAAAGTTGTAAGGAGGGCTTCTTTCTTTACACCCTTTATCTTTACAATTCTTTTTCATTCTTCAACCCTTCAATGCTTACCAATACGTCATAACTAGCACCTTGTTGTGATTGTTCCAGTGCTAACTTATGTTTTAACACCCCCAAATTTACTAGCAGCGGAAACCAACCATTTAGGTGTTAAGAAATAGCAGAATCACAAAAGAGTATAGATAACAACTCTAAAAGAGACATTTTTAGATAAAGGGTTCCATTCATAAAGATCAGAGTACTGGTCCCACAAACCGTTACAAACATTTCTTACATAAAACTTTTAAAGTACATAAACATTTATAAGTAAAAAGATAATTGGATGGAACGAAAACATGTTTTCCAAAACTTTAGCGCTTGCCTCCTCGTCCATTCCAAACCTTCAACATCCATCTTTAATTACCTGAGATAAACATGCTAAAAAGTCAACTAAAAAGTCGAGTGAATTTATAGAGTTTATAAGAATAATAAGTGAACACAAGAATTTTTAATCATCTGAAACTTATCACACAGACAAGTCATATATACAGATAAATGCATTAAGCTCACGCCACTGAACGTTAACCAACATATCAAACCGAGTCACTTACGGCGCCCCTACTAACAGGTAATATTGTCATATACCAACGACCTCTTATACATAATATCCCTTTCAGGTGCTCACAAGGATACATACCCTAGGATAAGGCTGTCAAACCAAATAGATCTATCATATGTAATAGCGTTTACCCCTTCGAGTAATTAACAGTGCATGAAATTCAGGGACTTCATTAGACAATGGTACTTATGCATTTATCATCTCATTCGGGTCCAGCATACCGAAAACAACTTGTGTTCATTTTATAAAATAACATGTATCCCCCTCACGGGTTTAATAAAACATTTAAAGTTTAAAGGCGAGGCTATAAACTCACCTTTAGGCGAACGGGAGGGATGACGGATGAATAATGGAACCGGTCTGTAGAAGAGTAGATAGTAGCACTCCAAGGCTATTCGTGACCTACAAAAGTGATCACGCCCCTTAAGTACGCGTTTTATATGCTTATAAAACAATTATACGAAAATAATTCGATAAAAATGTATTACGGGTAAAAATTTGCACCAACACCTAAGTCAAAGTGACCCAAGGCTAAACAAGGTTTATAACCTGTAGGAATTGTGTACTCTATATGGTCTAAGTGTTAAACCTAGTATTCAATACGGTTTGCACACAAAACGCCTCAAGTTTACATAACAAAAGACGTAAAAGTCAAAATTATTCGGCGGGACTGTTTTGAGAAGAGTATATATCCCAAACTGTAAATCCAATGATTTTGGGATTTAAATCCCTGGAACACACTTTAAATCTAGTTTTCAAAATATCCAACCATTCGATCTAAGAGTTTATGGAACTTTCTAAAAGTCCAAAATACTAACAGCCCTACCGTAAGAACTTAATGGTCAAACTACACTAGTCAAATTTGGGACAAAATAACCCGTTAACCTATAAGGTTTAAGGAACTGAGATTTCCACCATTGGAAAGCCTCATGATTCTACTTTCGGCCCCTACCAACCACGAGTAAATAGCTACTACCAATTAGCGGGAAAGTTACATTCTTTGAAAGGTTACAAAATCAGAATTTGGTTTTCAAACTCGGGTTTACCGTTTTAGTCATAAAAACCATTTGGTGATAGCTATTAACATGAGGTCAGTGGGAGGACTTCACATATGATCCCTAATACTGTATGAAACCTTAAAATGCACAAATGGGGGTCAATAACCTGTAGCCACAAGCTATGCAAACCTGGTGTCCCGGAATTGACTTTCTAACTTAAATTGACCATAACTTCCTCATCCGGAGGAGTTGTGTGCCTATCCAACTCACCACTAACATGTAAAAGGCCTAAGGAACCCATTTAAGCTGTAAAAAGTGCAGGTTAAAGTAGAAAATATGTGAGTTTTAGGCTCACATATCTGCTGTCCGAATTTGGGCATCATAATAACTTAACCAAACAACCTCTAATTCATTCCCAACCATCAAGAACACATCTTATATTAACCTTGATGGATCAAAATACTATAAATCAGAATCATGGATGGTCAAAATCAAAACCCATCTAAAATTCATGTTCAATCAATGATGCTAGTCACACTAATCAAACACCAAAAATCAACAACATGATCCCTATGGGATCATGTTTTGGTCGTGGCATCATTAACCCACCATGGGTGATCATGGTCAAAATTCTTAACAAGTATGTATGCCTAAACACTAATAAACCTATTGCATGTCTAATCCCATGATCAAACATACAAGAACACCAATTCTTAAAATTGATGATTTTCTTAAAAATCAATACATATGTAAATAAAACATGGGTTTGTGTTAAAGGCTTACCAAAGATGATTGTGGTATGATTTAATTGTGTTATTGATCAAGAAAATATGATGATGGGGGCTGTTTTAAGGTGTTGGTCGTGGGTTTTAAAAGACAGAGGGAAGGAGATGATTATTTTTGGTATGAAAAAAAGACAGTTGGGAGTATTATGTTTGTTTGGGCGACGGGCAGAAAAAAAAAGGGAAAGAAAGTGGGCTTTAGCCCACTAATGGGTTCCTTATTATTACTAACTTAAGCCCAAAGATTAAAATACTCATAGCCCGACTCGATTTCTAAAAATCGCTAATAAATCCTATTCGGCGCAAATTTGTTTACGTAAATATAAAATTTTATAAAAATAATATTTTTGACTAAATAAAGTCGAAATATATCGCCTCCGTTCCCGTTCCACCGATCCGTCACGATTTTATAAAATTTATGCGAGAGAGCATATAAATCAATTTGACTTAAATAAATTCGGAAAAATAATTAAAAATTTCTATAAATCCGATTAAATCATTTTCAATAAGTATATAAAAATATTAAAAATAATATTTAATTAAAACTCGAGAAAAGAATTATGACCTTATTTTTATGGGTTTTACATCCTCACCACCTTAGGGAAGCACCGTCCTGGGGCTTACTTCTCCTTATGTCCGCCTACGAATAAATGGGGATACTTGCTCTTGAAGTAGTCCTCTTGTTCCCACGTGTACTCGGGTCCACGTCGGGAATTCCACCGCACTTTAACTATCGGAATTCGACTTTGCTTAAGCCGTTTCACCTCTCGATCTATGATCTCCACCGGTTCTACAATGAAATGCAGCTTGTCGTCCAATTCAACCTCCTCAAGTGGAATTATTAAATTCTCGTCCGCCAAACACCTCTTAATATTAGAAACGTGAAAAGTGTTGTGAATAGCACTTAACTTGTCCGGCAATTCCAATTTATACGCCATGGGGCCAACTCGATCGATAATCTTGAACGGACCAATATAGCGTGGACTAAGATTTCCTCGTTTGCCAAATCGGATTACTCCTTTCCAAGGTGATACTTTCAACATAACCATATCGCCAATATCAAACTCCAATGGTTTTCGCTTCTTATCCGCATAGCTCTTCTGCCTACTACGGGCAGTCAATAAACGATTCTTGATTTGCACGATCTTCTCGGTCGTCTCTCTAATCAATTTAGGACCCGTCAATTGACTTTCACCAACCTCACATCAACCAAATGGTGATCTACACTTTCGCCCGTAAAGTGCTTCGAAAGGCGCTGCCTTGATACTCGCGTGATAACTATTGTTGTATGAGAACTCCACCAATGGTAAGTGTCGATCCCAACTACCTCCAAAGTCTATTACACACGCTCATAACATATCTTCCAAAGTCTGAATAGTCCTTTCACTTTGACCGTCCGTTTCCGGATGGTACGCAGTGCTCATGTCCAACTGAGTCCCCAAAGCTCGCTGAAGCGATTTCCAAAACTCAGATGTGAACCGGCTATCTCGATCTGAAATAATCAACAAAGGAACTCCATGTCTACAAACAACTTCCTTCAAATACAACCGTGTAAGTTTGTCTAAATCATCGGTTTTCTTTATCGGAAAGAAATGAGCCGACTTAGTCAACCGATCAACAATCACCCAAATCGTATCATGACCACTAGAAGTTCTCGGAAGTCCCGAAACAAAGTCCATAGTGATCTTCTCCCATTTCCATTCCGGAATTTCAGGTTGTTGTAGTAAACCAGAAGGTCTCTTATGCTCAAACTTCACCTTAGCACACGTCAAGCATTTACTAACATAAGTGGCTATGTCAGCCTTCATATTCGGCCACCAGTAACATTTCTTCAAGTCTTGGTACATTTTATCCGATCCTGGGTGAATCGAATATTTAGACTTATGAGATTCGTGCATAATTAAATCTCTCAGTTCTCCATACACCGGTAACCATATATGATTCTCAAAATACCGAATTCCATCATCACGAACCTCGAATATGGGTGTCATCCTTCTACCCAAATCTTCATCTCTCACATTCTCCTCTTTCATTGCTTTTGTTTGAGCTTTAAGTATTCGGTTAGATAAATCAGAATAAGTTGTCATGGCTAAAGCTCTAACCTTTTTTGTCATTTCTCTTTCTTTCCTACTAAGAGCATCGACAACTACATTCGCCTTGCCAGGATGATAACGTATTTCACAGTCGTAGTCACTCAAGAGTTCAACCCAGCGACGTTGTCTCATATTAAGCTCTTTTTGGTCCAGGATATGTTGTAGGCTCTTATGATCCGTATATACTACACATTTTGTACCATACAGATAATGTCTCCAGAGTCTAAGTGCGAAGACAACAACACCAAGTTCTAAGTCATGTGTCGTGTAATTCTATTCATGCTTCTTCAGTTACCTTGAAGCATAAGCGATGACTTTCTCCCGTTGCATCAGTACGGCTCCATAACCTTTATGTGAGGCGTCACAATATACCACAAAGTCTTTAGATCCCTTTGGCAATGCCAAAATAGGTGCGGAACATAACTTTTTTTTTAGCATTTGGAACGCTTCCTCTTCTTCCTTTCCCCATTCATACGTCTTGCTCTTTTGGGTCAGTTTGGTAAGTGGTTTAGAAATCAGGGAGAATCCCTCTATGAATCTTCGGTAATACCCAGCTAAACCCAGAAATTGCCTTACTTTGGTCGGTGTTGTTGGGGCAGGCCAATCTCGAATAGCCTCAATCTTTGCTGGATCAACATGAACACCATTACTATCGATTACATGACCAAGAAACTGTACAGATTCTAGCCAGAAAGTGCATTTCGAAAATTTGGCGTACAATTGTTCTTTCTTAAGCAATTCCAAGATGATCTTCAGATGCTCTCCATGCTCTTCCTTGTTCTTGGAGTAGATAAGTATATCATCAATAAATACAATCACGAACTTATCAAGGCATGGCTTGCACACTCGATTCATTAAGTCCATAAAAAATGCGGGTGCATTAGTTAGACCAAAGGACATCACTTGAAACTCGAAATGACCATACCGAGTCCTAAATGCAGTAATTGGTATATCTTCCTCCCTAATGCGAAGTTGATGATAACCCGATCGCAGATCGATCTTTGAGTACACACTCGAACCTTGAAGTTGATCAAATAGATCATCAATCCTCGGAAGCGGATATCGGTTCTTGACCGTCAACTTGTTCAACTCGCGGTAATCAATACACATACGGAATGATCCGTCCTTCTTCTTCACAAACAATATAGGAGCTCCCCAAAGCGATGAACTCGGACAAATAAATCCCTTCTCTGATAATTCCTTTAATTGATCAGCCAACTCCTTCATTTCTGACGGTGCTAGACAGTATGGTGCACGTGCGACAGGTGCAGCTCCAGGCACAAGTTCAATTTTAAATTCGACTTGTCGAGGTGGTGGAAGTCCTGGCAAGTCGTCAGGAAACACCTCCGGATAATCACAAATCACCAGCACATCTTCTAAACGCTTTTCCCTAAGTTCGGCCTCACTCACATGGGCTAAGAACAATTGGCATCCTCTTTCTATGTATTTCCTCACCTTTATAAAAGAGATAACCTTCAAGTGAGACGTACCATTATCTCCTTTTACTACCAACGTCTTACCCTTAACAGGTACATGTAATACTTTCTTCCCACAAACAATGATAGCGTCATGCTTAACTAGCCAATCCATCCCAATAATCACGTCAAAAGAAACGAGCTCAATCGGCATAAGATCAATTTTAAATAAGTGATTCACTATGTTCAAGGTACAATCCCTTAGAATAGAACTAGTACTAGTTATCCTACCATCAGCCAATTCAACCTCATACTTTGTATCTAATTCATCCGGTTTAGTATCGAACAAGAGACTAAAGCTTATGTTGATAAAGCTCTTATCCGATCCAGAATCAAATAGTACCCTAGCATATCGGTTATTGAGTAAAAACGTACCCGTCACGACATTGGGTCCATCGTTCTGCTCAGCACCTCCAACAGCATACAACTTTCCTACAACATTTCCTTCTTGATTGTTCTTCTTTGGGCAGTTCCCTCTTACATGGCCTTTCTTTCCACAATCATAACAAGTTATAACACGTTGAGTGTTTGCACCAGTGGCGAAACCCCGACTCCAGCAATCTTTAGCCTTGTGGCCAGGCTTTCCACACTTGTGGCACTTTGGTGGACAGTTCCTAAAATGTCGAATCCCACAATTGTTACAATTAGGAGCATTCCCACCTTGATCACCTCTTGCATTCTGCGTGTTGGTCATTGTTCTTGCATTCCCTTGCCTCTAATTATTGTACTGATTATGTCGGTTGTTACCTTGGTTATTTCCCCTATTGTTATTTCTGTAGTTACCACTACTACCACCTTGGTTATTGTTCTCCCATTTTCTCTTATTTCCTTCTGCAATTCTTTCAGCCTTAGCAGTCAACTTTTGCTCCATCAAAGTATGTGCCATTCGAACAGCTTCATTCAATACAGTAGGCCTTGAGGATGTGGTTTCCCCTTTTATGTTCTCAGGCAAACCCTTCAAAAATGCATCAATTTTCTTTTTCTCAGTCGGAACACTTTCAGGACACAACAGAATCAACTCATTAAACCTTTGAGTATAAGCAGTAATGTTACAGTCTTTCACTTTCAAGTTCCACAGCTCTACTTCCATTTTCTGAATTTCCTCAGCAGGGCAAAACTCCTCAGTCATCATAGTTCTCAACTGTGTCCACGACCTCCCATGTGCCACTTCTAGTCCTAAGGTAGCAACTTGACCATTCCACCATGTTAAAGCCGGACCTTGAAGTGTAGCAGTAGCAAACTTCACCTTGTTCCTCTCCACACAGTCACTAATACTAAACACACTTTCCGTCTTTTCAAACCAACGAGCCAATCCCACTGCTCCTTCAGTACCATCGAAATTAATCGGCCCACATTTCTTAAAACTAGAGAAATTTCACTCTCTAACAGGTGGTACACCAACTGGACCAATATTTCCTCCTGCTCCACCAGCTCCATCTGCTTGGTTCCTTGCAGCACGGTCTTCAGCAAGAGCTGCAACAACAATTATGTTCACCTCAGCCTGACTCATCCTAGGCGGTGGCATGATTCTGTCACAACACAAAGAAAAACTCATGAGTGTTCATACAATGATATGGTCATAACATGTACAAATTTTGGATCACAACATGAATAAATCATCGAGCCATAAAAAAATCACAACACAAAAGTAATTACTATTACTATGGGTCACGTGGGGATCCACATGGCTCATGTGAATTTTAATCACTAGCATCATCTTCATCATCAATAGCCGTGAGAAAGTAGATTTGTCAATTTGCATATCATAGCAAATTCCGTAAAATAAAATTTATAAGGTCATTATATAATTTCAGAAATTATGAAAAATACAAATGGATGCATTTACATCAAAATATCGTTCAAAGTCGATATATATAAATTATATCTCAAATATATCTTAAAATATATCTTAAAAATCTCGAATATCTCAAAGTATCTCAAAGTATTTATTATAAAAAATACTTAACAATAATGCTTCTCAAATATGCATTAATAATAACATAACAGTTACCTGAAGGCTTGGACTAGGAACACGAGAAGACTTAGCGAACAAAACACGGTTATAGTTTAGGTTTTTGAAAAATGAAATACCTAATTCCCTATAACCTTAAGTGAACACAAGAATAATAAGTGAACACAAGAATTTTTAATCATCTGAAACTTATCACACAGACAAGTCATATATACAGATAAATGCATTAAGCTCACGCCACTAAACGTTAACCAACATATCAAACCGAGTCACTTACGGCGCCCCTACTAACAGGTAATATTGTCATATACCAACGACCTCTTATACATAATTGTTGATCCCAAACTTAGATCGATTAGCTTTGTCTATACGAGATTAGATCAAGTAATACACGTAGAGAAACCTTTGTATATGCTTTATGAATCTAAGTGTTATGCGGAATCTAACACTTAAACAAGAACACACAAGATGTAAACAAACTTTCACTTTGATTATTAATATCGAACTTGCTTACAATGAAAGATGTTTACGAATGAAAACTTATATCAAACATTAACCTAAAGGTCTTCTTTTATAGACATAAGAAGCCTTGTACAATAATCTACGTATCAGCTATTCTAGGTAAAGATAAATATAGAAAATACATTGTCGTTTCTATCCTTACTAGAAGTATTCTAGAATATAATAAACGTGTAGAATATATCTTCCATCAGTGCTTGTCTTCAATGTGTCAACGCTTGACTTTAACTTGTCAACGCTTGAGCTGTCAGCGCTTGTTTTGTTCTTGTCAACGCTTGTTTTGTTCTTGTCAGCGCTCAAGTGATCTGGCCTTAATTTATTCCCAACAATCCTCCCCTAAACTTGATATCCACTCTTATGATCAAGTTTCTGAATAAGCATTAAGGACTAGGAGGAATCTTACAAACCTTCTCATATTGATAGTGAATAAATCTGATCAAATCTTTTGCCACGTCACTTGAATAATCTATTTCCAGCTGAGTGTCCTTCATCTTCTCCAAAATAGCCTTGGATATGAAATACTGGGCATCCACAAGTAGATACTCAGCAAACTTTGTAGAACTCAAATGGTAAACACCAGCAGCTGAATATAACCTCCATTAAAGACCACTGAGGTCATCTTCAAGATCCTTCTAAATTGCAGGATCCTCATCTTTTGGTCCACACATTCTTTTGAATGTGGTCCAAAGTTTTATTCCATTAGCTGAAGTTGGTGCTTCAGCCTCATACTTGGTCTCCAGCAACCTCCAAAGGTCTACCAAGTCTTCTCTATCACAACTTGCAAACAAAGATATGAGAGTGGTAAAAGTGTGTACCTCCTTGCAAAATCTGCCAATCTTCCAGAACCCACATTCATCTTCTTCATAGCTCACAATTGGGTTCCTGGAATCTAATGGTAACACTTGCACCATATCTGAAGCTTCCAAGGGGGAGAGCTTGAGGCTCTTTCTGATAACTGCTTCACTTGGATATAGTGGATCCATATCTTTTGGAAACTCAAATGAAATTCCCTTCTTCACTGGCCTGGGAACAATCATAGCTTTCTTGAGTTCCATTTCTTCTGCAAGTTCCTCCTTTCTTTCATCTGAAAGAAGTCTGAGAGTGTTTGCTTCCTGCACTCTCACCCAAATAGGATAAGCCCTGTTTTCCAACTCATCAAATTTCAAAGCCCTCAACATCTGATATGTCCATCCAACTCCATGACATCTGAGCAACATAAAGTAGAGCTCCCTTCTATCCCTTTTCAACTCTAAGAGAATATTGCTTGCCTTGTGTTTCAAAATTACCTGGCAATCTTTCTGAACTCTAAGAAGAAGCTCCAAACCCCATATTTGATCTGAAATGGTCAAGTCTGGATTATCCATGCATCTTTCTTCCCAAGCATTGTACATTTGAACCACCTCTGGCATGTCAAAGTCAACCTGCAATTTCAATTCTCTCAACTTTTCCCTAGCAAACTCATCACCATACTCAAGCATTTCTGGTTCTATAATCATCACACTTGAGTCTGAGCTAGCTCCATCACTTTCTTCTTCTGAAGTCACAAAAAATGCTGACTTTTCCTTTTCATCTCGTTCCATGATTTGTGCAGCCAACCTTCTATCAAATTCAACTTGAGCTGCATCCTTTGGAACACTCTCTTCTACCAAAATACCCTTACCCTTATCTGATGGTGCAATGGTTGGTAAGGTAGATGGTAATACCTGAGTAGAAACCTCCTTGATGATAGATGATGACTGGGATACATCACCTTCATGTGCAGGTCTGTCAACGCCCAAATTTGTTCTATCAGCGCCCAAAATACTTCTATCAGCGTCCAAATTTTCCTTGTCAACGCTCAAATATCTTCCCTCAGCGCCTTGTGTAACCTCTCTCAACATAGCTGTAAATGATAAATTTAAGTTGGTGGGAGAGACTAAGGACGTATCAAAACCTGTTTGTTTCTTCAAAGTTGTAAGGGCCTCAGCAACATCCATTGATTGACCATCCTGGCTGCCCTTATCACTCAGATTTATTTGATCTTCCTCCCCTTTGGAAGATTCCTCCATACCCCTCCTGGCACTAGCATTCTCCAAAACAACAATCCTCTCCCTCAATTGCTTGAGTTCAAGGCCTTGTAAGCTGACAACTTGTACTAAATCTGCATTTTGCTTTTGCAAGCTTATGCAGACTGCCGTCAATTCCATAAGAGTCATTGGTTCCAGTCTGCCCTCTTCTAAAATGGGGATTTGACCTCCCAAGTCAGATTCATTGGGCATGGATGAGGACTTAATGATGGTGGGACTGCCTTGGCTAGCATCTAAGCCAGAACCAATAGTCCCAGCCTCATCCAGGTCACCAGCCACACTTGTGGTGGTGGTTCTCTCTGCTACATGGCTAGGACCACCAGAGGAGAACACTCCAGTAGTCCTTTGGTGTTTCATCAACCTATATTCAGGGGGTGTGGAAGATGGTGTGGAAGAATGGGTAGATGTGGGTTGGTTAAGGGGTGTTTGGGATTGTGAAGGTTGTGTGTCAGCGTTGGAAATAGGCACATCAACGCGAACATTGAGTGTGTCAGCGTTGAAGGATTCTGAGTCAATTTGCATTTGTTTAGGTGAAGGTAAAGGTTCAAGAATTGGTTCAAGTTGTGGTTGAGGGTCAATTTGAGGTTGGGGGTCTGGTTGTGGTTGTGCTGCTACAATAACAGCAAGCATGGCTTGGGTTAAAGGCAGGTCTCTATGGGGTGGTGAGTTCATCTTCATAAAAATAGCTTTCTTTTGCTCAGGGATCTTATAAAAATCATTGTGATCCCTTGAGCAGTAACCTTGAACATCAAAAACCATTTGCAGAAAACGAGGATAAGCTAAAGTCATTTTTGTCCCCTTGTTTTTACACATCCCCTCAAAAATCATTTTAGAATAGTTAAATTTTTGCCCTGTTGCAATGCACACAACAGCACTGGCAATGGATCTATTGATCCCATTGTGTGCAGTACATTTGGGACTCAAACATTGAAGGAGGACATGTACGAGGTACTTCTAGGCTGGGGGAAATTCCTGCTTATGATACTTATTTAGAGTACCTTCATCAGGAAAAGGATATCCCAAAGCCCTAAGCCCTTGTTCTATTTCATTTATGGGAAGGGTGGCTATACCATCAGCATCATCAAGATGCAAGGCTTGGCGTACCAAGGCCTCAGTAACCACCCAAGGTCTCCCATGAACAATAGAAGTCAATGTGGTCACTCCATTAACTGTTGAGGAACTAACAGTGTTCCAAAACTGCTTAATGTGTGTGACTGGAATGAGTGGTGCATGAGAAAGAGCATACCTTAATGGGGATGCGTTCAAATACGCCACCATTTGTGTGTACTGAGGAAACAGAGTATCATCAGCGACAAGATATGCAATCATGTTGTGTTGAGATCTGAACCCTAATTCCAATTCTGTTGGTTTAAACTTTGGTGCCATTGATGAAAGCTGTTAATTGTAAGTGAAGAAGATGAAGTTAATAAGAGAAAATTGTTAGACAAGAATTATAGATACCCTGTTTAAAATAGGAGCCAAATTTATAGGAGAAAAAGAATGCATGTGATTGGCCCAAAAATAGGCAAAGATTTTCAAAAATCAATCATGAAAATATTGAAAAAGTTATAAGTTATCTCATGCATTAAATGAAAGTAACAACTCCTAAAATTACGGCTTGAAAATATGTCAAAAAGTAACAACTGGGTAGGTCCCATTGAGTGTCAACGGTCAAAAATAACCTATCAACGCTCAACGACTATAATTTTGTCAACGTTTGCCTATAGCCATGTCAGCGTCCAATTTGGTCACAACAACGTTTGGAAAATTCTTGTCATCGTCCAAAAATAAAAATATTTTAAAAAGTGAAAAATAACCAACAAGTAATTTATCCTAGAGAAGATAACCAAAAGCTGATAATTACTATAGGGCGGCAAGCACTGTCCAGTTATGCACACTTGCATAAGCAAGATAGACATAACAGTCCTCTAGTGTCCCTTGCTAACCAAAACTCTTAACAACCAAGTTACCTTATAAAATCCTTGTTACTCCCAGGTAAATCCCATATCAAAATCATTCCCAAGTCTCCCAACAAACCACAACCAATTCTAGGCCAAAAATGTCTTGGCAGCATGCACAGTATATCAACTTTGCATGCTACAGTGCCTCATGATTTAGTAAAACTAACTCATACTCACCTGTGGACACAATCTAGAATTGTGATAAGAGTATAATATGGATACCCAAACATCCTAAAGGTTCCTAAAACCTCCCCTTAAACTATGATACAAAAAGTTTGCTAAAATCATGCATGAACATAAAAAATTTATGTCAAGATAGGAATGAAACATTCCAACCATCATCCATAAATAAAAACTTGTCCAAATGCTTCTCCATTGATCCATAAGCAACTCTGTATCCAACGGTATACTGCTAACACCATCTGCACATTTAGATTGAAAACCACAAAACTAACATCTTGCTGACAACGCCCCGATAACACATGACAGCGTTGAGGAAAGCTTTGTTAGCGTTAGACAATTATATTACTGACAACGTTGCAATTACACTTATCAGCGTTCAAGCAATCTTTGTCAGTGTTAGAAAAATATAGTGGAAAATCTAAATCATCAATAAGACCAATAATAATGCATCATCCTGTACATACTTTTACAAAAAGACCAAAACACATATTATGTGAGATTGACCATTCCAATACTTGTTACCAAGTATTGAAATCTCCCAGCATCAAAAGGTTTAGTTAATAAATCTGACACATTTTCCTCAGTGTCAACCCTATCTGGTTGTATTAAACCTTTCTCAAAGCAATCTCTTATAAAATGGTGTCTAATTTCTATGTGTTTAGTTTTAGAATGATGTACAGGATTCTTAATGATACATAAAGTACTATTATTGTCAACAAATATCTTAGTATGCATGAAATTGTACCCATAGTCCAACAGCTGGTTCTGAATCCACAACACTTGGCCACAACATGCAGCTGCAGCCACATACTCTGCTTCAGTTGTAGAATTAGCCACCACTGTTTGTTTCTTGCATTGCCAAGATATCAACCTGCTCCCAAGAAACTGACATCCACCAGTTGTGGATTTCCTATCAAACTTATCACCTCCATAATCACTATCTGAATATGTAATCAGCTCCAATGGTGAATCCTTTGGGTACCACAAACCAAGACTAGGATAGCATCTTAGGTACCTAAAGATCCTCTTCACAGCATAAAGGTGACATTCTTTGGGAGTCACTTGATGGCGTGCACAAGCACATACAGCAAACATGATGTCAGGTCTGGAGGCAATAAGATACATCAAGGATCCAATCATGGATCTATAGTGCCTGACATCAACATCTTTCCCATCTCCAATCATTCCCCAAGGGTGTTCTCTATCCATAGGAGTAGTAGCCCTCTTTTCATGTGGAGAAAAGCCAAACTTCTTCAAGATCTCAGCAACATAATTATCCTGGGAGATGAAGATACCATCCTCTTTCTGCTGAACTTGTAAACCAAGAAAGAAGTTCATCTCCCCCATAGCACTCATCTTGAATTTGTCTGTCATAAGCTTGGAGAAATCCTCACTCATCTTTGGATCAGTAGACCCAAAAATGATATCATCAACATAGACCTGCACAAGCAACACATCCTTGCCTTTCTTCTTTGTAAATAGTGTCTGATCTATGGTGCCCCTTTTGAATCCATTGTCCACCAAATAGGTAGACAAAGTACCATACCATGCTCTAGGGGCCTGATGAAGGCCATACATAGCCTTTTTGACTCTATACACTTTATCTGGATGCTCTGGATCCTCAAAACCAGGAGGTTGCATTACATATACTTCCTCAACAATGGTTCCATAGAGAAAGGCACTCTTGACATCCATTTGATAGACAGTGAAGCCCATGCAGGATGCATAGGCTAGAAAAATCCTTATAGCTTCAATCCTTGCAACTGGTGCAAAGACTTCCTCATAGTCTATCCCCTCCTCTTGTGTATATCCTTGAGCCACTAACCTTGCCTTGTTTCTGACCACAATTCCTCTTTCATCTCTTTTGTTCCTGAGAACCCATCTTGTCCCTATAGGTCTGACATATCTGGGACAATCAACCAGCTCCCAAACATCCTGAATTACAAATTTGTGAAGCTCATCCTGCATTGCTTCCACCAAACTTGGTTCTTTGAGAGCATCAAATATTTTCTTGGGTTCTTCTTGTGACAGAAAACATGCAAACAAACATGCTTGCACAAGAGGGGTATCAACCTTCTTGTGTATATTGGCAATAAACCCACCAAGACCTTGATGAGATCTTCTAGTCTGAACTGGAGTCATAATATCACCAATGATCTGGGAAGCGGGTGATTCTTCATTGTAGAAGTGAGAACTCCTCCTTCAAAAAGTCTGGTGTCCTCAACCTCATGCTCCATGTTGCCAATATCTTCTTCATCAGACTCTCTTACATCAACATGAGGATGAACCTCTTCATATAAATTGGAAGGTTCACCTTGTTCAAAATTTGAAGAGAAAAGATGGGCAGAATTGTTGTCAACGTCTGAACCTTGTTTGTCAGCGCTTGGGCTAACAACGTTTGAACTGTTGTTGTCAACGTTTGAGCCATCAACGTCTGAATTGGTCTTGTCAGCGCTAGATTTGCCTTTGTCAGCGCCTGAAGGACCATGCATGTTTGTATCTGGTGGTATTTTGAAACCACCATTATCTTGTCCAGCAGCAGCAGCAGCAAAAGCATCTGTCCAAATGGGAATTGTGACATATTCTAATATAGGAGATGCCTTTTCTGCTTGTGATCCAACCCTCTCATTAACCTGTGTACCTGAAACATCAACAACTTGTTCCTCCACAACATTTGAAGTTACCTTCACAATGTCTGGATTAGTGACAGGCATATAATTTAAAGTTCTAAATAAGGGTTCCAAATCAAACAACCAATTAGGACCACTTTCAAGATCCCTAGGTTTATTCTCTAAAAACCTAACATGTATTCTTTCAACTATACGTTTGTCCTCTTTAAGATAAACCCTATAACCCTTGCTCTAGACTGAATACCCCATGAAGTAACCCTCATCACCTTTTTGCACTAAATTTCCCTAAGGCATCACTAGTATCCAAGACTACTACATGACAACCAAAAGGTCTAAGAAAACCAATATTAGGTTTTCTTCCCCAAAGTAACTCATAAGGTGTTTTGTTCTGAATTTTGTTAACCAATGCTCTATTTTGCACATAGCAAGCTGTATTAACAGCCTCAGCCCAAATGGCTATAGGAAAATGAGCATCAGCCAACATTGTTCTGGCTGCTTCAATTAGGGTTCTATTTTTCCTCTCAGCAACCCCATTTTGTTGTGGGGTTCTAGCAATACTAAATTCCCTTGTAATTCCTTTCCTGGCACAGAAATCATCTAGCTTCTTATTCCTAAATTCTCCACCATTATCACTCCTAAGCATTTTAACCTCATTGCCAAACCTCTTCTCAATCTGAGTGATAAAATCAATAAGAATATCAGCTGTGTCACTCTTCATGGCTAGAAAGAATGTCTAAGTAAACCTAGAAAAGTCATCTGTGATAACAAAGCAATATGACTTACCATTCAAACTTTCTATATTTGTTGGACCAAAGAGGTCCATGTGAAGCATATGAAGAGGTCTAGAACTAGTATGAACCTGATTGGACTTGAATGAGACCTTGTGCTGCTTGCCTTTAAGACATGCAACACAAGAGTGGTCATTGTGGAAGGCCTTCTCACGCAAACCATCAACTAAACCAAGCCTCACAAGTCTATTTATATTTTAAAAGTTTATGTGCCCTAGTCTCCTGTGCCACAAATTACTCTCATCTACTGAGGCCTTAGCATAAAAACAAGACATATTGGTATTCATTTTAAACCCATTTAAATTCACATTATATATGTCCTTATGCCTAGGTGTTCTATACTCAATATATTTCTCATCAGGGATCTTAAAATCCTTACTTAACACCAAACACTCAGTATCAGTAAAAAGAACTTTATTTTTGTTATCACAAACTTGTGATACACCAAACAGGTTATAATCAAGTTCTTTTACCAGGAAGACGTTCTCAAAACGCAGATTATTGGTGAGAAGGGTTCCTTTGCCTGTGATAGTTCCATATCCACCTCCAAAGTATACCTTATCACCATCTTTAATAGGAGTGAAATTCGTCAGATAGTCTTCCTTCCCTGTCATGTGCCTTGAGCATCCACTATCCCAATATCCATAATCATTGATCTGTCTTTGAATGCCCTGCACATAAAGAAAACAAATTAGTTTTCTTTGGGAACCCAAGTCTCAAAAGACTTGGATTCATCTGGTTGTTCAATAAGAACAGACTTAGTTCTCACAACAACCCCATTCTCATCCTTTTTAGGAAGAAATACCCAGTTAACCCCAATAGGTTTTGTAATGACCTTTGAAATGTAATTAAATCTATTGCAAGTCATTGAAATCCCATTATCATTAGGGTTTTGATCTTTCTTGGGTCTCCATGTTAAGCTTGAAGAAGCTTTAGACCCCTTACCTTGTGGCTGCAAATATTTAGGTCTGGTCACGTTTCTGTCAGCGTTAGAATTTGTCCTGTCAATGCTGAAATTACCCTTGTCAGCGTTGAACCTAGGGTTTGCTACAGAAACCCATTGCCTATTTGACCAGGTGTTTGTCTTTTGAAATGGTCTTTGTCCATGAGTGTTAGACCTTCTAGAAAAGAATGGGACAGGTCTGATCACTTGTGGACTTTGCTGCACACAAGGTTTGGGTCTGACAACGTTTGACTTTCTAACAACGTTGACTTTGTTCCTGTCAGCGCTGAAATTATTCCTGTCAGCACTGGCTTTAGGAGCGTTGACACACTTGTATGCCAAGTGTGAAAAGCTACCACAAGTGTAACAAGCTTTTCTAGACACAACCTTAGGTCTAGAAGGAAAGAAGCCTGTTCCATGATTGCTAACTTGACTCTTGGGTGACCTAGTATTCCTATACATCTTTGCATATTTAATGCTAGGTCTTCTAACAGTGTTTGAGCCTAGGTCAACAACTTTACCAGTGATTGGGTTAGTAACCTTAATGGGTGTAGACTCATTTGGACTTTCACATAGCAAACCACCCTTAACAAATAAAGTAGGGTTAGCTTTCTTCCACTCATTTAGGTCAGTCAATTTTTGTTGATACTCTTCCACTGGAGTGACAACTCTTGGTGGAGGAATGAATTCCTCCTCTTGGAGCTCTTGCAAACCAGTCCAAGATAAGTCCCTTTGTTGGACACCATAGAAGTCACCAGCTAGTGGTGGAACCAAAGAGTAATCATTCATCCCAATCCCAGTCATGTCCTTAGGATCCCTTTGTTTAGCTACACAGTCTCCTAGGGTTTGGGTGGCTCTATCAAATCTTTGAATTTTGAGGCCAACATTATCTTTATTCTTAATGGCCTCATCTAACTTAGCCTGTAATTCACCATTAACCCTTTCCATGATGTTTCTAATATCCATACTACCCTCTAACTCATGTTTTAAGATATTGATTTTGTCTTTTAAGTCAAATTCCATTTTCTTGTATTCAGAAACGGTTTTCTCAGTTTCAGTAAGAGCTAGTTGGTAATTAGACAATTTACATCTTTCAGTACTCATATCATCTTTTAGTTTTAACACCTCTTTGTTAAGTCTTTCAGTATTTAACCTACAACCTTTGCTACAAAAAGCATCATCATATACCTCATTATCAAATGAAGAGGAGGAGTGTGCCATGAGAGCATATTCAACATGCTCTTCTTCTTCAATATCAGCAACCAAAGCTTTATCCTCTTCAAAATTCTTAGCCAGATAGCTCCAATCCCATCCTGTACCATCAATTCCTTGAACTGCAACCATAGCTTTGGAATCCTGAGCTTTAACAACCTGACTTGAGGGTTTACGAGCATCAGATCTTCTAGGAGATCTGCATCCCCTCATGAAGTGCCCCATATGATGACATTTGTAGCATTCAACTTTGGATTTATCAAATCCAGCTGTGTCTTTAGCATTGAAGGTCATCTTCTTTTTAAACCTTCTGTTCCACCTATTTGCTCTTATACTAGCAAGAGCCATGTTCCACTTGATATCTATCTCTTCCAAGTGCTCATCACTTATCTGCTCAAGGTCCTCATATGTAATCACTGAACCATTGGGCAAAGAAGCAATGTAAGCACAAACAGTATCCAAATCCAAACTAGCAGGTTTAACTCTTGGGGAGTCATTCTTGAATGTGTCAGCGTCTGAATAGGAGACGTTGATAGGACTTGTTCCAGCGCTGACATATGATGATCCAGTAACTGGATGCATATAAGAGTCCTTCTGATTGAATTGACCTTCACTATGAGAGAAGAAGGCCATGTTGCTGGTGGTAGATTTGCTTCCATGCTCTAAAAGAGTTTCATCTTCCAACAGTCTTAGTTTGTTGTAGATGTCATCAAACGAGGAGCTCTTGTAAGTATTGTTGGCAAGAATAGATCTTGCCTCAATCTTCCATGCCTCACCAAGACTTTTAAGAAAGGTAGCATTGATGTCAACATCACCAACTTGTGTCCCCATGAAGGACAACTTGCTTGTAATGTCAAGCAATCTGCTTCTCACACTACTCAGTTTCTCATTGGGTTGAGAGTTGAAGACAACATAATCATGTAGAAGTTGCTTTTTCTTTTCTTCCTTAGTGTCTGCATTGACACCATATGCAACTTCAAGAGCTTCCCAAAGATCCTTAGCAGATTCATAGCCTCTATATTTATGCTGGTTTTCTTGTCCCAAAGAGACTTTCAGAATATTTAGGGCTTTCATGTCAACCCTTTTCTTTGCTATGTCATCAGCAGACACAGCTCTACCATCTCCAGGTTTTTCTTTCTTATCCTCTTCAGAACATCCAGCAACAGCTGATCTTTGCGTAATGACATCAAGAATCTTTTGAGCCTTATTGAATGTGTTTCCATATTCAATAATCTACCAGAGTGTATAGTCATAGATCCCCAGATATTGTTCAAAGTTGAACTTCCATAAGTCAAAGTTAGTTGCATCAAGCATGGGAATCTTGATGTTTGGTAAGGCTGAGGAGGAGGAGGTTATTGCTTCAGACATGATGTTATTAGGGTTTCTGAGAAAATTAGGGTTTTGGTGATTTTAGGGTTCTGGTGTTCTTTAAGATCAAAAGTTCCTCAACAAGCTCTGATACCACTTGTTGATCCCAAACTTAGATCGATTAGCTTTGTGTATACGAGATTAGATCAAGTAATACACATAGAGAAACCTTTGTATATGCTTTATGAATCTAAGTGTTATGCGGAATCTAACACTTAAACAAGAACACACAAGATGTAAACAAACTTTCACTTTGATTATTAATATCGAACTTGCTTACAATGAAAGATGTTTACGAATGAAAACTTATATCAAACATTAACCTAAAGGTCTTCTTTTATAGACATAAGAAGCCTTGTACAATAATCTACGTATCAGCTATTCTAGGTAAAGATAAATATAGAAAATACATTGTCGTTTCTATCCTTACTAGAAGTATTCTAGAATATAATAAACGTGTATAATATATCTTCCATCAGTGCTTGTCTTCAATGTGTCAACGCTTGACTTTAACTTGTCAACGCTTGAGCTGTCAGCGCTTGTTTTGTTCTTGTCAACGCTTGTTTTGTTCTTGTCAGCGCTCAAGTGATCTGTCCTTAATTTATTCCCAACAATAATATCCCTTTCAGGTGCTCACAAGGATACATACCCTAGGATAAGGCTGTCAAGCCAAATAGATCTATCATATGTATTAGCGTTTACCCCTTCGAGTAATTAACAGTGCATGAAATTCAGGGACTTCATTAGACAATGGTACTTATGCATTTATCATCTCATTCAGGTCCAGCATACCGAAAACAACTTGTGTTTATTTTATAAAATAACATGTATCCCCTCTCGGGTTTAATAAAACATTTAAAGTTTAAAGGCGAGGCTATAAACTCACCTTTAGGCGAACGGAACGGATGACGGATGAATAATGGAACCGGGCTGTAGAAGATTAGATAGTAGCACTCCAAGGCTATTCGTGACCTACAAAAGTGATCATGCCCCTTAAGTACGCGTTTTATATGCTTATAAAACAATTATACGAAAATAATTCGATAAAAATGTATTACGGGTAAAAATTTGCACCAACACCTAAGTCAAAGTGACCCAAGGCTAAACAAGGTTTATAACCTGTAGGAATTATGTACTCTATATGGTCTAAGTGTTAAACCTAGTATTCAATATGGTTTGCACACAAAACGCCTCAAGTTTACATAACAAAATACGTAAAAGTCAAAATTATTCGGCGGGACTGTTTTGAGAAGAGTATATATCCCAAACTGTAAATCCAATGATTTTGGGATTTAAATCCCTGGAACACACTTGAAATCTAGTTTTCAAAATGTCCAACCATTCGATCTAAGAGTTTATGGAACTTTCTAAAAGTCCAAAATACTAACAGCCCTACCGTAAGAACTTAATGGTCAAACTACACTAGTCAAATTTGGGACAAAATAACCCGTTAACCTATAAGGTTTAAGGAACTTAGATTTCCACCATTGGAAAGCCTCATGATTCTACTTTCGGCCCATACCAACCACGAGTAAATAGCTACTACCAATTAGCGGTAAAGTTACATTCTTTGAAAGGTTACAAAATCCGAATTTGGTTTTCAAACTCGGGTTTACTGTTTTAGTCATAAAAAGCATTTGATGATAGCTATTAACATGAGGTCAGTGGGAGGACTTCACATATGATCCATACTACTGTATGAAACCTTAAAATGCACAAATGGGGGTCAATAACCTGTAGCCACAAGCTATGCAAACCTGGTGTCCCGGAATTGACTTTCTAACTTAAATTGACCATAACTTCCTCATCCGGAGGAGTTGTGTGCCTATCCAACTCACCACTAACATATAAAAGGCCTAAGGAACCCATTTAAGCTGTAAAAAGTGCAGGTTACAGTAGAAAATATGTGAGGTTTAGGCTCACATATCTGCTGTCCGAATTTGGGCATCATAATAACTTAACCAAACAACCTCTAATTCATTCCCAACCATCAAGAACACATCTTATATTAACCTAGATGGATCAAAATACTATAAATCAGAATCATGGATGGTCAAAATCAAAACCCATCTAAAATTCATGTTCAATCAATGATGCTAGTCACACTAATCAAACACCAAAAATCAACAACATGATCCCTATGGGATCATGTTTTGGCCGTGGCATCATTAACCCACCATGGGTGATCATGGTCAAAATTCTTAACATATATGTATGCCTAAACACTAATAAACCTATTGCATGTATAATCCCATGATCAAACATACAAGAACACCAATTCTTAAAATTGATGATTTTCTTAAAAATCAATACATGTGTAAATAAAACATGGGTTTGTGTTAAAGGCTTACCAAAGATGATTGTGGTATGATTTAATTATGTTGTTAATCAAGAAAATATGATGATGGGGGCTGTTTTAAGGTGTTGGTCGTGGGTTTTAAAAGACAGAGGGAAGGAGATGATTATTTTTGGTATGAAAAAAAAGACAGTTGGGAGTGTTATGTTTGTTTGGGCGACGGGCAGAAAACAAAAGGGAAAGAAAGTGGGCTTTAGCCCACTAATGGGTTCCTTATTATTACTAACTTAAGCCCAAAGATTAAAATACTCATAGCCCGACTCGATTTCTAAAAATCGCTAATAAATCCTATTCGGCGCAAATTTGTTTACGTAAATATAAAATTTTATAAAAATAATATTTTTGACTAAATAAAGTCGAAATATATCGCCTCCGTTCCCGTTCCATCGATCCGTCACGATTTTATAAAATTTATGCGAGAGAGCATATAAATCAATTTTCATGACTTAAATAAATTCGGAAAAATAGTTAAGAATTTCTATAAATCCGAATAAATCATTTTCAATAAGTATATAAAAATAACAAAAATAATATTTATTTAAAACTCGAGAAAAGAATTATGACCTTATTTTTACGGGTTTTACATAAGTACTTGGTCGGCATTCAGCTACGTTCACAATCTTTCTCCAACTTTCCTAAGGACTACTATTTCTAGCTATGGAATGTCCTTGGGAAGATTCCTCCGGTTCTGGAAGAATCATAGGACTTAACCTAACCTACCATCCTTATGTCACCACAATCTTCATCGTCGTGAAATAAATGGGTTTTGGGTAAGTATAAATCACCATGAAATCCATTTTTGATATGCCACGATATTCGAAAACATTTCGCACATGTCGGGATGAGCCAGCACATTAAGTCAAACCATTTGTGATAATATCCCATATTAAATCACATTTTCTCCCCCATATTAAAAATATTAACCCAATCTATGTTTTTAAAATCAATTAATTTAATGAAGTTTTAACAAAGGTTTTGGGAAGAAAAATGCAAGTTCGTTTAATCTTCATGATTCCAAATGTATGAAATATGATACCGATTAGTAACATGATCACATATTCACCATATTAGAAAAAAATTGACAAGGTTGGACCTGATAGATGAGAACATCATATGATAAGATCAAATGGTTCTTGTCAGCATATGTTGGTCGCCTCGTCACGTCTGAAGGCATCTCTTGACACCACATGTACGATTGGTATTGTTGTTTTGACACCAACTTGTGAACTTGGCACGTTCGGCATCAAAGATTCTAAATGCTTGACAATTGCTCCCCTCAATTGTTGACCCGTGTTCTATTGAAAGAGCTGTAGTCTCCATTTGAGTAGTCGCATCATCGAGTATGTAGATACCAAATGTAGATAGCTATGGTTGTAGAGATGATAGCTTCATAAAAACAAGTCTTCTCTTGTTTTAACAAATAAATGCACTGAAACATAAATAGATTTGTGTTAGACCAAGTTATAAAGTAAACTTGATCCCTTACAAGGTTTTAAAGTAAACCTTGCCCGTGAAAATTAATTCCCGTTGTTAGCCAAAGCTTTCATAAGAAATACTTGACTTTAATATGAAAACCGGGTTGCAATCTGAAATAACTACAAGCCATAAGGGCATGTTTTATGGAATATTTACAACTTTTGTACGAACTCTATTTATGGCGTCGTGTCGATATTATTCAACATTTCTAAGGTCGTAAATATTATCGTACCAAAAAACATGCCTTTGAAAAATAAAGTAAAAATATTTTTGGATTTTTCTAGATTTTTCAATTTTTATGGTTGTTATATGGTTTTATATTTTTGTATTTTGCTTTTGTGGATAAAAATATAAACAATATATACAAATGATCACCAAGGATACGGAGAATAGTTTACCACCACTATTCTTTCGCTTCATCTGCCAGTTCCTTTAGAGTCTCAGGCGAGAAAGTTCTCATTCCTAGCTTGTCGGCCAAAAATTCTATTCGAGCGCGATCTAAAGACTTCGTGAAAATATCCGCCAATTGATACTCAGATCAGACAAAGTAAAGCTCGATCACTTCATTTTCCACTTGCTCCTTGATAAAGTGGTAGCGAATGTCAATATGCTTCGACCGGGAGAATTGAATATTGTTGCAACATAAGGCAATTGCACTTTTGTTGTCACAGCACATCGGAATTTTGTTGAAACCTAGACCATAGTCGGTTAATTACGATCTCATCCAAAGAATTTGAGCACAGCAATCGGACATAGCTATGTATTCTGCTTCTGTACTTGAAATTGCAGCGCTTTTCTACCTTTTTGATGCCCAACTGATTAGTCGATCTCCTAGTAGTTGCAAAGTTCCACTCGTGCTACGCCTTGTATCTTGAAAACCCGCGTGATCCGCATCTGCATATGCCATAAGTTGAATTGAAGAGTCCTTCGAATACCAAAGTCCCCGATTAATGGTTCCTTTAAGATATCGAAAGATCCGTTTCACAGTAGCCAAGTGTAACTCAGTAGGTCGAGTTTGATACCAAGCACACATACATATGGGAAACTGAAGATTAGTTTGACTAGCTGTGATATACAGAAGGGTACCGATCATTCCCCGATAAAGTGTCGGATCAACGGCAACTCCATGTGGATCTGCATCAAGCTTAGTTCGTTCCACCATTGGAGTATCCATGGGGGTCGCAAGATTCCATCTTATACTTCTTAAGTGATTCAAGGGCATACTTGGATTGATTGATAAAGATGCCTCTGGGACTCTGAGATATCTGAAGACCTAAGAAGAATGATACCTTGCCCATCATTGACATCTTAAACTTAGAAGACATGAGTTTCCCAAACTCGTCGGATAAGGTTTGGGTCGAGGCTGCAAATATAATATCATCAACATATATTTGTACCATAATCATATCTTTACCTCGTTTCTGAATGAACAGCGTGGGATCCACCTTGCCTTTATCGAAGCCTTGCGTAATGAGGAATTGTGACAGTAGATCATACCATGAGCGTGGAGCTTGCTTCAACCCATAGAGAGCCTTCTTAAGCTTGTACACATGATTAGGATATTTAGGATTCACAAAACCATCCGGCTGTTGAACATAGACCTCTTCCTTGATTTCGCCATTATGAAATGCCGTCTTCACATCCATCTGATAGACGATCATATTCATGTGGGCTGCATAAGGGAGGAATAGTCTAATAGCTTCTAAACGGGCAACAGGTGCAAAGGATTCCATAAAGTCGATGCCCAATAATTGCTTGTATCCACGAGCTAGTAGGCGAGCTTTGTTCTTCAATATTCCGCCTAACTCATCGAGTTTCACCTTGTAAACCCATTTCAAAGTGAGTAACTGCACTTGATCCGGGCATGGGACAAGTTCCCATACTTCAAGACGTATAAATTCATTAAGTTCTTCTTGCATAGCTTCTATCCAACAGGATTGAGTAAAAGCTTCTTGCCATGTCTTAGGTTCAACTTCAGTGAGAAATGCATCAAAATGACAAAACATTGCATTTTCTTATAACTGACTTCGTGTTGATACCGAACGATTAGGGTCACCAATAATAGAATCTATAGGATGATCCTTTGTCCACTTGCTGTCATGTTCACGAATCCGTGGATTGGAGTAAATCGTATTAGGAGCTTCCTCTGAGGTGGACGACCCGGCTTGATTAGAGTTGGGAATAGGTACACCAAAGAATGGAAGTTCACGCATTTGAGCGAATTCCAAATCGTGATCATCATCATCCTCTTCATCATCAATAGGCATGACATGAGTAGTTGATTCGTTAGTTGGTTGTGAATTACTTGTTGAAGGTATGTCTTGACCAGTGGTAGGTGCAGACGTATCTGATTGTGCAACGGTTGCTGGAGCGACAACTTTGGTTACCGGAGCTATTACCTCAGGTTCTGGAGCAATAATACTTGGAGGAGTAAAGAATTCATCAAAGAACGGTTGAAACAACGTATCCCATTCAGTCCTAGAAGGTGGTGTAAATGATGATGAAGTAGGGTTGTTTGGGAGAAGACCAGAACTAATGTTGCTGGGTCCCATTTCATGAAGTGCGGGATCAGAGTTGCTTTGCTCAGAAGCCATTGCTATTAGCTCATCAAAATCAACATTCATAGTTTCGAGGATCTTACGAGACTTACGATTATAGATTCGGTATGCCTTCTTTGCGGGAGCGTAACCAATGAAAATACCAATATCAGCCTTTGGTTGAAGTTTTCCCAAATTGTCACCATCATTATTTGGATAGCAAAGATAACCAAATACATGAAGATATGATAAATCTGGTACTTTTCCATGGAGAAGATCATAAGGTGTTTTACCATGGCGTTTACGAATTAGTGACCGGTTTTGGGTATACACTTCCGTAGATAATGCTTATGCCCATAAAAACAACGGAGCCTTTGCGTAAATTAACATCGTGCGAGAAGCTTCCATAAGTGTGCGATTTCGCGTTTCAACGACACCGTTTTGTTGTGGAGTGCGTGCAACGGATGTTTCATGAGATATGCCAACTTCTTTATAATAATCACGCAAGATTTGATTCACAAATTCGGTTCCATTATCTGTAGGAATGCGTCGGACAGTAGTGTTGAGACGTACTTGAATCATCTTGAGAAATCCGATGATGAATTTAGGTGCCTCATTTTTTGTTGTGAGAAATTTCACCCATGTAAACCGAGAGTAATCATCGACAATAACGAGGATGTACTTTTTACCACTGAGACTTTCAACACGCATTGGCCCACAAAGATCCATATGCAACATATAAAGTTTCTCTTGGTTGGTGTCTTCAGTCTTGGGTTTGTATGATTTGTTAGTGCTTTTCCCCATTGTACACGCGGAACACAAATGAACCTTGTGAAATGAAAGTTTTGGAAGACCACGAACAAGTTCGTTTTTCGCCAAATAATTAATAGCGTCAAAGTTAAGATGAGATAACCGTCGATGCCATAACCATGACTTAGTCTTTGATGCTTTGGAGAGAAGACATATAGGAGAAGCGGCCACATGTCTTGTAGAGACAAAGTATACAAATAATTCCCTCGAGTACCTTTTAATAAATCAACCCCTTCCAAATTACGAATGAAGTAGGTATTCTCTCGAAAAGCAACTTCTAGGTTTGCATCACAAAATTGTCCCACAGAAAATAAGTTGTGACCGAGACCTTCCACATAATACACTCTTGAAATTATAACATTCCCAATATGATATTCACCATAACCCATTATCTTTGCAATATGATCATTTCCAAATAGAACCGTACCAAGAAACTTGCTGACGAAATTTCTGAGCTGAGAGCGATCTCCGGTCATATGCTTGGAGCAACCAGAGTCCAAATACCAGAGAACAATTTGGACCACCTGTTTTCAATAACAACAGTAGACAATGCATTGGAAACTATTGGTTCCGGAGTGTTAGCAGATACATATGTAAGATTATCAGAATTGCTAACATTTGTGAGACCCTTAGATTTCCTGTGTTTTCTAATGTGAGTTTTAGCACTAACAGGTTTTACTGTTCCAAATTTCTTAGGTTTTGGATTATTCACGAGCATTACAGTGGGAGTAGACATATTTAAAGGGCACTTGGTTCCTACAGTAGTATCGGTGTTCCTAGTTAAAAGACACGCTTGTGATTTGGTAGCCTTGGTACTCCTAGTTAAAGGGCACGCTTTCTTCGCTGTAGTGGGAGTGATGCTAGTCAAAGGGCGCGTATTTCCTACTATAGTGAAAGTTCTACCAGTGGGGCGCCACATCCAACCAACTTGGGTTAACAATTTCCCAGTCGGTTTCCATTTTAATCCATTTTTCCGGACATACATCTCATTCACATGGTCAATAAGGCAAGAATCATGACGACTAGAAAACATACATTCATTGCAATTCCAACATTTCAAATTAGAATTCACACTAGGCTTAGAATGCTGCACAACCGCAGAGCCTTTAGGTTTAGCTACATGATTCTTTTTATTTAAACATAAATAACATTCCTAGGATTGGCTTCTACTTTCTACTTCTCTTGACTACTAGATGGGGGCAAGATCCTATCATTCTTCTTGTTTCTTTTAAGCTTAGATATTTGAGCCTTAGTAGTAGTGATTACTCCTGTAGAAGGCAACATGGGAATATTAGAAGCTGGTTTTGATTCTGCCTTATCTTTAGTGACCAAAGTTTGAGATGGTTTAGTCCTAGGGCCCTTATTAAATGGTGTGACGGCTATAAGGTTCCTTTTGATCGTACTAGAGGGCGATGCTGAGACAGTGGCTGCGTTATCCACAACATTCTTACCTTTTAGAGTACGAA
Source organism: Glebionis coronaria (assembly GCA_025667525.1). Lineage (NCBI taxonomy): Eukaryota > Viridiplantae > Streptophyta > Magnoliopsida > Asterales > Asteraceae > Glebionis > Glebionis coronaria. Next base: position 242,052,730 of record CM046881.1, on the reverse strand, counting down.
GTGTTTCCTTTAACTCAGCCAGGACCAGATTCTTATCACAAATTTGTTCCCTCAAATCATATATTTCTACCGACTTCCGATTCAATTGTTCAATCAAGGATTGATTCTGTGCAGTGATATCAACACATGCGGGCTTTACTGAATCGAAGAGTCGTGTATTTTTCTGTTTTAAGTTATCAACTTTGGACAAAATCTTGGAAACTCGATTATCTAGATCAAGTTTTAAATTCTCAGCGGCCTCAAGTACGTTCACACAGTTAAGCTCCTTAGATTTCTCTATGTCTATCGGCAAAGACTTAGCAACTTTGTCTCTTGGCTGACGCTGTTTTGATTGTAAATTCAATCGAAAATTATTTTCAAAGTTTGCATCATCGATATTAACACCTTCGAATGACGTTTCAAAGATTTCTTGAATAAATTGTTGCTTACATTCAAGCAAAATACAATGTGTTTGAATCTCATCAAAACGTTTTGAAAGCGAAGAATATGAATCTTGAAGCTTTAAAAAATCAGCGTCAGATTCGTGACAAGTACTATTTACCACATTATCCACAGATTCAACATTATGCACAATAGAATCATTGTCAACACTTTCATTCACACAGACGGAAACTATATCATGAGACATCACTTGCTTCAGAAGCTGATCATTTTGGCGTGAAACCCGTTCTATTTCAAGTTAACTGTTTTCATAAGCATCATCCATTTCATTGAAAACACGTTTAACTTCTTCTATTTCCAAATGCAAATCTTGATCAAGATTACTAAGACAAGCTTTAAAATTCTTTACAAACGGAACAATTTCATCTCGGAACGCAGCTCTAGTGTGCTCAAAGTTCCATTCACCTTCCGTTATGGTCGTGGCCGTCGTACGTTCCAAAATGACCTTGTCAAAATCGGCTAAGTGTTGGTGTACCGCGTTTAAGTTAACGGACGCCTTACTTACCGGTGGAAGTAACTTCGTTAAATCCGTTTTGACAAGTGTAGGAGACGTACTAGGAGGGTTTTCATTTGACAAACTTGGGGGCACAAGAACTGTTAGTTCAGCTAATTCCTTTTGTAAGAGAATTCGTGTCTTTTTAGAAAGTTGATCTTTATTATGCTTATTATAATCAATCGTATGGAATTTTGAAAGCATTTTAGAATGAGTTTCTTCCGCAAGTGACTGTGTCTCCTCAGTACTACGAACAAAAGGTGCTTCTTTCAATTTGCCAATTATGGTCATATCATAAAGACCGGGAATATATTCCTGAGCTTGTTTTGCATAACCGGGATTAGGTGGTAAATCTTGAAGACGCTTAAGTTTGAGTTCTTTAAATGATTTAGTTAAAAGATGAACCTTTTCTATGGAAGCGTATTGTTTTAAAAGCTGTTGTTCTTTGAATTTAAGAAGTTTGGTAGCATTAATTTCCGATTCAAACTTTTTAGACTCGAGAGTTTCGAAATCCATTTTAAGTTTCTGAAAATCATTGACAACCGACTCTTTTGCTTTTAATTCATTAGAAAGATTAGCTTTTAATGATTCTATTTCTTTCAAGTGTTCAATCTTTTCAAAACGAAATTGGTCAAATTCAGAACTTGTTATTTTCTCTGCTTGAGGGACCATTTCAAAAGTTTTGACCTTTTCTTTATGCAACGCAAGCTCAGTAGTTAGGATGGAATTGGTATCTACGGATTGTCTAAGGGCCATATGCATTTGGTCAATAATATGTTTAGGTACCATGACCAAATCATGTTGAGCATAAGATTCCATACCCGTCGTAGCATTTGGTTGAGGTTCACTCAAATGTGTAGGATTGGGTACCACATCATTTGAGTTACTAGTTCCCGAATGCTGTTCGAGGTTGTCATTTTCATGCCTAACTTGATGTTGGTTATCATCATTATCAAGATTGGTTGTGGTGGGTACCTCACTGACGACATCAGAACCGTAGTGAGAGAGATTAGCAACGAGAGCAGCTTGGTCAGAGTGAATGTCATCACAATCCGAATCATATGCGTCAAGATCATCTGCTTGATAAGTTGCATTAGAAGTGGAAACGACTGCAATGCCTTCAGTATCTGCTGCTCCTGGGTCTGCAAGAAATGCTAACTCCTCTGAATCCAAAATCTTCCCCTTAGACTGAGCGTCGACCAAATACATCTTTTCACGAAACCACACTTCATCCCTTCTCCTTTTCGGCTGAGTGCATTGCCTAGCCATATGACCTTGTCCTAGGCAATTGTAGCAAGTCACAACCTTTTGAGGACCAATGGGGCTTCCATTTCCATTAGCTTGAGAATTCACAGATTGAGCATTCATAGTCCTTGTAGGAGGTCCATATGAATTTTGCCTTCCCTGAATAGGTTGCATTGTTACTTGACCATCTTGAACAGTAGCTTGTTGTCGAGGATTTGAAGAGGTGCGGAGCTGATTGTTTATTGGTGGAAATCCTCTACTTGCAATAAGTTTTGACAAGTAGGCAGTGAGATGGTTTAGTACATCAGCTGGCGTATCATTTGGAGTAAAGACCGATGCTTGGATTGCTGGAAGTTCATTAGAGTAGAAAGCTTGTGCTGGTTGTGCTTCTATTGGAAAATATCCTTGCTGAGGAGTATAGCCCATTGGAGAAGTGTTGGCTTGTGATGGTGATGTCTGATATGGTGGTTGCTGTAGAAAAGATTGTTGATGAACACTTTGTTGAAATGCTTGCTGTGGCATCATTGGTGGTGGATAAGATGGTTGTTGTGGTTGCTGATAGGTGTGTGGTGGTGGCTGCTGCAAGTATGATGGTTGTTGATAAGTATAAGCCATGTTTTGTTGAGAAGCATACATTGCAAGTGGATCATGAACTGGAGGTGTAGACAACCGAGCCTCAATTACATGGCATTCGTGTTGTTAAACAAAAGCTTTAAGTTGATCCACATTGGTGTTATGCAAGTCCTTAGCCAATTTAACATCTGTCACGTACTTTTTCCATTCTGAAGGAAGAGTGTTCAAATACTTGGTGTTCAATTGAAAGGTAGGAATCGCCATGCCATAGATATTGAGCTCATTCAACAATAGGGTAAATCTCATATAGTAATCATTGAGAGTCTCCCCTGGCACATAGGAAAACTATCAAAAGTATCATAAAGCTTACACTCTCGTTCTTGTTTAGTTAACGAGGTGCCTTGCATTAGAACACGAATTCTATCCCATAACTCTTTGGCAACTTTATGTTTGCTGACGAGTTTGTAGACATCTGGAGGAAGGCCTTGAAGAATGATATTTGCAGCTTGTTTATCACACTTGTCTTGTATCTTAGCATCTCCAGTTAATTCACCCGTAGTGCGAGGACGAGTAACAGCACCTTCCGTCACAGTACCATATACCAATGGTCCATTGAGCACTGATGCCCAAATTAGATGTCCATTCTCCTTGTTCAACATATAAAGTTCCATTCAGGAAGCCCATTCCTCATACATAGTCTTCACCAGTATTGGTGGACGATTATCCGTACCCGAGAGGATGGACTTATCCGTAAGAGATGTGTACTCCATTTCAATAAGTTAAGATTTACAAACGTTGATCGTACAATGAAATAAGGTTAAGTGTTTTGTGTTGTAAAATGAAAGATGTTGTTATCCTTTTTGTTGTGTTTGTTTTTGAAATTTACCAAAATACCAAATTAAAGCAACATAGAAAAAATCCTCTAAGTATCCAAAAACAAATTCTATCGGAATGTGCAGTTGTCGGAATGTTGCTTTCTGTCGGAATACTCTTTTCTGTCGGAATGTTGCTGGTCTCGGAATGTCCAGATCGGAATGTCACTATCGGAATGTCCAGATCGGAATGTCACTATCGGAATGTCACTATCGGAATGTCCAGATCGGAATGTCACTATCGAAATGTCCAGATCGGAATGTCACATTATCGGAATGTCCAGATTGGAATGTCACTATTGGAATGTCCAGATCGGAATGTCACTATCGGAATGTCCAGATCGGAATGCCACTATCGGAATATCCAGATCGCAATATAGCTAAAATAAATTGGAAAGAGTAACGACTCAAGATTCCTTAAAACCGTCGGAATCCCAGATCGCAATGTTCGATCGGAATGTCACGTCGGAATAAGGTATCGAAATCCAGTGATATCAAAGTAGAACCAAATGGTTATTGCGATCAAGCCACACAGTCTTGTACTTTCCGATGGAAACACTTGCAAGAATTTCAGAAAGTTTGAAAAACAAGAAATTTCCCAACTTTTGATCCAAAAGACTTGTGTTTTAATCAAAACCAATATACCAAAAACACTACGACATGATAAAAGAATGTATTCGAATTTAGAACACAAACAAACACGAAATTTTTTTTGATGATTCGGTAAAAAACAATCAAAACCACACGTTATGCATAAGAAAGCATAAACAACACAAATACCAACCTATATTTCATCCCAAGCTCTTGATACCATTTGTAAGATATGTAAATCCTACTTATGTTTTAGAGAGAGAAAGAGATAGAGAGATGGTTGATTTCACACAATTCTAGAGAGAGAAAAATGAAGTTTACTATGTGTAAAAATGAAGAACCACTACCCTCTCCATTAAAGGAGAGGGTTTACATACCCAAGCCTTGTAATGGGCTTAGGCCTACATGTTTGGGCCGGCCATACAAGCATGGACCGAGCCTTTCCTTGTTTGATATATTAAAAGATATCTAGACTACGAGCTACTACATAATATATTGTCGGAGTGACCGAATCTTCCTAAATACGTAAAAACGTATTTCCAACAATTCTAAAATCTTAAATGCCTCGGGCCCATCTACACACCGTCTAATGATTTGGTCCGCACATTGCCTAAAGAGGTAAGGATCATCACAAAAGTAGTACTTTACTTCCTTTAGAAATTTCTTCTTTTGTTGGGAAGTAAGACCCTCTATAAGAACATTCCCCACAAGATAGTTTGCAATATCCACAAACCAAGGGGTGGCATCCTCTTGAGAAGAGATAGACATGAGCTCCTCTAATGGAAAGGATTCATTTATTTCTTTATTAGGAAAATCTCCTTGAAAAGGATGCTCAAGTCTACTCATGTGATCCGCCGCTAAATTCTCGGCTCCTTTCTTATCTCGAATCTCTATCTTAAACTCTTGAAGCAATAAAACCCATCTCAAAAGCCTAGGCTTAGCATCTTGCTTTGTCATGAGATACTTGAGAGCGGAATGATCCGTATACACTATGGTTTTGGATAGCACAAGGTATGGTCTAAATTTCTCAAAAGCATAGACTATATCAAGCAACTCTTTTTCCGTGGTAGTATAATGAAGTTGTGCACCGGTCATGGTTTTACTAGCATAGTGTATAGGTTGAAAATGATTATTCACTCTTTGTCCTAACACGGCCCCCACCGCATAATCACTAGCATCACACATAAGCTCAAAAGGTAATTCCCAATTTGGAGAAACCAAAACGGGAGCCTTTGTTAATTTCTCCTTAAGGGTCTTAAATGAATCCAAACACTCTTGGTTGAAAATGAAAGGAGCCTCTTTTTCTAAGAGGTGAGTCATCGGTCTTGCTATTTAAGAAAAATCTTGTATGAAGCGTCTATAAAACCCCGCATGACCAAAGAAACTCCTTACACCTTTAACCATAGTGGGTGGGGGAAGCTTAGTAATCACATCAATTTTAGCTCTATCCACTTCTAATCCCTTATTGGATATCTTGTGTCCCAAAAAAATTCCCTCTTTCACCATAAAATGACATTTCTCCCAATTAAGAACTAAACGGGGTTCCTCACACCGCTTAAGCATTCGTTCTAAATTGGTGAGACAAGAGGTAAATGAATCTCCAAAGACGGAGAAATCATCCATGAAAACCTCCATAGTTTGCTCAATCATATCATGGAAAATTCCCATCATACACCTTTAAAATGTACCCGATGCATTACACAAGCCAAAAGGCATTCTCTTGTAAGCAAATGTACCATAGGGACAAGTGAATGTGGTATTTTCTTGATCCTTAGGGTCAATGGGTATTTGAAAATAACCCGAAAATCCATCAAGAAAGCAATAGTATTCATTTCCCGCTAAGCGTTCAAGCATTTGGTCCATAAAAGGCATTGGGAAGTGATCTTTCCTAGTAGCCTCATTGAGCTTCTTATAATCAATACAAACTCTCCAACCGGTAACAATTCTCTTAGGAATAAGCTCATTGTTCTCATTGGGTACTACGGTGATTCCACCCTTTTTTGGAAAACAATGTACCAGGCAAACCCATGGAGAGTCGGAAATAGGGTAAATCATGCCCGCATCAAATAGTTTGATAACTTCCTTTTTAATGACCTCATGGATTTTTGGGTTAACCCTTCATTGGCTTTGAATGGCGGGTTTGTAATCATCCTCCATAAGCATTTTGTGTGTACAAAAATGTGGAGCAGTTCCCCTTATGTCGGATATTTTCCATGCTAAGGCTTGCTTATGTTTCTTAAGGACTTCTATGAGTTTCTCTTTCTCATCCTCTTTCAACTCTTTATCAATGATCACGGGTAATTGGTCTTTTCCCTCTAATAAAGCATACTATAGGTGGGATGGAAGGTCCTTAAGTTCAAGTAGAGGTGGACTCTCTATGGAAGGTTTAACTATGGATGGATCATCATTGGTTACTTCTTGTGGAATAGGTGAAGGAATAGGGTCCTCATTGAGCAACTTTTGTATAGTGATAATATCTTCTTCCCAATTGATGGGAGAATCATCATTACCAAGAAAGTTGGACTCAAATTCCTCCAAGAGGAAATCACTCTCTCCAAAAGGTGTTAAAGAGGGAGCAATTAAGGCCACGGTTTCAACATGGGGCATATCCTCACTATTACTCTTGCAAGCGTCATGAAAATGCTCATCACACACCTCATCTAGCACATCAACTATGTTAATGGTCTCACAGGGTTTAGACTCCTTAATCTCTTTCCTATCACAAACTTTCCCTAGCTTAAACACCACTTTCTCATCCTCAACTCGCATAATTAGTTCTCCCTCCGCCACATCTATTAAAGTACGACCCGTTCTCAAAAACGGTCTACCAACAATCAAAGTAACTCTAGGGTCCATGTCATAATCAACCACTACAAAGTCGGCCGGAAAGGTAAACTTATCCACACCTACAAACACATCCTCCACGATACCTACGGGGTAAGCTATGGTACGGTTGGCTAACTCAAGTGTCATACTAGTGGGAGTGAGCTTGGGAAGAGAGAGTTTTTTCCAAACCGATAAAGGCATGAGGTTTATGCTTGCCCCTAAATCCGCCAAAGCCATGCAATTTTCCAACCCGGGAAAATTACAAGGTATCAAAGAGCGCCCCGGATCTCCAAGTTTTGTTGGTAAGGTTTTGAGTAACGGCGAAACAATTTTCATTAAGGGATGTGTTGGGCAAATCAACCAATTTTTCCTTGTTAGAGAGTAGATCCTTGAACATCTTAGCAAATTTTGGCATGTAAGCAAGAGCTACCGCAAATGAGATGTTTATGTTGAGTTGCTTGAACATCCTTAAGAAATTTGAGATTTGTATATCATCCTTGTTCTTTAACTTGTCCTTTTTCAATCTTGAAGGGTAAGGAAGATTTGGTTTAGGTGTAGGTGTTGTAGTGGAAGATTTGTCTTTGTTAGATTCTTCATTGGGAGTTGTGGAAGGTAAAGGAGAAGTGGAAATAGGTTGAGAAGGTGTGGTTGATTGAGTAGGAGCATTTGGAGGTGGTGAAGTAGATGTAGAAGGCTTATCACAAGTGGGAACCAAACTGGGTTTAACAATAGAAGGTGTAGGAGGTGAAAGATCCTTTGTTGTTTTTCCACTTCTTGTTGTAATAGCATTGACATTTGCCCTTGGGTTTGTTTGTGTGTTAGATGGTAAAGCTCCTTGTGGTCTTTGATTATACATAATTTGGTTGTGAAGAAGAGAAAATTTCTTGTTTTTTTCATCTTGAGCCTCTTTCATTTGTCTCTCATAGGAATTAAGCTTTTGAAGAATCAAATCCATGGGGTTAGGTTGCACATTCCCTTGATAAAAACCTTGCTTTGGATAGGGTGGAGGTGGTGCATTAAATCCTTGATTTGGTGGATAAAAGTTATTTCCTTGATTGTGAAAGGTGTTGGGTGCTTTATAGTTTTTCCCTTGGTATTGTGGTCTTGGACCTTGATTCCTTTGTAATAATTGAGGAGAATTTTGTTGAAATTGGGTGGGTGGTTGGGGTGGGAATCCCGGTGGAGTAAGGTAATTTTGAGACTTGTAAGAAAGGTTGTTTGGATTGATGTTTGGCTTGAAATGTTCACGATGTTCCTCTTGGTAAGTATAACATTCCCCTTGATAAACTTGCACCTTATCACATTGTTGATAGGAATGGGGGCCTCCACAAGTCTCACGTGAAAGGGTAATAGCATGCACATCATTGGTGGAATTTTTCAATGAAAGGATCTTAATGGCTTGGATCAATTCTTGATTTGCCTTAAGATTCATCTCATGATCCCTATTTAATCTTTTGGAGTATCTCTTGGTGACTCTTGAGGAATTGGTTATCACAAGGTGTTTGAGAATTATTTTGGATAACATGAACCCTTTCTTCAAATTGAGTGTTTGTTTGTACCATTGCTTTGGTCTCAATAATATCCCAAACTTCTTGAATGGATTTAAGAAGAATATTTCCTCCCGCGGAAGCATTGTGAGTCTTGGTGATGAGGTTTAAGGCCATTGTAGAAAGTATTGATTTGGTGAACTTCATCCAATCCATGGTTAGGGAATCTCCTCAATAACTCTCTATACTCCTCCCAAGCATCACTAAATGTTTGATAGGTTTTTGTTGAAAGCCTATAATTAAGTTCCTCAAAGCCGTGGTCTTAGATGGGGGAAAGAACTTGTTCAAAAACTTCTTAGTGAAACCATCCCATGTGGTAATGCTCTCGGGTGGTTGTGTATCTAACCAATGCTTAGCCGGACCCTCTAGTGAAAATTGCACCAATATCAACTTAATGGCATCATGGGGAACTCCATTGTACTTAATGGTGTTGCAAAGAGCAAGAAATTTCTTAAGGTGATCATGTGGATTATCATTCTTGTTCCCATAAAATGGTGTATTTGAAACCAAGTTAATCATGGATGTTTTTAGTTCAAATGTGTTTGCGGGAATATCGGGTATCTTGATAGCATCGGCATATCCTTGCACATTTGATTGCAAGTGCTCCATCAAAGGCCGAGTATCAACTCCGGCCATGGCATCTTGTTGTGGATGTATTTTCCATTTAATATTTCGTTTTCTGTATCGTTTCGTCTTGGTATCTAATCGAATTGATATAACTTTTCAAGCTCGACTTAATTTTTTTTGGTTATAAATGCTTGTTTGGAATCTAAACTACTTAGCACAAAGCACATAGAAAAGGTAAAATATTATACTATTACTACATAATACGTACTAATCTAAAAACATTTTGCAAATACTAAATTTAAATGCACAAAATTGTATAAATGTAAAAATACTAATTTTATTCTACAAATTAAAATTACAAAATACAAAATATTAAACTAATTCTAACAAGATACAAAATATAAATCTAATTTGTAAAATGTAAATTTTACAAAACTAAACTTAAAAATGAAGTGTATTATTGATTTTTCTTTTTCCAGTTCGTTAATAAAACTAAACTGGCCCAAGAAATTCTCAAGCCCAACTAAAGATTTCCTACTAGTCCATTAACCAATTAAAAGAAAGCTGATTGTTAAGAACTTGTAAGAAAAGGACTGGATTTGTAACAAAATTAACGGGAATACTTAACAAAGGACCTACAGCTCGTCTGATTACTAACGAAGGACTAACAGTTAAGTATCTGACTAACTGATTGGTCCGTAACTGCTATTACTCGTGTCAAAATGAGGGACTAATCTTGTACGTTAACCGAAATGTATACATCTTTCAATCTTACTTCTATGGAAAACGTTTCATAAAAGAAAACCACGACTTCCATTCTAACTAATTTCCTTTTACTTTTATATTTCTAAAATTAATTATAAACTCCAACAGTAAAAAGCTAAATGACTGATCCCTTTTCTAATCTACCATGAACCAAATTGTAGCATCAAAAAGTCTAAACCTATCGGAATTTACTCCTAAATTTCCAGGCAAAAATTAAGCTACCAAAATACATTTGCCGAACACTAGTTATGGCTGAGACTCACAAAGAATAACTATAACAACAATCCTATTATAGAATGAGCTAAAACGGTTAGTAAACTAAATCTATTCAGCACAATGAACAAATTTGCAAGCAAGTATTGAACACATAAAAAAAATCAGCTAGCTAAACGAAAAATTGTAGAAAATTGAAAAGAACGTGACCTCATCCTCCAGGCCTAGTCCTTTGATGTCGAAGGTCAAAGCTGAGTTGCCTTATCACTAGCACTCCTCCTACTGCGTCTATTGACTAATCTTGTGAACCGTTAACCTGCAAAACTTAAACACAAAATGACAACCACAAATCTAACAGATTACTCTAATTTGCAATCTGCACAAGTTGATCTATATCGAACAATTTCTATGAACTATCTGCACCAATACTCGAAAAGATTTACTAAACAGTTCTTAAACTGCATTGATCTTATGAACTATGAACTGACTGAATTCATTCTATAATTCCTTAAACTGTAAAACTCGATCAATCTTCAAATAATCAGCCATATATGAACTCGCAGAACTGAGACATTCAAACAAACAATTCTCGAAAATATAGTTAACCGCAAGCTCCCTGTGCACAGTAGAAGTATTGAAGAAGCAGATACTACTTTTATAACAAAATATAACCGAATTCAAACTCTTCTTTAAACTGAACTAGTAGAATGAACAGTAGTAACAAGAACTTCACTAGAAAATCAATTACAGTTGAGATAGGAAATCAAATTCCCATGTAGACTCTTATAACGAACTTCTACATTAAGTCCACTAAACAACTCGAACCAACAGTAATGATAGAAAAGAAAATAAGCTTCGCTGACTTCCATTAATGGAAGAAAAAGATAAAACTTTTAACAGGATTCAATATGCTAACTACGAACTGACAAAATCATCTAATGAACAGTACTCGAACAAAATTTTTTAGAAAGAAAGAGGTTAGGCAAGCTTGAAAAGTAAACTCTACTTCATTGATTGAAAAAACTAGTATTCTGTTACAATCATTTCAACAAACTTAACTACCCAGGTAACTGAATTTCATAACAATCTCAAAAGGTGTTTAACAAACTTTAAATAAGAATGTAGAAAAACAGAGAAGTGAGAAGAATCAAACTTCCATTAATGGTGAAAAAACAAAGCTTAACTAATTCAGTTACAGATTTTAACAAGAAGGATAAAAGGACAATGAACTAACTAACTAATTTCTAACCTAACTATGTGTTATCTACTCCTAAGCTAACCATCTCCAAAATGAGATCTTCATCTGTATTTATAGGCGCTGAGTGGTGGAGTAGAGGTGTTGATGACGTGTCTTGCCCAATCTCATGATGCCACGTGGAAAATATGATGATGTATCTTGTTCTTCATTCTTCATCATTTTGGGGGTTTCTTTATCCTTCCACTTTGATCTAATTAAATCATATCTCCTTGCAGAGGGGATGATGAGGAGTATTTTTGATGTTAGAAACTTCGCTTGAATCTTTCTTGATTGTACATGAAATCAAATTGCAGGTTTGGTGGTGAGAAGAGAGATGGACGACTGAAATGCTTATTTCTCTCTCTTGATCGGTTGATGAAGACGTGTTATGTTGACTGTGTGTATGACTTGGTCATTTGACCAACTATAAAAGTTAAATAAACTTTCCTCCCAAATTTTCCTTTTTGGTCTCTTATTTTTATCTTTAATCAAAAATGTTGTAAGAGTTTTAGCATATTTCCATTTTATCCTTCGTCTTGATAGAAGTTGCAACTTAAGCCCTCGATCTTGGTAAATAATGGCAAGTAAGGTCCTCGAAAGCTCTTTCGTCCTTTTCTTCGTCTTTTATCATAAAAATCTCTTGAAAACGCGTGTTTGCTTCAAAATGTATCTTGTTTACCTGAAAACACATGAAACACAAATACCCACGTAATTCTGATAATTTTCAGTTAAATATAATGTATTTGACTGTGTTTTGAGTGATTTATGGATCATTATTGATGAGTGTTTTCACACTTATCAATGCTGATGTTCCACCACCTGCTGGGAACTTTTATGGCGTCCTTAGAAAGGATTTGTATTGGACTGGTATACCATAACTCCAAGAAAAGGAATTCATTCCTCCACCAAGAGTTCTTACTCTAGTAGAGGAATATAAGCAGAAATTGACTGACTTGGAACAATGGAAGAAAGCCAATCCTACTTTGTTTGTTAAAGGTGGCATGCTTAGTGAAAGGCCAAATGAGTCAACACCCATAATTGTAACCAACCCCTCTACTGGAAAGACTGTTGACCTTGGCTCAAATGTTAATAGAAAACCTAGTGTTAAGTATGCAGAACTGTATAGGAAACCTAGGTCATCACAAAGCCAAGTTAGTGATAATGGGGCAGGTTTCTTTTCATCTATACCTAGGGTTATGTCTAGAAAAGCTTGTTATAGTTGTGGGATTTTTTTCACATTTAGCTTATAAGTGTGTTAGTGCTTCAAAAGTCAATGCTGACAAAAAGTCAACCATGGTCAAACCCAGACCTTTTGTCCAACAAAGTCCACAAGTTACTAGACCTGCTCGATTCTTTACTAAAGGGTCTAATACTCATAGACAAAGTCCTTTTCAAAAGACCAATACATGGTCTAACAGACAATGGGTTCCTGTAGCAAACCCTAGTTTTGGCGCTGATAAGTATAATTTTAGCGCTGTCAAGAACAATTTTAACGTTGACAGGAATGTTTCCAACGCTGTTAGACCAAGTAGTAACAAATACTTGCAGCCAAAGGGAAAGGGGTCCAAAGCTTCATCTAACTTGACATGGAGACCCAAACAAGACCAAAACCCTAATACTGATGGGATTTCTATGACCTGTAACATATTTCATTATATTTCAAAGGTCATAACTAAACCAATTGGGGTTAACTGGGTGTTCAATCTTCAAAGGGATGAACATGGGATTGTTATAAGGACTAAATCTGTTCTTGTTGAACAACCAAATGAATCCAGGTCTGCTCAGGCTTGGGTTCCCAAAGAAAACTAATTTGTTTTCTTTATGTGTGCATGGCATTCAAAAGCAGGTAAATGATTATGGCTATTGGGATAGTGGATGCTCTAGGCACATGACGGGGAAGGAAGATTATTTGACCAACTTTACCTCTATTAAAGATGGTGACAAAGTGTACTTTGGAGGAGGATATGGTATAATTACTGGCAAAGGCACTCTTATCACCAATAGTTTTCGTTTTGAAAATGTATTTCTTGTAAAAGAACTTGATTACAATTTGTTTAGTGTATCACAAGTTTGTGATAACAAGAATATGGTTCTTTTTACTGATACTAAATGCTTGGTGTTAAACAAAGACTTTAAGATGCCTGATGAGACGTTTATTGATTATAGAACACCTAGGCATAAGGACATTTATAATGTAAATCTTAATGGAATTAGGATGAATAATAATTTGCGATATCTATATGCTAAGGCTTCAGTTGATGAAAGTAATCTATGGCACAGAAGGTTAGGGCACATAAACTTTAAGAACATAAACAGACTTGTGAGACATGGCTTAGTTGATGGTTTGCCTGAAAAGGCTTTCCACAATGATCATTCGTGTGTTGCATGCCTTAAAGGCAAACAACACAAAGTCTCCTTTAAGTCTAAACTTATGCAATCTAGTTCTAAACCACTTCACTTACTGCATATGGATTTATTTGGTCCAACTAATATAGAAAGCTTAAATGGTAAATCTTTTTATTTTGTCATAACTGATGATTTTTCTAGATTTACTTGGACTTTCTTTTTGGCTTTGAAAAGTGAAACTGCCACTCTTTTGATTAATTTTATTAACCAGATTGAGAAAAAGACTGGGAATGAGGTTCAAATACTTAGAAGTGATAATGGTGGTGAGTTTAGAAACAAGTTGTTAGATGAATTCTATGTCAATAAAGGGATTACTAGGCAGTTTAGTGTAGTTAGAACCCCACAACAGAATGGGGTGGCTGAAAGGAAGAATAGAATACTCATAGAAGCAGCAAGGACAATGTTTGTTGATGCTCATTTTCCCATTGCTTTTTAGGCTGAGGCTGTGAATACAGCCTGCTATGTTCATAATAGGGCATTGATCAACAAAATTCACAATAAGACACCTTATGAGCTATTTTGGAATAGGAAACATAATATTCGTTTTCTTAAACCCTTTGGATGTCATGTAGTGATACTGGATACTAGTGATGCCATGGGAAAGTTTAGTGCTAAAGGTGATGGAGGCTATTTTATGGGCTATTCAGTGCAGAGTAAAGGATATAGGGTTTACATTAAGAAAGAAAAACGTATACTTGAAAAGGTACATGTTAAATTTTTAGAAAGTAAACCTAGTGATCCTGAAAGTGGACCAAATTGGTTCTTTGATTTAGAACCTTTATCTAGAACCTTGAATTATATGCCTGTTACTAATCCAGACATTGTGAAAGTAGATTCAAATGTTATGGAAGAACCTATTGTTGAAATTTCAGGTAAACAGGTTGACAAGGAAGTAGGATCACAAGCAGTCAAATCAGCTCCCATACTTGAGTATGTTACCATTCCTATTTGGACTGATGGATTTGCTGCTGCTGCTGGGAAGGAAAAAGATGGTCCACAAGAAAAGCCAATTGATGAAAACATGCATGAATCTTCAAGCGTTGATAAAGGCAATTCTGACGCTGACAGCTAAATTCAGGCGTTGACAGCTCAAACGTTGATAGGCCAAGTTCAAGCGTTGACGAACCTTTTGACCATTTATTCTTTTCCAATGTTTTTGAACAAAGTAAACCTTCCACAGTTCATGAAGAGATTCATTGTGGTGATGATGGAGGAGAACTTGAAGATGATATTGGCAACATGGAGACTAAGATTGAAGACAACACACTTATTGAAGGAGGAACACTTACATCTACTATCAAAAGTCATCCTCCTTGTCTAATCATTGGTGATGTGTTGTCTCCTGTTCAAACAAGAAGGTCTCATCAGAACCAAGGAGGTTTTATTGCCAATATCCACAAGAAGGTTTATACCCCTCTTGTACAGGCATGTTTGTTTGCTTGTTTTCTATCACAACAGGAACCCAAGAAGATATTTGATTCTCTCAAAGAACCAAGCTGGGTGGAAGCAATGCAAGATGAGCTTCACCAATTTGCTATTCAAGATGTTTGGGAGTTAGTGGATTGTTCTAGATATGTTAGACCTATTGGGACAAGATGGGTTCTTAGAAACAAGAAGGATGAAAGAGGGATTGTCATCAGAAACAAGGCACGTTTAGTTGCTCAAGGCTATACATAAGAGGAAGGGATAGACTATGAAGAGGTTTTGCACCTGTTGCAAGAATTGAAGCAATAAGGATTTTCCTAGCCTATTCTTTTTGCATGGGCTTCACAGTTTATCAAATAGATGTGAAGAGTGATTTTCTTTATGGCATAATTCTAGAAGAGGTTTATGTAATGCAGCCTCCTGGTTTTGAAGATTCAGAACATCCAGATAAAGTGTAAAGGGTGAAGAAAGCAATGTATGGACTTCATCAAGCCCCAAGAGCATGGTATGGCACATTGTCCACCTATCTGGTGGAAAATGGATTCAAAAGGGGCACCATAGATCAGACTTTATTTACCAAGAAGATTGATACAAGGCTTTTGCCTAGTAAGAAAATTAAAGTTTTTTGTCGTGTGTCTAATCGAATTGATCTAGGTTCTCTATGTGACTCAGTTTTATTTTGGTGGAACAAAGATGTGTCGTTGTAGTTTTTTAAAATTAAAAGTGCAAAACGATTAAAGTAAATGACTTGAAAGTAAATCTAAATCTAATTAAAACAAAGTGCAAGAATTTAAAACGTGACATAAATTAACGGGCACTAAAAATAAATGACGCAAACTTAAATTTATCTAAGGCAATCTTAAAACGCAACGAAAACTTAAACTAAGGCAAGGCTAAAATAAAACTAAGGCAAGTAATCTTAAAGTGCAATTAAAAATAAAAGGTGGGAAAAATAAGCTTTAAAAATAAAAGACAGAAATTTAAAACGAAAAACCAAAAAGAACCTGACAAGAAACCCTTGATTCGGAAGTTTAAAACTTCCGAATGAACTGGCTTGAGGCAGAACTTCTTGACTTCCGAATGAAGCAGCTTGATCCGGAACTTAGACCTTGATTCGGAACTTTTAAGTTCCGAATGAACAAAAAGATGTTGATCCGGAACTTCTTCCGAATGAAACACTCTTGACTCGGAACTTATTGACCCAGAACTTGGTTCGGAAGATCTGGCTGATTCGGAACTTTGTCCTTCGTTCGGAACTTTTAAGTTGATCCAGAACTTTTGAGTTCCGAATGAATCTCCTTGATCCGGAACTTTTTGAGTTCCGAATGAAGTATATTGATCCGAAACTTTTATGTTCCGAATGAACAAATGCTTGAGTCTGAAGTTTTCGTCCGGAACTTTGAATGTTCCGGATGAAGCCCTTGAGTCGGAACTCTGAATGTTCCGGATGAACCCCACTGGTTCGGAACTTTGAAAGTTCCGAATGAACAGCTTTCCTTGTCTTGGCTCGGAAGATTTCCTGGGAACAAAGAAACAGAAACAAACACCCCGAAGAACAAGGGATAACAGTAACAGCAGATCCAACATAATTTAATCAAAATCAAAACAACGATTAAGCTACACTAATAATAGAACAACAGTTAAACATAAACAAACAATTTAGATCAACAAAACAAACAAATTTAACCACAATAATCAAAACCCCAATTGATCAAAATAAGAACATGAACATGAACACAACATAAAAATCAAAGATTAAGAAAGGTAGATGAGAGATTAACAAGATAAAGTAAAGATTGACAAGAATTAAATGGAAACTTACTTGAAATTAAAGGAATTTAAGGTGCAAGACAAGGTATTTAAATTGACAAGAATTTAAATGACATGAATTTAAGGTGCAAGGTAAGTAAATGGTGGAAGACTAATTGTCACACTTAGCCAACCAGAAAATAATTAATCTAGTCCTAACTATATATAGGGGAGGATTAGGAAGCTTCCTCCCCTCTTTCCTTTTCTCTTAATTACAAGCTTAAGTCCTTCTTTCTTTAATCTTTATTAATTGCATGCTTAGTCCTTTTCTTCTAATCTTCTTTAAACTTGGACTTAAAGGACTTTTGGCTTTGGGATTTCTTTGAACTCGTCTTTAAATTCTTCAATAAAATAGACTTGAATTCTTCGGCTTTTGATAAGCTTCCGTCTTTTGACTTTTTCTTCGATAATTCTTCAGAATTGGTCTTGGACTTCCGTTCTTTTTGCACTCTTGACTTCTTGACTTCGTCTTTCATCTTTTTCTTCAATAAAAGTCCGTAAATGCCCGTGAATGTCCGTGTTTTCTCCACTTTTCACCTTTTCATCCTAAATCACAACAAAAACACAAACCACGCATAATTCCGACATAAAAGACATAAAATACACGTTTTGGTCCGGTTATTATTGTAATTAAGTGGTAGAAAAGATGGGTGTTTACACACCTATCAAATCCCCTACACTTGACCATTGCAATGTCCTCATGCAATGCATTAGTTACAAAGCACGTTTACACTTCTCATCATAATCAATCCATAGTGGCCTTTATTAAAGAGATAGAAAATTAAAAACATTCAGAATAAAGAAATCAAAAGCATACCTTGGGTTTTGAAAATGTCATGAATAATCATCATCCTCAAGTTTTCACTTTCTCCAAACCAAGCTTAAAAACGAGATCATTGTTATTATAAGTTAGTAAACTATCACGAACTCATGTGGGCCAATTACTCACTTAGACTCCCTTATTCCTAGTGTATCTCTTATATTTTATTGTTGTCTTGAATGATCACGAGGATGCATTGTTTGACTTATTTCGATAGTTTATTAGGCCGAAAATAAAGTGAACGATTTAATCAATAGTTAGCTAAAGGACAAAATCTTTTAAAACTGCTTCTCGGGACCTCATAAAGTTCATATCTTGGCATAACTCGCTTCGCGATTTGAGACCTTTCTCGGACCGATATTTGGCAGCGACTTCATACTTCAAACCTTGAGAGACGTTCATGAAATAATGGCCTTCTCTTCATAATAGGAATTTCTTCACTTGAAGTTTTGAGAGATTCATACTTGGACCACAACTTCTTCATTTTTCTCCAATCTTTATTTTGGACTTTGATATACAACGATCCGCCTCCTTTTATGACTTGGATCTATTCATCCTCATACCTTGTTAGGGTCTTTTCGGATACACTTCTCCATGACTTTTGGGGAGTATTTGCTTTTCGTCGTGTGTCTAGATCCTTTATATTAATTTTCGATAAATGATTCTTCACATCACTTTGGATCTTTAGCAACAAAATATAGCCCTCATGCCTTGTTAGGGCCTTTTCAGACTCGCCAATCTTCGCATCCCGCTTCAATAAGTTATGCCTTGTCTATGAACTCTAATCCATACCGAGCAACTTTTAAACGATCTTGGGCTAGAAGCTAAGTAACTTTTCAAATCGTACAACCTTATTTATTAACAGATAAATTATTAGCAAGCGATGGGAGAATAGGCTTATAATTAACTCACATAAATTCACGAAAGAATACCGAACTTATAATTGGCTCTATCATCTCTCGTTCTCCACAGTTTAAAATCTCAAGTAATGAGACACGTGGATACTTAGCCTATTAAATCAAAGTTTTGGGTTTTCGAGTCGCCTATAGGACCTTGCAAATTCTTAGACTTTTTCAAGTTTAGAAATCGCGTTTTAAAGTTCCCTTGATAAACGACTCTCTAGGATCAATTATAGAAACTTACGAAAAGTTCTTGTTCTTAACCCGTGAGAGTTAAGACTTTCGCGTTTTATAGCTCCCTATATAAAAGCCTAGCAAAACTCGACTTAAACATGTTAAGGATACTAGCTAGAGTAACTTTAAGATAAGTAAACTCGGGTTGAGTCAAAAGATTCACAACGTTTGAAAATTAAAACCACTTTATTAAACATTTATTCTAATAAGGAAAGAAAATAACTATACAAAGGTAAAAACTAATAGGCCAAAATAGATCAAAAATTTTGAAAAATGTCGAAAAATTGATTTTCCGATTAAAATAAGGGCAAATACAAGGAAAAGACCACTTAACTTCGATAGAAGTCCCCCTACACCTAAGATAAACATTGTCCTCAATGTTTAAGCATGTGGGAGTAAACTCCCTTACACTTAGGACATTGTGCACTTTGTTTAAATCTCGCTAAGGGAAAGGCCAACTAAAGAGATTCCTATTTTAATATTGAGAAAATATAAAATAGTGAATCGAAAAGAGTTTAGTATAGAACCGGGATAATGGAACACGGAATCACGGGTCGTCAAGAATCATCAAGAGTGGATCATTGAAGCTCGAATCCCTGATTAAGAAGTGAGGAGAGGAAATAGCAAACCAAAGGGTCCCCCCTACACATATGATAAAGAAAGCGAAAAGATAGATGCATGGGTTGCCTCCCAAGAAGCGCTTGATTTTTGTTAACCGAGTCATGAGCCTGACTCGACCTTGATCATCAACGGAAGAAGCATGAAACATATCCACCAGGATCAAAGACATAGTTTTCGTCCATCAAATAGCACAAGCTTAAGGCGAACAAGGCAAGCCAAAGAAAAGTAGGCAAGGTTCCCTTAAGCAGTGATGGAGCACGGTGGAAGCAAGGATGAAGTGGTGCAAGCATGTCTTCAAAATTTCCAAATATTTTTCCTTTTATTTCATCAGGTGGATACTGAGATGGCTTAAAGACTTCAATACCGGGGTCGAACACCTTTTCCTTTAAGTGAAAATAACACTCAGGCTCAGCAGAGTGTGAAGAAGATCCGCAAAGAAGCACAACCTCGTCCTCAGAAGGAGGACAAAGAGGTGTCAAATCATATGTGCAACGGATTTCGGTGTCGACTGGTTTCTTCTCCTTAGAAAGAATGTGCTTCAAATCCAAAGTAGGATCAAGACGATAATCTTCAAAGTCATAAGGAGGAGCATCACTCTCATGAGGGAAGTAAGTGTTGAGAAATTCAGAGAAGTCTTCCTCAAATGAGTAATCGTCCAAAGTAGGATCGAGTGATGGCGGAGGATCTTCATCATGTGAAGAATCGCTCGAAAGAGTATCAGCCTCATCAAAATCATCATATGTGGGCAGCTCGGGATACTCAGAAGTACAATCATCAAAATCATACGAATCTGAGCTAGATTCATCATCATCATAAGCATCAAAGACCGGTGGAGAATCATAAATGGGAGAAGGTTCCAAAGTGGACCGAGAATCATTCACATCATCGTCAAAGAGTGGGTTATCGATGGAAGAATCAAATAGAGGATTGTCATAGACGGTAAAGTCATCGAGCACATTAATCATATTCACTGATTCTCGTCCATAGTATTTGCTTGTAAGCTTCCCCATTTTGAAAATTTGTGAGTCATTCCCGACTCTTAAGATTAACTCACCTTCGGCAACATCCACTAAAGCACGTCCGGTTCTCAAGAATGGCCGACCAAGTATTAAGGGAATAGAGGGTCCATTTCATAATCAACTACGACAAAATCAACCGGGAAAGTAAATGCGCCAACTTTAATGAACACGTCTTCGGCTATACCAACGGGGTAAGCGAGAGTGCGATTTGCATGTTCAAGAGTCATCTTTGTTGGAGTGAGGTCGGGTAATGATAGTGTTTTCCAAACACTTAGTGGCATCAAATTAATACTAGCCCCGAGATCAGCAAGGGCAGTAAATTCTTCAGTTTTGTTGAACACGCAAGGCAACACAAAACGACCGGGATCTCCAAGTTTTTCCGGAAGTTCTTTAAGAATAACTGCAGAGCAGTTTTCATTTAAGCGTGTGTTGGCGAGTTCATTCAGCTTCTCCTTCTTGCTAAGCAATTCCTTGAATGCTTTGACAAATTTCGGCATGTGGACAAGTGCTTCAACAAGGCTAATGTTGATGGTCATTTGAGATAGCATATTCACATATTTCGATACTTGACAGTCATTCTTGGTTAGCTCGTTGGTCTTGCCTAAGCGAGAAGGATATGGGATGTTGGGTTTATAGGTGGAAGGTGAAGGTGTAGTAGGTAAAGGTTGGGATGTTGAAGGATCCTTCCGAGATACATCGTCATGACGAGGCGGAGACGGTAATGGTGCACTAATACTAGGTGTAGGAGGAGTAGGGATACATGGTGGTGGAGGAGGTGTAGATGAT
Organism: Glebionis coronaria; assembly: GCA_025667525.1. Lineage (NCBI taxonomy): Eukaryota > Viridiplantae > Streptophyta > Magnoliopsida > Asterales > Asteraceae > Glebionis > Glebionis coronaria. The sequence continues at coordinate 242,031,341 of CM046881.1, read as the reverse complement.
GGTGGTGGGATTGGTGGTCCTACGATGGTGACTCCACTACGAGTAGTAATAGCACTCACATTGGCTCGCGGATTGGTGACGGTGTTTGAAGGTAGAGAACTCGAAGTAGAAGGTTGAGTGGCGGGCAAGAAACTAGCCAACAGATTCTTTAATTCATTCGTTTGAGTGCTGAAGGAGGATTGAATATTATCGCGAACCTCGGTTCTAATCTCATTTCCTTGCTTCGTGATATCTCCCTTCAAATTGATTATTTGGCTCTGTAGATTCTTGATTTGCTCACCTTGAGTTCTCATGATGGCTTCAACATCGGGGTTAATGAGTGGGGTTTGTTGAGCGGGTGGGTTATAAGGATTAGAAGCTCTTGGTGGGATTTGGTTGCTTCTATTGTAGTTGTTGGCGGGGTTTTGGTTTTGAGGAGAAAAACCGGGTGAAAGGTAATTGTTGGATCGGTAACTCAGCAGATTTCTATCCCCTTGTTGTCTAGCTTGGTAATTTTCCGGTGAATAATTACCATAAGCATCATACACATTTTCCGGATTTCCTTGAGTCGAAGGACAATCGGTGTATGGGTGAGGACCGCCACATGTTTCACAAGGATTAGCAACCGCTTTAACTTGTTGTTGTTGTTGGTTTGAAGCGAGAAGCGTAATACTTTTGCTCATTTCAGTCATCATGCGGGTGAGTTCGGTCATCTCAGGGTTTGCTGAGGTAGAGGAAACATTGACTCTCGGGTTATTCCTAGAAGAAGCAGAGGAATCCCAGTTTTTATGATGAGTAGTCATGTTCTCAATTAGCTCTCTACACTCCTCGGGTCTCCTTTTCATGAATGTGCCACCGGCGGCTGCATTTATCGTATCACGATCTCGAAAAGTCAAACCGTTGTAGAAAGTATCGATTAAGGTCACAGGGAGCATGTTGTGGTTTGGACATCTATCGATCAAGACATTATATCTCTCCCAGGCATCAAAAAGAGATTCATCAGGGTCTTGCATGAAACCGTTGATTTGATTGCGAAGGCTCGTGACCATGGATGGTGGAAAGTAGCGCGACAAAAAGCGTTGAGTCATGTCATCCCAAGTGTGAATAGAATTCTTCGGGAGACGATCAAACCATTTCTCGGCATGATGTAATAAAGTATGTGGAAAGAGTTGTAGGCGAAGTTCATCCATTGTGGCACCAGCCAACTTCATGCTTTGGGTGATTGTAATGAACTTGTCGAGGTGTTTGTTGGCATCATCATCAGGCAATCCACGGAATGGGTTTGTTTGTACTTGCTGAATCATGTGGTGCTTCAACGAAAACTCAGGAGCGTTGATTTGCATCGGCGCAATCGGTCCTCCTCGTCCAAACATTGTAGGTTGACAAAGTTCCTCCATGGTCCGCAGATCGGGCTGTGGAAGAACATTGTTGTTATTATTATTATTATTGAGGTGCGGTGGAATGTTGTTGTTGACACCTGACATAACTAAATCTTCTTGAGGCTCGGGCTCTTGATAATTGGAAGATCTAGTACGCATACACCTGAAAATTCAAAAGAAAAAGAAACCAAACACAAAGACAATATATATACACAAAAAAGATAAAATCTTTTTGGATTTTTGAAATTTTTAATTTTTATGGATTTTTAGCAATTTTTAATTTTTATGATTTTTTGGATTTTTTAGGCAAGAAAAATAACGCTCACAAGTGAACGGATCCCAAAAAGCAACGCGTCTCTCACAGAAAACCGTTAATCTTTACGAAAAGAGCCGGCAGCGGCGCCATTTGATACAAGGCTTTTGCCTAGTAAGAAAATTAAAGTTTTTTGTCGTGTGTCTAATCGAATTGATCTAGGTTCTCTATGTGACTCAGTTTTATTTTGGTGGAACAAAGATGTGTCGTTGTAGTTTTTTAAAATTAAAAGTGCAAAACGATTAAAGTAAATGACTTGAAAGTAAATCTAAGTCTAATTAAAACAAAGTGCAAGAATTTAAAACGTGACTGAAATTAAAGGGCACTAAAAATAAATGACGCAAACTTAAATTTATCTAAGGCAATCTTAAAACGCAACGAAAACTTAAACTAAGGCAAGGCTAAAATAAAACTAAGGCAAGTAATCTTAAAGTGCAATTAAAAATAAAAGGTGGGAAAAATAAGCTTTAAAAATAAAAGACAGAAATTTAAAAAGAAAAAACAAAAAGAACCTGACAAGAAACCCTTGATTCGGAAGTTTAAATTTTCCGAATGAACTGGCTTGAGGCGGAACTTCTTGACTTCCGAATGAAGCAGCTTGATCCGGAACTTAGACCTTGATTCGGAACTTTTAAGTTCCGAATGAACAAAAAGATGTTGATCCGGAACTTCTTCCGAATGAAACACTCTTGACTCGGAACTTATTGACTCGGAACTTGGTTCGGAAGATCTGGCTGATTCGGAACTTTGTCCTTCGTCCGGAACTTTTAAGTTGATCCGGAACTTTTGAGTTCTGAATGAATCTCCTTGATCCGGAACTTTTTGAGTTCCGAATGAAGTATATTGATCCAGAACTTTTAAGTTCCGAATGAACAAATGCTTGAGTCGGAAGTTTTCGTCCGGAACTTTGAATGTTCCGGATGAAGCCCTTGAGTCGGAACTCTGAATGATCCGGATGAACCCCACTGGTTCGGAACTTTGAAAGTTCCGAATGAACAGCTTTCCTTGTCTTGGCTCGGAAGATTTCCTGGGAACAAAGAAACAGAAACAAACACCCCGAAGAACAAGGGATAACAGTAACAGCAGATCCAACACAATTTAATCAAAATCAAAACAACGATTAAGCTAAACTAATAATAGAACAACAGTTAAACATAAACAAACAATTTAGATCAACAAAACAAACAAATTTAACCACAATAATCAAAACCCCAATTGATCAAAATAAGAACATGAACATGAACACAACATAAAAATCAAAGATTAAGAAAGGTAGATGAGAGATTAACAAGATAAATTAAAGATTGACAAGAATTAAATGGAAACTTACTTGAAATTAAAGGAATTTAAGGTGCAAGACAAGGTATTTAAATTGACAAGAATTTAAATGACATGAATTTAAGGTGCAAGGTAAGTAAATGGTGGAAGACTAATTGTCACACTTAGCCAACCAGAAAATAATTAATCTAGTCCTAACTATATATAGGGGAGGATTAGGAAGCTTCCTCCCCTCTTTCCTTTTCTCTTAATTACAAGCTTAAGTCCTTCTTTCTTTAATCTTTATTAATTGCATGCTTAGTCCTTTTCTTCTAATCTTCTTTAAACTTGGACTTAAAGGACTTTTGGCTTCGGGATTTCTTTGAACTCGTCTTTAAATTCTTCAATAAAATAGACTTGAATTCTTCGGCTTTTGATAAACTTCCGTCTTTTGACTTTTTCTTCGATAATTCTTCAGAATTGATCTTGGACTTCCGTTCTTTTTGCACTCTTGACTTCTTGACTTCGTCTTTAATCTTTTTCTTCAATAAAAGTCCGTAAATGCCCGTGAATGTCCGTGTTTTCTCCACTTTTCACCTTTTCGTCCTAAATCACAACAAAAACACAAACCACGCATAATTCTGACATAAAAGACATAAAATACACGTTTTGGTCCGGTTATTATAGTAATTAAGTGGTAGAAAAGATGGGTGTTTACACACCTATCAAAGATTGGTAAGGATTTTCTACTGGTTCAGGTCTATGTGGATGATATCATCTTTGGCTCTTCAAGTCCAAAGATGAGTGTAGACTTTTCCAAGCTCGTGAAAAAAAAGTTCAAGATGAGTGCAATGGGAGAGATTAACTTCTTTCTAGGTTTACAAGTTCAACAGAAAGAAGATGGTATCTTCATCTCTCAAGACAAATATGTAGCAGAAATCTTGAAGAAGTTTGGCTTTTCCCTACATGAAAAACGGGCTAGCACACCCATGGATAGGGAACACCCTTGGGGAAATATTGGAGATGGAAAAGAGGTGGATGTCAGGCATTATAGGTCAATGATTGGATCATTGGTGTATCTTATAGCTTCTAGACGTGACATCATGTTTGTTGTATGCGCATGTGCACGCCATCAAGTGACTCCCAAAGAGTGTCATCTTCATGCTATCAAGAGGATCTTTAGATATCTTAGGTGATATCCCACCTTGGGATTATGGTATCCAAAGGATTCTCCATTGGAGCTTATTGGTTATTCAGACAGTGATTATGGAGGTGACAAGTTTGATAAAAAAATCCACAACTAATGGATGCCAATTTCTTGGGAGCAGGTTGATATCTTGGCAATGCAAGAAACAAACAGTGGTGGCCAACTCTACAACTGAAGCATAATATGTTGCTGCAGCTGCTTGTTGTGGACAAGTCTTATGGATTCAGAACTAACTGTTGGATTATGGGTATAATTTTATGCATACCAAGATTTTTGTAGACAATAACAGTACTTTATGCATTATTAAGAATCTTGTACATCATTCTAAAACCAAACACATAGAAATTAGACATCATTTTATAAGAGATTGTTTTGAAAAAGGTTTAATACAACAAGATAGGGTTGGCACAGAAGAAAATGTGGCAGATTTATTAACTAAACCTTTAGATGCTGGGAGATTTCAATACTTGGTAACAAGTATTGGAATGATCAATCTTACCTAAAATGTATTTTTGGAACTTATTGTAAAAGTATGTACAGGATATGCACTGTTATTGGTCTTTGTATAAAATTAGGTTTTCCACTTTATTTGTCTAACGCTGACAAAGGTTATTTGAACGCTGATAAGTGTTAAAATGGACGTTGACAACAACATGTTAGTTTTGTGGTTTTTGATCTAATTATGCAGGAATTACGAACATTGTACAAATGGATACAGAGTTCCTCATGGATCTTTGGAGCTTACTAGGAGTGTGTTCAAGTTTATGGATGATGGTTGGAATGTTTGCATTCCTATCTTGACATAAATTTGTATTGCATATCTTACTTTTAGCAACTTGTATATCATTGTTTAAGGGGAGGTTGATGAGATGGCTTTTATACATGGTCTCATCGTTCTTTTCGGGCTTTAAATGCAATAAAATGTCATATTATACCATATATATGCTTGTATTTGTTTACTTTTGTGTTTTAGGTATGGATATTGATGAGATGGCATTTATACATGATCTCATCGTTCTTTTCGGGCTTTAAATGTATAAAAATGTCATAAAATACCATATATATGCTTGTGTTTGTTTACTTGTGTGTTTTAGGTATGGATATCGTGAAAAAGACAAAAGATCACAAGATACAAGGAAAAACGGACACGAGAAACGAAGCCGTGCAATGAACCGGGCCCTAATCATGGAATTTTCATCAAATACCCTTGAAGACTTGAAGACAAGACAAGATTGATCATCATTTATTGAAGAAATGACACTTAAAACCCTTGTATATTAATAATTACAAGTTTGGTCCCTTAAGTTTGTCAAAATTACAAAAAGGTCCTTCAACTTTGAAGAAATGGCAAGTTTAGTCCCTCAACAATTCAAAATTGCCAATTATGGTCCCTCAAGAAGTGAAAGACATAATGAAGACCTTAGAAGATCAACTTTGTCCAAGTTCAGCCCTTGAAGTACTCAAAATAGCAAAAATAGTCCTTGAAACATTTTTTGGAAAAGTTGGTGCCAAATATGTCAAAAGGTGAAAGTTAAATACAAAGGGAACAAGGATTTAGGGCTGAAAAACATGATATGCATAAAAACCCAAAACACAAGGACCATAGTTGCCAAAAAGGAAAGATTTAAAAGAAAAGTGGCGCCTAACACATGAGACTCCCCAAAAAACGGATCAAATGATATTTACTGTTCATCTTTTACCCCAGGTTCTATTTTACTCATTACTTGGGTAATTCTCAATTAAACCCACACACACTTAATTCACACACGTATAAACACTTCCCACTCCTAAAAACCTGCATCCCACACATGTGCACCAAACCCCCAATTCCCCAATCCACCAATCACATCATTCCTTAGCCCCCAAGCATCATGACGTGGCTTAAATCAACGTACAAGATTATTTGCTTCCTCCCAAAGCAAAATAAACGTTCAAGATCAAATGGACAGCTCAAATGCACCAAAAACGTTCAAGGGCACATTTGGAATTTTCTATGTATTAGGGTTTATGTTTTTATGCTTCTAGGATGTTCTATAAGCACTATAAAAGGAGACCCAAGCTGTGGTGATCCCGTTGTTCCAGTTTTAAGCATAAAATCCTTGTAATCCCTTTTTTATGAAATTAAAGTTTGGTGTTTGTTTAAATCATTGTAATTCCTTTTAATGTTTATAAAAAGTTGAGTGTTGGGTTTATGCTTGATTCTGAGTTCCATGTTAAATTTGGTTAAGTGATTTGTGTTTTAAAAATTGTTTCAAGTTTTTTTTGGAGATTTGGAAGATTTTTGAGAAATCTGTCCAAGGTTTTGTGATGTTACAAGTTTCATGTTATTGGTGATAATAGGATCATTTAAACGTGTTAAGAGTTTTGAGAAAGGTTTTGGAAAGATTTAAGAGAAAGAAAAGAAAATCAGAAAATATATTATTACTTGTTTTTGTGTTTTCTTCCTTTGTTTTTGATTTGAGCAGGATCAAAGGGTGTTGTTGATTAAGTCTGCACCAACCCGGGTTGGTTTGGAGGTGGATTCAACATCCACTAGGACCCTTGGATGTAAGGGTCCTAAGGTAACTCTCTTTTACTCTTTGAAAAGTTCACAAAAGTACTTGTTACATGATTTTGCTTGATTAATTGATTAAGTGTGTTATAGATAGTTGATTTGTGTTCTCAAGTGTTGTTATACATGTTTTGAGATATTGGAACAAGTTTAATCAAGTTTTGTAAGGATTTGATGTGTTAAAACGTTTTTCAAAATTTTAAAAGGGTGTTTGGCAATACGTTTTAGCAGGGCATAATGTTTTGATTAGTGTTATTGAAGGTGTAGAAGTTTGGAATAGGATTGAGTTAGGTTTTTAGTTAGTCTTAAGTTGATTTGAAACAAGTTTTGAGTAGACTTTTGTGCTTAAATAGTAAAACAAGTAAGTAAAATCTGCATATTGCTAAATTGCTTGGTTTTTCATGATTTTGTGCTTGATCTTGGAAAATCTGTTGAAGTGTTAGGTATACTAGAGTATTGATTTGGTTTGTGAACTAGTTGGTGAGTTTGTGTGTCAAATTTGGGAGCCTAAGTGTCACTAAAGTGCTAGGATTTTGCTAAACAGTTCACTATTCTAGTTTATACATCTCAGCAACTTATATTGGCTTGGTGTGCATGTGATTTGCTTATTTGTGGTGTGTTTGAGTGTTTATCTTGTGTGTTCTTGACTTCTTGTGCTCAAAGGAGCACAAGAGTGCCCTCTTGTACCAAAAAGCATACCAAAATAAGCCAAGGTCAAGTCCTCTTGGCCAAACTCATAAGCACAAAGCACTTAGTGACCTGCTAGTGTCAACTTTCAACCAGGCACGTTATACAATTTGCGCCGCAAGACCTACCTAGTTGCGGCGCAACTGAAGGAGCTACAGACCAAAGGTGCTCCCGTTTCACTAGTTGTGGCGCAAGACACAAGCGTTGCGGCGCAACTAAGAATCAAAAAGGGGGGGTTTCAGGATTCGAACCCTGGTCACCACGTTCACACCACACCACACTCACCACTGCGCCCTAGGGTCTTTGACTACTAGGGAGTGGTTTTGTTTTCTACTTAACCTGTTTTTCTTTTGTCCCTTATTAAATAAGCCATAGCTATATTAGCTTATTTTCAGCTTATTTTTAAGCTCATTTTTGTTCTTTTCAATTTTCCTAGGAACTTATTTGGATTAGTGATTTTTCTAGCTTATTTTCTTATTTTTCCCATTAATAGATTATTTTTTAGAATTTATTTTATATACGAATTTTAGAAAATCATTAAAAAATACCAAAAAAAGTTTTTATTTCTAGAAAAAATAGTTTTTAGTTTTTAAAATATATTTTTGAGGTTTACATCTAATTTTGGTTTCAAAAACATTTATTTTTAATTTTATAATATTTTAAGGTTTTTTATAAACTTTAAAGATTTTTATAAAAGTATTAAAAAAGGTTTAGGAGCTATAATTTGTGTTTTTCTCTTAATTATATTATTTAGGATTTTTAGAAATTTTTTTATTTTAAATTTTAGAAACTTTTTATTTTTAGCATTGTTTTAATATTATTTTATTAATTAATTTTCAAAATTTTATTTTTCTTTCTTTTTCATTTTTCCTAGGTTCTTTGTCATTAATTAGGACTATTTCCATTTTTAGATTATTTTTATAACTTTTAGATTTATTTTTATAATTATTTTAAGTTTAATTAGGTTTAAATCATTTTTAATCATTTTTAGGGTTTTAAAAATAGTTTTAATAGGTTTTAATTTTTAGAAAATTACTTTCTAATCTTATAATAATATAAGTTGAGTAATTATTCAATAAAATCATATTTTAGACTTTTGAATTAGTTAAATTTAATTTTAGGGCTTTAATTAGCATTTAAAATTAATTATTTAATTAACAAAAGGGTTTAAAATATCTTTGTTGGATTTTTAACTTTATTTATATTATTTTAGACTTGTTTTTAGCCTTGTTGATATTTTGTTTTTGGTTTTAATAATTTTTAATTTTTGTGGTTTTTCTACGGTCTTACGTTTTCGTCGTAGTTTAATTTCCACGTATCCGTCTTTTCTTCTTCTCACCCCCATTCTTCTTAATATTAATCTCAAATAAATACAAGTTAATTCACAACACTCGTGAAAAAGACAAAAGATCACAAGAAACAAGGAAAAACGGACACGAGAAATGAAGCCGTACAAAGAATTGGGCCCTAGTTCATGAATTATCCAAGAAAAACCCTTGAAGACTTGAAGATGTACAAGATTGATCCTCAAAATATGAAGAAATGACACTTAAAACCCTTGTATATTCATAATTACAAGTTTGGTCCCTTAAGTTTGTCAAACCTACAAAATGGTCCTTCAACTTTGAAGAATTGGCAAGTTTAGTCCCTAAACTATTCTAAATTGTCAATTATGGTCCCTCATGAAGTCAAAGATACAATGAAGACCTTTAAAGATCAATAATGTCCAAAATCAGTCCTTCAAATATGCAAAATTGGCAAAAACAACCCTTGAAACCTTTATTGAAAAGTTTTGTGGCCAATGTGTGAAGTTTATAACTTATTTAACAAAGGAAATTAAGTTTGGTTGACTGAAAACACGTTTTACAAGTTTAACCAAAATACAAGGACTACTAATGTCAATACCCAAAGTTCAATCTGGCACAAACACACGCCAAACAACATAAACCCACCTTTTTTGGATCAAAGTTTCTACTGTTCACCATTCATCCACCCAGATTTACCACTCACTTAAACAAAGGGTAAAATGAAATTACCCATACCCACACTTGATTCACACGCACAGAAACACATCCCACACACAAAACCCTCAATCCCACTACCCAAGTGACCCCACACTCAACCTCGCCCCCCAATGAAAACACAACTTCCTCTCCAAGGAATCCGACGTGGGCAAATCAACAGCTTAGACTCATAGCTTAACTACAAAGCTAAAATGAACGGTTTTGATCAAAATGGACAGCTCAACAACAACAAGCACTCAAGGGCATTCCTGGAAATTTCTAGCTAGGGTTTTCTTTGTATTTTCCATTCTAGAATCGTCTACTAGAGCCTATAAAAGGAGCCTCAACTTTGATGTGCCCTTTGTTCCAGATTTTATCTTTAATCTTTGTAATTCCTTTTTATTTAAATAAAAGTTGATTTTCTGAAAATTATGATTTCTCTTTGTGTTTGATAAAAGTTTGGTGTTTGAGAAGATAAAATCTGAGTTCCACTTATCTATTTTGATGGTTTTTTAGGCAAGGTTTTAAGTAATAAAGCTTGTGTTTCAAAAAGATCAGGTTTCATATTTTGTGTTCATCCTTTTGGTTTGTTGATCTTAGCAGTTACAAGGAAGGTGGTGCTTGTTTTGCTAGCACCTCAGCTCAAACATTCCAAGGCTTGGATGTAAGTCTTGGAGGTTTGCATCCCTCTCCTTTTTCATTTTTTTTATTTTTGTTGAATATTTGGTGATTTTGCATGATTTGTTGAATATCTGTGTTTTTATGCTTGATTTGAGTTTCTGAGGTTGATTAAGTGTTGTTAGGGTTGATTAGATCTTGTTTGATAGGTTAAATCATAAGAATCCTTTGGAAGATTGCAAAATCAGATTCCAAAGGGGTGTTTGGGTTAACTGATTCAAAGGGATTTAAGGCTTCCTTTGTTGTTGTTCATGGTTCTATTGAGTTGTTACATGTTTATCTGGTGCTAAGGGGTGGTTATCTGTAAGTTTTGTGGGCTTGAACAACCAAATCAATCAAAAGGCTATTAAATCACTTTTACTTGGGTATTTTGGCTAAAATTTTGGAGACACCTAGATCTAAGGGTAGACTAGGGTTAACAAGTATAAAATTTTGGTTAACTTAATCAGGGAAAGAGATTTGAAGGCTTAAAGTTGGATTGGTGGTCAAATAGATCAGCAAAAGGATTTTGGATAATCACTTTTGCTAATCAGTAACTTTTGGTGCTTGAATCTGCTTATTTACTTTGATACATTGCTTGAAACAAGTTTATTTGTGCTTATTGGACTTTATTATAGCTTGTGTATGCATTTGGTTCAATTTGGATGGCTTATTCATGCTCAAACTGCTTATTTGTTCATAGCTGCTTATTTTTAAGGTATGTGCAATATATGTGGACTGTTTGCTTATTCTGGGCTTATTAAGTGAACCAATTTGTGATTTCTTTGTTGATATAGACTCCTTGTGATTCACTGATCACAAGGGTGCCCTTGTTTCCATTTGAATCCAACTGGATCTCTTTAAAATAGCAAGTCAACTAGTCAAAGCAGTGGGAATTCCTTTCCCCTGCTGCTAGCTACTTCTAGTGTTATTTCAACAAGTGCTTATCAATAAGCTATTCTAGCTTATTTTAACTTGCAACAACTTTAAGTTTGTAATAGGTGCTCCTTATTTGACCCATTTGTTCATACTGGAGCATTTGGAGGGTTGACTTTAGGCTTTGACTAGAAAACTAACTCATTTGACTTTTTCATAAGTGCTTATTGGCTTATCCAGCTTATTTGGCTTTTCTTATTGAACTTTTCTTGATTAATTTTGCTTAATTAAGTTGTTTAGAGTCTTTTGCATGTTGAATCAAGTCCTAAGGTGGTATAGAACTCTAACCCGACTATTTTGTCTTTTAGTGAAATTGTTCTTTGCTTATTCTTGGCTTATTGAGTGTGCTTTTTCAAAATTTCTTTTCACAGATCTCTTAGGCATCTCAAAAGAAGGTTGTGTGTTTAAGCAGAGCTTATGGCATTGGCTTATTGCTTAATGGGCTTATTGGCCCAATAAGAATAAGCTATTGACATTTTAAGCTGTGATAAGCTCAAAACCAGCTTTTGGGCCTTCATACTTTTGTGTTTAGAATTGAATTTTGAGTCAGATAGGGCTTTTTCAGGTCATTTGGGCCTAGTTTGACTTTTTGGGCCCAAAAGCCCATTAAGGTTGACTGTTTTTGGTTTTAGCCCATTTGGGGGCCCATTAGGGGTAATTTTGTAATTTCACTTTCATTTTCTGATTGTTTAGGTTAAAACAAACTAGTTTGCAAGTTTTTAGAATTTTTTTATAATTTTTGGATTTTTAATATTATTTTATTATTAAATTTCAAATTTCACATTGTTGCACTTTTTATATTTTTCTTAGGTTTAATACATTAAAATAGGATTTTTTTCAACTCTTAGATTAATTTTATCATCATTAGATTAATTTTTTATAATTATTTTAAGTTTTAATAGTTTTTAAATAATTTTAAATAGTTTTAATTAGTTTAAAATTTTATAAAAATAGTTTTTAATCTTTTTAAGTCATTTTAGAGGTTTACCAATTGAAAATTTTCTATTTGGGCTTTTTGATAATTAATTTGATTTTTAGGGCTTTAATTAGCATTTAAAAATTAATATTTAATTATTTAAAAGGTTTGAAAAAGTTTTGATCATTGATAAACTCTTAGTTTATTTAATTTGATTTTTGGTAATTTTTGGGAATTTTTAGAATTAATTTTTATTTTAGCTCTTTTTACGATTTTACATTTAGTAGTCGTAGTAATTAATATCACGTCTTCGTCATTCTATTTTCTCATCTCCTTCTCTCAACTATTAATCTCAAATCTTGTTACATCTTAGTCACACACATATACCTCCTTGGGAAACGAACTTAATTGGGTCATTAGTGTTTGATTTTCCTAAATCATCACTTAATACTTACCGCTCATTTACGCTCTTTTGTTTTCCTAAACAAGAGACGTAATTTACCACAATCATTTTGGCGCCGCTGCCGGGGAGGTGTGTCGTGATTAATTTGTCTTGTTGTTTTTAACATTAACCATAAATAGTATTTGTATTAGTAGAACTCTACTAATACGTATTATCGGTTTTTTTCGTTTTCTTGTGAAATTATTATTACTATATTGTATTAAGTATCACAATCAATACAAAATATCTCCAAAAGTGTGAAAACACAACCTTAATTGGGATTTGATCTCCTAATTTTTGTATTCGAATCTCAAACAAAAAGAAAAAGGCAAAAATAGATAAGTACTTTCGTGAAGCTCGAACTATAAGGTGGGTATAAGGCGGGTATTATAAAATATACCCTAAGGAAAAAGGCTCTTAAGTGCTTCGCGCCGCCTCGTTTCCCCGCTTGCTTTTGAGTATTTTGAGATTGAAAACTAATCGAGGGTTTTGCCACCCAAAGTATTATTACATATCATATATATTTGCTTGGTTTTCTTTGTGATTAAACCCTCTTGAACAATTTGGTTTTCACCAAAGTTCTATAGTCATTCGAAGACGTTCACTCCATGTGATCGTTTTCATTCTTTTGAGGCTTCTTTAATCAAGAGTTTGATTCGAGGATATTTGGTAGATTGTTGTCTACGAAGATACACAAAATCCAAAAAAAATTTAAAACAATCAAAAACACAAAAAAATTGAAAAATCACAAAACACCCAAAAAAATCTTGTTTGCTCACCTCCCATTCTTCGTGAAGTTTATGCAAACTCGTAGTCAAGCAAAACGAGCTCGTAAACGTCGTCAAAGTCAAGGAAATCAAGAGACGTTGATTGAAGAACAAACTACAATTGTTGAACCTATTGTAGAACAAGAAGTCGTCATGGCTAATCGTACTATGATGGAGTTGCTTCAAGCACCCACCGAGGGTTTTGGAGAAGCTATTGTGATTCCCGCCATCCTTGCGGAGAATTTCGAGATTAAGACGCGTTTAATGTCGATGTTGCAAGCAAATAAGTTTAGATGTCATGAGAAAGACAACCCGCATTACCACATAAGGAATTTTAATCGTCTCACCACAACTAGCAAGTTTAAGGATGTTCCACATGATGCCGTTAAGATGATGTTGTTTCCATAATCGTTAGATGGACCCGCTAAAATTTGGCTCAAGAAAGAACCGCCAAATTCGATTTTGACATGGGGTGATCTCGTTTCTAAGTTTGTGAACCAATTTTTTCCACCATCTAAAACAACACATTTGAAAAATGAGATTTCAAGGTTTACACAACGAAATAATGAAAGTTTTTCAATGGCATGGGAACGATTTAAGGAAATGTTACATGAATGTCCACACCATGATTTTTTGGAATTGCATCAAATAGATACTTTCTATAATGGGCTTAATGATCATGAACGAGATTATTTGAATGCCGCCGCGGGTGGTAATTTTTTGTGCAAAACGACCGATGAGGCTTTAAAGATTATCGACAATAGATCTAAGGTTTATAACCCTCGTAACACACCTAGTGTTGCCAATATGGGTTCGTCATCGTCGTCATCGTCTCGTCACATTAATGCCTTACATGATGAAGCTAATGAGGAAAATCGGTTTTTCGATAGGTTTTAAAATCTTATGACTCATTGGAAAGCACAAGATGCTTTGAATTCCGCTTCGATTAAAGCGATTGAAAAGAGTTGTTTGTCTTGTGGTGGAGCTCATGATCTTTCCGAGTGCATTACCGCCGGTGGTAACACTTCGAGTGCTTACGTAGCAACAGGAACTTACAACCAAAACGGCCAAGGTTCCCGCCCAAATCAAGCTCCACCAAATCAAAATGCTAATAACTATCGAAACAACAATCAAAATGGTGGTTATCAAGGCAATTCATGTAACTACAACAAAGGGAATTATCAAAGTGGGAATGGAAAAGTTCCAAATCAATACCAAAACCGTGATTTTCAAAACACTACACAAGGTTTTCAAAATGCTCACACTAAAAATCTTCAAGGAGAATTTTTGGATTATGCTAAAGCAAATGATGCTAAATTTGATAATATGCAACGTGAGACGATTAGCTTAAGATCTGAGTTGAAAAACGAGCTTAAAAATGAGCTTGCTAATGAACTTAAGACTCATGCTAATAAAATGGAAGGAAACGTTCAACGTCTTCAACAAAATCAACAAAAGATGGAACAAGGACAACATGAGATAAAGCAAGAATTGTTAAAAGCGGATTTAAGGCAATCAAAATTTGAAGACCGAATGGCAAAAATGTTTGAAGCAATCATGTGTAAACCCTCTTCCTCGGGTGGTCTTCCTAGTGATACCATTGCAAAACCGAAGGGAGAAATGAAGGTTATTACTACACGAAGTGGTAAAACTTTCAAGGAACCAATCTCTCGTCCAAGTACTTCTACGGAGAAGGAAATCGAGAAAGAGCCCGAGGTAATGGTCAAAAAGGAGCACATTACAAGCCCACGAAGTACCGCTCAAACCACACCTACGGTTGAAATAATACCAATCATGGAACCCGAGATTCCAAGGCCGTTGCCTAATGTCCAACCCACACCACCCTTACCTTACCCTTCGAGACCTAACAAGGAAAAGGCACAAGAACGGAATAATTATCAATTTGAGCTTTTTATGAAAATGTTTCGTGACATACATTTTAACATAAGTTTTGTTGACGCTCTTATCATGATGCCTCGATTCGCCGCAAACTTCAAAAGTATGCTAAACAACAAAGAGAAGTTACAACAATCGTCTAGTTGTTCATCGGTTTTTCTTAGCCGCATACCACAAAAAGTCGGTGATCCCGGTAAATTTTTGATTATGTGTGCAATTCAAGATATGGAGGAATGCTACGCCTTGGCCGATCCTGGTGCTAGTATTAATTTAATGCCTCTTGAGATTTTCAAATCGCTTTCGCTTCCGGCTCTTACTCCTTCGAACATGTCTATCGAGATGGCTGATCATTCTACGATTTTAGCATGTGGAGTAGCCGAGGACGTTTTTGTTAAAGTCAGAAAGTTTTACAATCCCGTTGACTTTATCGTTGTAGACATTCCTATCGATCGAAAATTTCCTCTCATTTTTGGTCGTTCATTTTTGGATACATCAAGAGCACTTATTGATGTTCATGCTCAAAAAATCACCCTTCGTTTCAATGAGGAAGAACTTGTCATCAATGCAACACAAAACTCCAATCTTTCTCATGTCTATTCTATTGCAACTTTAAACCATGGTGATTCAACCAATTTCGTTTGCAAAGAATTTTCACCAAGAGTTTTAGGAAATGTCGCCAAAAATAATTTACCATTTCCTCCGCCGGTGGAGGTTATGAGTGTTAAACCTACGAGGAAGAAACCGTCAATACTTGAATCGAAAAATCCTTCGCCTCACCTCGAACATTCATTCTTGAAAAGTGTTGATAAGTCGCCGGTTTCTACGGAAGATCTTTCGGATGACGAATATGTTGACCCCGATGGGGAGGTTTTCTTTGTCGATAAACGTTTTGAGAACTTACCACCACCAAAACGAAAACGGTTTTCAAATGTGAGAATTTTTAGTGTGACTAACATCGTCTTAGAAACACCAAATATTTTCGACATAATCAAAAAGGGTTTTCATAAGGAGAGTTTAAAAGGTAAAAAAGGAAAAGATTTTAAATGTGATTTAATTGATTTTTCTACAAATCTAACTCCGTCATCACCACGTGTTTTGAGTGCTACAAGCTTGTCTACTCCTTTTGACAATGCTTTGTGTGGTTTTAGTATGGGGAAGCCCCTTATGTTCCCTCATCCTTGTCCACCGAGGACGAGATATTCGATCCCGGAATTTCATGTAAAGGGAAATCTCGGTCTTCCACCGATGCAATAAATGGAAACTATATCTATTTTCTTGGTGCGAGTCTACCTCGAGTAGCTCAAAAGTTTGTCTTATCAATTGTCCCACCCTTCTACTTCTCATCTCTTTTCTTCAAACTCTTTGAGTTTATGGCACGTGTTGAAGTGGCGTTGATTTGTTTATTCAATGAAAACGAAGACGCCATCTTCGATCCCGGTATTTTGCATCATTAAAGGACTTAGTCCTTAATACCGGTTGTGTTTGGGCCTTGTTTATCATGTAAGCCCCATCAAAAATTGACCATACCATGATTTTCCCTAAATGTTCACATTTTGAGGGGATCGAGTCGAGCTCATGACTCGGTAATAAAAAACGAGGTGCCTCGTAGGGGAGATCCCATGCTTATCTTTTTGCTTTCTAATAAATAATGAGAGGGGATTTGTGCCCTTCCAACTCGTAGTCTCGTGGTTGTTTGTGATTGTGTTATCTAGATCATCATCATCACTACGATTAAAGACTCTCTCGTGTTCGTTTGCGTGAGCCTCCATCGTTTGCTTGAAGAAGTTTTGCACGAATCCATGACATATCCTTTATTGTTCTAACAATTATCTCTTAGCATAATTAATAAACGGCTTTAGATATATTGTTGATCACCCTTTCCATGCTAGATCCTAAGCATTCGACTCTTCGTCTCTAGTACGGGGGTGTTCTACCTTTAGACTCGATACATTGAGGACAATGTTTACTTTTAGTATGGGGGTGAATAGATACTTGCTTTGCTACGCCCTCACATTTTCCAACTTTCAATGTTTTGTTTTGTTTTGTTGCTAATGAGGCTAAAAATGGCCAAATTTTAAAAATTTTCTTAGTTTTAATAAGTGTTTTTAAGACACGAATGTATATTTTCCAATGGGTAGAATAAGAGCTAATTTTTGACTTGATGGGAATTTGGAGCCCTTTACATTCCTCAACCCGCTCAATTCGTGTTTTGCTAGACTTTTATATAGGGAACTTTAAAACGCGAAAGTCTTAGCTCATTCGGGTTAAGAACAAGAACTTTTCGCAAGTTCCTATAATTGATCCTAGAAAGTCACTTATCAAGGGAACTATAAAATGCATTCTCTAAACTTGAAAAAGTCTAAGAAAGTGCAAGATCCTATAGGAGGTTTGAAAACCCAAAACTTTGAGTTGATATAGTCTTAATGAAAGCTAATCCAAATTTGGCTTAATTTTGACTTGCATTGCTAAGTATTCACGAGTCTCTTTAATTAGAGGTCTTTAAATAGTGAAGAACGAGAAATGATAGAGTTAGACAAGTGATCATGCTAAACGTAGAACATGAAAATGTTCTTTCAAAAACTCATATGTTTTTAATTGTGGTTTTTTCTCCCATAAGATCAATGCATTAGGAATAAAAATAATTGCAATAAGTAAGGTCGTACGATTTGAAAGGTTACTTAGCTTCTAGCACAAGATCGTTTAAAAGTTGTTCGGGGTTGAATAGAGTTCATATCCAAGGCATAACTTATTGAAGCGGGACGCGAAGATTGGTGAAGATCCAAAAAGGCCCTAACAAGGCATGAGGAGCTCTATTGTGTTGCTAAAGATCCAAGATGATGTGAAGTATCATTATTCCTAAATCAATATGAAGGATCAAGACACACGACGAAAAGCAATTACTCTCCTAAAGATCATGGAGAAAGTCTATCCAAAAAGACCCTTACAAGGTATGAGAATAAATATATCCAAGTCCGAAAAGGAGGCGGATCGTTGTATATCAAAATCCAAAATAAAGATTGAAGAAAAATGATGAAGTCGTGGTCCAAGTATGAAGAATCTCTCAAAAACGTCAAGTGAAGAAATTCCAAAATATGAAGAGAAGACCATAATTTCAAGAACGTCTTCCCAAGATTTGAAGTATGAAGTACATGCCAA
This sequence comes from Glebionis coronaria, assembly GCA_025667525.1. Lineage (NCBI taxonomy): Eukaryota > Viridiplantae > Streptophyta > Magnoliopsida > Asterales > Asteraceae > Glebionis > Glebionis coronaria. The sequence continues at coordinate 242,013,195 of CM046881.1, read as the reverse complement.
ATATCGGTCCGAGAAAGGTTTCAAATCGTGAAACGAGTTATGCCAAGATATGAAATTAAGGAGATACACGAGAAGCCGTTTTAAAAGATTTTGTCCTTCGTCTAACTATAGATTAAATCGTGATACTTTACTTTTGGACTAATAAATACTCAAATAAGTCAATATGAATCACTTGTGATCCATGACAAATAGTTAAAAAATTCTAGTAACCCATTTCCTTTTATAATAACTAGGATTGCGGGGAGAAAAAGTATTACACAATTTGGACGTATGAGCAGTGTTAGCATTGTGACTTGTACCAACAATGATCTCATTTTTGCACTTAGCATGGAATGTATGACAATCAAGGTTGACGAAATTTACTCTATGGGACATTTACTTGTTTCCATTCATTGACCCTAAAAGTCACATTCGTGATGAAAATCATACATTATGTCTTTACACATCTTCGTAGTATTGTTGCAAGTCTTTTACTTTTCAATAAAGGTTAATAAAATTGAATTTTGGTGATGCTTAGATACTTTATTCTAGCATTGCGTGAGGGCACGACAATGGCTTAGTATGGGGGAGTGATGAGATGGCTTTTATACATGATCTCATCGTTCTTTTCGGGCTTTAAATGCATTAAAATGTCATATTATACCATATATATGCTTGTATTAGTTTACTTGTGTGTTTTAGGTATGGATATCGTGAAAAAGACAAAAGATCACAAGAAACAAGGAAAAACGGACACGAGAAACGAAGTCGTACAAAGAACCGGGCCCTAGTTCTTGAATTATCCAAGAAAAACCCTTGAAGACTTGAAGATGTACAAGATTGATCCTAAAAATATGAAGAAATGACACTTAAAACCCTTGTATATTCATAATTACAAGTTTGGTCCCTTAAGTTTGTCAAAATTACAAATGGTCCTTCAACTTTGATGAATTGGCACGTTTAGTCCCTCAACTATTCTAAATTGTCAATTATGGTCCCTCATGAAGTCAAAGATACAATGAAGACCTTTAAAGATCAAGAATGTCCAATATTAGTCCTTCAAATATGCAAAATTGGCAAAAACAACCCTTGAAACCTTTATTGAAAACTTTTGTGGCCAATGTGTGAAGTTTATAACTTATTTAACAAAGGAAATTAAGTTTGGTTGACTGAAAACACGTTTTACAAGTTTAACCAAAATACAAGGACTACTAATGTAAATACCCAAAGTTCAAACTGGCACAAACACACGCCAAACAACATAAACCCACCTTTTTCGGATCAAAGTTTCTATTGTTCACCATTCATCCACCTGGATTTACCACTCACTTAAACAAAGGGTAAAATGAAATTACCCATGCCCACACTTGATTCACACGCCCAGAAACACATCCCACACACAAAACCCTCAATCCCACTACCCAAGTGACCCCACACTCAACCTCTTCCACCAATGAAAACACAACTTCCTCTCCAAGGAATCTAACGTGGCCAAATCAACAGCTTAGACTCATAGCTTAACTACAAAGCTAAAATGAACGGTTTTGATCAAAATGGACAGCTCAACAACAATCACTCAAGGGCATTCCTGGAAATTTCTAGCTATGGTTTTCTTTGTTTTTTCCATTCTAGAATCGTCTACTAGTGCCTATAAAAGGAGCCTCAACTTGTGATGTGCCCTTTGTTCCAGATTTTATCTTTAATCTTTGTAATTCCTTTTTATTTAAATAAAAGTTAATTTTCTGAAAATTATGATTTCTCTTTGTGTTTGATAAATGTTTGGTGTTTTAGAAGATAAAATCTGAGTTCCACTTATCTGTTTTGATGGTTTTTGAGGCAAGGTTTTAAGTAATAAATCTTGTGTTTTAAAAAGATCAGGTTTCATATTTTGTGTTCATCCTTTTGGTTTGTTGATCTTAGCAGGTACAAGGAAGCTGGTGCTTGTTTTGCTAGCACCCCAGCTCAAACATTCCAAGGCTTGGATGTAAGTCTTGGAGGTTTGCATCCCTCTCCTTTTTCATTTTTCTGATTTTTGTTGAATATTTGGTGATTTTTCATGATTTGTTGTTGATCTGTGTTTTTATGCTTGATTTGAGTTTCTGAGGTTGATTAAGTGTTGTTAGGGTTGATTAGATCTTGTTTGATAGGTTAAATCATAACAATCCTTTGGAAGATTGCAAAATCAGATTCCAAAGGGGTGTTTGGGTTAACTGGTTCAAAGGGATTTAAGGCTTTGTTGTTGTTCTTGGTTCTATTGAGTTGTTACATGTTTATCTGGTGCTAAGGGGTGGTTATCTGCAAGTTTTGTGGGCTTAAACAACCAAATCAATCAAAAGGCTATTAAATCAGTTTTACTTGGGTATTTTGGCTAAAATTTGGGGGACACCTAGATCTAAGGGTAGACTAGGGTTAACAAGTGTAAAATTTTGGTTAACTTAATCAGGGAAAGAGATTTGAAGGCTTAAAATTGGATTGGTGGTCAAATAGATCAGCAAAAGGATTTTGGATAATCACTTTTGCTAATCAGTAACTTTTGGTGCTTGAATCTGCTTATTTACTTTGATCCATTGCTTGAAACACGTTTATTTGTGCTTATTGGACTTTATTATAGCTTGTGTATGCATTTGGTTCAATTTGGCTGGCTTATTCATGCTCGAACTTCTTATTTGTTCATAACTGCTTATTTTCAAGGTCTGTGCAATATCTATAGACTATTTGCTTATTCTGGGCTTATTGAGTGAACCAATTTGTGATTTCTTTGTTGATATAGACTCCTTGTGATTCACTGATCACAAGGGTGCCCTTGTATCCATTTGAATCCAACTGGATCTCTTTAAAATAGCAAGTCAAATAGTCAAAGCAGTGGGAACTCCTTTCCCCTGCTGCTAGCTACTGCTAGTGTTATTTCAACTGGTGCTTATCAATAAGCTATTCTAGCTTATTTTAACCTGCAACAACTTTAAGTTTGTAATAGGTGCTCCTTATTTGACCCATTTGTTCATACTGGAGCATTTGGAGGGTTGACTTTAGGCTTTGACTAGAAAACCAACTCATTTGACTTTTTCATAAGTGCTTATTGGATTATCCAGCTTATTTGGCTTTTCTTATTGAACTTTTCTTGATTAATTTGGCTTAATTAAGTTGTTTAGAGTCTTTTGGAAGTTGAATCAAGTCCTGAGGTGGTCTAGAACTCTAACCCGACTATTTTGTCTTTTAGTAAAATTGTTTTTTGCTTATTTCTTGCTTACTGAGTGTGATTTTTCAAAATTTATTTTCACAGATCTCTTAGGCATCTCAAAATAAGGTTGTGTGTTTAAGCAGAGCTTATGGAATTGGCTTATTGCTTAATGGGCTTATTGGCCCAATAAGAATAAGCTGTTGACCATTTAAGCTGTGATAAGCTCAAAACCAGCTTTTGGGCCTTCAGACTTTTGTGTTTAGAATTGAATTTTGAGTCAGATAGGGCTTTTTCAGGTCATTTGGGCCTAGTTTGGCTTTTTGGGCCCAAAAGCCCATTAAGGTTGATTGTTTTTGGTTTTAGCCCATTTGGGGGCCATTAGGGGTAATTTTGTAATTTCACTTTCATTTTCTGATTATTTAGGTTAAAATAAAATTGTTTGCAAGTTTTTATAATTTTTTATAATTTTTGGATTTTTAATATTATTTTAATATTATATTATTATTAAATTTTAAATTTCACATTTTTGCACATTTTATATTTTTCTTAGGTTTAATACATTAAAATAGGATTTTTGCAACTCTTAGATTAATTTTATCATCATTAGACAACATAAGTCCAAAACATAAATAAAGTAAATGAGAAGGGAAGGACAAAACAAGTGTCCAAACAAGCACAAGTATAAGAGGGTAAAAAGGAGAAGAAGTCTAAGTCAGCTTCCATCCTATGCACGTCCTCCAAATGCTAAAGTCTTTCCATGGGGACCTACCGTTTTGGTACATAGAAGAAAAGTAACGGCTGAGCAATACGCTCAGTGAAGGGATATATGACATAGTATGAATGACTGAAACATAAATAAAACTGAAAAGCAGCGGAAATGTATAAGTCCTGGAAAACCTAGAACATGTTTATAAAACTGTTTTTATAGTTTGAAAAGCTTATGATTAACTTATCAAAAACTGTATTTTTAATTTAGCCAAGAGCCCATATAGGTCATGAGGTATCAACGTGCATGAATACTTAGAGGGGTGACCTCATCATGCAATTAGAGGGGTTGCCTCTAATTATACTGGTCTAGATAGGATGGATCAACTCCTTATGAATGATGCAAGGCACACACCACATTTACCATGAAAATCTTGAAAAACTTGTAACTAGGCAGCACCCATACGCCCCACATGATAATATAAATAAATGGCCAAAACTAAAAGGGACGCCACGAGCAATCACTCTATCGTGGGGAAGTCATAACACTAGTGCCTCTAGTGTTATTGTTATGGTACCTCCATAACTAGGTGGAACTGGCATGCATGTATATAGCTCAGGCATTTAAAAGAAAACATAAGCATTCAAAACATATAAAATAACTGGGGAAAACAGATGACTGCAAACGAGGAATCCTAATAGAATGTCCATACTAAAGGACGGAATATCCGTACCTTATGTCCAGTAATGAAAATGAAGATGAAAGCGGAAGATCTACTCCGACTTCACAAGTGCTACATAATGAAATGGAAATGAATAAGTTGTCTGTTTAACGTATACCTTCTGATTATTAGTTTACTTGACGTATTCTTAACTTGTTTTATTGATTCTTGTCTTGTTTTACATGTTTCTTGACTTATTATGTTGTTTCATGTTTTATCATGTGTTTCTTAGTGTTTCGAGTGTTCTTGATTAGTGTAATTGCATGTTTTATGTGTTAATGTACTTTTTGTATCTATATGAGTAACTTTCTAAAAATAGTAGGTTTCTATATATAGTAATTTTCCAAAAGTAGCACGTTTCCATAAATAGTAAGTTTCAAAAAATAGTATGTTTCCAAAACTAGAAAGTTTCCATAAATAGTATGTTTTCTATAAATAATATGTTTCCATAAATATCATGTTTCCATAATCAATATATTTCCATAAATAGTAATAAGCTTATTTAATAATATGGTGATATAAGCTAAAGTTTAATTATAAGTCATGATTGATTAAATATTATTATATAGTAAAGTTTATTAATTAAAAACATAACTTGACTTATATTAGTAATACTTTACTATAGCTTGATATTGTATAATTATTATAGGATATAGTTTATTTTAATTAAACCAATATATGTCATGTAATGTATCATGAATAATTATTTAATAATTATTGTAGACTAAGTTAAATTATATACATAATAATTAATACAAGCCCATGATTAATATAATTAGTTATAACGTGATTTATTTTAACTAATTAAATTAATATTAACTAGCCCCAAAATAATTAGCCGGTTCATGATGTTTCATGATTTAATTAAACCGGTTTGATAAGCCGGTGATTGAATAAGTTCATGTTCAATGAAATCATTTATTTAATACGCCCGAAACAAGTAATAAGTCGATTAGAAAATATTCCAAACATCCTATTTTGTTTTATTGAAATCTGAGCCAAACGCACCTTAAACCAATTAAACAAACACCTCTGCCCTTTGTGTTGCGGCTGTGATTTAGCCACTGGCTAGCCGGGTCAGCCACTGGCTTCGCAGCCTTGTTGCTGCTTGGTCAGTGGTTCCCACTGACAACCTATTTTTCCCCCCGGTTGTACACAGATTCCCACCGAGAGCCAAGCTGTGCTCGGTTGCCACTACCTAGACCAAACGCATCCCAGGTAGGCTGTTGTGTTGTGGTCGACTGTATTAAACAGCCACTGACACCCATAGCCATACGACTTCTAGGCATAAAATACCACCAAAACACCTGCAATCCCCAACTAATTTTGATCCTTGTTTCAATTGTAAACCATGTGCTTAATAGGTTCGTTTTAAATCAGTCTTTACATGACCCTAGGTTAGGAAAGTGACAGAAATAAGGATTGAGATTGATAACTTTATCGAATTGATGAAAGGTTAATTGAAGACACGAATCCCTACTTGTAAATCATACCCACGAATCAACCTTTCTCCTTTTTCTTTTTTTTTTATTTGGCCGGCGGCTATGGAGACCAATTAGGGTTTCAAGATGATTTATACTCTTTTGGTAAATGCACACAAAACCTACGTGTGTTTGTCTTTAAAACATTTGGTGGGTTTGGGCCTTGGGCCTATTAATTTGTATTGTTCAAAATTTATTCTTGTAAGATTTAATTTAAAAATGGGGCATGTTTACTTGTTAATTTCGTGTAGTATTATAACGCGTGTCCTTATAAATTCGTGTGCTCGTGACTTTATGTTCGTATTAGTTCTTGTCGTGTTTTTAACGTTATCGTGTTTTATCATTCGTAGTACATGTTCTTGTTTTAGGTTTTTGTTACATCTTGTCATGTTTTAATATTATACGTAAATACATATCGTGTAATAATAGTTAATGATGTACGTAATACTTACATTAATTATTCATGGTTCATGTCGTATACGATTTATTTATAAAGTTTTAATTTATTCGTGTTTTCGGAAATAATATTCCTGGTATTTTAAGCGGGTTTTACAGCTGCTTACATGGGTTTCATGGAATAGCAGATGGATGTTTAAGAGTGCCTTTCTTAATGGAAAACTTGCTGAAGTAGTTTATGTCAAACAACCTCTAGGGTTTGAAAGCAATGAGCACCCTGACTATGTTTGCAGACTCTACAAAGCACTCTATGGGCTGAAACAAGCCCCTAGAGCATGATATGAAACCCTCTAAAACTTCTTGCTTGAAAAAAATTTGTAAAAGGTACTATTGATCAAACCATGTTCACTTATATGTCCAAGGGTGATGTCATTATAGAACAGATTTATGTGGATGATATGATTTTTGGGTCGACCAACATAACATTGAGCAAGCAATTTTCAAAACTTATGACCAAAAAATATGAGATGAGCATGATAGGGGAACTAACTTTTTTCTTAGGATTTCAAATTAAACAAAATTCTTTGGGAATTTATATTTGCTAAGAAAAAATATGTTAGAGACTTGCTCAAGAAATATGATCTGTCTGATTGTGCATCAGTGAAATGCCTAAGACTTCCACTCAATGATTTGGGCTCTGATGATTCAGGGGTCTCTGTAAATGAGACCTTATATAGAAGCATTATTGGGTCACTGATGTATCTCACTGCGAGCAAACCAGATATCCAATTCTCCACATGTCTCTGTGCTAGGTACCAAGCTAACCTTAAGGAATCCCACCTTGTAGTTGTTAAAAGAATTTTCAGGTATCTCAAAGGATCACTCTCACTGGGTCTCTGGTATCCAAATGGATCTGGATTTGACTTGAAAGCCTACTCAGACTCAGACTACGTTGGATGTTGTCTCGACAGGAATACTACATCTGGGAGTTGTCAGATCCTTGGAGGAAAGTAATATGTTAGAGCGCCAAGAAGCAAAACTTGTGGCCATGTCTTCAGTTGAAGCTGAGTATGTCGTTGTTGCTGGCTGTTGTGCTCAAGTTCTCTGGATGAAAACTCAACTATCTGATTATAAGATCACCTATGAGAAGGTTCCCATATTCTATAACAACACAAGTACCATAACCATTCAAATAATCTGGTAATTCCAAAACAAAACATATTGACATCAAGTATTATTTCATCAGAGACCATATCTTAAAAGGTGATATTGAGCTACACTTTATACCCACTAAATTCCAGCTCGTTGACATTTTCACCAAGCCTCTGGCTGAGCCAAGTTTTACTAGGCTGGTTGTTGAGCTAGATATGCTCAATATTAGGAAAGTGAAGGTCTGATGTTTGATCTCTATCTCTGGGCATTTAACGGAATTGAATGTAACTAGATAGTTGCATCACAAGTGGAATATATATATTTTTGATATTTAATTCAAATGATTTCCATTAAATGCAAACAACTTTCCCGCTTTTTAAGGGGACAAATGTGTCTTGAAGAGTCAAGCGTCCCGCCTTTCTGAAAAAGTTCTCACTTTTCATTTAATGTCATTAAGGTAAAACAGCTTGAATCTTTTTACTTACCCTTAACTCAACATCTTTGTGCGTTTTCTTTCTCACTTCTCGCACACACACTTTCTTTTTCTCAAATCCTCCAAACCTCCAAACATTCATCAATGACGTCGGCATCTCAAATCACCATGTACTCCATTTCGGATGATTCAAACATGAATTTCGGTGTTGATGAAGGGAAGATAAACCTTAACAACTGTGTGGCATTGCTAGAATACTCAAACCCCCTTTACACACCATTGTTTAAGTTTCTAAAGAACTGTCCCATTTCTGAAGCCCTTACTAGAACACCCTACACTTGCTATACATAATATCTCAACGAGATCTGGTATACAACCGAAGTTGTAACACCCCACTTTGATAAGTGGACCGTTTCGCGTAATTATGGCGTGTCATCAAAGCATGCAAGGTAATATGTACTAAAACATACATGACCATAGGGAAAACCAGAATCAACCATCGGTTCCCAAACATAAGCCCAAAACATAAATAAAGTAAAGGAAATGAGAAATGACTAAACAAGCATAAGTATTTGAAGGTAAAAGGAGAAGAAGTCTATGGCAGCTTCCATCCTATGCACATCCTCCAAATGCTCGAGTCCTGGGTACCTGCCGTTTTGGGACATGGAAAGGAAAGTAACGGCTGAGTAAAACGCTCAGTGCACGGATATATGACATAGTATGAATGACTAAAACATAATAAAGACTTAATAGCAGTGGAAATGTATAAGTCCTGGAAAACCTGGTACAACTTAGTAAAACTGGTTTTATAGTTTGAAAAGTCTTATGTTTATATTATAAAAACTGTTTAACATGTTTACCATTAGCCAATATAGGTCATGAAATATCAACGTGCATGAATACTTGGAGGGGTGACCTCGTCATGCAATTAGAGGGGCTGCCTCTAATTTAATATAAGTTTGAGTGGGAGGGATTAGCTCCTTGTGAAGGATGCAAGGCACACACCACATTCACCTGAATAATCTGCTGAAAACATGTAACCTAGGATGCACCCATAGGCCCCACATGATAATAATAATATGGCCAAAAGCTGAAGGGACGCCACGAGCTATCACTCCTTCGTGGTGAAGTCATAACACTGGTGCCTCCAGTGTGTTATGGTTATGGTTATGGTACCTCCATAACTAGGTGAAACTGGTCATGCATATATATGGCTTTAGGTATCTAATTAAACATAAGCAATTCAAAAACATATAAAATATATACTGGGAAAACAGTTGGCTGCATACGGGAAAATCCTAATAAGGAAAGAATGTCCATACTGAAAGGACGGAGAATCCGTACCTTGTGTCCAGTGAACGAAGAAGACGAACGGAAGAGAGTCCTACTTCGATCTCACTAATGCTACATAAATAATATACGTGTATAAGTATTCTGATTACTGGGTACGTAACTGGTTTTATATCATGTCTTAGCTTGTTTTATATGTTCATGTCTTGTTTCACTGATTTTAACATTATGTTGTGTTTATCATGTATTATGTATATTCTAATTAAGTATTACTTGTATTTCTTGTATTATTATACTTGTTGTGTAATAATAAGTAACTTTCTACAAATAGTAGGTTTCCTAAAATAGAATGTTTCCAAAAATAGAAAGTTTCCAAAAAAAGATTAGCTGCTTAAAATAAATAAGTTTCTAAAAATAGAAAGTTTCCATAAATAGATTAACTGCTTAAAATAGATAAGTTTCTAAAAATAGAAAGTTTCCATATTTACAAATAAGATGGATTAATAAGCTAATAAGATGAGCTTAAGTTTTACGGGTTAAATATCATAGGTCATGTGATTATAATATAGTTTATTAATTAATACTGTAAATTAAATAAACTATAGGTTTTCGGATTTAATTAAATATAATCATGATTTAATTAATTTAAGCGTATAAAAATACTTAGGTTAAAACATGTATTAATATTTAATATTAATATAACCTAAATCATGATAATTAATTAATTACATGTCATGTTTAATATTTAATTAATACAATAGTGTCAACTAAATAATTAAATACTTAGGTTATAACATGTATTATATAATCACAATAATTAACCTAAGTTCATGTTGTAATTAAATTAATTATATATCGTGCTAAATTAATTTAATTAACTTGACAATAAATATAATTGTATAATTAAATAAACTTGTAAAAGGAATCATGAATCGAACCGTGTATTATAATTTAAACGTGACGTGAACCGGACCTGGAACCCCATGAACCGGACCAAATAAATTTAGTAATTCTCGTATAACTAAGGTTTAAATAATATAACCTAACTTGACAAGATTAAAATCAATATTAAATAGATTAAATAGATTTAATATTGCATGATTAATTAATACTCTAATTAATTAAACTAGCTTGAAAATGATAACCAAACACCCCTTTTAAGTTTTCTAAAATTGTTAACCAAACGCCCTGTCTAAAACTAGCAGCCAAACACCCCCGGTGTTGCTGCTGGCTGCGCAGTAGCCACAGGTAGTAGCCAGTTCCCCCTGATGCATCTAAATTCCCACCAAGACCACTAGGGTCTCAGCTCCCACTGACTGACCAAACACACCACTGGCCGCAGCCAGTGGTTTCCCCTGCTTGGCTGCCGTTGCCACTGCTAAGTCAAACGTACCCCTGCTGGCTGCAGGGGTTGCGGCTGATGGAGCAAAAGCCCACCGAGAGTCTAGGACTCTCGGTTAGTGTGCAATCCGGCTGTAACCAACGTCACAACCCACAACCCTGGTTGTTTCCCATGTTTTATACATTTAATAACCTGTTTTAGTGGGTTCTAGATTAATTACCCATGGAAAAATAACAAAACGAGATCAAGATGATCTTGTTCGCGTGTTAGGGTTTAGAAAATAAAAACGAAAACCAACCTTGATCTCCTGAATTCCAAAAGCCACGTTTGTTCTTGTTCTTGGTGATGAAAACCCACAACAGAAGGAGCCCCAAAGAAAAAGAAAACTGACGGCATGTTTATTTTGTTTTAGGGTTTCTGTACGATTGATATGTTCTCCAAAAATATAAACTTCCTCCCCGTCTTTTGTTTACACGGCTAAACATAATGGGCCTTGGCCCATTCTTACTCTTCTTATTTTGTACAAACGCCCCTTCATTGCCTTATAATTAGTTTCCGCGACTTGTTCTATATTACGTGCGACTCGTGTTTTAAATGACGTAAAGTATATATATTGTAACAGTTTATACATGTTCTACATAAATACCAATCGTATATTAACTAATAATAATACTCGTAATTACTTGTCATGCCTAATAATATACATAATATACACGTTTTATGGTCGTATCACGTGTCGTGTAATAAATTATGGATTGTTTAAATCTAAACGAGATTCATACAAGTCGTAGCTTGCTTATTATACGTAACCCTTGTTTACCGAGTGATATCTTATAATACGTACTTCACATGTTTCATGTTTTAAATGTTCGAATATATTTATTATAATTAATAATTATCGTGTATTAACACGTATTTAATACTTATCGTGTAATAACACGTACGTAATTCTTGTAATTAATATTCGTGACACGTGCTCGTACTATAAAAATGAAAGTTATAATGAGTAACTACGTTTACTACATGTACTGTTCATGTGAAAGTATGCGGGTTTTACAACTCTTTCCCCCTAAAAAGAAGAATTCGTCCCCGAATTATAGATAACGTAACTGAAAGCAGAACATACCCGAATCAAACTGGAAGGGTATGCAAGATAAAAGGACATGAAGGTGACATGCTAGGAAGTAACGTGAAACGTGACATAGCTTAAAAGGACATGGAACGTGACGTACCTGAAAAGAATATGACTGAATTATGGAATGACAAGAGGATAAAATCCGGATGGACTCATCCGTTTCCAAGTAGCTTCCCTCTCGAAACGGTTCCTCCACAAGATCTCGACACAAATGAGAAATCTTGGTCCTCCTGACCTTGACTTGAAAACACGAAGAGTTAATGGTTATCAACGTAAGACGGATCCCCTGAATTTGATCGAGGGAAAAGAATTAACGTGCAAGGGTAACTGAAACGTTATAGTGCAAAACAATCTAACTTAACTGATAATTAGCAACGATGCGCGAGACATATTGAAACGTAGTACGTGAAAAATTTTGAACGTGATACGTGAAAATTTTTGAACGTGATACGTGGAGATATGGTGAGGGTAGTATGAGCAAGCATATCGTGATCCATGATACGTGTAACATATCATGAACGTGATATGAGGAATATGGAATGAACATGACATGTGAAACATATCTTGAACATGGAATACAACTGCGGTTACGCCAAAAGCTACAAGGTGAGACGTGGAATGTGACGTGAAACGTCTATCTGAGATAGGGAGTTATACTAAACTTGAGTATGGCCTCTTAATAAGTGTGTAAACACTTATCCTTTTTCCACTAAAATCAATGAAAAACAAGACCTAATCATGTGTTTAATATCATAAAAGTCAGAATTACGCGTGGTTTTGTGTTTTTGTGTTAAATAGGTACAAAAGATTAAAAGGAAAAAAAACACGGGATTTCACGGTCAATTGTTGAAGAAAAGTCCAAGAAAGAGACAAAGTCAAAGTCAAGGAACCAAAATTGAACCAAAGATCACGAAAACCGACAAAAACGGCACGAGTTCGAAGAAAAGATCGTCAAAGCCAAATATAAGCTCGATTATAGTGGATTTAACTTTTTATGAAGATAAATGGGCTTGTGGGTCCCACATTTAGGTAATGGGACCAAAAGCCCATTTAAGGAGCAAGTTATATGCTAATGAGTTAAGAAGCCCATCAAAAGCCCAAATTCATTATAACAAGGACGGATGGAGTAGTGTTTATTGGCCAACAGCCCATTAACTTTGCAAGTTATATAACACGGGGGTGTTTTGGGTTTACATAGCCCAATAAGTCAAGTTAAAACATGGAACGGTTATATAAAATTCACTCACATAATTTAACTTGGTCAAACCACTCACCCACGTTTTATCCTCACACACACATTCGATACATCCTATGCAAACCTACCTTTTTTCTCTCACCCACCTTACATCTTTTTACCCTCACCCCAAAACCTGTAAAATCACTATTACAAAACCCTAATCATATATCAAAAATATTGGGGCTTTTCACCCTTTTGTGGGATACGCGTGTAACTCACGTCCCTTAATTAAATCACCATCTAATTTGGAGAAGCACGATGAAGGAATAATCATACGTGGCCCCATTCTCACCCCTGATTGGCTAGACCACATCACCATCACCACTCCTCCAATTAGATGAGTCCACATCAGCGTTGAAGAAGCACAAGAAACACAAACCCATCCACGGTGGCAATCTGTGTGATGGGTAATTGGTTTCTAGCCGTTTGATTAAAGAAATGAAGAAAGAGAATGAGAAAAGAGGGATTGGATGGCTAAGATGCAAGTTCTGCTCAACAAACCTTCCTCAGCAAGTTTTAGAGTTTCCTTATAAAACCCCCCTCATTCTGTAATTTTCATGTGTGCCATTTTTATTTTTATTATTATTATGCAAAATAGTTTTAGGTTAAATTGTATTTTCAATTTTTCTTCAGTATTGTAATGATCTTTTACTATTAATGAAAGTTATTTAAGTTTGAATAAATTCGTGTCTTATTTTTAATTTTGTTTAGGTTTAACTGCAATTTATTTTTAATCTGTTTTATCATAATAATTAATTTTAGTTGATTTAAACTAATTAATAGTTTAAATTGGTTAATTAAAAAGTAAAAGTGGATAAAACTTCCCTACTGGAAGTTTGTAAAAAAATTTGGTTCGAATAGATTTATGTTTCGAATGGTGTTTCGATGATGATTGGTTAAGGAGGTGTCGATTTAGGTTTAAAAGGGGGCTCAGCGCCTCTCCTTCTTCTCAACGGATTCGTCACAAGGTTTCATTCTATTTTAATTTTCATGTTTTTAGTTTAATTTAGTTAAATATTTGAGTTATAAGTGATCTTACTGTTTTGTTTGTCTAATTGTTTATCTGATTTATGTTTTGGTTTGTGTCTAGAAGTTTAATCTGCTTGTGTAAGTTTTAAACCTGTTTCATACAAATGTTTTTGATAAACCTGTTAAGTTTTAAGTAAACTGATTGAATCTTATTTAGTTTAATCTGCTGTTTTTGAGTATTCTATCTTATAAAGGTTTAGGTAAGTTTAATATTTAGATTTTAGAGTGAGTTATTTGGTTAAACTGTTTTATTTATAAGTTTTTTTTATCTGATATATGTTTGGGAGTTAAACTGCTTGATTTAGTTTAATCTGCTGCTTTTGAGTATTCTATCCTTATCAAGTGGAACTTCCAAATCAAGAGATTAATGAATCTTTTCCCCTTGAGACCTTAATGTTTATTAATTTCAATTTTGATGATACCCCATGGTTTGCGGACATTGCAAACTATTTGGCGGGTGGTGTTCTTATCGAAGGGTTAACGTCTCAACAAAAGAAAATTTTATTTAAAGACGTAAAAACGTACTATTGGGATGACCCTTATCTTGTCAAGCAATGTGCGGACTTAATCATTCGTAGATGTGGTGATGGGCCGGTGGCTTTACAAATCCTTGAAGCTTGCCACAAAGGACCCACCGGTGGTCACTTTGGTCCTAACTACACCGCTAAGAAAGTTTTCGACTCCGGATTCTATTGGCCCACCATTTATCATGACGCTCATGAAATGGTTAAGCATTGTGATGCTTGCCAACGACAAGGCAAGATCACACATAAAGATGAGATGCCTCAAAATTTCATCCAAGAGTGTGAAATCTTTGACGTATGGGGCATCGACTTTATGTGGCCATTTCCATCATCCAAATGGAACAAGTACATCCTCGTAGCCGTTGACTACGTATCAAAATGGGTTGAAGCAAAGGCTTTACCTACTAACGATGCGAGGGTGGTTGTTAACTTCTTGAAACAATTGTTTGCTCGATTCGGTGTGCCTCGTGCAATTATTAGTGATCGCGGGACTCATTTTTGCAATGATCAATTCGCACGAGTCATGGCTAAGTATGGTGTCAATCACCGACTTTCCACCGCGTATCATCCAAAAACTAATGGTCAAGCCTAGGTTTCCAGCCGTGGACTAAAGCGAATCTTAGAGCGTACCGTAGGAGAGCATCGTGCCTCATGGGCCGATAAATTAGATGATGCTTTGTGAGATTTCCGTACCGCTTATAAGACACCTATAGGTTGTACTCCTTATCGCCTTGTGTACAGAAAGGCATGCCACCTCCCCATTGATTGGAGCATAAGGCTTATTGGGCCTTGAAATGGGCTAATTTTGACATAAACAAAGCCGGTGATCTTAGGAAAATCCAACTCAATGAACTCAATGAACTTAGTAATGAGGCTTATGAGAATTCATTAATCTATAAGGAGAGGACTAAGCTCATTCATGATTCTAAGATTAAGAACCGAGAGTTCCATGTTGGTGATCAAGTTTTACTATTTAACTCTCGGTTGAAAATCTTTTCGGGTAAACTTAAGAGCCGTTGGTCCGATCCATTCACCGTGGCCCAAATCTTCCCTTATGGCACCATTGAGTTATCCGAACCAAATGGGCCCAACTTTAAGGTGAATGGCCAACGGGTTTAGTTGTACTTTGGAGAGGACATCTCTCACGAGATGATTCCATCCCTCACTACGTTTCCCTTGAATTAATTCGGGAAATCGATTCGAGCTAGAGACTCGTGATAAATAAATCAAGCATCGTATAACTATGTTAGATTTTTACCTTTTCCACCCTTTCCACCCTTTTTCACCTTCACCCATTTCCACCAATAAGTGTAGGGGGAGCCAAGTAGGTTGTTTGTGTTGTGATGTTGTGCAGGGATGTGTGCTTTCATGATCCACTTTTAGTGTTTTTGACGCGACCCGTGATCTCGTGTTCCCGTGTACCCGGTTCTATCAAAACTATTGTGATTCATACATGTATATAAATAAGATGAATAAATGTAATCACTTTAGTTGTCTCTTCCTTAGCTCGATTTAAACAACATACTCAATGTCCTAAGTGTAGGGGAGTTTATTCTCTCACAAGCTTTAACATTGAGGACAATGTTTATATTAAGTGTAGGGGGGACTTCTATCGAATTTTAGGGGCTTTTCCATGAATTTGACCTCATTTAACCGAAAAATTAAAATTTTTCAACATTTATCAAATTTTTGATCTATTTTGGCCTAGTAGTATTTACATTTATTTTCTTTTATTTTCTTTCCTTTTGTCATCGCATCGTATTTATATATTCCATTTCAAGAATAAATTCAAAAAAATAAATAAATGAATAAACTGGTTTTAACAAGTTTAGATGTCTTTGATATATTAGGCCCGTCGTGAATATTTTGACTCAACCTGAGTCTACTTATCCTAGTTTACTCTAGCTAGTATCCTTAACCATATAGACCTTAATTGGTTTAATAGGCTAAGCATCCACGAGTCTCATTCCTTGAGATTTTAAATTGTGGAGAACCAGAGATGATAGAGTTGATAATAAGTTTAAGGGTTAATTCTTGCTTATATGAGTTTTTGTGGCTCTTTCTTCTCGCTTGAATATTTAATTGCTTAATAAATGAGGATTTTAGCGGTGTAGATTCGATATCTTAGCTCTTAGCCAAATCTTTTATCTCCTTGTAATTAAAGCATGAACACGTTAAGGGTGCCAGCGTTGTGGACTTCCGACTAAGGTGGCTCATAACCACTAAGTAGGAGGTATTCAGACCATGGGACCGCGGAATTTGTCCTAATATATATATCATAAATAAAGAAAGAATAAGATTAAAAAATGACCTCAAGGAGCCTTAGGGTGTGGGGCATGTAGCACGAACCTTGTCATTAGAGCCTTAGGGTGTATGGCATGGTAAGTGTTGAATAAAAATTGATCAAAAAATCAATTCCCTTGTTTATCGTTCAAGGAGCCTTAGGGTGTGGACAATAGACGTGGAGCATTTTTACATCTTAAAGAGCCTAAGGGTATATGATGTGAACTTGCTAAACTCCACATAAATTCAACATGACTTTGGAGGAATAATTAATAAGTAGTACTATTGGCCAAATTTCGGATCCGGGAATTTATTCCCCAAATCGTGTTAAATTATCCTTGATGTGGGCTTACTTTAGTGATAACGTTTTTGAGGACGAGGTTAGGTTTTGAGTGTCAGGTTTGCACCGTTTTGCCTTTATTTTTGGACTAATAATTATTAAATAAGTCAAATGAGCCTACGGGTGAATGACAATCTTTAAAAACTAGAGATACAACTTAGGAATTGGAGAAAGAGTATTACAAATTTGTTTTATATAAGTGGTTTTAACTTAAGAACTTATGGTAAACAATGATCTTTTTTTTAAGCTTGGTATGAGGAACGTGAAACTTGAGGGTGATTAATATTCATGACACCAAAGCCTTAATTTAAGTATCAGATTTCTTTACGAGTTTCTTCCATCAAACAATTTCAAGGTTAATAAAAATTATTATAACTTTTGTTTCATTTAAAGTTTTTATCTTTTCATCGTAGTAGCAATAGTATATCTTAATAAAGGACAAAATGGATTAATTATGAGGAAAATGTAACTTTATGCTTTAAAACTATGCATTGCATAGGGTCATTGCAATGGTCAAGTGTAGGGGATTTAATAAGTGTGTAAACACTTATCCTTTTGCCACTAAAATCAATGAAAAACAAGACCTAATCATGTGTTTAATATCGTAAAAGTTGGAATTACGCGTGGTTTTGTGTTTTTGTGTTAAATAGGTACAAAAGATCAAAAGTAAAGAAAACACGGGATTTCACGGTCAATTGTTGAAGAAAAGTCCAAGAAAGAGACACAGTCAAAGTCAAGGAACCAAAAGTGAACCAAAGATCACGAAAACCGGCAAAAACAGCACGAGTTCAAAGAAAAGATCGTCAAAGCCACATACAAGCTCGATTTTAGTGGATTTAACTTTTTATGAAGATAAATGGGCTTGTGGGTCCCACATTTAGGTAATGGGCCCAAAAGCTCATTTAAGGAGCAAGTTATAAGCTAATGAGTTAAGAAGCCCATCAAAAGCCTAAATTCATTATAACAAGGACAGATGAAGAAGTGTTTATTAGGCCAACAGCCCATTAACTTTGCAAGTTATATAACACGGGGGTGTTTTGGGTTTACATAGCCCAATAAGTCAAGTTAAAACATGGAACGGTTATATAAAATTCATTCACACAATTTAACTTAGTCAAACCACTCACCCACGTTTTATCCTCACACACACATTCGATACATCCTATGCAAACCTACCTTTTTTTCTCTCACCCACCTTACATCTCTTTACCCTCACCCCAAAACCTGTAAAATCACTATTACAAAACCATAACCATATATCAAAAATATTGGGGCTTTTCACCCTTTTGTGGGATACGCGTGTAACTCACGTCCCTTAATTAAATCACCATCTAAATCGGAGCAGCACGATTAAGGAATAATCATACGTGGCCCCATTCTCACCCCTGATTGGCTAGACCACATAACCATCACCACTCCTCTAATTAGATGAGTCCACATCAGCATTGAAGAAGCACAAGAAACACAAACCCATCCACGGTGGTTGATACACGCTTTTAGCCAGGTAAAAAGATTCGTTGATGTCTGTCTCTTCGAATTGAAAAACTTGTGTTTAATGTGTGACTCAGTTTTATTTTGGTGGAACAAAGATGTGTCGTTGTAGTTTTTTAAAATTAAAAGTACAAAACAATTAAAGTAAAAGGCAGGTAATTTAAATCTAAGTCTAATTAAAATAATGGTGCAAGTATTTAAAAGCGTGACTGAAATTAAAGGGCACTAAAGTAAATAACGCAAACTTAAAGCTAACTAAGGCAATCTTAAAATAAAGCTAGGGCAAATAATCTTAAAGTGCAACTAAATAAAAGGCGGGAAAAATAAACTTAAAAATAAAAGACAGAAATTTAAAAAGAAAAACCAAAAAAGAACCTGACAAGAAACCCTTGATTCGGAAGTTCAAATCTTCCGAATGAACTGCCTTGACTCGGAACTTTTGAGTTCCGAGTGAAACAACCTTGAGTCGGAACTTCCCAAACCCCAAAACCTTGATTCGGAACTTTAGATTGATCCGGAACTTTTTGAGTTCCGAATGAACCTCTTGACCCGGAACTTTGGTTCGGAAGAATTGATCCGGAAGATTTCGCCCGGAAGTCTTGACTCGGAAGTTTCGTTCGGAACTTCTAAAGTTCCGAATGAATGTGCTGACCCGGAACTTTTGTGTTGATCCGGAAGTTTTTCGTCCGGAACTTGGTTCGGAAGATTTCCGGATGAAGCTTGATTCGGAAGACAAACCTTGACTCGGAACTTTTCCGGATGAACGGCTTGGTTCGGAAGTTTTAGCTTGACTCGGAACTTTTAAAGTTCCGAATGAACCTTCTTGATCTGGAACTTCTCTAGTTCCGAATGAAACACTCTTGGCTCGGAAGTCTTGGCGTTGATCCGAAAGTTTTACCTGAGAATCTCAGACACAAAAACAAACAACCCCGAAGAACAAGGGATCACAAATACACGAATCTAATAACAAATTTAACCAAAATCAAACAAACAATTCAATCAAACTAATAACGAAACATCAATAATCATAAACTAATAATTTAAATCAACAAAACAAACAAATTTAACCACAATAATCAAAAACCCACTTGATCAAAATAAAAGCATGAACATGAACACAAACATAAACATAAAAATCAAAGATTTAGAAAGGTAGATGAGAGATTAACAAGATAAAGTAAAGATTGACAAGAATTAAATGGAAACTTACTTGAAATTAAATGAATTTAAGGTGAAAGACAAGGTAATTAAATTGACAAGTATTTAAATGACAAGGTAATTAAATGGTGGAAGACTAATTGTCACACTTAGCCAACAAGAAAAATGATTAATGATCTAATCTATATATAGGGGAGGATTAGGAAGCTTCCTCCCCTCTTTCCTTTTCTCTTAATTACAAGCTTAAGTCCTTCCTTCATTAATCTTCATTAATTGCATGCTTAGTCCTTTTCTTCTAATCTTCTTTAAACTTGGACTTAAAGGACTTTTGGCTTCGGGATTTCTTTGAACTCGTCTTTAATTTCTTCAATAAATTAGACTTGAGTTTCTCGGCTTTAAGTAAACTTCCGTCTTTTGACTTTTTCTTCGATAAATCTTCAGAATTGGTCTTGGACTTCCGTTCTTTATGCACTCTTGACTTCTTGACTTCGTCTTTCATCTTTTTCTTCAATAAAAGCCCGTGAATGCCCGTGAATATCCGTGTTTTCTCCACTTTTCACCTTTTCGTCCTAAATCACAACAAAAACACAAACCACGCATAATTCCGACATAAAAGACACAAAACACACGTTTTGGCTCGGTTATTATTGTAATTAAGTGGTAGAAAAGATGGGTGTTTTCACACCTATCAAATCCCCTACACTTGACCATTGCAATGTCCTCATGCAATGCATTAGTTACAAAGCACGTTTACATTTTTCATCATAATCAATCCACGTTGGCCTTTATTAAAGAGACAGAAAATTATAAACACTAAAAGAAATCAAAAAGCATACCTTGGGTTTTTGGAAATGTCATGAATAATCATCATCCTTAAGTTTTCACTTTCTCCAAACCAAGCTTAAAAACGAGATCATTGTTATTATAAGTTAGTAAACTATCACAAACTCATGCGGGCCAATTATTTACTTAGACTCCCTTATTCCTAGGTGTATCTCTTATATTTTATTTCTGTCTTGAATTATCACGAGGATGCATTTTTGACTTATTTCGATAGTTATTAAGTCTGAAAATAAAGTGAACGATTTAATCAATAGTTAGCTAAAGGACAAAATCTTTTAAAACTGCTTCTCGGGACCTCATAAAGTTCATATCTTGGCATAACTCGCTTCGCGATTTGAGACCTTTCTCGGACCGATATTTGGCAGCGACTTCATACTTCAAACCTTGAGAGACGCTCATGAAATAATGGTCTTCTCTTCATAATGGAATTTCTTCACTTGAAGTTTTGAGAGATTCATACTTGGACCACGACTTCTTCATTTTTCTCCAATCTTTATTTTGGACTTTGATATACAACGATCCGACTCCTTTTATGACTTGGATCTATTTATCCTCATACCTTGTTAGGGTCTTTTCGGATACACTTCTCCATGACTTTTTGGGGAGTATTTGCTTCTCGTCGTGTGTCTCGATCCTTCATATAGATTTTTGATAAATGATTCTTCACATCACTTTGGATCTTTAGCAACAAAATATAGCCCTCATGCCTTGTTAGGGCCTTTTTGGACTCGCCAATCTTCGCATCCCGCTTCAATAAGTTATGCCTTGGCTATGAACTCTAATCCATACCGAGCAACTTTTAAACGATCTTGGGCTAGAAGCTAAGTAACTTTTCAAATCGTACAACCTTATTTATTAGCAGATAAATTATTAACAAGCGATGGGAGAATAGGCTCATAATTAACTCACATAAATTCACGAAAGAATACCGAACTTATAATTGGCTCTATCATCTCTCGTTCTCCACAGTTTAAAATCTCAAGTAATGAGACTCGTGGATGCTTAGCCTATTAAATCAAAGTTTTGGGTTTTCGAGTCGCCTATAGGATCTTGCAAATTCTTAGACTTTTTCAAGTTTAGAAATCGCATTTTAAAGTTCCCTTGATAAACGACTCTCTAGGATCAATTATAGGAACTTGCGAAAAGTTCTTGTTCTTAACCCGTGAGAGTTAAGACTTTCGCGTTTTATAGCTCCCTATATAAAAGCCCAGCAAAACTTGACTTAAACATGTTAAGTATACTAGCTAGAGTAACTTAGATAAGTAAACTCGGATTGAGTCAAAAGATTCACAACGTTTGAAAATTTAAACCACTTTATTAAACATTTATTCTAATAAGGAAAGGAGATAACTATACAAAGGGAAAACTAATAGGCCAAAATAGATCAAAATTTTTGAAAAATGTCGAAAAATTGATTTTCCGGTTAAAATGAGGACAAATACAAGGAAAAGACCACTTAACTTCGATAGAAGTCCCCCTACACTTAAGATAAACATTTTCCTCAATGTTTAAGCATGTGGGAGTAAACTCCCCTACACTTAGGACATTGTGCACTTCGTTTAAATCTCGCTAAGGAAAAGACCACTGAAGAGATTCCTATTTATAATTGAGAAAATATAAAATAGTGAATCGAAAAGAGTTTAGGATAGAACCGGGATAATGGAACACGGAATCACGGGTCGTCAAGAATCATCAAGAGTGGATCATTGAAGCTCGAATCCCTGATTAAGAAGTGAGGAGAGGAAATAGCAAACCAAAGGGTCCCCCCTACACTTATGATAAAGAAAGCGAAAAGATAGATGCATGGGTTGCCTCCCAAGAAGCGCTTGATTTTTGTTAACCGAGTCATGAGCCTGACTCGACCTTGATCATCAATGGAAGAAACATGAAACATATCCACCAGGATCAAAGACGTAGTTTTCATCGAGCAAATAACACAAGCTTAAGGCGAACAAGGCAAGCCAAAGAAGAGTAGGCAAGGTTCCCTTAAGCAAAGGTGGAGCACGGTGGAAGCAAGGGTGAAGTGGTGCAAGCATGTCTTCAAAATTTCCAAAGATTTTTCCTTTTATTTCATCAGGTGGATACTGAGATGGCTTAAAGACTTCAATACCGGGGTCGAACACCTTTTCCTTTAGGGGAAAATAGCACTCAGGCTCTGCACAGTGTGAAGAAGATCCGCAAAGAAGCACAACCTCGTCCTCAGAAAGGGGACAAAGAGGTGTCAAATCATATGTGCAATGGATTTCGGTGTCGACCGGTTTCTTCTCCTTTGACAGAATGTTCTTCAAATCCAAAGTAGGATCAAGACGATAATCTTCAAAGTCATAAGGAGGAGCATCACTCTAATGAGGGAAGTAAGTGTTGAGAAATTCAGAGAAGTCTTCCTCAAATGAGTAATCGTCCAAAGTAGGATCGAGTGATGGCGGAGGATCTTCATCATGTGAAGAATCGTTCGAAAGAGTATCAGCCTCATCAAAATCATCATATGTGGGCAACTCGGGATACTCAGAAGTACAATCATCAAAATCATCCGAATCTGAGCTAGAATCATCATCATCATAAGCATCAAAGACCGGTGGAGAATCGTAAATGGGAGAAGGTTCCAAAGTGGATCGAGAATCATCCACATCATCGTCAAAGAGTGGGTTATCGATGGAAGAATCGAATAGAGGATTGTCATAGATGGTAAAGTCATCGAGCACATTAATCATATTCACTGATTCTCGTCCATAATATTTGCCTGTAAGCTTCCCCATTTTGAAAATTTGTGAGTCATTCCCGACTCTTAAGATTAACTCACCTTCGGCAACATCCACTAAAGCTCGTCCGGTTCTCAAGAATGGCCGACCAAGTATTAAAGGAATACGAGGGTCCATTTCATAATCAACTACGACAAAATCGACCGGGAAAGTAAATGCGCCAACTTTAATGAACACGTCTTCGGCTATACCAACAGGGTAAGCGAGAGTGCGATTTGCATGTTCGAGAGTCATCTTTGTGGGAGTGAGGTCGGGCAATGAGAGTGTTTTCCAAACACTCAGTGGCATCAAATTAATACTGTCCCCGAGATCAGCAAGGGCAGTAAATTCTTCAGTTTTTTTGAACACGCAAGGCAACACAAAACGACAGGGATCTCCTAGCTTTTCCAGAAGTTATTTAAGAATAACTACAAAGCAGTTTTCATTTAAGCGTGTGTTGGCGAGTTCAATCAGCTTCTCCTTCTTGTTAAGCAATTCCTTAAATGCTTTAACAAATTTGGGCATGTGGACAAGTGCTTCAAGAAAACTAATGCTGAAGCCCATTTGAGAAATCATATTGATATATTTTGTCACTTGAGAGTCCTCATTTGTTAGATCGTTGGTCTTGCCTAAGCGAGAAGGGTATGGGATTTTGGGTTTATAGGTGGAAGGTGAAGGTGTAGTTGGTAAAGGTTGAGATGTTGAAGGATCCTTCCGAGATACATCGTCATGACGAGGCGGAGACGGTAATGGTGCACTAATACTAGGTGTAGGAGGAGTAGGGACACATGGTGGTGGAGGAGGTGTAGATGATGGGGGTGGGATTGGTGGTCCTACGATGGTGACTCCACTACGGGTAGTAATAGCACTCACATTGGCTCGCGGATTGGTGACGGTGTTTGAAGGTAGAGAACTTGAAGTAGAAGGTTGAGTGGCGGGCAAGAAACTAGCCAACAGATTCTTTAATTCATTCGTTTGAGTGCTGAAGGAGGATTGAATATTATCGCGAACCTCGGTTCTAATCTCATTTCCTTGCTTCGTGATATCTCCTCTAAGATTGATAATTTGGCTTTGCAGATTCTTGATTTGCTCACCTTGGGTTCTCATTGTGGCTTCAACATCGGAATTAATGGGTGGGGTTTGTTGAGCGGGTGGGTGATAAGGATTAGAAGCTCTTGGTTGGATTTGGTTGCTTCTATTGTAGTTGTTGGCGGGGTTTTGGTTTTGAGGAGAAAAACCGGGTGAAAGTTAATTGTTGGATCGGTAACTCAGCAGATTTCTATCCCCTTGTTGTCTAGCTTGGTAATTTTCTGGTGAATAATTACCGTAAGCTGCATACACATTTTCTGGATTTCCTTGAGTCGAAGGACAATCGGTGTATGAGTGAGGACCGCCACATGTTTCACAAAGATTAGCAACCGCTTTAACTTGTTGTTGTTGTTGGTTTGAAGCGAGAAGCGTAATACTTTTGCTCATTTCAGTCATCATGCGGGTGAGTTAGGTCATCTCAGGGTTTGCTGAGGTGGAAGAAACATTGACTCTCGGGTTGTTCCTAGAAGAAGCAGAGGAATCCCAGTTTTTGTGGTGAGTAGTCATGTTCTCAATTAACTCTCTACACTCCTCGGGTCTCCTTTTCATGAATGTGCCACTGGCGGCTGCATTAATCGTATCACGATCTCGAAAAGTCAATCCGTTGTAGAAAGTATCAATTAAGGTCACGGGGAGCATGTTGTGGTTTGGACATCTATCGATCAAGACATTATATCTCTCCCAAGCATCAAAAAGAGATTCATCGGGATCTTGCATGAAACCGCTGATCTGATTGCGAAGACTCATGACCATGGATGGTGGAAAGTAGCGCGACAAAAAGCGTTGAGTCATGTCATCCCAAGTGTGAATAGAATTCTTCGGGAGACGATCAAACCATTTCTCGGCATGATGTGATAGAGTATGTGGGAAGAGTTGTAAGCGAAGAACATCCATTGTGGCCCCAGGCAACTTCATGCTTTGAGTGATTGTAATGAACTTGTCGAGGTGTTTGTTGGCATCATCATCAGGCAATCCACGGAATGGGTTAGTCTGCACTTGCTGAATCATGTGGTGCTTCAACGAAAACTCAGGAGCGTTGATTTGCATCGGCGCAATCGGTCCTCCTCGTCCAAACATTGTAGGTTGACAAAGTTCCTCCATGGTCCGAAGATCGGGCTGTGGAAGAACATTGTTGTTATTATTATTATTATTGAGGTGCGGTGGAATGTTGTTGTTGACACCTGACATAGCTAAATCTTCTTGAGGCTCGGGCTCTTGATAGTTAGAAGATCTAGTACGCATACACCTGAAAATGCAAAAGAAAACAAAACCAAACACAAAGACAATATATATACACAATAAAGATAAAATCTTTTTGGATTTTTGAAATTTTTAATTTTTATGGTTTTTTATCAATTTTTAATTTTTATGATTTTTTGAATTTTTTTAGGCAAGAAAAATAACGCTCACAAGTGAACGGATCCCAAAAAGCAACGCGTCTCTCACAGAAAACCGTTAATCTTTACGAAAAGAGCCGACAGCGGCGCCATTTGATACACGCTTTTAGCCAGGTAAAAAGATTCGTTGATGTCTGTCTCTTCGAATTGAAAAACTTGTGTTTAATGTGTGACTCAGTTTTATTTTGGTGGAACAAAGATGTGTCGTTGTAGTTTTTTAAAATTAAAAGTGCAAAACAATTAAAGTAAAAGGCAGGTAATTTAAATCTAAGTCTAATTAAAATAATGGTGCAAGTATTTAAAAGCGTGACTGAAATTAAAGGGCACTAAAGTAAATAACACAAACTTAAAGCTAACTAAGGCAATCTTAAAATAAAGCTAGGGAAAATAATCTTAAAGTGCAACTAAATAAAAGGCGGGAAAAATAAACTTAAAAATAAAAGACAGAAATTTAAAAAGAAAAACCAAAAAAGAACCTGACAAGAAACCCTTGATTCAGAAGTTCAAATCTTCCGAATGAACTGCCTTGACTCGGAGCTTTTGAGTTCCGAGTGAAACAACCTTGAGTCGGAACTTCCCAAACCCCAAAACCTTGATTCGGAACTTTAGATTGATCCGGAACTTTTGAGTTCCGAATGAACCTCTTGACCCGGAACTTTGGTTCGGAAGAATTGATCCGGAAGATTTCGCCCGGAAGTCTTGACTCGGAAGTTTTGTTCGGAACTTCTAAAGTTCCGAATGAATGTGCTGACCCGGAACTTTTGTGTTGATCCGGAAGTTTTTCGTCCGGAACTTGGTTCGGAAGATTTCCGGATGAAGCTTGATTCGGAAGACAAACCTTGACTCGGAACTTTTCCGGATGAACGGCTTGGTTCGGAAGTTTTAGCTTGACTCGGAACTTTTAAAGTTCCGAATGAACCTTCTTGATCCGGAACTTCTCTAGTTCCGAATGAAACACTCTTGGCTCGGAAGTCTTGGCGTTGATCCGGAAGTTTTACCTGAGAATCTCCGACACAGAAACAAACAACCCCGAAGAACAAGGGATCACAAATACACGAATCTAATAACAAATTTAACCAAAATCAAACAAACAATTCAATCAAACTAATAACGAAACATCAATAATCATAAACTAATAATTTAAATCAACAAAACAAACAAATTTAACCACAATAATCAAAAACCCACTTGATCAAAATAAAAGCATGAACATGAACACAAACATAAACATAAAAATCAAAGATTTAGAAAGGTAGATGAGAGATTAACAAGATAAAGTAAAGATTGACAAGAATTAAATGGAAACTTACTTGAAATTAAATGAATTTAAGGTGCAAGACAAGGTAATTAAATTGACAAGTATTTAAATGACAAGGTAATTAAATGGTGGAAGACTAATTGTCACACTTAGCCAACAAGAAAAATGATTAATGATCTAATCTATATATAGGGGAGGATTAGGAAGCTTCCTCCCCTCTTTCCTTTTCTCTTAATTACAAGCTTAAGTCCTTCCTTCATTAATCTTCATTAATTGCATGCTTAGTCCTTTTCTTCTAATCTTCTTTAAACTTGGACTTAAAGGACTTTTGGCTTCGGGATTTCTTTGAACTCGTCTTTAATTTCTTCAATAAATTAGACTTGAGTTTCTCGGCTTTAAGTAAACTTCCGTCTTTTGACTTTTTCTTCGATAAATCTTCAGAATTGGTCTTGGACTTCCGTTCTTTATGCACTCTTGACTTCTTGACTTCGTCTTTCATCTTTTTCTTCAATAAAAGCCCGTGAATGCCCGTGAATATCCGTGTTTTCTCCACTTTTCACCTTTTCGTCCTAAATCTCAACAAAAACACAAACCACGCATAATTCCGACATAAAAGACACAAAACACACGTTTTGGCTCGGTTATTATTGTAATTAAGTGGTAGAAAATATGGGTGTTTTCACACCTATCAGTGGCAATCCGTGTGATGGGTAATTGGTTTCCAGCAGTTTGATTGAAGAAATGAAGAAAGATAATGAGAAAAGAGGGATTGGACGGCTAAGATGCAAGTTCTGCTCAACAAACCTTCCTCAGCAAGTTTTAGGGTTCCTCTATAAAACCCCCTCATTCTGTAATTTTCATGTGTGCCATTTTTATTTTTATTATTATTATGCAAAATAGTTTTAGGTTAAATTGTATTTTCAATTTTTCTTCAGTATTGTAATGATCTTTTAATATTAATGAAAGTTATTTAAGTTTGAATAAATTCGTGTCTTATTTTTATTTTTGTTTAAGTTTAACTGCAATTTATTTTTAATCTATTTTATCATAATAATTAATTTTGGTTGATTTAAACTAATTAATAGTTTAAATTGGTTAATTAAAAAGTAAAAGTGGATAAAACTTCCCTACTAGAAGTTTGTAAAAAAATCTGGTTCGAATAGATTTATGTTTCGAATGGTGTTTCGATGATGATTGGTTAAGGAGGTGTCGATTTAGGTTTAAAAGGGGGCTCAGCGCCTCTCCTTCTGCTCAACGGATTCCTCACAAGGTTTCCTTCTATTTTAATTTTCATGTTTTTAGTTTAATTTAGTTAAATTTTTGAGTTATAAGTGATCTTACTGTTTTGTTTGTCTAATTGTTTATCTGATTTATGTTTTGGTTTGTGTCTAGAAGTTTAATCTTCTTGTGTAAGTTTTAAACCTGTTTCATACAAATGTTTTTGATAAACCTGTTAAGTTTTAAGTAAACTGAATTGAATCTTATTTAGTTTAATCTGCTGCTTTTGAGTATTCTATCTTATAAAGGTTTAGGTAAGTTTAATATTTGGATTTTAGAGTGAGTTCTTTGGTTAAACTATTTTATTTAGAAGTTTTTTATATGATATATGTTTGGGAGTTAAACTGCTTAATTAAGAGATTTCAGTAAAATAAAGTTTAGTAGTTTTATATAAATAAGTCTGGCTTGAGAATTGCTGATAGAAGTTTATTATTGATTTAGTTTTCCTGTAATTCAATCTGATTTTAGTCTGCTGGTTACTTGGTTTTGAGCTTATTTGCCTTGATTATTTGCTGAATTTTTTTTGTGCTGATTCTTTTACTGTAATTTTAGCTTTGCTATATAAGCTATCAGACTCACTTGGTCTGATAGATTTCTTTTTGTCCAAAAAAAAAATACTCATTCCAAAAAGTGTCCACGCAGGGACTCGATCCCATGACCTACCGTTCATAACCCCAACGAGATAACCAATTGATCTAGCCACTTATTTGTGTTTTAGTATAGTTTATTTAATTAATATAGGTTTTTTCTAAGCTGTCAGTTTTATTAAAAAGTTTTAATTACAAGTTTTTGTTTAGTTAATTTTAATTGAAAGTTTTTATAAATTTACTTTTATAAAGTTTAAAAAAACAAATATAAAAAAAATAAAAATATTTTATAACTTTTAGAAATTTAAATTGTTTTTTTTTTAAATAAATTAGCTTTTAATTAATTTAGTCTTATATAGAATTAGTTTTTAAAAATAAATAGATTTTGTTAGATAAATAGTTTTAGTTAAATATTAATTAGATTAAATTAGATTTAAGTTTTGTTTAAATTTTCAAAATTTTTTAAATTTCTTCAAATAGTTTTAATTTTAAATAGTTTAAATTAGATTATAATTTTTAAATAGTTTTGTTTAAATTAGTTTTAATTAAGAATTTTAATAGTAGAAAAGTATTTTTAGTTAAATGTTTTCTTTTTAATTAGATTTAATAGTTTTAATTTTAAATACCAAACGAAGTTTCTATTAACCAAGAACAATTAATCTTATGTATAAATTGGATATCAATTCGAGTGAGTCGAGGAACGAAAAATAGATAAATAAAAAGAATACAAAAATTCTTACATTATCTCTCCAGTT
Source organism: Glebionis coronaria (assembly GCA_025667525.1). Lineage (NCBI taxonomy): Eukaryota > Viridiplantae > Streptophyta > Magnoliopsida > Asterales > Asteraceae > Glebionis > Glebionis coronaria. Next base: position 241,983,375 of record CM046881.1, on the reverse strand, counting down.
CTTGCAAAACTTCCCAGAACGAAGATGAACGTAGAATCGTAAGCCAAGATACGATCATGAACGTGAATAGTGTCATGAACGTGAGTGCAAAAGCAAGTCGTAAAGTTAGAACAAGGACGTGAACGCAAATAAGGAGCACAATGTGAACCTTCATCTGGCCCGATAGCTGAGGGATTACCAAGTGATCGGATGAGCCCTGGCTGGAACACATCCGATCAATCTGCTGGTTCTGAAATCCTTGCGGGTGTAAGGATTTTTCAAACTTGGTCAAACTGTTGACAACAACCCAGATAGCACATGCTTCTTCTGAGTTTGCATTAATCTGGTAACCAAAATCCATGAAGATCTTGTCCCATTTCTGCTCACAATTTCTAATGATGGAAAACATCCTAGTTAGTTGGTGTTCTATCTTAGCCTGTTGGTGTGTCAGGTACTTAGATATGAAGGTAACTATATCTTGCTTCGTAGAAACTTGATACATAGAAATTTGCGGAACTTTGAGTCTCCAAAATTAGACTTTTCTTAGCGTATGATTTTCTGGAACACCTAATGTAGTGTAGGGTTCTCACCTTTACGCATAAGCTGAGTCATGGTAAGATTAACCGTGAAAATCCATGTGATTCAGCGTGTCACTATAATCAACCAGAATTTATATTAGAAGAATTTCGTGGTGAAATTTCTTCTGTCGTAGAATTTGCAACATTGTGCGAATAGGGTCATCGTGCCCTTCTCTAGACTTAGAGAAGATCAGGTTGTCATTGATAGAAATACAGATGAATTTGTTTATGAGTTTGTGGAACTCCATTTATTAAGTCCATAATGCTTCTGGAGCATTTATAAGACTAAAACAAAATCATTGATTTAGAATGATCAAGTCGTGTATAATTAGCAGTCATGGAAATGTCCTGCTCTTTCACTCGTCATTGTTGGCAGCATGATCATGAATCCAATCTTGGAAAGGTGTTTGACAACCTAAAGTCGATTGGACATGTTGTCAATACTTGGAGGAGAATAACATTTATGGATGGTGATTTTTTTAAGTCGACGGTAGTCGACACATAATCTCATGTTACCGTCCTTCTCCTTGAAGGTTCTTCTGGAATGTATGGGACGATTTTGGTATAATGGGCTGGTTATGCATAAAAGGTACTTCAGTGGTCGTGTCTTAACTGACAGCTTGAAAATTTTAGCAGTCGTGGCTAACAAAGCACGTGCTTGGAAAGCGTAGATAGTTTGTACAGATTTTCCTGACTGAAAACCATGTTGAATGTATTCAGGAGCTTGAACATTACTGTACGAAATCATGAATCGTAGCAGGGTGTGCTATTCGTAGTCCATTATTAGGATTAAATTCAACTCGTGTCTGTCCGAGGTAGTGCGTTAGCAGCTTGGATCTCATCATTTGGCTGAAGGAAAAACCCTCGTATACATGGGAATACGAATGGCGTCCTTTATGGTGACGAATATATGAAATGTGGGTGCAGGAAATGAAAGTGTCATCGATCAGACGTGACAGGTCTCACTGATACGCCGGTGATGGTACTAAAATTCTTGTGGCCTGATTAATACATGGCACAACAAAATGGATATACCCTTTGGAGGGTACCCTGAATTTCTTAAGGATGTTCCAGAATTTGACGTGAGTCATGTGTCTTGACTCCTGTTTTGGAAATATAAGCATGACATGTGTCTTTGACTGGTTTCTTGACATGTGTCTTCGAAAATTATACATGAGACATGTGTCTTGACTGCTGTCTTGACATGTGTCTCAAGGTGTGAAACAAATAGAACTACAAATATTAGGTTATTATGCCAGAATTGGCAGATCGGTTGGACTACTGATCCTTTGTATTTCTGATCACGTTCGTGGCCGGAACTTCCATTGCGATTGCTAGGATAGTTGCTGTCACAGTAGTGGTTACTATCGTCTTGTTTGTCAGTTCTATGACGGTCATTCTCATGACTGTGATTCATGTAACTATTCAGCTGAGTGGCCGGCTGGTACCGGTTCTCCACTCATATGACTGAAACGACACTGAATGACGTGTGACATGTAACTAAGAACTAGGGAGAATGATTAATGGTAATCGTCTTGTGGTGAAGCATCATCTCGTCTGATCGCTTCGATCTAATGCCTTTGTCTTCGTCTTGTAGGATCTCTAGGTTGTGAACATCATCAGTATCTCGTAGCATCTCCAACTAATCAGCATCATCAACCCATAGTAACATCTCCAAGCTATGAGCGGCATCAGCAATTTGTAGAGTATCAGCAAGTGGAATACGCACATGGAATGCACATGAAGTGATCGGTATGGGGTCGATCATCTGACATGATTTTACAGGAAAATAATTGGTTAAATCGATAGAAAGACCATCATGATAACCTGGCAATGCCAGTATGTACCTCATTCTGGTTGCATAGAGAAACGCTAACGTGTGGTTAAATGAATTTCAATGATGATTTTCCTGAAAGCATGATTAATGAAAACCAAACATGAGTATCATGAAAGCATGATTTAAATGAATTCTAATAGTGTATTGCATGAAAGCATAAACAACAAAAGAGGCGTAAGACGTAATTACATGAAGACAATATCATCATCAAGAAACATGAAACAACCTAACATGAAGGAGTGTATAACATAATCAGCATGAAATTGAAGTTAACCATGATAGTATGAAAGCATACTTGACATAAAAGAGATCGTAACTTATGAGGGGACATGAAAAAAATTTATGCCAATAAATCATGAGAAAAATTTTATGCATGAAAACAATGCATGAATGCATGATGCAGTTTATAAAAACCTTTATATGCGCGAGGGGACGCCTATGGGTCGGTCCCAAAATAAAAGACATGGCGAGGGGACGCCTATGGGTCGGTCCCAAAGTTAAAAGTTTCGATAAAAGCACATGCGACTAAATAGGTCCAGTCCTGTACCAACCATTACTTAGTCAAAATTCCTGCAACAATGATACATGAAACATAAATAAGTAAAAAACAAATCATCTGTCAAAACTTATTAGAAAAAAAATTTATGTGACTAATTATGAACTAGTGGGGTTCAGTCCACATAGCCACAGTTCACGAGGAACATCATGCCTAAAACAATGACACGTAACTAAGTATGGATGACGGTTGTTCATCCATATTAGTAAAACAATATTAATGAAAACATCATGGTTAAAACAACAAGGTGCTGAAAACATCAATAAGTGGAATAACAAGCGTTGGCTTAGGAAGCTCCTGATGACTACCCACTAGTCACAGGTCGAGTTTTAGAGCCTACAGGTCGAAGCCTTGGCTCTGATACCATAATTGTAACACCCCACTTTGATAAGTGGACCGTTACGCGTAATTATGGCGTGTCATCAAAGCATGCAAGGTAATATGTACTAAAACATACATGACCATAGGGAAAACCAGAATCAACTATCGGTTACCAAACATAAGCCCAAAACATAAATAAAGTAAAGGAAATGAGAAATGACTAAACAAACATAAGTATATGAAGATAAAAGGAGAAGAAGTCTATGTCAGCTTCCATCCTATGCACATCCTCCAAATGATCGAGTCCTGGGTACCTGCCGTTTTGGGACATGGAAAGGAAAGTAACCGCTGAGCAAAACACTCAGTGCACGGATATATGACATAATATGAATGACTGAAACATAATAAAGACTTAATAGCAGCGGAAATGTATAAGTCCTGGAAAACCTGGAACAACTTAGTAAAACTGGTTTTATAGTTTGAAAAGCCTTATGTTTATCTTATAAAAACTGTTTAACATGTTTACCATTAGCCAATATAGGTCATGAAATATCAACGTGCATGAATACTTGGAGGGGTGACCTCGTCATGGAATTAGAGGGGCTGCCTCTAAATTAATATAAGTTTGAGTAGGAGGGATCAACTCCTTGTGAAGGATGCAAGGCAAACACCACATTCACCTGAATAATCTGCTGAAAACATGTAACCTAGGATGCACCCATACGCCCTACATGATAATAATAATATGGCCAAAAGCTGAAGGGACGCCACGAGCTATCACCCCGCCGTGGTGAAGTCATAACACTAGTGCCTCCAGTGTTATGGTTATGGTACCTCCATTACTAGGTGAAACTGGTCATGCATGTATATGGCTTTAGGTATCTAATTAAACATAAGCAATTCAAAAACATATAAGACATATACTGGGAAAACAGTTGGCTGCATACAGGGAATCCTAATAAGGAAAGAATGTCCATACTGAGAGGATGGAGAATCCGTACCTTGTGTCTAGTGAACGAAGAAGATGAACGGAAGAGAGTCCTACTTCGATCTCGCTAATGCTACATAAATAATATACGTGTATAAGTATTCTGATTACTGTGTACGTAACTGGTTTTATATCATGTTTTAGCTTGTTTTATATGTTCATGTAATGTTTTATTGATTTTAACATTATGTTGTTTTTATCATGTATTCTATATATTCTGATTAAGTATTACTTGTATTTCTTTTATTATTATACTTGTTGTGTAATAATAAGTAACTTTCTAAAAACAGTAGGTTTCCTAAAATAGAATGTTTCCAAAAATAGAAAGTTTCCAAAAAAATAGATTAGCTGCTTAAAATAAATAAGTTTCTAAAAATAGAAAGTTTCCATAAATAGATTAACTGCTTAAAATAGATAAGTTTCTAAATATAGAAAGTTTCCATATTTAGAAATAAGCTGGATTAATAAACTAATAAGATGAGCTTAAGTTTTACTAGTTAAATATCATATGTCATGTGATTATAATATAATTTATTAATTAATACATGAAAATTAAATAAACTATAGGTTTTCGGATTTAATTAAATATAATCATGATTTAATTAATTTAAGCGTATAAAAATACTTAGGTTAAAACATGTATTAATATTTAATATTAATATAACCTAAGTCATGATAATTAATTAATTATATGTCATGTTTAATAATTAATTAATACAATAGTGACAAATAAATAATTAAATACTTAGGTTATAACATGTATTATATAATCACAATAATTAACCTAAGTTCATGTTGTAAATAAATCAATTATATATCATGCTAAATTAATTTAATTAACTTCACAATAAATATACTTGTAGAATTAAATAAACTTGGAAAAGGAATCATAAATCGAACCGTGTATTATAATTTAAACGTGACGTGAACCAGACCCGGAACCCCATGAATCGGACCAAATAAATTTAGTAATTCTCGCGTAGCTAAGGTTTTAAATAATATAACCTAACTTGACAAGATTAAAATCAATATTAAATAGATTAAATAAATTTAATATTGCATGATTAATTTTAATACTCTAATTAATTAAACTAGCTTGAAAATGATAACCAAACACCCCTTTTAAGTTTTCTAAAACTGTTAACCAAACGCCCTGTCTAAAACCAGCAGCCAAACACCCTCGGTGTTGTTGCTGGCTGCGCAGTAGCCACTGGCAGTAGCCAGTTCCCCCTGCTGCGTCTAATATTCCCACCGAGACCACTAGGGTCTCGGTTCCCACTGACTGACCAAACACACCACTGGCCGCAACCAGTGGTTTCCCCTGCTTGGCTGCCGTTGCCACTGCTAAGCCAAATGTAACCCTGCTGGCTGCAGGGGTTGCGGCTGATGGAGCAAAAGCCCACCGAGAGTCTAGGACTCTCGGTTAGTGTGCAATCTGGCTGTAACCAACGTCACAACCCACAACCTTGGTTGTTTCCCATGTTTTATACATTTAATAACCTGTTTTAGTGGGTTCTAGATTAATTACCCATGGAAAAATAACAAAACGAGATCAAGATGATCTTGTTCGCGTGTTAGGGTTTAGAAAATCAAAACGAAAACCAACCTTGATCTCCTGAATTCCAAAAGCCACGTTTGTTCTTGTTCTTGGTGATGAAAACCCACGACATAAGGAGCCCCAAAGAAAAAGAAAAGTGACGGCATGTTTATTTTGTTTTAGGGTTTCTGTATGATTGCTATGTTGTCCAAAAATATAAACTCCCTCTCCGTCTTTTGTTTACACGGCCAAACATAATGGGCCTTGGCCCATTCTTACTCTTCTTATTTTGTACAAACGCCCCTTCCTTGCCTTATAATTAGTTTTCGTGACTTGTTCTATATTACGCGCGACTCGTGTTTTAAATGACGTAATATATATATATATATATATATATATATATATATATATATATATATATATATATATATATATATATATATATATATATATATATATATATATATATATATATATATATATATATATATATATATATATATATATATATATATATATATATATATTGTAACAGTTTATACATGTTCTACGTAAATACCAATCGTATATTAACTAATAATAATACTCGTAATTACTTTTCATGCCTAATAATATAAATAATATACACGTTTTATGGTCGTATCACGTGTCGCGTAATAATTTATGGATTCTTTAAATCTAAACGTGATTCATACAAGTCGTGGATTTATTATTATACGTAACACTTGTTTATCGAGTGATATCTTATAATACGTAGTTCACATGTTTCATGTTTTAAATGTTCGAATATAATTATTATAATTAATAATTATCGTGTATTAACACGTATTTAATACTTATCGTGTAATAACACGTACGTAATTCTTGTAATTAATATTCGTGACACGTGCTCGTACTATAAAAAGGAAAGTTATAATGAGTAACTACGTTTACTACATGTATTGTTCATGTAAAAGTATGCGGGTTTTACAGAAGTTGATCACGCAACAATGAGCATTTCTTTCAACCTTTCCACTCATCCTGAAACCCTAACATTTGACCTAAATGATTTTTCTAAAATCATTGGGCTCAAGGTAAATGATGATATGATGGTTGTTCCAAACAGTGATACGATGAAGAAAGCCCTAATGACACTAAAAACGCATGATGATGAAAACAAATCCTTCTCCACCAGTGCTTTCATCAAAAGATCCCTCATCAAGATCAACTTCTTCACTCTCTATGGAAAACGTTAATATTGTATGTTATCAAGTGTGTGGGTGGTAACCAAGGATCTCATGACCAACTAAATGGGTCTCAGCAGATGATCGACTACAATCTTATTTGGGGTTTGGATCACTCATATTCTCTACTCTGATCTTATTGCTAAACTAGTTAACAAAAGGAAGAAGAGCAGACTATCGACCATATGCTACACTAGATACATTTCTCTGGTGATTGAGCACTTATTAGGAGACAAGTATCATAATTATGAACTACAATCTTTTCTCCCTTTCGCATCACCTCTGTGTCTTTGAAGACTCTATTGGATGACGAAGTGCCTTTCACAAGGAACATGCTTCAAGTTGCTGGTCTTGCTGAATTAGAGGAGCACTTTATACCTCAAACAGAGGTGAATGCTGAACGTTCATCTGACAATTCTCTATCCAAGACCTCTTTACAGACTACCTCTCAGCCCAAGGCTCCAAAGGACAAGAAGAAAAGGAAGAAGGAACTCCCCTTCCTCTGGAACCAAATCTTCTAAGGATATCTGAAAGAAAAAGAAAGCTAAGAAACACTCATATGCTGTTTAGATAGATGAAGACACAGAACCTAAGGCTATGAACAATGAACAACATGCGTCTAATGTCTCCCTATCAGTTGAGACATTAGGAAACCCCTCCACTGCTGATATCTCTAAGGTATTAGTTTGTCTTCTTTATTTTTTGAGGTTCACAAGCAATCACTCTCAAACGTCTGTAGGAGAGAGTAATGAAGTTTAGTATTTTCCTCGACCCTTAGAGTGTCTGTTTTTGTACCTAGATCTCTTAAGACCTCTATACACTCTGTCTCTGCATCAGGACATGATTCATTTGTGCTTATAACGCACCCCGATGATCATGCACCCACTAGACATTCCTTTGGGAAACAACAACCAGAGTGCATATATGTCTCGACCCAGAGTCTCTGAACTTCACTCAGTCTCTCGGTCCCCCGATAATTAAAAGATTACTGAAGAATTTATTTATTGGGGAGGCTGAATAATCACCCTCAGTCTTCCTAGGGACAGGGAAATGAATGATTACCATTACCATTATCTTATTCACGAATTAAAAGGGTCCCAATGAGAAATCCTTATGGGGGAGCTAGATAATCACACCCAGCTATCCTAGGGGCAGCGAACGGAGACCATTCACCACATCGTGTTTCACACTCAAAAGAGTCCCAAGGAGCAATTCTTATGGGGGAGCTAGATAATCACGACCAACTATCCTAGGGGCATATAACAGCGACCATTTACCATGTTATTTCTCACAATCAAAAGAGTCCCAAGGAGCAATCCTTAAGGGGAGCTAGATAATCACACCAGCTATCCTAGGGATAGCGAATGGCGACCCTTCACCCAAATATAACCTCACATCAAAAGTCCCAAGGAGAAATCCTTACGGGGGGACTGGATAATCACACCCAGCTTTCCTAAGGGCAGCGAATGGCGATCCTTCCCTTCATTATAAACTCATCTTACTTGCACTAACACGTTTAATACAGGAAATAAATCTCAATAATGAGTAGATGAATGAGGAGCCATATGACATTGCATAGGATGACATAGTTGGGGTCTCCACTGTTATAGAGAATGCTGAGTCTGATCTGGAATCCATGCCAGAGGATGAAGTGTGTGAGATAGACGAGGATGCTACTATCTCTGGATTTGAGGACATAGAGGATGATGACAACCAAGTTACTTTCGTTGTTACAAGCTCTGTCGAACCATTCCTTCCAAATGTCCAAGAACTTACTTCTATAAAAATCTGGTCCCAGATGCAAACAACACCAAGTCCAGTTCCATTTCTCGCTATGCCAAATGTTATGGAGCTGGGTTCCAAGAAACTCTGAGAGGATCAACAGAAATTCAAACCCATTCCTTTCCCCATAATGCAAAATGTTCAGGCACTTGGGGTTGAACAAATCTGGGTCAAGAGATGTGATGTCAGCTCACCCAAACCAGATGCAAAACACGATGCTATATTGTTTGAACTTCATACTTTATCAAATGATTCTCTTGACCTAACCAATAACTTAGGAATCTCCATTACCAAGTCTCTCGAGGCGACACTTAAGTCAGTACTACCTCAAATTCTGGGTGATGATCTAAAGAAAAATATGCCCTCTGTAAAACCCCTGGTTTTCATTTTTAGGATGACATCACTCTACACGTCACCACATAATTTTAATATATATTATCACCTTTGCATTAGATATTTTTATCTATCATCTACATTATGTTTTACATAAGTATCTTTCAGATATTTGATCACGAGAATTCCTCATATTATTTATATAATTATGAGCATACAAGCATTCAATTGATCACTTTGGCGACTTTTAAGCCACATGGAACTCATGAGCATTTACATTACATTATTTTAGATTTTAATATCTAAAACCATGATCACACTTAAATTTACCAAGTGCTCAAATTCACTAATATATATATATATATATATATATATATATATATATATATATATATATATATATATATATATATATATATATATATATATATATATATATATATATATATATATATATATATATATATATATATATATATATATATATATATATATATATATATATATATATATCTTTATATTATATATAGGTATAATTACGATTTGAAACCATACTTTTTAATCCAGTCATATCCCAGTCACATCTTTAAACCAATAGGATTTGAGAAATTCCTAGAAAATCTCCATTTTCCACATTTTTTATGGTTCGAAATCGCACTTTTTTGAAACTGCGTTTTGGAAACGCTTTTTTGGAACTTTTCTAAAAGTGCGTTTTGGAAATTGCGTTTTCGAAACAACGCAGTTTTGAAAATTACGTTTTCGAAACGCAGTTTTTGATCATTTTCGTATTCTTTATAAAAAAATATGCCATTTGCAAGAATTGAACATGGGACCGTTTGTTTAGGGTTAATCACACTTACCAACTTGCTATGGTAAGGTTTTTGTTTAAATGTTACTAACCCATATACATAAACTCATTAAATTGAATACCTTTTTTTTTTTTTTAATTTTTGAAATATTTTATTAGTTTTTTTTTAGTTTCTAATTTTCGGATTAAAAATATGTTTATTTCAACTTTTTTTAGTATTTTCCAAAAATCAATAAATTTTAATATTCTAATTTTAAATAGAAACTAGAAAACCCCATATTACCCTTTCTATTTTTTTCCAAAATAAGAATAAAGCATGTTCATATATCTATTTCTAACACTATTTTAAGTTTTTGTCACTTTTTTATCGTTTTAAAAAAAATTACTTTTCGACAGTTTCTCATTGTTTTGTCAGTTTTCTTTACGTTTCTTCATTTTTCACGTTTTTGCCATTTTTTAAATGTTTTTGTGAGTTTTTTATGTGTTGTTAACGTTTTCGTCAATATGTTTAAGTTTTCGTCAGTATATTTCCGTTTTCCTCAGTATTATTAATTTTTTCTTTGATTTAGTCAGTTTTCCTCAGTATTTTACGTTTTTATCAATAATTTTACGTTTTCGTCACTATTTTACATTTCCGTCAAATTTTTTACGCTTTCGGCAAAATATTTACGTTTTCGTCAGTATTTTTACGTTTTTTTTCCAAATTTGTTATCGTCCGATTTTTTACGTTTTTCTGATTTTTTACGTTTTCTTCAACTTTTTAATGTCTTCATCCGATTTTTTACGTTTAAGTGAGGTTTTTTTACGTTTTGTCTGATTTTTTACGTTTTCGTCCGTTACGTTTTAGTCTAATTTTTACGTTTTCGTCAGTGTTTTTACGTTTTTCATCACTATTTCTACGTTTTCGACCAAAATGTGCATAAAATATGAGCAAAACGTAAAAACACTGATGAAAACGTAAAAAACGAACAAAAACGTAAAAATACTGACAAAAATATAAAAATACTGACGAAAATGTATTAATACCGAGAAAACGTAAAAAGACTGACAAAAACGTAAAATTACTGACGGACACGTAAAATTACTGATGAAAACATAAAATTATTGGCGAAAACGTAAAAACGCTGACGAAAACGTAAAAACGCTGACGAAACCCTAAAAATCAGCCGAAAACGTAAAAAAATTGGGCTAAAACATAAAAAACTTGATGAAACCCTGATAAATCGGACGAAAACACAATAATACTGATGAAAACATAAAAAAACTTATGAGAACATAAAAAGCTGATGAAAACCTAAAAGAACTTACGAAAACGTGAAAAAAGAACACAGGAAAAAACAGTTGAAACTATAAAAAAACTAGCAAAAACGTGAAAAACATTGATCATGAAAAAAAACGATTGAAAATGATTTCGTCTAAAAACTGTTTAGTTTTTTTATAAAATGAAAAATACCATCTACACAGGTGTTCAATATTTTCAACTTTACTTTAGAAAATAAAACTTTTTTCTTCTCTACAAATTTAGAAGCAGAAAATTATGAAAAGTTTTCCAGAACTAAACAGCCCCTTTATTTTTTGTTTTTCAATTTCGAAATATTTATATTAGTTTTCTTTTTAAGTTTCAAACTTTTTTATTTTCTAAATTTCGGATTTCGCAGCTCAAAAATTATCCGAGCGTAAAGGTTTAGACATGTAAAAATTTCCATGGAATAACAAAAATTAAACACAAAAACTCGCGGATAAAAATATATTTAAAGATCCAAAATAACAATTGCTACTATTAAACTTGCGTCATTCCAGTATAGGAAAATAACATAACGCTATTTTTGTGAAATTTGGTATTTTTTTTGAAGGTTTATCCGAGTGTAAAGGTTTTTGTTTTCATTAGTGTGTGTTTGTGAGGTTTAGACATGAAATTTTTTATTAATTTTCGAAATATTTTTTTTTAAAATTAAGATTAAATTTAAAATCTTTTAAAAATATCTATTTTTAATATAAATTTAAGAATCATAATATAGCAATATATCAAGTTACAGTTTCACCATGGGTTAACCCGATCAAGTTACTGGGTAACGAGTTCGATCATTGGGTCAACGCGGTCGAGTCACCGGTTCACGGGTTCATCTTCAATGGTTCCTTCATATTAAGAAAAAAATCCCGCCCGTTGACCACAAATAAACGTTACTTAAGCGTAAACTATGACTAAAAATATACTAAAAATTAAATTACAAATTCAAGAAACTAAAAACGCACAACAAAAAACCCTCTAAAACAAGAAAAAAAGCGACCACGCCTGTTGAGCGGGTTACGACGCTAGTATATATATATATATATATATATATATATATATATATATATATATATATATATATATATATATATATATATATATATATATATATATATATATATATATATATATATATATATATATATATATATATATATATATATATATATATATATATATATATATATATATATATATATATATATATATATATATATATATATATATATATATATATATATATATATATATATATATATATATATATATATATATATATATATATATATATATATATATATATATATATATATATATATATATATTATATATAGGTATAATTATGACTTCAAACCACAGTTTTAATCCCAGTCATATCCCAGTCACATCTTTTAACCAATAAGAATTGAGTATTTGCTAAAAAATCTCACATTTTTCCTATTTTAACACATTTCGGGCGGGCCGCAGTTTTAAAAATCGCGTTTTGTTTCAAAATTGCGTTTTCATATCGTGGGTATAAATAATGCTATACACTTTCTTTTTTTCATTTTTTCTCCACAGAGCGTCTGGGTGAAAAACACACAAAACACACACATAAACCTCCATGTCTCTCTAAACAACGACGTGTAAACCCTAAACCAAAAAACATACAAAATCAATCGATCTTTCATCTTTATATTCGATCTTTGATTTTTGTTTTTTGATCCATTTGAATCGTATTACTTTTAAACCCTAATCCAGTTTTCCCTAATTAATGGGATGTAAACCCTACTCCAAAAAACTTAATCAATCGATCTTTGATCTTTGATTCACAATCAATAGTAATATTTTCTTTTAATTTCTTCGATTTTTGATTCACAATCAATCAATCATATGTATTATTCATTACTGCTATAGCTTTATTCATCTTGGTTGACAATCAGTATACTAATATTATTATATCTCACAGGCTGGGAAAACACATACACTTGGTCGCCTAATTCCCAATTCCCAAGCACTTGGTCAGATCTCTATATGTTCTAATAAAAAAGGTATGGTATGATTATTATTATTATCATATGATTTGTTAATTAATAACATGTGTTGTTTTTGCGGATCAAATTCATCCAAAAAACCCTTTAGTCTTTTCTTTTATTAAAGGAGTTCAGTATAGACGAAACTGACCACCATCTTCTCCTTTTGTAGGTTGATCGCCTTCCTATCCAGAAAACCAATAATTAACTGGTGAGATTTATCTCACTAAACTTTGATACTACTAATTGCATTTGGTTAACATGATCATGGGTTTTCAGGTAGGCCATTCACTTAGAGGCGGTACAAGCTCTGGGATACCCTGACCGAATGATGCTTACATTCTCAATTTTTCCACCCTCAAAAGTCTATGGGAACTTCACAAATGGTTAGTGTACTAATGTTTATATAATTTTGTGATTAATGAGTGTCTTTGGAAATTGGTATGTGTGAAACTACACATACATATGGTTGTTGTTAAAAGGGTATTAAAAAGTTTGATGTTTTATGTAATTTGGTGTTGTTTTTGTAAAAGAAATTAGTTGCACACAAAAGGTTTGACGAAATGTCTAATGAAAAATGGACACCATCTTGGAAAGTTGGTGTTAATGGCCGACCAACAATAGTTTCTGATTATGCGCCTCCAAAATCTCGGGGAAAAAGGCAGAAAGCTAATGAGGGTTTGGGAAATAAAAAATCAGAGAGAAAAAGTGGCAGATCAGCTGCTAAAGGAGGTGATTCTATGGAGTCAAAATCAAGTACAAAGAGAGCACGCCGCCCACGACCTACTAATGGTGCCGGCAGTGATCAAGAAATTGATGAGTTTGCGGGGCCCTCTCTGCTCTTGCCATTATTGAGGATGACGCGTCAGTTAAGACGGTAGCATTGTGAGGAAAACAGCCATTTCTGGAGTTGATCAGGAAACCTGAAGGAGACCCAGGGTTAATGGTTCTCAGTCTGAATACAGTATTTGATTTTATATAGAATGAAGTCACTTGCTCCTATCTGGGAGTGTTACTGGGGAGGTGCGGGTGGTGAGGGTGGGAATGGGAGTGGGTCGAAGCCGAGTAGTATGGGGTAGACGAAACCTGGGAGTGTTGCGGTTCAGGAGAAGGAAGATTTTCAGGTTACGGAGAGTAATGCAAGGGTTGATAGTAAGGGAAGTGGGGCACTCCTTCGGCTAGGTTTGTGGGAGATATCGGTTTAAGTCATTGTTTAAATGTGTCGTCTATTGGGAGAGCTATGGTTTCGAGGGGAGAAGATTTTCCGTCTTTGCGGGCAGTTTTGCTGACCCCAATTGGGCCTGTGCAGAAGCAAAAGGAAGGAACTTAACCAAAGCCGAAGCAATTAGTTTCTGAGGAGTCATCCAATGATCTAAAAAACATTTCTCATTCCAATGCACCAGCTCATATCCAAACATCTCATCTTAATGCAAATAGTGTGAATGAAAATAATGGGCAGAGTTCGAGATCGAGTATTTCACGCGTGGACTCAGAAGCAAGAGGACCCTCCACCAGTCGTGTGGTTGAATCCAAGGTCTGGTTGGGCTGTTGATGAACGACATACAAGCCGTGGGTTTGCAGGTAGGAGTGGCAGAGATCAGGATTTGTTAGTGGTTTATACATACGAGGTTCTAAAATGGGTTGTTTTAGTTTAATCAGTGGACTTAAAGCATGAATAGATTCCCATTAGGCTTAGTTTTTAGTAAAATCTATGCAGGTGTCAGTTGCTTGGAATGCAGGTTTCAGTTGGTAAATTTCACTTTGTCTAAAAGGAAGCTTTGCATTAATTTAATTTCCGAACTTAAATCTTCCTGATATGGTAACTGAGAACAATGTTGCAGATGTAAAAGACAACCAAGGATCAAAACTAGCAGCCGAGGCATCTGCACTACCTAATAGAAGTTCAAGAAATTTAACAGATATGTCTAATAAGTCTCTAGAAAAGGTAGAAAAGAAGGAGAAGCTCCACCTTTTCTTTATGATCAGTCAAGAGACGTTCAGTGCTCCGAGGTGAAAGGCCATATCATTCATTTTACCAGCTTTGTGAAGGAGCTCCACCTTTTCTTAGAGGTAACAATCTTCTAAATTTATCTAACAGAGGTTAAGTTTGTTATTTACCTTTCTTCTCTGTACTCTGTGTCAAAGCAATTGCTATACGATTCCTGGGGTTAGTGATGTCGAACAATTTGGTATGGTAATGGTATTGCACCACTCGTCATTGTATAGCCTTAACTTAGTGATCAATATGCCATTTTCAGATATCCTAAATAATGATATCATAAAATTTTATATCTAATATGTTTAAGTGCTTCTTTTAAACATAACTTATTGAACATTCAGGCAGCTTTGGATATAGTTCATGTTAGCGAAGAGGACCAAGATTTTTTTTTGCAATGCTTGCATCAGTGTTGTGGCTGGGAAATGTAACCTTTTCAGTGATTGATAATCAAAACCATGAGAACCTGTGATTGATGAAGGTAACTGATGATTTGATTCTATCGTGTAATAGTTGTAGGCATTCAAGGATTCTGTTGAATAATCTAATATGAAAACTTATAAAATCAGATTGGCTTAAGGAAGGGTTTAACTTCTTTTACTGAAGCTTGTGCTGCTGGTTTCACAAAAGAAAACGAGACTCTCAGATATATTTATCCCAATATTGCGTGTCTGACTTTACGGTTTCTGATGTTGGTTTATCTTACGAGCTTTGTGTTTTGTGATATGCAGCTTAACTTAGAGAATGATAATCCAAACTGTATTAAAGTTCCAATAAGCAATGTTATGGAAAAGACTAACTAAAGTGGCGAAGACGTATATGGAAGGGACACGTAGCAAAAGATCTAAGCGGACTGTTTTTGAATCGTCAACTCCATCTTTGGATCGTAATGGGTCAGTTGATAATCAAGGGTCTGTTATGAGCAAAACAACTTCTGCTAAAGCTATAAGTAAATCAATTTTGTAAAAAAGAAAGGATAAAGGATCGGCTGATAATCAAGGGTTTGTTATGACTTATGAGCAAAAGGATTTTTCTTTCAGATGCGGGTGATCCCGTTTTGAAGAAAAAGTAAGGGCCAAGGGCCAGTTGATAACCAATGGTCTGTTATGAACAAAAGAACTTTTGTTACGAGTGAACATGCTTTCAAAAAATAAAAAGATGCTAATAATGTAGAAGATAATGAGATTATATCGGAGTCTGTTAGTGTAAATAGTGTAGGAAGATGGTTAGAGGATGTCGGGTTTGGTAGATATGCAGGTCTGTTTGAAACGCACGAGGTCGATGAAGACACATTGCCTTTGATTACGATTGATGATCTAAAAGAGATCGGTGTTCTTGCTGTGGGGACTCGAAGGAAACTGTATGCCGCAATAAGTGGACTAAAGAGTCAGTATGAAAACTAACTCACTCTCAAGTAAAGTCCACACATGTTAATGTAAGCATTCTGCAATTTCAACGTGTTTATGTTTTTTATACCGATTATAGTTGTGTTTTAGGTGAAAGATATGACGTATGATATATCTTATGACGGTTTAAGTCAAGTTCTTTTGATGGCTCAAGCATTCATGAGCAAGTATTTGCTATTTGGAAAGTGATTATCTGATAGAAATAACCAGAATCTGATAATCAGGGATTTAGCGATGCAAGTAAGCATGGTACAGACTCTCGTCATGGCAGGGATGAAATCAAAACCAGTAAGAACGAGGCCAGCTCTGAAGGCGAACATGGAGGATCGTAGCAGTCTGCATTTGAACTCCAAGATCGTATTATGAGGTGATTAGTAATTCTTTGTTTTCTATTTACATCCAGTTGCAGCACTGTCTTATTTTGGATTTGTGATATATGTCTACTAGTGTCAGGAGTGTTCAATATGCCCCAAACTGATATGTATTAGCCCCTTTGCCTAGATGCTTTTAATTCTATCGTCGTATCATATTGATAACACAACTTATTCATAAGCTTATAATGAAGGTCTTTCAAGCGATCCCTAGACTTTTTATAAAGAAGGTCCACTTTAAATATTTTCATTTCAATTATAGTTTATTGTTCTTTATCAGTCACAGTAGTTCTTTATTTTTTTACATTCCAAAACCTGCAAGTTCAAAGATGGGATGTGGTTTCTCAGAGATTTTGGAATGAAATTAGGGGTGTGTATTATAGTCTAAACCGGCACAACTTAAGAACCTAATCGGTTGACTGTCCAATGGCCATAGGTATAACAAGTTCAATACTCCGCCAAAAAATCGACTAAGTATTATTAATGTTGGTGTGGTTATATTTACTTGAAATAATAAAATACTATTTACTTATATGGTGTTTGGTGTTTGGGGATAGCTTTTAGCCAAAACCTACTTCTTCTGGATTTAACGCATACAACATCAATCAGCTTTTGTTTGGATATGAGTGTGATTGGTGAGAATGAGGTGGGTGATTTTCCGAATGCATGTGTATTTCTTTCACATTAATGTGCGAGAGAAAGTTTGGCTCCCTTTCCTCCTCTGTTATGACAAGTAATGCTTCCATAGAGTGTAATGTTTGCGGAAAATCTAAAAACTTGATCACGTTTGAAGTCGTTTAATTAGGAGTGTTCGGAATTGAGTTTTCAGGTTGATTAACCCACTCACCTTATAGATTTACTGATTGTCTTTATTTTAATTTTTTATAATTTTCCTAAACATCTTCTGCTACCAACTAAAGCAACCAAGTCCTGAACCAACTAAGACTCAATTAGAGGTACTTCCTCTCATTTACCATAATAAAACCATAACAAGCAGCGAAAAACTAGGGAGAGACAAAACATGATAGATGTAGAAAAGGTTGATGGTACTGGATCTTGAAAGAAACTATTTGTAGCAGATTTTTCTTGAAGATATACATCTTATAAGGTGGTTGATTGTTTTTTGTTTGTTTCTTTTGCTAGGGAATGAAACTGATTCTCATTTCAAGCTGTTATCTTGGATTTGATCAGGAATACTCGATTGCAGAACTCATGTAATCTTAAAATGGGAGAAATCCATGGTTTTTCATGTAACAAAAATGTTGCATCCAGTGACTCATTCATCAAATGAGCCCCAAGCATTTCTGTAGTGAATATAGATAGATGTTCGGAATCGTGAGCTAAGAAAAGCCCATCAATTTGATAGATTTTTAGAAGGCGAATTAGATTTTTCCCCAAGTTACAAATACGAGCAAAATTTAGGGAAATGTTATGGCGAGGATCCTAAAGTTTGTAGACAAACTCCGGCATGGTATGCACTCAAAGCTACATATAATAATCTAATAATTATTTGAGTATCACATGTTTTTATATGATTGGTCTGATGTTAGTTTTAGGAATTCAAGTTCTAACTTCCCATGTGCACATAGACCTGCATATGCGCCACTTCTATATTATTGATCTTAGGAGAGAGCTCGAAAAAGATGTTTACAACAGATTAAATATGTGTGATTTTTTCCACCGATCAGATTAAAGTAAATTGCCCTTCATGACACTTCATGTAATTGTACTAGATGTTCCTTGGATAGCAGTTGATGGATCCTTCAATATCCTAGACAACATCTGGTAAGTTTGTTTTTTTCGTCCGGGAACATCTATGACCAAAATTACCGCACATATTACAGAAATATTTAACTTTAATTTGTTAATAAATATCTCAATCTCTTGGAGAATATGACGTTGGAGGTTTTAAGCAGTAAAAGTGAATTATCTTGGATACTTTTCTGGTCATTTCTTTTAAGATTATTGTAGAATATATATAACTGCTGAATCAGTCAAACTTTTAGTAATGGGTTGAAGTTTTCACCTCTATTCAAGTTACATCAGTGGTGTCTTGTGTCTTAAAATGCTTAGTTTTAGGATGGTTTTCTTGGAACGACGAAATTCTGAGTGATTGTGTGTGATAGGTAACCACAGGGTGACCTAAGGTACTATTTAGCCGAGCATTAGGACTTGAAACAATGATTTGTTCTATGTTTTTTTTGTTGCTTATGAATAGGAGGTGTTTCAGATGACATCATTACCCTTCGGTGACTTTGGTCTATTTGATTCGTTCTTTTTTATAAAGTTGTATGATCTTATCTTTTCACTTGTTAGAGATAAATCATGACTGAACTAAACCTTGTGGGAGTTAAATGAGTAAAAAACTCCATCTGTTATCTGCTCCTATTTAAAAACAAAACTAAAATTTCTAATACGAGGGATGATATTTGAAGCACTTATATGCTTGAAACCTATGGAGTGCCAAGTATACAAAACCTTGTATACATAATCAGTTTAATTTTACGAAACTGAAGTTGTTGTCTCATTGACATACTTGAATTGAATTGAAGTATGTCATACACGTATTCATGCAATTAAGTGTTTTTGGGGTTGAATAACAAAATGACGAAAAGTATCATATTAAGATTCTTACAAGCTTGAAGCTTGAAGCCTGAATGCAAATTCATTTTACTAATTCTAAATTATTTAGCTTTTTAGTTTTTATGAAAAGAATAATTAAATTGAATTCAACCAACTGTGTTCTAACACAGTTGGCCACCAAGATTATCTTGGGGAGGTATGTTTGGAGAGGTCTTGGGTTCAAGTCTCACCAACTACCTTTATGGGCTCGAAATAAAATAGAAGCAGGAGTAGGGTTTATCCCCTAAGACGAAAGGTCCGAGATTTACATACTGCCCAATTGGATGTCACTTCAACTTGAATTAGTAACTAGTAACAAGCCGTTCAAAAAAAATAATCAAATTGAATTCATGGATATAAGTAAACATAAGGGATGGGCATTTCGTCTCGAATCCTGAAATCGAACTGGAACTATATCGGAATTGTACTGATTCTCGGTATCCGAATCCGTTTGATACGGTACCGGTACTACGAAATATGGTGAAAAAAAATTTGGTACCACTAATTCGGTACGGGACCGGTACCAAATCAGGAAATTCTCAAGAAAACAGAGAAATCCCGATTTCCCGGGTACCGGTACCGATATCCGAATCCCGTTCGATATGATACCGGTATCATCAATTTATGCTCGAAAAAAAATTGATACCACTAATTCGGTACGGGATCGGTACGGTATCGATACCATGCTCATCCCTATATGAATGTGGAAGAAACAAACAATGCAAAAACTCAATATACAACACAAGTCGATCCATTAATATGCTAGACATTTATTACGAAATAAAATAAGAAAACAACCTACTTACGGGTTTCCATGAAAAAACACTATATAAGCGTCTGAATACATTTGATGGACGTTAACCTGTTAGTCATTTTGATCATCGATCTTTTTGTGCTCATCGGTTCAGTTAACAAATTGTTCGTTTATTCGGTTCAGATAGTTTGGTTATTTTTTTGGCTAAAATCGGAAACTGAATCGAACTGAATTCAAATTGGATTAAACCGACCGAATTACATAATTTTACCAAAGTTTTTTAAAAACGTTATATTTATACTAAGAGAGAATTTTAATATTTTTTCATATATAGATATAAAAATATATATATATATACATATTTACATGAATTTGGTTTTAGGTTTAGATTGTCAAAACCATAATCGAACCGAGAACCGAATATTTAATTTAGTTCGGTTTTGATAAATCCAGTTTGGTTATTTTTTATTAAATCGGTTTCAGTTTTGGTTTATTTAGATATTAAGACTGTTGGCTAGCTAATGTGTAGCTAATGTTCAAAAAAAAAGCTAATGTGTAAGTTTTTTTGGGTTTTTAGGCAATGTATTTATCTTCTTTTTTTCTATAAATTATTTCACTATAGCTTTTACTAGGGGTGAGAAAAAGAAAACTGAAAAACCGAAACCGGACCGAAAAACCAAAAAAACCGATCGAATATAAAAAACGATGGTTCGGTTTTTATATTTTCAAAAATCGAAAAGTTTCGGTTCGGTTTCGATTTTCATCCAAAAACCGAACCGTAAAAATCGAACCGAATCGAACTATTTTATTATATAAAAAATATAAATATAATATAGTATAAATAAATAAGTAGTATATCAACATTATAATTAATATTTATTTTTTAGGAAAATAGGAGTAATATATTTATCTTATTATTTATCTATGTGTTTGATATATATTTGTGCTTACTTGACAATATATTATTACATATGTGACAATAATCATTTGTACGCATGTTTATTTGCATGTGTGTTTATCTTATTAATATACGTGTAATTATCGATTAGAAATTTGAGATAAACATTATTAGTCTTAGATTGTAAATAAATGTGACAATCCGTCAATTTCAGGTCGTTATTTTAATCTCGACTATTAAATATTATATGTTCACTTTAATGAGAATTTTAAATTATCGATTAACCGAGAAGGTTATGGCTTGAAACTAGCGTAAGAATGTCGATTAGATGAAAACCGACAAGGAATATGTTAAGTATCGATATTATATTCTCAAATAATCATGGAAATGATTTTTCTTATATTTATTTTTATTTCTCGTATTTTTCGTTTTAACGAATGACGAGAACTACGAATGATCGCGATACCGACGGATGCCCAAAAATTTACGTTTTATTATCGATTGTCTCGATATTTAATATTTTCGACGTTTTCGATTTAATTACGTTTTAAGTCGTGTCGAAGTTATATTAATTTATTTTTGAAACGTTTTTACTTTTAAAAAGTATTTTTACGAAACCCGAATCCCGTAAATATTTTTAAAATGTAATATTTACATTTTCTACCCTTATAACCATTTAATCTCATTTTGGACCAAAACTATGCAAAATTGGCAAAAACAACCCCTCCACCCCACTATATAAGGATTTCCCACTACCTAATTTTTATATAAAATTCATTTTAATAAAATAAATCATCTCTCTTCTCCCTCTCTTGCTAAAACCGTCCACCCCTCCCACCTTTAACCCTTTGATTTTTGATTTTTGAACTTGAATCAAAAGAAACTAAGAAAAGACCCATGTTGGAAATTTGATGGTGATCATTTTGATGTAAAAATATGCAACATGCAAGAACTTTCAAATTTTGATGAAGAACAAGGGTGTTTGATCTATTTCTATGCTTGTAAGTAGTGTTAATATTATTATATTTAAAATTTTGAGTGGTTGCATGCAAGATTTTTATATATTTAATTTTTGTAAGATTGAATTTGAGGATGATATAGGTTAGTTAGATGTGTTAGTATGATATTAGGATAATATTAGGAGTATAAAAATTGTTAAAATGGGTTGAAAAATTGTTTTAGTATGATTTTTAGAAAGGTATTTTAGACCAGTAGGTAAAACGTAATTTTTGAAAATCTTACTGTTTGAAAATGATGAAACTAATAGGATAGGCTTGTAGAGGATTCTTTTAGCTTCGATTTGCCGCTTGAATGAGCTTCTAACTCATTTCGAGCGAAAAGTTATGCTACTTTTAGTATTCGTGTACCGGGAGACGGGTATCGGCACAATCCGAAAATTGTTGTCGATATTTGGATCGAATCTCGGGGACTATAGAATGAGTTTTAAAAATGTTCAAGGACTGATGTAAGTTGCTAAACCTCAGGTCATGAGTCTATTTTCAAACCCGAGTGTCGGTTTTATAAACGGAATTGTTTAGATAAGTCGAAATGGTTTTACAATTCAAAGACGTAAATCTGTCCCGTTTTTATAACACGAAGATGTGTCGGGCAGAAGGTCTTAGAAGTAATATTTTTGAATGAAACTTTTACTGAGTCTTATTCATATTATGTGTGAGTTTGTCACCAAGTTTCGTCGAAATCGGACAAGTGTAGATAGGGTAGATTGGTGTGTACATTTGGAGTGTACATGCTGAATGGTATTTTGGACACGTAGTTCAATAATTATGTGGCGTGAGTTGAGTATTCGCCATTGGACATGGTAATTTACTCAAGTGTTAAGTCATTATATAAATGACTTAGCTACTGGTCCGAGGGAAGTAAAATGATAAGTTGACTTGCGTTGACTTGGCGTCTCATGACGGGTCAATGTAGAGTGCAAGTTTTTAAATGGTTAAGTGTTGAATAAAAGGGTATAGAATAACACTTGTATCGTTAAATTTTTCGGGATTTGTCTTGGTTTTGTAATTTTGATTTTTATATTATTTAAGTATGATTTATACTTAAGTCGATTATTTACGAACGCGCCTTATTTGGTAGGTTGCGGTTTTCGTGTTTTAACGGGCATCACTAATCGTCGGCGATCGTCTCATTACCACTAATGGCTAAGGTGAGTCTATAGCCTCGCTCTTAACATGTTTACTTGTTTTATAAAACCCGCGAGGGGGATAACATGCTTGTTTTACTAAAATAAAGGGGGGCAACGAGAAGTTGTGGAAACCCTATTTTACTTGAAAAGTAATTATTGAAATTTAAGGGTACAACGATAAGTTGTGGAAACTCTACTTATTGGAAAAGTATGAGTGCAACAAGAAGTTGTGGAAACCATTATTATTGGAAAAGTATTTATTATAAATGATGGGAGCAACGAGAAGTTGTGGTAAACCCTCTTTGTTTTAAAATTGAACACAAAGGACCCGATTGTATGCTTAGATGAAAGTTGTTATATAAGTTTGTTTAGCCTTAAAGACCCATGAATCGTGAATTGTTAATCGAAAAGAACGCTAATACTATTACTATGGATAGATCTATCGGGGTGACGCCCAGTCCGGTCGCGACTAGCTATCGCGTGGTGTTGTGATGCACCAGTAATGAAACATCGGATGCAATTGTATAAGAGAAATATACGCACTTGGCTAGGTGTGTTGGGCTGAAATAATATATGTTAACGTTCAATTTCACGAGACTTATAGAAATAACAACGATAATTATATCCATACAACATGGTCGTCTTTGATAAATTATTAACCATGGAAGGTTATTTTTCATACTTGTGTTCACTTTATTTAAATTAAAATCCTATAGATTCACTCGGCAAATTTTGCTGACTTTTTAAGCATGTTTTATCTCAGGTCCATTTAGAAGGCACTCGAGGAAGGCGGTTTCGTGAAGCTTGCATATTTGAAATGTTTTGGCCCGCTTTTCTAAAACATATCCATTCAAATAACTTTTATCATTTATAATAGTTTGTAAACTTTTGAATCATCCGGGACCATGTATGAAATTTTATCTTGATTAAATGGAATTGAATGGATGTTTATTAAAACGACTCGTTTTGAGACGTTTTCTATGATTATGAGATTGAACCATGATAGTAACACCCAATGACCCTTCCGCTGTTATGATCGAAATTGGGGGTGTTACAATAAAGAACAAAATATTTTTTCACGCAAAACAATTTTTTTAATCTAAATCGGACGTACTCGAATATAAACGGTTTCAAAACCCAAAAACGGAACCGAAACCGATTACAAACCGAAAAAACCGAACCGCCCAAAACCGAACGGTTTCGGCTTTTAGTTTTTTAAAAACCGAATATGTCGGTTCGGTTTCGGTTTTAGCCAAAAACCGACCCAAATCGAACCGTGCACACCCCTGCTTCTACTACTTTAACAAGATGCATATGGACCTGTTGGCAACTATCAAATTCACATAACGCAATAGTCATTTTGAAGGCATGATGCGTACCGTTGAAATGATCATCCTATTAAAGGTTTTCCCACTTTATAAAAGTGTATGTTCGATTTTGTATGGTTATTTTTATTCAATATGTGATGTTCAAGTAAATCATACGCGGGCGCATTAGGGACCAATTTAAAAAGGTTGAACTTGGTTATACTCATTTTCGCTTTGTTTTCATTTGTGTTATATGTTGCTAATCTTTAGTTTATAGTAAAGCCAAAGCCGAAAATTACCAAAGATTTATTTGTTTTTACTAAAGACGATATTCTTGCACGGACCAAAAATTTATATTTATAAAAACACAAAAACATTTAGAATGGAACGACAAACGACGTTAAAAAACGTTTTATGTGCATAACTTTAAAAAAACAAAGTTTTTGTATTTTTGTACGTTCAAGGATTAACACGAGACTGAACACGTCCATTGAGTGGGTCAACGCTCAAAAACATTAAAAATTCGTTACCCTTTAATTCTCTTTAAACAACAACGGATAACACTGCCAAGAAATATACAAAACGTATTCTTAGATAAGATTTACAAAACGTACCCACCCGTTGGATACAAGTTCCTTATGTGTGCTCCAAAATACTCAATATTTAAAAAACACAAATTTGAAAAAGGTTTGAAAATAAAGTATAGGATAAATCACAACCGTTAAGTGGGTTAAGGCCTGAAAATAGAGGGAGATTAGTTTCCCTTTTAATTTTCTTAAACAAAAACGGGTCCACGATCAACAGATACAACGAAACATAAACGTACTTTTACAAAAGATTTTGCTAACAGAAAAAAGACCGCACTATTAATTTTTGATTTTCCATCAATTTTCGATTTTTAGTTGATACCCCGAGAGGGGAAATTTAATAATCGGTTACTAACCAAACAAGACAAGTTAGTACCTGTTTGGGATATGTATACTCCAAATTTTAATCGACCCGAACCAATAAACAATCAATTGATGTATAGGCTGTTATAATATGTTCGTTGGAAAAAATATGAAAACACGACTTGACAGCCCAAAATAGACGGATAGACAAGCCGCACCCACTCTTTTTTAACAGTTTAAAAAATATAAGGGACCAAATGGATTCAAAATATGCTACATACTAGTTAGTTGGTTATATGTAGTTTATATTATGCTGGAAATAATAATTTATTATTCCTTTAACACGGGGTATGCGGTGTAGTAAATTAAAGGGTTGTGTTAGTCAATCATAATTTATTATTCCTTGAACACAAGGTAGATTTATGTACATTCGTTAATTAACATGACACCAAACACGGTCGTTGGTTGTACCTAGGCGTAACACTATCAAAATTTATTTTATATTTAACAAAAATATTTAAAAAAAACACAAATCGGTATTTGTACAACCAAAGATTAACATGGGACAAAACATGTCCGTTAGGTGGGCCAAGGCCTAACAATATCGAATATTAGTTTACTTTTTTTTTCTTTTAACGAAATACGTCCAACTGTAAATAGATAAAACTAATACATAAACGTAGTTTTTAAAAAAAAATACGAAGCGACCCCGCCCGTTGGGCGGGTTACGACGCTAGTATATATATATATATATATATATATATATATATATATATATATATATATATATATATATATATATATATATATATATATATATATATATATATATATATATATATATATATATATATATATATATATATATATATATATATATATATATATATATATATATATATATATATATATATATATATATATATATAAGTACATAAAAGACACCATTTTATATTTCAACTTCACAATTATTATTTCAAAACATTATAACAAATGTCAAACATATTATTTTACCTAAATTATACTTTATATATAAACACTACTTATACTTTCACTATTAAACCTAAACCTCAATCTAATCATCTTAGATTTAAACTAGGACTTACATTAACTTACCTAGATCTTTAGTAACTCCATAAGTCTACCAAAATCAAACACAAAACTACTATAAACCATTATACTAGCCAATTTACACATCTATACTACTCTAGACTTTCTAAAAACATTAGAATACAAACACATGCCATTTACCAATCTTGTACAACCTAAGTAATAACTACCTAGTACCAAACCTCACCCTTGTGTCTCCTTGACCAAAATGCCGCGGCTACCACTAAGGGGCAAAAGGAAAGTGTACAACTATCCCCAATTAAGACCTAGTACTATGTTTGTCCTTAGGGGATTTTGGGAGATTTACTAGAGAATTGCTAGGGATCTCACCCCCTCTCTATCGTCTATAAACCCGAACCACAAACAAAAATATCAACACCTTGCGTCTCCAATTCTCACGGCATATATACACTTACATACAATCTCTCCTAAAACTTCATTCAAGATACAAAATATATGTCTCAAACACATTAACTCCTATCATGAACTCCTATCATACAAGTCTTGAACACCAAGCCACAAAAAGGAACTTAGGACGCGAGAAAACACCACAGTCACTAGCATTTGTAGATCTAAGAAGCGGTCACGAGACTACTAGTTCATTTGTAATTCCTAGTCAATGATCACCTTAACAAAACAAAGTAAGTATCAAAAACCTCCTTATTCATTTTTAATTCCTTATAGATTAATGAATATGTAAGCATATCATGTATAAGCTAGTTTTACGTGTGGACACTTTAGTAAAATCGTCATGTACACGTAAAATTTGGAAAAACAATCCCTAGATGGAACCAAGAGACCCACGACATGAATTTAGGATGGGTGACACCATGTTAGTTTTGAGTATAAAATGTTAACCTTAGTCATTTCCTAGATCTAAGATAATCCTAGAAAACAAGGAAACCTAAGATTGCCTTAACCCTATAATAAGCTAGTAATGTTATTAAACTTATAATCCCAAGTAAAATAGGCCACTAAATAAGCCCGTGGAGTAAGTCTAAACCCCACGGCTTGTCTTATTAAAAATAACCCCAACACGTAAGCCACTAAGCCCATAAGCTCCATTCGGCTTATTTGATATAAGTTAGCATGTTGATGATTTTTCTTGGCCTAGTAAACTTTGATAAGCTTAAAACAAAGCCCATAAGAATCTAAAAACCAACTGCACCCTTAATGGGCTTATGTCGAGCCCATCAAGCTTCAAAAATCACTTTTGGTAACTTTTCGTGTTATTTGTGGATAATAGTTAAAGTATAAGCCTATAATGTAAAGTTGTAAAAGTTATAAGGTCTTTTCGCAAGTCATAAAACCATAGGGTGCAAATGGTAACTTTACAAACCCATTTTTGTAGCTTTTACAAAGTATAAGGGTCGTTTGGTAAATTGTTCTAAGTTAAAGGGGTGTTTGAATATAAGCCGAGACTTAAATATATCCACAAAGACCATTTCTGCCAATTCTCGAAACATAACCAAGCCCTAGGGATTTAAATGGTAACTTGCTATAATTTTCGAAACATAGGGGCTGTTTTTGCCATTTACCGAAACTCAAACGAGCCCTAATGTCTCGTAATGCCAAAGTCCGAATCTTCTACAACTCTAGGGGCTGAAGTTGACAATTGCCGAAACATATTTAAACCCTAAGGACCTTTTATGAAACTAAATTAACCCTAGGGGTATTTTGTGGCAGTTGCCGAAAGTAGTGTGAGCCCTAGGGCGGTTTTGAAATTAATACTAACAAACAAGGACTTAACTTGCAATTAAACTAAACAAACAAACCCTAGGGACTAAATTTGCCAAATGTCAAAAGTATAACAAGCCCTAGGGGCTGTTTTGGAAAATATAATAGAACAAGGACTTGAATATAAATAAGTTTTATTAGTATTTAATTTAATTAATAAACTATGAAGGGTTAAGTGGTAACTTACACGGAGGACTAATATTAAACACGTGAAACTTAAGGGACTTTTATGAAACATTGTATTTTTATATAAGTCTTAATTAAATAAAAATCATTTTATTTAATTTATTATACTTTTTACAATTAAAATTAAGGTAAATATATACTTTATTAAATTAAAAGAGTATATTGTTCGATAACTTAGTATAAGTTGAATAATTAATATGGTAAACGACTTAATAAATCTGTGATCATGCATTTCCATCACTATATTTTCTATGTGCATTTTGCCTTGCATTTACTGAGACCATTTAAATTACTTAGGTAATTCTACTGCCTTGTAATCTTACTATTCCAGTTCATTCAGTGATTTCATCACTACTTCATTTCCACTGAGGTGAGTTCATGGCCCCATACTTTACTACTTTTATACTAAACTGGGGGAGAAAACATGCTACATATTTTCATGCAAACATTCACGAACAACAACTTTATTCTTGCCTATTGTGATGCCCATTGCCCGTGGACTGTAATAGTTAATTATGTGGATAGTAAGCGTGAAATGTTATAGATAGATCTATTTGGGATGGACAATCCCCGTCTGGGTGAGTAGCTCTAACTGTGCCTCGGTCGGGCCAAACAGACTTGTAACATTGTCGGATTGGATGTGTCTAAGGACAATTACCAGGATATTCTAGGGCTCCTGGCTGCGACTAGCTTCTATTACAGGCAATAGGACTACTATAGTAAGCCGCTTGGTGCACTAGTACTACAATGATGTTTGGCATCACTATACTTTTTATTAAACCTATGAATTCACCAACTTCGTGTTGACCCCCACATTTTTTTACATGTTTTCTCGGGTAACTAAACAGGTTTATGTGCATTTAGACTTCCAGCATCATGTAGGAAGAATCATATTTACCATCGGGGCAGGGTTACTACTTTGGACAATAATAAATGTATATTTTTAGAGAATTTGTGAAATCTGTACATTTGATTCATGTAATAAGTGTAAATGGTATTTTATGACTATTCCGCTGCATTTGACCACTTTAGGGGTGTCAAAGAATGGTATCAGAGAGATAGTTATAGAGAACCAGATCAAAAACTTAAAAAAAAAATTAAATAATATAAATTTTAAAATTAGACTATAACTTAATAAAGAAATCAGTTTAAAGAAAAATTAATTTTTGGGGACCTTAATAGTTAGGCATATAACATATAGAGCATACATATTATGTGAACTAATTGTGCACTAATATATATCCTTTGGCTATTGATATGAGTGAAATCTCATATCAATTATATCATAAATAACCCTAAAACACAAACAAAAATACTTGATTTTGATTTATAAAAGCAGTATTATGGGTATATTTTGTTGTTTGTGCTTGTGTAGGTAAAAAGATACAAATATGAATCAAACAAGGAAATCAAGCCTTTATTTATGAATAAAAGACAAAAGGAGGATGAAAAGTGACAAGTCAATCAAAGTCAAAGGACCTTTCTTGACAACTTTCAAAGTAGAGGGACTTAAAGTGCAAATATGGAAAAGTCAAGAACAAAGTCAAACATGGTCAAAAGTCAAGTCAACAAGTCAAGGGATCATTTGTGTGCAAGTATGAAGCTCAAAGGACCAAAAATGACAAGTTTATGAAGATTCAAGCTTAAAACACAAATCTACCAAACACAAGAACTAATATTGCCAAATTGGAATGAAGTTTCAATTCAATCCATGTGTTAAAGCCTTCAACCAATGAGAAGCTTCTATTTGAGTCACACAGATCACCACATCACCCTCATTTATGAGGAGAGAGGGACGCCATTCATTTATGAGCCAATCACAACAGTGACCTCCACTATCTTTTCAACAGCCAATCATATTTTAGCTACAAGATAACAATCCGTGTGATGTTTTCTAAACCAATAAACACATTACACGTGGACAAGACGAGCCCAGATCGAAGAAGATAATTTAGACGATTTCAGAAGAAACTTCCAACATCAAAAGTATTCGTAATCAAGAGTCGAGTCTATCCCATTCAACCAATTAAGATGAAATCCACTAAATAAGAAACCCCCAATTATGTTCTTCATCAGCAGATTTCAATTAACCAAATTAGGCCATGTAGAAGCTGGGGATTGGATGGTACACGTCACTCATCCTCACCAACACTCAACTTCATTCTATAAATACCCCCAGATGTATTTCATTTTGTGTATTGTAGAAAAGTGTGAAAACACACACACTTTTAATCTCTCTCACATTTTCAGTTAGATTTTTAGTTAGAAACTCCTCTTAAGTGTCTGACAAACACTTGAGAGAGTTAGTTAGTTTGTTAGAACCTTTATAACTGAATTCACCATTAATGCAAGTTCAATTTTCCTAAATTTCACTCTCACTCATTACTTACCTCATATTGCTACTCTACTGTTCTTGTGATTGCATTCATTGTTCTCATTGAACAATGAGTTGATTTCAGTCTTGTTTGGAAGCTTGTACATGTTCAGAATCATTCATAACTCATAGCCATTGGCAGAAACTTGATCAGACTTGTTGCAGGGGTGATCAGTTGATGATGATGGTGATTGATGATAAGTAGCTGTTGTAGATTGGTAAATAAGGTGGTGGTTAGAGGTTAAGTGAGCTCAGCGCTCCACTTAGTTCCTAAAGGAGCCTACAACTTGCTAATAAGTTTTCGTTTTGATAATTCCTCTTAAAAATCCAACTGCATGCTTCTTACTTGCATTCTAGTGTAACAAACTTTGTGTTGCATGCTTCTTGCTTACGTTCAATCACTTGATTTGAGTTGAGTGCTTGATTTCTTTGATTGATAGCTTAACTAGTTTTCATAGCTTAAATTTGTGTATTTAATAGACTTGTGTAAGTCATTTGCAAGATTTTTTTGGTCAACTAATTAGTCAAACAGGCAATTAGCTACAAAACTCTTTGGGTCATTAACACATAGCCTAAACATGCTTGAATCAATCAGTTGCCATTTATTTGTTAGTGTGTTTTAGGAGCTAAAATTTGTTTCTGAGTAAAGTTCATAGTATAAGCTTTCCCTAGAACTAAGGTAGACAATACCGTTTCCAGAAATAAGCTAGAAATCAGCTCTTGAATAAGCTGTTGAGCAATGTTAAGTTTATGTGATAAGGCCTTGCCTGTTTAGCATTTCCCATCAATCCACTTCACAAACTTGTTCATTTTATTGCACATTCTTGTTTACAAACTCATTTTAAGCAATTCTGGAACTTTTCACTTTTGGTCAATGATTGTGGTAAATTACGACCTTTAGGAAAAGGAGCGTAAAAGCGATAAGTATTGAACAAACGATTTTAGGAAAAACCAAGTGTTAATGAACCTAAGGTGAAGTTCGTTTACCAAGGAGGTATATGTGTGTGAAAAACTTGTAAAATGTTTGAAATTAATATTGGTTTAGAAAGGGATGAGAAAAGAGGATGACGAAGACGTGAAAATTATTACTACGACGACAAAACGTAAAACCGTAAAACAAGCTAAAATAAAAATTAATTCTAAAAAATACCAAAAATTCACCAAAAATCAAAATAAATAAACTAAGAGTTTACCAATGATCAAAACTTTTTCAAACCTTTTAATTAATTAAATATTCAATTTTTAAATGCTAATTAAAGCCCTAAAAATCAATTAAATTTTCAAAAAGCCCAAATAAAGATTTTTCAATTGGTAAACTTCTAAAATGACCTAAAAAGATTTAAAACTATTTTTAGAAAATTTTAAACTAAGGAAAACTATTTAAAATGATTTAAAAACTATTAAAACTTAAAATAATTATAAAAATTAATCTAAAAGTGATAAAATTATTCTAAAAGTTGCAAAAATCCTATTTTAATGTATTTAAGCTAAGAAAAATGTAAAAAGTTGAAAAATGTGAAATTTGAAAAATAATAATAAAATAATATTAAAATAATACTAAAAATCCAAAAATTATAAAAATTTCTAAAAACTTGCAAAATAGTTTATTTTAACCTAAATAAACAGAAAATGAAAGTGAAATGACCAGAATACCCCTATTGGGCCCTCAAATGGGTCAAAACCAAAAACAATCAACACTAATGGGCTTTTTAGCCCAAAAAGTCAAACTTGGCCCAATTGACTTGAAAAAGCCCTATCTGACTTAAAATTTAATTCTAAACACAAAACTCTAAAGGCCCAAAAGTTGAAAGTGAGCTTATCACAGCTTATTAAGCAAACAGTTTATCCTTATTGGGCTTTTTAGCCCATTAAGCAATAATCTAATGCCATAAGCTCTAATTTGACACAGAACCTTCTTTTGGGATGCGTAAGAGATCTGTAAAAAGAAATTTTAAAAAAACACATTAAATAAGCCAGAAATAAGCAAAGTACAATTTCACTAAAAGACAAAATAGTCGGGTTTGAGATATAGGGCACCTCAGAACTTGATTCAACTTGCAAAATGTCACAAATGAACTCAATAAGCCAAATCAATCAACAAAAATCCAATAAGCAACACCAATAAGCCAAAATGAACCAATAAGCACTTATGAAAATGTCAATTAAGTTGGTTTTCTAGTCAAACCCTAAAGTCAACCCACCAAATGCTCCAGTATGAACAAATGGGTCAAATGATGAGCACCTATTACAAAATCCAAGTTGTTGCTGGTTAAAATAAGCTGTTATAGCTTATTGATAAGCTGAAACCCACATAACACTAGCAGGGGGAACTTTCAGTAGGAACTGGTTCCCACTGCTTTGACTATTTGACCAAGCTTTAGAGAGATTTAGTTGGATTCAATTGGAAACAAGGGCACCCTTGTGATCAGTGAATCACAAGGAGTCAATATCAACAAGAAAATCACAATTTGGTTCACACAATAAGCTAGAAATAATCAAACAGTCACCAGATATTGCTCAGACATGTGAAATAAGCAGTTATGCACAAATAAGCAGATATAGCATGAATAAGCCAACCAATTTCAACAGGATGCATACACAAGCTATATAAACTGTGAATAAGCACAAACAAACTTAAATCAAACACTGAATCAAGGTAAATAAGCAGAATCAAGCATAAACAGTTACTGATAAGAACAAGGTGAATATGTAGAAACTTTTGCTGATCTAATTGACACTAAATCCAATTTCAAGCATTCAAATCTCTTTCCCTGGTGTTATTAGCCTAGTTTAATCACTTGTTAACCCTAGTCTATGATTAGATCTAGGTGTCCCTTAAACCACAGCCAAAAATATCAAGTAAACAAGATTTTATAGCCCTATTATGAATCTAGGTGTTTTAACCCACAAAACTTGCATACAAATGACCAAGTATATCAAATAAACAAGTACCAACAACCAAAAGCACAATATACCCAATCAACAAGCCTTAACACCTGCTTATGTAGTTAACCCAAACACCCCTTAAAAACCTGTTTTGACAAATTTTCAAAGGATACTCCAGTTTTAACCCACAAATCAAACTAACAACACCTCATAAACATCAAACAATGCCAGATGAACAATAATCAACAACAATAACACAGATTCAAGAACAATCATGCATAATCACCAAAATTCAGAAAATAAAGGAGAAAATGAAAAGGGAGAAGGTGCAAACCTCCAAGACCTACATCCAGGCCCTGGATTGTTTGAGCTGAGGTACTAGCAGAACAAGTACCAGCTTCCAAGTACCTGCTAAGATGAACAAACAAAAGTGATGCACAATAAACAAGCACTTTTCTGATTTTTGAAACCCAAGTTTTATCACTTAAAACCTTGCCTCAAAAACCTTCAAATATCAAAGTGGAACTCAAAATTAGGCTATTTTAACACCAACTTTTAACAAATATAAAAGAGATTTCTCAAAATTCAGAAAATCAAATTTTATTAACTTAAAAAGGGATTACAAAGATTGATAGCCTAAAACTGGAACAAAAGCTCTCTCACATGTCGAGGAGTCTTTTTATAGGCAAATGCTAGCTACTCACTATTCACAAACCCTAGAAGTGAATTTCCTCATTTGTCCTTGCAGAATCTTCTAGGCGTGTTGCCAGCTGGTTTGGGTGAATCATGGACGTTTGTTTAGTGCTTGGTGACAAAGGAAAAGCTTTGGTTCGTTGATCTTGCCATGTCATGATCAAATGCCAGGTGTTGTCATGTGAGTGGGAGTGGGGGTATCATTATGGTAGTGGGGATTGAGGTTTTTGGTGTGGGATGTGATTGTCTTGATGTGAATTACACGTGGGAACAACCAATTTTAATTTCCCCTTTGTTTTCCTCTTTTTAATCTGGGTAAAAAAGAGGTGTTCTTGATGGTAAAATTGCTACAGTAACTGTTGCCCGCGTTTTTAGGAGTTTGAACTTTGAGCTTTGGCAGTTTTGGTCCTTTGTTTTTGGCAAAACATGTATAGCAAGTTTATTTTCCAAACAAACTCGTTTCCTTTGTTAATAACTTTTCCAACTTCACACTTTTGGCACAAAACTTTGTCAAAAGGTTTAAAAGGATTGTTTTTGCCATTTTTGGATATTTGAGGGACTGATCTTGGACATTGTTGATCTTCAAAGGTCTTCAATGTAACTTTAAATCCATAAGGGACCATAATTGACAATGTTGAATAGTTGAGGGACTAATCTTGTCATTTCTTCAAAGTTGTAGGACCTTTTGTGTAATTTTGACAAACTTAAGGGACCAAACTTGTAATTATGAATTCACAAGGGTTTTAAGTGTCATTTCTTCATTCATTGAGGATCAATCTTGCATATCTTCAAGTCTTCAAGGGTAATTGTTGGATAAATCATGAACTAGGGCCCGGTTCTTTGTACGGCTTCGTTTCTCGTGTCCGTTTTTCCTTGTTTTTGTGATCTTTTGTCTTTTTCACGATATACATACCTAAAATACACAAGTAAACAAACACAAGAATATATATGGTATTTATTGACATTTTTATGCATTTAAAGCCCGAAAAGAACGATGAGATCATGTATAAATGCCATCTCATCACTCCCCCATATTAAGCCATTGCCGTGCCCTCACGCAATGATATAATAAAGTATTTAAGCATCACCAAGATTCAATTTTATTAACCTTTATTGAAAAGTAAAAGACTTGCAACAATACTACGAAGATGTGTAAAGACATAATGTATGATTTTCATCACAAAAGTGACTTTTAGGGTCAAAGAATAGAAACAAGTAAATGTCCCTTAGAGTAAACTTCGTCATCCTTGATTGTCATACATTCCATGCTAAGTGCAAAAACGAGATCATTGTTGGTACAAGTCACAATGCTAACACTACTCATACGTCCAAATTGTGTAATACTTTTTCTCCCCGCAATCCTAGTTATTATAAAAGGAAATGGGTTACTAGCATTTTTTAACTATTTGTCATGGATCACAAGTGATTCATATTGACTTATTTGAGTAGTTATTAGTCCGAAAGCAAAGTAGCACGATTTATTCGATAGTTAGCCGAAGGACAAAATCTTTTAAAACGGTTTCTCGTGTATCTCCTTAAGTTCATATCTTGGCATAACTCGTTTCATGATTTGAGACCTTTCTCGGACCGATATTTGGCATGTACTTTATACTTCAAATCTTGGGAAGACGTTCTTGAAATTATGGTCTTCTCTTCATATATTTGGAATTTCTTCACTTGACGTTTTTGAGAGATTCTTCATATTTGGACCACGACTTCATCATTTTTCTTCAATCTTTATTTTGGATTTTGATATACAACGATCCGCCTCCTTATCGGACTTGGATATATTTATCCTCATACCTTGTAAGGGTCTTTTCGGATAGACTTTCTCCATGATCTTTAGGGGAGTAATTGCTTTTCGTCGTGTCTCTCGATCCTTCATATTGATTTAGGAATAATGATACTTCACATCATCTTGGATCTTTAGCAACAAAATAGGGCTCCTCATGCCTTGTTAGGGCCTTTTTGGATCATCACCAATCTTCGCGTCCCGCTTCAATAAGTTATGCCTTGGCTATGAACTCTATTCAACCCCGAGCAACTTTTAAACGATCATGCGCTAGAGGCTAAGTAACCTTTCAAATCGTACGACCTTACTTATTGCAATTATTTTTATTCATAATGCATTGATCTTATGGGAAGAAAAAGCCACAATTAAAAACATATGAGTTTTTGAAAGAACATTTTCATGTTCTACATTTAGCATGATCACTTGTCTAACTCTATCATTTCTCGTTCTTCACTATATAAAGACCTCTAATTAAAGAGACTCGTGAATACTTAGCCATGCAAGTCAAAATTAAGCCAAATTTGGATTAGCTTTCATTAAGACTATATCAAATCAAAGTTTTGGGTTTTCAAGCCACCTATAGGATCTTGCACTTTCTTAGACTTTTAAAAGTTTAGAGAATGCATTTTATAGTTCCCTTGATAAGTGACTTTCTAGGATCAATTATAGGAACTTGCGAAAAGTTCTTGTTCTTAACCCGAATGAGTTAAGACTTTCTCGTTTTAAAGCTCCCTATATAAAAGTCTAGCAAAACTTTAATTGAGCGGGTTAAGGAATGTAAATTGCTCCAAATGCCCATCAAGTCAAAAATTAGCTCTTATTCTACCCATCGGAAAATATACATTCGTGTCTTAAAAACACTTATGAAAACTAAGAAATTTTTTAAAATTTGGCTATTTTTAGCCTTATTAGCAACAAAAAAAACATTGAAAGTTGGAAAGCGTGAGGGCGTAGCAAAGCAAGTATCTATTCACCCCCCATACTAAAAGTAAACATTGTCCTCAATGTTTCGAGTCTAAGGGTGGAGCACCCCCATACTAGAGACGAAGAATCGAATGCTTAGGATCTAGCATGGAAAGGGTGATCAACAATATATCTAAAGTCGTTTATTAAGTATGCTAAAAGATAATTGTTAGAACAATAAAGGATATGTCAATGGATTCGTGAAAAACTTCTTCAAGCAAACGATGGAGGCTCACGTAAACGAACACGAGAGTCTTCAATCGTAGATGATGATGATGATCTAGATAACACAATCACAAACAACCACGAGACAACGAGTTTGAAGGGTACAAGTCCCTTATTAGTAAATAGTAAGCATAAAAGAATAAGCATGGGATATCCCTCACGAGGCACCTCGTTTTTTATTACCGAGTCATGAGCTCGACTCGATCCCCTCAATGCTAATTATCATTGGGGAAAGTGACTTGGTCGAGGTCAACCATTGAAGGAATTTCCCCACCAAAGTAGTGCTTAAGCCTATGTCCATTCACCTTGAAGTTAGGACCATCATCTTGAGCTAGCTCGATGGTCCCATAAGGAAAAACTTGTGTAATGGTGAACGGACCCGACCAACGAGATTTCAATTTCCCGGAAAATATCTTAAGTCTAGAGTTAAAAAGTAACACTTGATCACCAACGTTAAAAACCCGGTTTTTAATCTTTGCATCATGAAACTTTTTAGTCTTTTCTTTGAATATCAATGAATTTTCATAAGCATTGTCTCTTAATTCATCTAATTCATTCAATTGTATTTTCCAGTGATCTCCCGCGGTCTTCAAGTCAAAGTTTGCATGCTTAAGGGCCCAATATGCCTTGTGCTCCAATTCAATGGGCAAATGACAATTCTTCCCATAGACTAACTTATAAGGAGTGCAACCGATAGGTGTCATATAAGCGGTCCTATAGGCCCATAAATCGTCATCGAGTTTGTCAGACCATGAAGCACGGTTTTCTCCAATTGACCTTTCTAAAATCCTCTTCAAAGCTCGGTTCGAAACCTCGACTTGCCCACTCGTTTGCGGGTGATAATCCGTAGAAAGACGATGAGTAACTCCATATTTCTTTAAGACCTTCTCGAATTGGTCATTACAAAAATTGGCTCCATGATCGCTTATAATAGCACGAGGGGTTCCAAACCGAGAGAATAGTTGCTTCAAAAACTTCACTACCACACGAGCATCATTAGTAGGTAAAGCCTTAGCTTCCACCCACTTAGAAAGGTAGTCCACCGCGACGAGGATATATTTGTTGCCATGAGACGATGGGAACGGCCCCATAAAGTCTATACCCCATATGTCGAAAATCTCACACACTTGAATTATGTTTTCCGGCATTTCATCACGTTGAGGCGATTTTCCTTGACGTTGGTACGAATCACACGACTTCACAAGTGCGTGTGCATCATGATAGATAGAAGGCCAAATGAAGCCGGCATCGAACACTTTCTTAGCCGTGAGATTAGCACCATGGTGACCATCCGTGGGTCCCTCATGACAAGCTCTAAGGATATTAGAAGCTTCGGCACCAAAAACACAACGTCGAACGAGTTGATCCGCACAAACTCGAAAGAGATAAGGGTCGTCCCAAAAATAGAACTTGACATCACGAAAGAATTTTCGCTTTTGTTGTGTCGTCATACCCTTGATTATGAAATTGCCCGCATGGTAATTTGCAATGTCGGCAAACCATGGGGTGGTGTCTTTAGAATTCACTACACCGAGAGTCTCGAGAGGAAATGTTTCGGTGATTTCCTTGTTCTCGAAAACATCTTTGTGAGGATCTTCTAGACGAGAGAGATGATCGGCCGCTAGATTCTCGGCTCCTTTTTTGTCAAGCACGGTGAAATCAAATTCTTGGAGGAGGAGCATCCAACGAAGCAATCTCGGCTTAGCATCTTGCTTAGCTAAGAGATACTTGATAGCCGAATGGTCGGTATACACGATGCTTTTAGTTAAGATGAGATAAGGTCAGAATTTCTCAAAAGCATAGACCACGGCAAGGAATTCCTTTTCCGTTGTGGTGTACTTTAATTGAGCCTTGGTCATCGTCTTACTAGCATAATGGATAGGACGGAAATGCTTTTCATAACATTGCCCTAAGACGCCCCCTATAGCATAATCACTTGCATCGCACATGATTTCAAAGGGTAATTCCCAATTAGGTGCAACAAGAATGGGAGCTTCGGTAAGTTTCCCTTTGAGAGTTTCGAAAGCTCTAACACAATCCTCATTGAAGTTAAAAGGAGCATCCTTCTCGAGAAGGTGTGTCATAGGTCGAGAGATTTTCGAAAAGTCCTTGATGAAACGACGATAAAAGCCCGCGTGGCCTATGAAACTCCTAAATCCCTTAACGGTTTTGGGATGAGGTAACTTGGCGATGACGTCTAACTTAGCTTTATCGACCTCAATCCCCGCTTTTGAGACCTTATGTCCTAAGACGATTCCTTGTTTACACATAAAATGACATTTTTCCCAATTAAGCATAAGATTGGTTTCTTCACAACGTTTTAACATTTGCTTGAGATTGGATAAACACGACGTGAACGAATTGCCAAACACCGAAAAGTCATCCATAAACACTTCCATCGACTTCTCGATCATATCGTGAAAAATCGCCATCATACACCGTTGAAACGTACCCGGTGCATTACAAAGTCCGAAAGGCATCCTACGATAAGCAAACGTTCCATAAGGACACGTAAACGTAGTCTTCTCTTGATCACGAGGGTCGATAGGGATTTGAAAGTAACCGGAAAACCATCTAAAAAGCAATAGAATTCATTTCCCGCGAGTCGCTCCAACATTTGATCCATGAAGGGCAAAGGAAAGTGGTCTTTACGAGTGGCGTCATTTAACTTTCAGTAGTCAATACACACCTTCCAACCGGTCACAACACGAGTGGGAATTAACTCGTTTTTCTCATTAGGCACAACGGTCATTCCTCCCTTTTTGGGGACACAATGGATTGGGCTCACCCATGGGCTATCGGAGATAGGATAAATCATTCTCGCGTCAAGGAGTTTTAAGACTTCCTTTTTAATGACATCGTGAATTTTAGGATGCACCCTTCTTTGACTTTGAATTGCAGGTTTGTAGTCCTCCTCCATTAAAATCTTGTGAGTACAAAATTTTGGGTCAATACCCTTAATGTCGGATATTTTCCACGCAATTGCCCCTTTATGAGCCTTAAGAACTTTCAAGAGCTCAGTTTTTTCATTATTAGCAAGACCTCTTGCAATAATAACCGGCAACTTGTTATCACCTTCCAAGAATGCGTATTCAAGGTGAGAAGGAAGATCTTTCAATTCAAGGATAGGTGGTTCCTCGATTGAAGATTTTGGTTCAACACTCATAACTTCCATCGACGGAAGAAATGGTGGAATAGAAGTATCATCACTAATCAACACCTCATCTTCATTGTTGATTTCATTTGAAGTGAGACCGCCTCCTTGAAATGGAGTGAGATTTGGTGTAGAATTAGCAAGAATCGGATCCAAAATAGTGGGATTGCCACTTGACGAGCTATCAGAAAAACCTTACACTTCTTGTGAAAACTCATCGCAAACCACATCAACTATGTCAATGTGATTGATGGTAGCGATTGCATAAACATGAGAAGGTTTCGAGTTTTGAGTAGCGTTTATAACAAGTTCCTCTTCGTTGAATCTCAAAGTGATAGTTCTTGCATGAACGTCGATAAGCGATCTCGAGGTGTCTAAAAATGAACGACATAAAATTAGAGGAACTTGAGGATCCGCGGGGATGTCAACTACTATAAAATCAACGGGATAGTAGAACTTCCCCACTTTCACGAAAACATCTTCGGCTACTCCACATGCTAAAATCGTAGAATGATCGGCCATCTCGATAGACATGTTCGGAGGAATAAGAGCCGGAAGCGAAAGCGATTTCCAAATGGAAAATGGCATCAAATTAATGCTCGCACCAAGATCGGCCAAGGCGAGGCATTCTTTCATATCTTGTATGTCACAAGGAATGAGAAAATTTCCGGGGTCACCAACTTTTTCCGGTATGCGGTTAAGATAAACCGAAGAACAATTAGCAAGCTTTGAAAGCTTTTCCTTATCGCTCATCATACTTTTAAAAGTGGAAGCGAAACGAGGCATATACAACAGCGCGTCGGCTAAACTCACATCAAAATGCACTTGTTGAAAAATTTTTATAAAAAGCTCGATTTGTTGTTTGTTACGTTCTTGCAATTTCTCTTTGTTTCGTCTCGAAGGGTAAGGTAAGGGTGGTGTGGGTTGGACATTAGGCAACGGCCTTGGAGACTCGGGTTCCACAATTGGTATTGGTTCAACCGTAGGTGTGGTATGAGCGTTACTTCGTGGGATTGTAATGTGCTCCTTTTCGACCATCACCTCGGGTTCTTTCTCGATTTCCTTCTTCGTAGAAGTACTTGGACGAGAGATTGGTTCCTTGAAAGTTTTACCACTTCGTGTAGTAATAACCTTCATTTCTCCCTTCAGGTTTGCAATGGTATCACTAGGAAGACCACCCGAGGAAGAGGGTTTACACATGATTGCTTCAAACATTTTTGCCATTCGGTCTTCAAATTTAGATTGCCTAGCATCCGCTTTTAACAATTCTTGCTTAATCTCATTGATAGGTGTGAAAACACCCATCTTTTTACCACTTAATTACAATAATAACCAAGCCAAAACGTGTATTTTATGTCGTAAATGTCGGAATTATGCGTGGTTTGTGTTTTTGT
Organism: Glebionis coronaria; assembly: GCA_025667525.1. Taxonomy (NCBI): domain Eukaryota; kingdom Viridiplantae; phylum Streptophyta; class Magnoliopsida; order Asterales; family Asteraceae; genus Glebionis; species Glebionis coronaria. The sequence goes on along the minus strand of CM046881.1, from coordinate 241,941,226 downwards.
TGTGATTTAGGACGAAAAGGTGAAAAGTGGAGAAAACACGGGCATTCACAGGCTTTTATCGAAGAAAAAGACGAAAGATGAAGTCGAAAGATCAAGAGTGGAAAAAGAACGGAAGTCCAAGACCAATTCCAAAGATTTATCGAAGAAAAAGTCAAAGGACGGAAGTTCACTAAAGAGCCGAAGAACTCGAGTCTTATTTATGAAGAAAATACAAGACGAGTTCAAAGAAATCCCGAAGACAAAATCATTTAAGTCCAAGATTTAAGAAAGGAGGGACCTAATGACGCAATTAAGGAAAAGAGGAAAGAGGGAGGAAGCTTCCTAAGCCCCTCCCTAATCACCACTATAAATAGACCATTAGTCTTCATTTTTCAAGTTGTTGGGTGGTTTGACAAACCACCCCTTCCACCATTTTCATTTCTTTTAATTTCTTGTTTAGCACTTTTAATTTCTTCAATTCTAGTAAGTCTTTTAATCTTGAAATCTTTTCTTTTAATCAAGTTCTTATTTTTAATCATCTTCTTCTACCTTTCTTATCTTGCTTATCTTTGATTCATGTTCATCTTTGATCTTGTTTTCATCTTAATGCTTATTTGATTTTTAGGTTTCTTAAATAGTTCATCTTTTTATGTTTTGATTTTAAAGTTTGTTTATTTTAAGTTTGATAAGTTGATGTTCGTGCTTATTAAGTCCATTTCATTATTGATTCGTTCTAGTTTTGGGTTTGAGCTTAATCTAATAGCTTATAGCCTTAGCTTTTGTTTCGGATTAGCATAATTTTCGGAAAGGGAGAAGCCCTTTTCCGATCGGGTATTCCGACCAAGCACTCCCCTTTTTCCGATCTTCAGATCGGAAAAGGGTTTAGATTTTTCCGACCGGTTCCATTTCATGTATTCCGATTTGCACCATTTCAGCATATTCCGATTAGTTTGATTTAGATTATTCCGATTGGATCTTGCCCTATATTCCGATTGAGTGATTTTCATGTATTCCGATTGACTACATTTTTACACATTCCGATCAGCCTTTCCTTTCTGTATTCCGATTTGGATGTTTTCATTTATTCCGATTAACCGATCGGAATATATTCCGATCGGACCCCTTTTGCACATTCCGATTATAGCTTTCCGATGGGTACATTCCGATCGATGTTTTGTTTTGTTTTAATATTTTGTTTTGGTTTAAGTATTAACTTTCCTCGTTTTATTTACGTCTCGCATTTTTATTTATTTGTCAATTTACTTTTCGCTAAGTTTTAATTTTACGTCATTTCAGTTCTCGTCATTTACTTTTAAAGTTTTAAATATTGCATCGTTTTACGTTTCAACTAGTTTTTGTTTCAATTACTCGTCCTTTATTTTAAAGTCTTGCACATTTATTTTTACCAAAACCAAAAATATTTGCTTCACCAAGAACAACTAATCTCGCACATTTAACCGGAAATCAATTCGAGAAGATACCGAGAAAACGAACTTTCAACGAGCAAAACTCTTACATTAAACTAGTAAAAGCGAAGTATTAAATGGCGCCGCTGCCGGCTCTTTTCGTGAGGATTAAAGGTTTTTTGTGAGAGAAGCGTTGGCTTTTGGGATCCGTTCCCTTGTGAACGTTATTTTTCGTATTCAAAAATAAAAAAAAATAAAAATAAAAAATCCAAAAACATTTGAAAAATCATAAAAAGCATTTCTTTTTCAAAGTTTTGCACCAAAAATATTCTTCTTGCTTATCTATCTTTCTTTATAGATTTTTATATCCATTGCGTCCGGTGTGGGAAACAATTATCTGGGAACAACTCTTGTCAATGGTGTACATGTGAGCGGTGTGGAAACAATATCGACTACACACAATCCGGATTTTGTCCCTTGTGCAACTCGACTAATTCATTCTTTTTGAACCCACCTCCTGTTCCCCCGTGCATCTATTGTGGAAGCGATTCTCATTGGCATGTTTCGTGCCCGGTTCAATACCCGTATAGACACGGGCTAGAACCGGGGTACAATTATGAAAATGATAATAGCTATCCACAGGAGGCACCCAGTTTTTCTCCATACCCATGGTGCTATATTTGTGGGGGCCCTCACGATGCTTCTTTTTGTGATCTGTCGTAAATCTTTGAGAAAGTACCGTGCTATCATCCTAGTGTCTATAACCGTGAGCCCCCACATCACACCCTCAATCATCAATCCTATCAGCAAACTAGTCTTGATCAACAACTCACTTCTTTGAATGACATTCTAGAAAGTATTGCTCAACTTCGAGCGGACTTACATCAGGAAAGGCAACCGTTGCTTGATGTGGACGAAACCTTGAAAACCACCGACACCTTTTTGAGCCAATTTAGTCGTTTTCCCTTCTTTTCTACACCAAAATGTTTAATTACAGCGTGGGATAGAATTGGTGAAATTGAACATACTCGGGGCGATGAACAACAAAAGTTGCTGCATGAGTTTCTTAAAGATGTGGAGGTTATCAAGGAAGAGTTAGCCGACTACGTCACTCCTAACTGGACTCGTCCCATCTCTTATGATGATGATGACGACGATTATGTCTACACGTTCAACCAATCTTCTGAAGTTGCTGCTCCTACTGTCGATGTTCCTACTGCATCTAAGGATCTAGATTTATTGAATGAGCTTAGTGATGTTAGTCTTGACAAAGTATTGGATGATGAGGTTTGTGACTTACCTGCTATGGAGCCTGAGGACGACATTGCTCTTACGGAAGAGGTCGATCCTAGTGATGACGATTCTTCTCTCTGCTATGAGACTTTCACTTTTGAAATTTCTCAATCTCCACCGGGAGATGTAGACGATGACGATTTATTCTCTCCGGTTTACGAGAAGTTCACCGATGAACTTGATCTTGTGGATGAGGTGGAAGACATGCTTCTTCGCGATAGATTACGGAAAGTGCACCTTCTTATTGCTCAAATCGAAGAGTTGACTTCTCCTTCTCTTTCCAAGTCTTTACCTCCATCTATTCCTCCCGTTGAAGATAATGACCTATTGCTGGAAGAAATCGATATCCACTCCATCCCTTCAGGTATTGATGATTATGACACGGAGGGGGACATTATTTTTGATAATTTGCTGCAGGAAAGTGTTGACCCAAGTCCCCCTCCCGAGCACCTTTCATCCTCCCCTTTAGCCACTATTTCGGAGGATGAGTGCTTTGATCCAGGAGGTGACATTGATTATGCTATGATTGATAACATTACGGCTTTGCCGTTTGCTCAGCATCCATTGTCTTTGAGGGAGGACAATGTGCTTACTTTACCCACCCCACCTCCCGTGGATCTTGATTTCACATACTTCTCGTATGTTGAACGGACCTTTCTCCCATACAAGACTTATCCCCCCGCCTCTCCTTTGTTGATGTCAACCGGGAACGAGGACAAGGTCTTTGATCCCGGTATCACACTCGAGGTTTCCCCATGGACTATTTAATTCGGGGACGAGTCAGGCTCGTGACTCGGTTAATATAAACAAGCGCTTTTTGGGAGGCAACCCAATTATCTATCTATCTTTACCATAAGTGTAGGGGGGAGCCCCGTGGTGTTTCTTGCTTTCTTTCTTATCATGTGCAGGGATTAGAGCTTCAAAGACACACTCTTGATGACTTTTGACGAACCGTGATTCCGTGTTCCCTTCTTCCCGGTTCTATCCTAAACTCTTTTCGATTCACTATTTTATATTTTCCAATATTAAAATAGGAATCTCTTTAGTTGTCCCTTTCTTAGCGAGATTTAAACAACGTGCACAATGTCCTAGTGTAGGGGAGTTTACTCCCACATGCTTAAACATTGAGGACAATGTTTATATTAAGTGTAGGGGGACTTCTATCGAAGTTAAGTGGCCTTTTCCTTGTATTTGTCCTCATTTTAACCGGAAAATCGATTTTTCGACATTTTTCAAAAAAATTTAATCTATTTTGGCCTAATTGTATAAGTTGTTTTTCCCTTTGTATAGTTATTTTCTTTCCTTGCTAGAATAAATCTTTAATAAAGTGGTTTTAATTTTCAAACGTTGTGAATCTTTTGACTCAACCCGAGTTTACTTATCTAAGTTACTCTAGCTAGTATCCTTAACGTGTTTAAGTCAAGTTTTGCTAGGCTTTTATATAGGGAGCTATAAAACGCGAAAGTCTTAACTCTCACGGGTTAAGAACAAGAACTTTTCGCAAGTTCCTATAATTGATCCTAGAGAGTCGTTTATCAAGGGAACTTTAAAATGCGATTTCTAAACTTGAAAAGTCTAAGAATTTGAAAGATCCTATAGGCGACTCGAAAACCCAAAACTTTGATTTAATAGGCTAAGCATCCACGAGTCTCATTCCTTGAGACTTTAAACTGTGGAGAACGAGAGATGATAGAGTCAATTATAAGTTTGGTATTCTTTCGTGAATTTATGTGAGTTAATTATGAGCCTATTCTCCCTCCGCTTGTTAATAAATTTATCTGCAATAAATAAGGTTGTACGATTTAAAAGGTTACTTAGCTTCCAGCCCCAAATCGTTTAAAAGTTGCTCGGTACGGATTAGAGTTCATAGCCAAGGCATAACTTATTGAAGCGGGATGCGAAGATTGGCGAGTCCGAAAAGGCCCTAACAAGGCATGAGGGCTATATTTTGTTGCTAAAGATCCAAAAGTGATGTGAAGAATCATTTATCGAAAATCTATATGAAGGATCGAGACACACGACGAAAAGCAAGTACTACCAAAAGATCATGGAGAAGTCTATCCAAAAAGACCCTGACAAGGTATGAGGATAAATAGATCCAATTCCTAAAAGGAGGCGGATCGTTGTATATCAAAGTCCAAAATAAAGATTGGAGAAAAATGAAGAAGTCGTGGTCCAAAGATGAAGAATCTCTCAAAACTTCAAGTGAAGAAATTCCCATTATGAAGAGAAGACCATTATTTCAAGAGCGTCTCTCAAAGATTCGAAGTATGAAGTCGCTGCCAAATATCGGTCCGAGAAAGGTCTCAAATCGTGAAGCGAGTTATGCCAAGATATGAACCTTATGAGGTCCCGAGAAGCAGTTTTAAAAGATTTTGTCCTTTAGCTAACTATTGATTAAATCGTGCACTTTATTTTCGGACTAAATAACTATCGAAATAAGTCAAAAATGCATCCTCGTGATCATTCAAGACAACAATAAAATATAAGAGATACACCTAGGATTAAGGGAGTCTAAGTAAGTAATTGGCCCACATGAGTTCGTGATTAGTTTGCTAACTTATAATAACAATGATCTCGTTTTTAAGCTTGGTATGGAGAAAGTGAAAACTTGAGGATGATTATCATTCACGACATTTCCAAAACCCAAGGTATGTTTTTAATTTCTTTGCTTTGAAAGTCTATAATTTTCTGTCTCTTTAATAAAGGGCAACGTGGATTAATTATGATGAAAAGTGTAAACGTGCTTTGTAACTAATGCATTGCATGAGGACATTGCAATGGTTACGTGTAGGGGATTTGATAGGTGTGAAAACACCCATATTTTTACCACTTAATTACAATAATAACCAAGCCAAAACGTGTATTTTATGTCGTAAATGTCGGAATTATGCGTGGTTTGTGTTTTTGTTGTGATTTAGGACGAAAAGGTGAAAAGTGGAGAAAACACGGGCATTCACAGGCTTTTATCGAAGAAAAAGACGAAAGATGAAGTCGAAAGATCAAGAGTGGAAAAAGAACGGAAGTCCAAGACCAATTCTAAAGATTTATCGAAGAAAAAGTCAAAGGACGGAAGTTCACTAAAGAGCCGAAGAACTTGAGTCTTATTTATGAAGAAAATACAAGACGAGTTCAAAGAAATCCCGAAGACAAAATCATTTAAGTCCAAGATTTAAGAAAGGAGGGACCTAATGACGCAATTAAGGAAAAGAGGAAAGAGGGAGGAAGCTTCCTAAGCCCCTCCCTAATCGCCACTATAAATAGACCATTAGTCTTCATTTTTCAAGTTGTTGGGTGGTTTGACAAACCACCCCTTCCACCATTTTCATTTCTTTTAATTTCTTGTTTAGCACTTTTAATTTCTTCAATTCTAGTAAGTCTTTTAATCTTGAAATCTTTTCTTTTAATCAAGTTCTTATTTTTAATCATGTTCTTCTACCTTTCTTATCTTGCTTATCTTTGATTCATGTTCATCTTTGATCTTGTTTTCATCTTAATGCTTATTTGATTTTTAGGTTTCTTAAAAAGTTCATCTTTTTATGTTTTGATTTTAAAGTTTGTTTATTTTAAGTTTGATAAGTTGATGTTCGTGCTTATTAAGTCCATTTCATTATTGATTCGTTCTAGTTTTGGGTTTGAGCTTAATCTAATAGCTTATAGCCTTAGCTTTTGTTTCGGATTAGCATAATTTTCGGAAAGGGAGAAGCCCTTTTCCGATCGGGTATTCCGACCAAGCACTCCCCTTTTTCCGATCTTCAGATCGGAAAAGGGTTTAGATTATTCCGACCGGTTCCATTTCATGTATTCCGATTTGCACCATTTCAGCATATTCCGATTAGTTTGATTTAGATTATTCCGATTGGATCTTGCCCTATATTCCGATTGAGTGATTTTCATGTATTCCGATTGACTACATTTTTACACATTCCGATCAGCCTTTCCTTTCTGTATTCCGATTTGGATGTTTTCATTTATTCCGATTAACCGATCGGAATATATTCCGATCGGACCCCTTTTGCACATTCCGATTATAGCTTTCCGATGGGTACATTCCGATCGATGTTTTGTTTTGTTTTAATATTTTGTTTTAGTTTAAGTATTAACTTTCCTCGTTTTATTTACGTCTCGCATTTTTATTTATTTGTCAATTTACTTTTCGCTAAGTTTTAATTTTACGTCATTTCAGTTCTCGTCATTTACTTTTAAAGTTTTAAATATTGCATCGTTTTACGTTTCAACTAGTTTTTGTTTCAATTACTCGTCCTTTATTTTAAAGTCTTGCACATTTATTTTTACCAAAACCAAAAATATTTGCTTCACCAAGAACAACTAATCTCGCACATTTAACCGGAAATCAATTCGAGAAGATACCGAGAAAACGAACTTTCAACGAGCAAAACTCTACATTAAACTAGTAAAAGCGAAGTATTACTCATGTTGTCCTTGTTTCATCTTTTGTTGATTTTGTTGAAGACGTTGGATATTTCCTTCTATTTTATTTGCATGAGTTTTAAGTTCATTAGCAAGTTCGTTTTTAAGCTCGTTTTTCAACTCGGATCTTAAGCTAATCATCTCACGTTGCATGTTATCAAATTTAGCATCATTTGCTTTAGCATAATCCAAAAATTATCCTTGAAGATTTATAGTGTGAGCATTTTGAAAACCTTGTGTAGTGTTTTGAAAATCACGGTTTTGGTTTTGATTAGTGACTTGTCCATTCCCACTTTGATAATTTCCCTTGTTGTAGTTACGTGAATTGCCTTGATAATTACCACCTTGGTTGTTGTTTCGATAGTTATTAGCATTTTGATTTGGTGGAGCTTGATTTGGGCGGGAACCTTGGCCGTTTTGGTTATAAGTTCTCGTTGCTACATAAGCACTCGAAGTGTTACCATCCGCGGTAATGCATTCGGAAATATCATGAGCTCCACCACAAGACAAACAACTCTTAGCAACCGCTTTAACCGAAGCGGAATTCGAAGCTTCTTGAGCTTTCCAATGAGACATAAGATTAGCAAATCTATCGAAAAACCGATTTTCCTCATTAGCTTCATCATGTAAGGCATTAATGCTACGAGACGATAACGAGTATGACGAACCCAAATTGGCAACACTCGGTGTGTTACGAGGGCTATAAACCTTAGATCTATTCTCGATAATCTTTAAAGCCTCATCGGTCGTTTTGCACAAAAAATTACCACCCGCGGCGGCATTCAAGTAATCTCGTTCATGATCATTAAGCCCTTTATAAAAAATATCAATTTGATGTAATTCCGAAAAATCATGGTGTGGACATTCATGTAACATTTCTTTAAAGCGTTCCCATGCCATTGAAAAACTTTCATTATTTCGTTGAACAAATCTTGAAATCTCATTTTTCAAATGTGTTGTTTTAGATGGTGGAAAAAACTTGTTCACAAACTTAGAAACGAGATCACCCCATGTCAAAATTGAATTTGGCGGTTCTTTCTCAAGCCAAATTTTTGTGGGTCCATCTAACGAGTATGGAAACAACATCATCTTAATGGCGTCATGTGGAACATCCTTAAACTTGCTAGTGGCGGTGAGACGATTAAAATTCCTTATGTGATAATGCGGGTTGCCTTTCTCATGACCTCTAAACTTATTAGCTTGCAACATCGACATTAAACCCGTCTTAATCTCGAAATTCTCCGCAAGGATAGCGGGAATCACAATGGCCTCTCCAAAACCCTTGGTGGGTGCTTATAGCAACTCCATCATAGTACGATTAGACATGACGACTTCTTGTTCTACAATAGGTTCAACAATTGGAGGTTGTTCCTCAATCAACGTCTCTTGATTGGCTTGCTTTTGAAGACGTTTACGAGCTCGTTTTGCTTGATTACGAGTGATCATAAACTTCACGAAGAATGGGAGGTGAGCAAAGAAGATTCTTTTTGGGTGTTTTGTGAATTTTCAATTTTTTTGTGTTTTTGATTGTTTTTAATTTTTTTGGATTTTGGTGTATCATCGTAGACAACAATCTACCAAATCTCTCCTCGAATCAAACTCTTGATTAAAGAAGCCTCAAAAGAATGAAAACGATCACGTGGAGTGAACGCCTTCGAATGACTTTAGAACCTTGGTGAAAACCAAATTGTTCAAGAGGGTTTAATCACAAAGAAACCAAGAAAATATATTATACGTAATAATACTTTGGGCGGCAAAACCCTCGATTAGCCTTCAATCTCAAAATACTCACAAGCAAGCGGGGAAACGAGGCGACGCGAAGCACTTAAGAGCCTTTTTCCTTAGGGTATATTTTATAATACCCGCCTTATACCCACCTTATAGTTCGTATTTTTCAAAATCGAGCTTCACGAAAGTATTTATCTATTTTTGCCTTTTTCTTTTTGTTTGAGATTCGAATACAATAATTAGGAGATCAAATCCCAATTAAGGTTGTGTTTTCACACTTTTGGAGATATTTTGTATTTATTGTGATACTTAATACAATATAGTAATAATAATTTCACAAGAAAAACCAAGAAAACCGATAATACGTATTAGTAGAGTTCTACTAATACAAATACTATTTATGGTAATATTAAAAACAACAAGACAAATTAATCACGACACACCTCCCCGACAGCGGGGCCAAAATTGATTGTGGTAAATTACGACCTTTAGGAAAAGGAGCGTAAAAGCGGTAAGTATTGAACAAATGATTTTAGGAAAAACCAAGTGTTAATGACCCTAAGGTGAAGTTCGTTTCCCAAGGAGGTATATGTGTGTGAAAAACTTGTAAAATGTTTGAAATTAATATTGGTTTATAAAGGGATGAGAAAAGAGGATGCCGAAGACGTGAAAATTATTACTACGACGACAAAACGTAAAACCGTAAAACAAGCTAAAATAAAAATTAATTCTAAAAAATACCAAAAATTCACCAAAAATCAAAATAAATAAACTAAGAGTTTACCAATGATCAAAACTTTTTCAAACCTTTTAATTAATTAAATATTCAATTTTTAAATGCTAATTAAAGCCCTAAAAATCAATTAAATTTTCAAAAAGCCCAAATAAAGATTTTTCAATTGGTAAACTTCTAAAATGACCTAAAAAGATTTAAAACTATTTTTAGAAAATTTTAAACTAAGGAAAACTATTTAAAATGATTTAAAAACTATTAAAACTTAAAATAATTATAAAAATTAATCTAAAAGTGATAAAATTATTCTAAAAGTTGCAAAAATCCTATTTTAATGTATTTAAGCTAAGAAAAATGTAAAAAGTTGAAAAATGTGAAATTTGAAAAATAATAATAAAATAATATTAAAATAATACTAAAAATCCAAAAATTATAAAAATTTCTAAAAACTTGCAAAATAGTTTATTTTAACCTAAATAAACAGAAAATGAAAGTGAAATGACCAGAATACCCCTATTGGGCCCTCAAATGGGTCAAAACCAAAAATAGTCAACAATAATGGGCTTTTTAGCCCAAAAAGTCAAACTTGGCCCAATTGACTTGAAAAAGCCCTATCTGACTTAAAATTTAATTCTAAACACAAAACTCTAAAGGCCCAAAAGTTGAAAGTGAGCTTATCACAGCTTATTAAGCAAACAGTTTATCCTTATTGGGCTTTTTAGCCCATTAAGCAATAATCTAATGCCATAAGCTCTAATTTGACACAGAACCTTCTTTTGGGATGCGTAAGAGATCTGTAAAAAGAAATTTTAAAAAAACACATTAAATAAGCCAGAAATAAGCAAAGTACAATTTCACTAAAAGACAAAATAGTCGGGTTTGAGATATAGGGCACCTCAGAACTTGATTCAACTTGCAAAAGGTCACAAATAATAAGCCAAATCAATCAACAAAAATCTAATAAGCAACACCAATAAGCCAGAATGAACCAATAAGCACTTATGAAAATGTCAATTAAGTTGGTTTTCTAGTCAAACCCTAAAGTCAACCCACCAAATGCTCCAGTATGAACAAATGGGTCAAATGATGAGCACCTATTATAAAATCCAAGTTGTTGCTGGTTAAAATAAGCTATTATAGCTTATTGATAAGCTGAAACCCAATTAACACTAGCAGGGGGAACTTTCAGTAGGACCTGGTTCCCACTGCTTTGACTATTTGACCAAGCTTTTTAGAGAGATTTAGTTGGATTCAATTGGAAACAAGGGCACCCTTGTGATCAGTGAATCACAAGGAGTCAATATCAACAAGAAAATCACAATTTGGTTCACACAATAAGCCAGAAATAATCAAACAGTCACCAGATATTGCTTAGACATGTGAAATAAGCAGTTATGCACAAATAAGCAGATATAGCATGAATAAGCCAACCAAATTCAACAGGATGCATACACAAGCTATATAAACTATGAATAAGCACAAACAAACTTAAATCAAACACTGAATCAAGGTAAATAAGAATAATCAAGCATAAACAGTTACTGATAAGAACAAGGTGAATATGCAGAAACTTTTGCTCATCTAATTGACACTAAATCCAATTTCAAGCATTTAAATCTCTTTCCCTGGTGTTATTAGCCTAGTTTAATCACTTGTTAACCCTAGTCTATGATTAGATCTAGGTGTCCCTTAAACCACAACCAAAAATATCAAGTAAACAAGATTTTATAGCCCTATTATGAATCTAGGTGTTTCAACCCACAAACTTGCATACAAATGACCAAGTATATCAGATAAACAAGTACCAACAACCAAAAGCACAATATACCCAATCAAAAAGCCTTAACACCTGCTTATGAAGTTAACCCAAACACCCCTTGAAAACCTGTTTTGACAAATTTTCAAAGGATAATCCAGTTTTAACCCACAAATCAAACTAACACCTCATAAACATCAAACAATGCCAGATGAACAATAATCAACAACAATAACACAGATTCAAGAACAATCATGCATAATCACCAAAATTCAGAAAATAAAGGAGAAAAATGAAAAGAGAGAAGATGCAAACCTCCAAGACCTACATCCAGGCCCTGGATTGTTTGAGATGAGGTACTAGCAGAACAAGTACCAGCTTCCAAGTACCTGCTAAGATGAACAAACAAAAGTGATGCACAATAAACAAGCACTTTTCTGATTTTTGAAACCCAAGTTTTATCACTTAAAACCTTGCCTCAAAAACCTTCAAATATCAAAGTGGAACTCAGAATTAGGCTATTCTAACACCAACTTTTAACAAATATAAAAGAGATTTCTCAAAATTCAGAAAATCAAATTTTATTAACTTAAAAAGGCATTACAATGATTGATAGCCTAAAACTGGAACAAAAGCTCTCTCACATGTTGAAGAGTCTTTTTATAGGCAAATGCTAGCTACTCACTATTCACAAACCCTAGAAGTGAATTTCCTCATTTGTCCTTGCAGAATCTTCTAGGCGTGTTGCCAGCTGGTTTGGGTGAATCATGGACGTTTGTTTAGTGCATGGTGACAAAGGAAAAGCTTTGGTTCGTTGATCTTGCCATGTCATGATCAAATGCCAGGTGTCGTCATGTGAGTGGGAGTGGGGGTATCATTCTGGTAATGGGGATTGAGGTTTTTGGTGTGGGATGTGATTGTCTTGATGTGAATTACACGTGGGAACAACCATTTTTAATTTCCCCTTTGGTTTCCTCTTTTTAATCCTGGGAAAAAAAGAGGTGTTCTTGATGGTAAAATTGCTACAATAACTGTTGCCCACGTTTTTAGGAGTTTGAACTTTGAGCTTTGGCAGTTTTGGTCCTTTGTTTTTGGCAAAACATGTATAGCAAGTTTATTTTCCAAACAAACTCGTTTCCTTTGTTAATAACTTTTCCAACTTCACACTTTTGGCACAAAACTTTGTCAAAAGGTTTAAAAGGATTGTTTTTGCCATTTTTGGATATTTGAGGGACTGATCTTGGACATTTTTGATCTTCAAAGGTCTTCAATGTAACTTTAACTCCCTGAGGGACCATAGTTGACAATGTTGAATAGTTGAGGGACTAATCTTGTCATTTCTTCAAAGTTGAAGGACCTTTTGTGTAATTTTGACAAACTTAAGGGACCAAACTTGTAATTATGAATTCACAAGGGTTTTAAGTGTTATTTCTTCATTCATTGAGGATCAATCTTGCATATCTTGTCTTCAAGGGTAATTGTTGGATAAATCATGAACTAGGGCCCGGTTCTTTGTACGGCTTCGTTTCTCGTGTCCGTTTTTCCTTGTTTCTTGTGATCTTTTGTCTTTTTCACGATTTCCATACCTAAAATAAACAAGTAAACAAACACAAGCATATATATGGTATTCATTGACATTTTTATGCATTTAAATCCCGAAAAGAACGATGAGATCATGTATAAATGCCATCTCATCAGTCAAAAAGTTGGTCAATGAAAGTCAACCATAAGCTACTTTTGCTTAATTTCAAATTCCAGCTTATTCACTGGATGATTTTCACTTATTTTTGATATTCCAATCTTCTTATAGCCAGCTTAATCATTTTCATTAGTAAAATCAAACAGTGCCTATCTAGATATGCTGATAGCTTATTTTGAGCTTATTCAAATAAGCTATCTGGAGATTTAGGATGGTTTAGCTTATTTCCTTGGAGTTGTCTAGGTATAATCCATTTTTAAGACTTTTGCAAAAGATTAGAGCTTAAAAGATTGAGTAATAAGCTCAAACGAGCTTATTAAACCTTGTTTGCCTGTTTTCACTATAATACTTAGTTTTATTGCACTTAGGTCCCTAAAGTTTAGGGAAGTTAGTAATCAGCTTTTAAAAGTTTAACTTTTTAGTGTTTGCAAAATTCAGTCCCTGGATTTTGAGTTTGTTACAATTTGGTTAGGAAGTTTTGCAAGTTTGTTATAGGTTTGTTATAGTTTGTTTAAATTTACATTTCTAGTCCTTTCAATTTTAGAATTTACATTTTCAGTCCTTATATTTTACATACTTTTCATTTTTAGCATTTTTACTAATTGTGCATTAAATACTTGTACACTTTCCTTTAATTATGGTAAATGCAATTTGTTTTAGATTAGAATGGATACATAGTGATAATATTTTTACGATTTTTACGTGCTTTGTTGAAATAGACCTAGACTACCAAAACTTTTATAAAATCTAAAACCAAAAACAATTTGTGAACTTGAAATCATTCTGACAATCAATTCGTTTTGAGTTGTAAATTACGATCTAAAAAGTGAAAATTAAATGGCGCCGCTGCCGGTTCATTACGTTACGATTGATGATTGATTGACAGTTACAATTAGATTTTGGGATCCGTTCACCTTGTGAACGTTCCTTTTACGTATCATAAATAAAAAAAAATAAATAAATCAAAAATATAAAAATATAAGAAAATAAAAAAACCACAAAATTCAATTCTTCCCTAAGAATTGAACCAAAAAATAAAAAATTCAAAAAGTAATATTTTTACTAAAGGATTACACCAAAAATATATTGTATATATTGGGTTCACTCGTTTTTACGTACATATTGTATTTTCTTAAAAACAAATAAATACAAAAATATTTTTGATATATTATTATATGTAAATACATATACGTAGATACGAACAACCAATACACATACTTCCAAAAGTATTGCTTTTGTAATACACCGTGCTTGGGGGCGTTCTGGTCCTAAGTATGTGTATCGATCAAAGTTAATTAAGGCACGATAGATAAATACCATAATCTACTTGATCTTGAGAAAGAGGCCACTGTGTGGGGGGTATAAGGTGAGTGTATTACACATTCTAAAGAAGCATGCTCTTAAGTGTTACGCACCGCCTCGTTTCTCCCCTTCTCAGGGAGACCCATGGATGACCCACATGATCACATAAAGAGATTATTGTCACTTTGCAATACACTTAAGAATAATGGGGTCCCTCATGATGCTATTAAGTTGATCATATTCCCTTTCTCCTTAGAGGGTAGTGCTAGGAGTTGGTTAGACAAGCAACCTTCTATGAGCATTTTCACTTGGGAGGACTTAAAGAAGAAATTTGTGAATAAGTTCTTTCCTCCTTCACGAACCACCGCCTTGAAAAACCAAATCATAGGATTTAAGCAAAGTCAAGATCAAAACTTTAGTGAGGCTTGGGAAGAGTTCAAAGAGTTGTTGAGAAAGTGCCCAAACCATGGATTTAACCAAGTTCACCAAATCAACACCTTCTATAATGGTTTGAGACCTCACCATCAAGATTCCCTTAACTCGGTCGCGGGTGGGAACATTCTTTAAAAATCCACACAAGATGCATGGGATATCATTGAAACAAAATCCATGGTTCAAACAAATAACCAAAGATATGAGGTGGTCCATGTTGTTCAAGAGAGTCCTCATACATCCATTGATAATCAACTCCTCAAAAGTCACAATCAAATACTTCAAGTAATTGACAAGAATAAAAAAGAGATGATTCAAGCCCTTAGGAACGTTTCCTTAAACAATTCTTCTACCAATGATGTGAATGCCATTACCCTAAGTTGTGAGATATGTGGAGGACCTCACTCATATTTACAATGTGATAAAGTTCAAAACTTTCAAGGTGAATGCTATGCTTATCAATATGAACAAAGAGAGAACTTTAAAACTAACATCAACCCTAACCATATCTCTTACAAGTCAAATAATTACCTTTCTCCATCCGGTTTCCCACCCCATCAACCCACCCAAAATCAAACAAACCCTCCACAATTTCTTCAAAGAAATCAAGGGCCAAGGGGAAATTACCAAGGCCAAAACAACAATAGAGCACCCAATAACTTTCAAAACCAAGGGAATCACTTTCATGACAATAACCAAGGGTTTTACAATCAACCTCCACCTTTCCAACCTCAAGGATTTCAAGGGAATGTGCCACATGATTTTAACACCATTGAGATTCTTCACAAAATGAATCAAGAGAATGAAAGGAGGTTTCAAGCCAATTAGAAGAGAATGAGGGAAATGCAAGAGGAAACAAATAAGAGATTTATGTTACTTTTAAATCAACGACCACAAGTTGATTTACCATCCAATACTCAAACCAATCTAAGAGCGAATGTAAATGCAATCACTACAAGGAGTGGAAAAAAGATGAATGATCCTTCAATTCCTCCTAAAACTCCTTTGGTGACTCCTACTACGGTTCCTCCTTGTGACAAGCCTTCATCTTTTAGTTCTACACCTTCTTATCCTATACCTACTACTCCTTCTCTAACACCCCCAATTTACCTTGCGCAGCGGAATATCACAATTGGGTGTTAGTCAAAGGATCATCCCGCACAAGCCATACTGAACGACTCAAAAGAGACGTTTTAAACACAAGTAAATTAAAAACTTGTTAAATTACAACAAAAACAACATAATTTGTCTAAAAGTTTCCCACCCTAAAATGTAACAGAGTAGCGTTAGGTCCCCACAAATCTCAACCCGTTTAAAACCAACCCCATTGTTTACAAAACATACAAGAGATACAATTTGTCTTTGTTAAAAGGGAGGAAAAACAAGTTAGACCATCCACATGCCACAACAACATCCATTGCATGTTCCGCTTCTATCATCCTCGATTACCTGAAACACATGCTTAAAATCTTCAACAAATAATGTTGAGCGAGATCTATAGGTTTTAAAAAATCATAATTGAACATAAGTATAAAATTCATTTACGATCGTTCAATAGTATGCAGATCATTACAAACTATTATCGGGTATTACTCATTATAACATAGGCTATTTATTATGTTTAAGCTCATGACACCGACCCCATAAACTAATCATCCGAGCCAAATGCCGGCGTGATTTAAGTGAAACCATTGCCCCTCTTAGGTATTCGTTGCCAATCATACCTTTTTCTTGACACAAGTTATCCAACCGCAGAGGGTACTCAACGTACTACTCTCGTCTAGGATAGGGTCGTCACCCCAATAGTACTACCAATTGTTCAAGCGGCTATTTCCAATCCACACTAGGATCAAACAATAGTTACCGGTTCATGAATTTAGGGTCTTAGGCAACTAGCTACTCAACATAATTCATAACATCTTTCGGGTCCAACAATCATTCATGACTTATGTTCCTTTGTCGTTTAAATAACATGTATCTCCCTCGCGAGTAAAATAATTTAGAATACAGTAAAGAGCGAGGCTATAGACTCACCTTAAGTAGTAGTAGTAGTATTATTACGAAGACGTAGACGGAAAACAATCACCGACAATGAGGACGCCCCCTGAATTCAATTTCAATACCTAGCAAACAAATCGCGCAATGAATCAACACTTTAAAGTACCTTCAAGTAATGTATTTACAAAATTAAGAACACTAAATTTTCATACAACTCACACCAAAACCTCAACCAAGTGATATTTACTAGACACATTCATTGTTGTACGTTATTAAACCATTTACTCGATTTACAATTCTGTCGGTACATACCTAATGTACGGACAGAATTCTCATACTTAAACATCACGAATTTTTACCAAACTCGCTGTATACTTCATTTATTTCATGTAAAAAGCCCGTACAAATTTTCATAAAAAGATATCACTTTTAAGTCACGTTGCCCAATAGATTTTCAACCTTGAAAATCCGGACAGATTTGCACTCTTACGTTGTAAAACCAATTTGACTCACTTAACCATTTCCGTTTGCAAAACGAAAACCTAAGTTTGAAAATAGACTCACAAACCCAAGTTTTGAACTAAAGAACAGCCCTCAATCATTTTAAAAGCTCTATTTATAGTCCCCGAGATTTGACCTAAAATCGAACATAAATTCGGATTACGTCGACCTTCATCTCCCGGTACACAAAACTTTAAACTAACGTAACTTTTGACTCGTTTGGAGCTACAAGCTCTATCTTATATCAAATCGAAGCTAAAAAGAATCTCCACAAATCTATCCTATAATAAAAATCTAGACTCAAACTTAAATTTAGGAAAAATGGCCTTGAAAATGTTGATTAAAAATAGCACTTTGCAAATCACGTTTCTACCCATTTTCAACCCATCAAAACCACTCCTATTATCCTAAAATCATCTATAAACTACCCTAACACTTAAAAAACGTCCTAAATCACTTGGATGATTCATTCACACAAAACCCATTTCAAAGAATGTACATGCAATCTAACCAAAAAAAAATTAAAATCATTTAAACATGTATTTAAACACATCCAAATAACCAAAATAAATCAAAAATCAAAATCAACAAACACCTCCCCCCCCCCCTTAGCCGTGGGGTTTAAAGAACAAAAACACAAGAGAAAAAAAATGTTTTCTAGCCTTTTTAAATTACACTCCATGTTTATAAACACTTTTCATAAACATAAACATAAGATTTTTAGATCAAAACCCACATAATTATGAAAAATAATTTTTGAAAAATTGATGATAATGCATGTATGATTTAAGTGGTTAGAATCACTTACAATGAAGAAAGAAAGGTTGGTCTATGGTTAGTTTTTCCAAAAACCTAGAAAAAGTGGTGGTGTGATGGTGGTTGTGGTGTAGCCGTTGGCTAGAGAGAGAAAGGGAAGAGATGGTGAAAACTTTTTGGAAAAAATGATTTTGAGTTTGTTTGTTTGTTTGTTTTGAAAAATTGGAAGGGGATTTTGTGCAATTTTGGCTTTCTTTTGGCCTTAATAGCAAACAAATATTTAAAGAGCGGGAATTCAACCCAAGTGTCGGTTTTGAATTTTTACGGGAGTCGGGGTTCATCCGGCTACACCAAAATGATTATAAATGGTTCAAACGCACCCAAAATGGAATAAAACGGTTCCGACTCGACTTAACACGAAATAAAAATAAAAACTTCGAAAAATCCAAATATCGATCAATCGATAATAAAAGATAAATTTCAGGCATCCGTCGGTATCGTAATCGTCATCGTTTCCGCTTAAATCGTGAAACGTTAAAGTTAAGACCTCCATCCTTTGTTTCAACTTAAACCGTCAAACATATAATCCACATAAATTCTAAAAATTTCAAAAATATACGTAGAAATGATTAAGTAGTGACGTTAATTTCTGGGGTGTTACATCCTCCCCTCCTTAAAGGAACGACGTCCCGACGTTTTCCTCTTCTTATACTTACATTTCGTACCACTAGGTCAAATGAGGATACTTTTCCCTAAAGTCGTCCTCACATTCCCACGTATATTCAGTCCATGCCTAGAATTTCATCGTCACAAGAAATTCTATGAGAGTCCCATCCATAATCTCCACCGGCTTCTCCGCTACTGCAATCTATCGTCGAATTGAATCTCATCCAGAGGAATCTCCAATTCCTTATCCGCTAAGCATTCTTCCAATTTCAACACATGAAACACGTCATCTCCTTTAGTAAATCCAACATATATGCTATCGCCCATTCCGTTAACGATCTTCAATAATTCGATACATCCCAAATTCAACTCCCCTTCCTTTTCAAACAAATTGCAAAATACAATTTCCTATCCCATTGGGAACGCGAATTTCTTTCGTCGATCTCTCACAACAAACAAATGGTTCTTGATTCGCACCACCTTCTCAGTAGTCTCCAGATTTATCTCCGGTCCAGTCAAATAACATCATGTTTCCTCACTCCAATATACCGATGTTCAACATTTCTCGTCCATTCGAAACCTCCAAAATAGCGCCACCTTAATCCTCATATGATAACTGTTGCTTCACGATTTCACTGAAAACAAACGGCATTCCAGTTTTCCTCCAATTCAGTAGCACTCGTTCAAACACTTCTTCCACAATTTAAAAAACACATTTAAACTCTTGAAGAATAATCCTTTCGCTCTTGCCATCGGTCTCGAGTTGATAGATCGCACTCACTGAAGAAATCTTCAAACCTCAGAAGCAAAACTAATGTCGCGCTCTAAAACAATCGATAGAGGTACTCCATGTCGACACGCGATCTCCTTCACATACAACTTCAAAGTCCCATCAATCAAATCCACATCCTCCGCTGTCATTGAAACCCTAACTCTAAGAGGCCTTCTACTTCCTTACTACTAAGTACCATAGTAGTGGATGTACTCACATCCCGATTCTTCTTAGTAAGCTTAGTCATTGGCGTCGCGATCAACGAAAATTCTTCGATGAATCACCAATAATAACCAACTAAACCAAGAAATTATCTGACTTCAGTCGGCATTGTTGGTACCGACCAGTCCTTAATTGCCTCAGTCTTGGCAGGATCTCCACAACATCTTTGTTGTCAATCACATGCCCAAGAATATCGTACCGAACCCAACCATAATGCCTCAATCTAAGCGCGAATAATGGTTCACTCCGAGAAATTCAGTATACAGCTTCTCTTCCACCAACAATTCAAAATTATTTTCAAATGCTCCTCAATTACTTCTTTGCCCTTGGAATAAATAAGGATATCATCACTAATCATAATGAAAAACTTATCCCATTTACGACTTGCACCCATCTACACGGTTCTCCAATTCCATAAACACAGCTGGCGTATTCTTAAGACTAAAAGACATCTCCTTAATCTCACAAGATCACACTAGATATGGAAAATCAGTTATAGGAATGTCTTCCTTTCTAGCTCATAGTTGGTGATAGTCCTGATCTCAAGTCGATCTTTGAATACAAATACGAATCAAATCAGTTATAAGGATCACATAACACAGGTGTGTTAATTCATTTGATTTAGTCCTCAATAATTGATACACAATTTGAATAATCCGGCCTTCTTCATACAACACAACACTGGCGCCACACAAAACTAACTAGTCTATCCTAAAAATTACATCGAACAATCTTGATTCTAAAAGCGTCAATCCACATCAAACAGATAATTCCCTAACTTCAAGGAATCCCCTTTTAGTATAGAACTAGTGCTAACTCTCTTTCCATCAGATAATTACCCATTACACTGAGTTGCTAACTCTATTGGTTATTAATCGATAAGGCGACCGAATTTGTATATCTAAAAAACTCCTATCTGAACCAGAATTAATCAATATACTAGCATAACAAGTATGTAGCAAAACGTACCGTTCACCATGTTAGGACCTTGAGGTTTGTCCACGTTTCCTACAGCATAAGCCGGAGCAGCAGCGTTTCCTCCTTGTCGATTTCTAGCCTTAGGACAGTTTCCTTGTTTTTGTCACCTTCTCACCACATCCAAAACATACCATCACTCTTATGGATTTGCAGCTGTCGCCACGCCTCTTGCTCGACATTCCACCGCCCTATGCCCTACCTTTCAACACTTGTTACACGCGGGAGGGAAATTCCCCATGTGATACAAACTATAACGGTCACACTTTGGATTGACCTTGTTTCCTTTTGGCACTGTGGCAGCTCTTACTCCATCATTCCTCCTCGGGTTAAAATGCTGATTTCTGTTGGCTACTTGGGTGTTATTGCGGTATCCACCACGATTCTGACCTTGTGCTTGACTTTCTTGAGCCATCTCCCACTTCCTCTTGTTACCTTCAACCACACTATCTTTCTTGTCTTGCACCTTCACATCTATTAGAGCATGAACCATTTGGACAGCTTCATCAAAAGATTTTGGCTTTGACGAAGTAGTCTCACCCTTTATGTTGCTTGACAATCCTTTGATGTATTGCTTCATCTTTTTACGGTCATCCACAAAAGTATCAGGGCACAGCAAACTCAACTCATTAAATCTCCTTGTGTAAGCAGTGATGTCATTGTTTCTCAACACTAGATGCATCAGTTCATCCTCTAACTGACCCAACTCCTCTTCAGGACAGAACTTCTTAGTCAAAAGTTCCTTCGTAGCATCCCAAGTTCTCCCATTGGCCACTACCTGCCCAACAGTAGCTACCTGCCCAACAATAGCTACTTGATTGTCCCATTGGCCCTTTCTGCAAAATACAGAAAGTTCGAGGGTATATAAGGTCATTATCCCAAAATTATATATACATGCATGCACATGCAATGCAAATGTAGTACGTAAGCCAATATGTATCAAAATGATAGCCATGCAAATGCAATGCAAAAATTACGATGTCAAGTAATCCGCGTACGTTCACAATACCTCCATATAATACCATATTACCATAGTAATTACTTAATAAATATTCAGGAATCATTTCAGTTTTAAAAGGGATACATCTCAAAATAAAACAATACTAAAAGAAATCTTACCGGAGCCATGCGGGATAGTTGTGTGCTTTGGAAACAAAATACTTACGACACCAAAGTTATAGTTTAGGACCTTTATCCAAAACCACCTAGTTCTCTATAACTTGTGGCTCTGATTATCAATCTCTAACACCCCCAATTTACCTTGTGCAGCGGAATATCACAATTGGGTGTTAGTCAAAGAATCATCCCACACAAGCCATATTGAACGACTCAAAATAGAGTTTTAAACATAAGTAAATTAAAAACTTGTTAAATTACAACAACAACATAAATTGTTTAAAAGTTTCCCACCCAAAAATATAACAGAGTAGCGGTAGGTCCCCACAAATCTCAACCCGTTTAAACCAACCCCATTGTTTACAAAACATACAAGAGATACAATTTGTCTTTGTTAAAAGGGAGGAAAAACAAGTTAGACCATCCACAAGCCACAACAACATCCATTGCATGCTCCGCTTCTATCATCCTCGATTACCTGAAACACATGCTTAAAATCGTCAACCAATAATTTTGAGCGAGATCTATAGGTTTTACAAAATCATAATTGAACATAAGTATAAAATTCATTCACGATCGTTCAATAGTATGCAGATCATTACAAACTATTATCGGGTATTACTCATTATAGCATAGGCTATTTTATTATGTTTAAGCTCATGACACCGACCCCATAAACTAATCACCCGCGCCAAATGCCAGCGTGATTTAAGTAAAACCATTTCCCATCTTAGGTATTTGTTTCCAATCATACCTTTTTCTTGACACAAGTTATCCAACCGCAGAGGCTACTCAACGTACTACTCTCGTCTAGGATAGGGTCGTCAACCCAATAGTACTACCAATTGTTCAAGCGGCTATTTCCAATCCACACTAGGATCAAACAATAGTAAACGGTTCATGAATTTAGGGTCTTAGGCAACTAGCTACTCAACATAATTCATAACATCTTTCGGGTCCAACAATCATTCATGACTTATGTTCCTTTTTCGTTTAAATACCATGTATCCTCCTCGCAGGTAAAATCATTTAAAATACAGTAAAGAGCGAGGCTATAGACTCACCTTAAGTAGTAGTAGTAGTATTACAAAGACGTAGACAGAAAACAATCACCAACGATGAGGACGCCCCTTGAATTCAATTTTAATACCTAGCAAACAAATCGTGCAATGAATCAACACTTTAAAGTACCTTTAAATACTGTATTCATAAAATTAAGAAAACTAAATGTTCATACAACTCACACCAAAACCTCAACCAAGTGACATTTACTAGACACAATCATTGTTCTACGTTATTAAAGCATTTACTCGATTTACAATTCTGCCGGTACATACCTAATGTACGGACTGAATTCTCGTAGTTAAATATCACGAATTTTTACGAAACTCGCTGTAAACTAAATTTATATCATGTAAAAATCCCATAAAAATTTTCATAAAAAGATATCACTTTTAAGTCACGCTTCCCAACACATTTCCAATCTTGAAAATCCGGACAGATTTGCACTCTTACGTTGTAAAACCAATTTGACTCACTTAACCATTTCCGTTTGCAAAACCAAAACCCAAGTTTGAAAATAGACTCAAAAACCCAAGTTTTTAACTAAATAACAGCCCTCAATCATTTTTAAAGCTCGATTTATAGTCCCCGAGATTTGACCTAAAATCGAACATAAATTCGGATTACGTCGACCTTCATCTCCCGGTACACAAAACTTGAAACTAACGTAACTTTTGACTCGTTTGGAGCTACAAGCTCTATCTTATATCAAATCAAAGTTAAAAATAATCTCCACAACTCTATCCTATAATAAAAATGTGGACTCAAACTTAAATTTAGGAAAAATGGCCATGAAAAATCTGATTAAAAATAGCACTTTGCAAATCACGTTTCTACCCATTTTCAACCCACCCAA